>JAKLNL010000001.1:1200000-1928803 GCA_022814505.1 Talaromyces liani
CGATATCTATCTACTATATAACACAAATAGGAATCATCTCGTGCTTCACAGTTATTGTTAAGTTCAAGTTCCAAGTTCGATGTTGTCACGCAATCAAAGCATATAATTACTTTTTGCTTCAAGCCATAACCCGTGGCCAGGCCCCTTAGATGCTAAACCCATGCTATATACACATATTGTAACCGTCAACAAAACATGAAGCTACAATCGAAGAGAAAAGTAAAATGGTTGATAGGGAAGCCGAAACCTAAGACATAAGGCTCGACGGGAAATCAAGGTACAGTATGTGTTGATGACAAAGCTTTTGAAAGTAACAATCCAACAACGCCAGGATATCCGTAAGTCGCAGAAAAAGAGGCGGCAAAAATGGTCAACGCATATGATAGGACGGAGATGAGCATGTACACTCTGTGAACTTAGTTCAGCATCTGTGTCACGCCACGCTTCTTCATCAAAGCTTTTCGCTCCTTATTTTTGGCTACACGGGGAACATTAGTATGCATATATGGAGGACTTGACGGACTGAAACTCACCTTCGTCATATACAAGGAATTCGTGGAGGGCGCTGCCAGCAGGAACCATAGGAAGAACAGGAACCTTCTTATCGGTAAAAACTTCCAAAAGAGCAGGACCCTCGCTCTCAATGAGCCACTTCAGCTTCTCTTCAACTTCTTCGGGTTTGCTACACCGCTGAGCCTGGACACCCATGGCCTCTGAAAGCTTTACGAAGTCAGGGTTCTTCTGATGTGTGTGAGCGTAACGGTCTTCGTAGAACAGGTTCTGCCATTGAGTAACCATGCCTTGTTCTTCGTTGTTAAGGACAAGAACTTTAACGCCGATATTGAACTGCGCGGCGGTCGACAATTCGGTCAAGGTCATGTTGAAAGAGGCATCACCATCGATATCGATAACAAGGGCGTCAGGGCGAGCAACCTTAGCACCAATAGCGGCAGGCAATCCGAATCCCATAGTACCCAAACCACCAGAGGTAATCATAGTACGAGGATGGCGCCATCGGAAGTGCTGAGCAGCCCACATTTGATGTTGACCAACACCAGTTGTGATAACGGTGCGGTCCTTCATGTGAGCAGTCAAGTCACTAAGCTTCTGAATAAGCGCCTGGGGCTTAATAGGGCCGTCCGCGGTCTGTTCTTCATATAGAGTCAAGGGGAAACGTTTCTTCCAGTCATTGATCTGAGCAAACCACTCTGGCCTTTCAGAGACAGCCTTCACTTTGGGAATAAGCAGGGCCAAGTTGTCGGCACAGTCACCCTCAACGGCCTCGGTGGCCTCAACAACCTTGTTGATGTTCTTCGGCATGACCTCGAAGTGAACGATTCCACCACGACCTTCCAAGGCAGCGGCCTTGGCTTGAGGGGCGAATCGAGCAACGTTAAGGGTGACACGGTCGTCGAAACGGGCGCCGAGAGCAATGATTAAGTCGGCCTCCTGCATGGCCATGTTGGCGTAGGCCGATCCATGCATACCAAGCATATGGAGAGATTTGGGGTCAAGCTCGTCGAAGCCTCCCAAACCTTGAAGGGTAGTGGTGACGGGAATGGAGGTCTTATCGGTAAATTCTTTAAGAAGCTTGGGGCCATCAGGACGGGCCAACAAGCCTTGGCCAACATACAGAACAGGCTTCTGTGCGACGCCAATGAGGTCGGCAACACGGTCGAGGGTGTTTTCCAAGTTGTGGCGTCCAAGAGCGCGAGCTGCTTCGCTGGCAGTAGTTGGGTAGAATGGCAATGTGCTGTTCATAGGGATGGGTTTGCGGAGGATACCGGCAGTGATGTCTTTGGGAAGATCGACCAAGACGGGGCCTGGACGGCCGCTAGTAGCGATCTCGAAAGCTTCTTTGATGCGTCGAGGAAGCTCAGCCACACTCTTAACCAAGACGTTCCACTTGGTGCAAGGGCGAGAGATACCGACTACGTCGGCCTCTTGGAAAGCGTCGGTACCAATGGCGGAAGTTGGCACCTGACCGCAGAAAACGACCATGGGAGTTCCATCGGACAATGCATCTTGCATTGGGGTAATCACGTTTGTAGCGCCGGGGCCGGAGGTGACCAGGACAACACCGGGCTTTCCAGATGCACGGGCGTAACCTTCGGCCATGTGGCCGGCACCCTGCTCATGGCGAGGTAGGATGAAGTCAAAATGTTTAGAGTTGTAGATAGCATCGAAGACGGGTAGAATTGCACCACCAGGGTAACCGACTAGACGTCGCAATTAGATGAAATGATCTCGGAATGTCGTTGGTGTCTTGTTCAAGGTATGACTCACAGATATGCTTAACATCCAGTCTCAGCATCATCTCATGGAAGATTTCGCCACCGCTGAGTCCGACGAATCTATTCAAATAGAAAGCACATGAATTAGCAATGATTCCCAATTAGCCGTGTTGTCCGAGGTCTAGCATACGAGTCATCGAGTTCAGGAAGTTTTCGGTTCTCCAAAGGTGACACATTTCGAGTCTCTTGGTTGAAGGCAGGACTGGGCACGGGACGAGCCTCTCTGTATAACCAAGTATTGTTAGCCGCCAATTGCAATTCCAGCGCCTAATCAATTCCGACAGTTCGATATAGAGAGAAAACATACGACGATGCAGTGGCCGTACTCTGTCCTCGTTTGAAAGTACGGTGGGGCGAAACGGCGCCAGCGACCAGTGTAGTGGAAAAATGCCTGCGATTTGAGACGAGCTGTCTCTGTGAAGGCAGGGTGCGCAAGGCACTCCTTGACGGTCGGATAGGCATCATCTTGTCAACAAGAGACAATGTCCTGGCGACGTCGAAAATTGAGTTGAGGAAGGATAATTCAGCAGGGAGAGTTCAGAAGGAAGGAAGAAGAAGAAGAAGAAGTTCGAGGCAAGCCAGACCGACAATCCAGCGCCATCCATTTTTTGTTTGTTCTCTCTGGGGGAGGCCGAATAAGAGTCACAGATTCTTGCATTGCGCTAGTCTGCTTTGGTGGGCCGGTTCCACTGTTTTCAGTAATTGGCGCCCGTTGGTTGGTTTATCTGCTCCCCGCAGTGGTGTTACGAGCTGTGATTGGAGGACGGTATCCGATTATCGGCCGTCTGACTCGGCTGAGGACCTGAAGCACTTCTGGCAATGCACTCAGATTGCATGAGATGGGCAAATCATTTGCTCCAAGGGGTTGAACAAATCGGTTCCCTCAATGAGTATGACAACTAACTACTAGGTACGAGATGAGTACAGAGTACGATGTGCCCGCCAATCTTCGTTATTATATGCTTGTACGGAGTACAGGAAAGCAATAACTGCCCGAAACCACTGAACAGAAAATGGGTCTGATTATTCACGGATATAAGCGTCAAAGTCCGCCACAGCATCAGTCAGGCAACTTTGCAGGAAGCATCTTCAATCGCCGAGCATCAGATGCCTGAGATTTCAGGTAACGTGCGTGCGGTCTCGGCGCTCGATGGCAAGGCGGGGAGCATGAAGACTAACCCTGTTTCAGTTAGCCTAACACCATTACTATATAAGGTTAGTTCTTTAACTTCTTTTTTGACACCTCAGGCCACTTCAGTCACTTGTAAGACCCGAAAGCACCTCGAGCTTCCTTTCTATGGAAACCTCATCACATGTAACTTTTATCCGTCAGTACAGGTACAGGAACTCGGATCTTTCAGTCGAGCCTTCCCCCTAATGGTTATCCCAACACGTGAGGACCAATTGACCACGCTCATCCTGTCATACGAGGCAACTGCTCTTAACGCTCGCAGATCATCTACGCATTTAAAGTCTGTAATTTTTTACTCCATACTAGTACATAGCTACTTGGATAGATTTCTGGGCAATTTCCACCGAAGGGTTTGCCCTTAATTAGCCGTATGGACTGTGGACAGATGTTACCAGTGAAACTGGGTTATAACGAAACAAGGATTGTAGCCATTTAATCCGTTATATAGAAAGCCCCCGTAAAAATTTCGTTAAATCCAGTGGGTAATCGAGCACTCTCATTGTTCATCTGGCTAGAGCGACATTTTGTATAGATACACTAGGTTAATAATTCCTTGCAAATTAGATATATCCCCACAATTCATTGATTTAAGATCCATCTATTGGTCAATAAAAGTGGTGTCAGCGCCTTCGTTATATCGAAATTCGTTATAACCCGGTTTTACCGTATCAGCATTAGCATGGCGGGGTGTTACAGTGGGGATGCCCTAAGAAATTTATGTTGTATCATGCTCGTCGAGAAGGAGCATGAGGTCACGGGTGTCAAAAGGATGGCACCTTCCGCCTTTTCTTTCAGCTCACGGCTTGGGTCTTCCACCTTCATCCTCTTGTGTTTCCTCCAAAGCTGAATCAATACCAGTTGACATTCTATCTATATCAGGAGTGTTTGAGCACGCGACGAACTATAACCCAGGGAGCTCCTTCCCTCCCCGCAACAATGGCCCCGCAGCAACTCCTTGTTCCTCAGACGGAGAATATCGCAGACGTATACGCAACTGATGATGTCTCGGCGCAGTCAGTGGCCCCCGAGATAAAATCTCGCTGGCACAATCTCATCAAGCAATTCACCGAGACCTATGGCAAGAAGCCGGATTTCGTTGCACGTAGCCCTGGTCGTGTAAACATCATCGGCGAGCACATCGACTACAATCTGTATGATGTCCTGCCCACAGCTGTCAGCGTCGATGTCATTATCGCCGTCAAAGTTGTCCCGACAGAAGGATCCGAAGCTACCGTTAAGATCTCCAATGTCAATTCTCAAAAGTTCCCCTCCCGCGAGTTCGGTGTCCCCTTTGACAAGGATGTTGTGATTGACCCTAAGAAACACGAGTGGATCAACTACTTCAAAGCAGGCCTGGTCGGCGCATTGAAGTTTCTCCGCAAGGACAACCCATCCGTAAAGCCGGCTTCTCTCGAGATTCATCTAGACGGAAATGTGCCTCCCGGTGGTGGCATTTCCAGCAGTGCTGCATTCGTGTGCGCCAGTGCCTTGGCTGTTATCAAGGCAAATGGCCATGATGTGTCCAAGGAGGATCTCTTGGACTTGGCCGTTGTGTCCGAACGCGCCGTTGGCGTTTACTCCGGAGGGTTTGTTTCAATCACTGCTCGTTTCTCATGTACTGCATCTAACCATGCGCAGAATGGACCAGGCTGCCTCCATCTTCTCCCTGCGCGGATTCCTCCTTTACACCAAGTTCTTCCCCAAATTCTCTGTTGAGCACGTCCCTATCCCAGTTGCGGACGAGGAAATCGTATTCCTAGTTGCCCAAAGCTTCGTTACCTCCAACAAGGCCGAGACCGGCCCTCGCCGTTACAACCTTCGTGTCGCCGAATGCACATTAGCCGCCGTTGTGCTTGCCAAACAACACGCAATCACCTTGGAGAAGGACAACAGTTCATTGGGCTATAGTTTGAGGAACTTTCACGAAGAGCTCATGCGCAAGCAAGGCCGTCTTCAGGATCCATTGGAGTACCAGCTTGATTCCATCATCCAGATCACTACAGAAATATTCACCCAAGTAGAAGGTTATACACGCGAGGAGATCGCAAAACTCCTTGACATCACCGTACCCGAACTCGAATCTCGATTCCTTTCTTCATTTCCTGTTGAAGCAGAACGATTCAAGCTTCGTCAGCGTGCCCTGCACTGCTTCAAGGAGGCTCGCCGTGTGCTAGATTTCAAAGCTTGTCTCTCTCAAGCCAATAAGCTCGATATCAAACGCATTCACTACCTCGGTCAGTTGTTGAACGAGACCCAGGACTCGTGCCGCGATGATTACGAATGCAGTTGCCCCGAAGTCGATCAGATTTGTGAAATTGCTCGTCGTGCTGGTACTTGGGGTAGCAGACTTACTGGTGCAGGATGGGGTGGCTGCACAGTGCATATGCTACCCAAGTCCAAGGTCGAGGCTGTTAGTAAAGCATTGCACGATGAGTATTATTCTACGCTCTCTGGTGTTACTCAGGAGCAGTTGGCCCAGGCTATCGTTATTAGCAAGCCATCCAACGGAGCCTTTGTGTAAGTTCCTCTTTCTTTTGGGACTCTTATCATTTCTGACTTGAGTTAGGGTTCATGGTGCCGCTTTAGAAGTGTGAAATATTTAGGAGTAGTCCAATAATTTTGGTGGATCAATATATGTTGCCTATAGATTCAATTGATGATGATACCAGCATATACTGGGCATATTTAAGTTCCATTGTCTATTACACTCGCGGACCTCGGAGTCTGCTCTCGAATTACTTCCTGACAGATGCGGCAGCAGACGGACTGATATCCGCTCCAAATGTCAATGTCCCCGATCCTCGTGCAGGGTGCGCCCCGTACTAGAGCTGAAGGGGTCAAGAAAACCGCCTGCTCCTCGCCATTGCATGGCGCAATTAAGAGGCTGGAGGAGTTTTATAAAAGCGTCCTTTCCCCTGTGCATCATCTCGCCGCTTTGTGGGTTGACGTTTCCCCTTATCGGCAGGACGATATATCAAATAAACCAATCATGAATGGCTATTCTATCTCAAGACCTCTTCTTAAAAAAGTCACTCATCTTCTTCATACCCGAAGTATTAACCTTCTTCAAATCCCTCACAGCCCTCGACTCCGCCGCTTTCGCTTTCTTCTCTTCATCCTTTCTCCGTTTCGCAGCTGCACGCTCCGATTCACCGTCTTCGTCTTCAAAGCTGCGCTTGCGAGTGAAATCCCCGCCCATTGCGCGCGACGCAAACGCCTCGGCGCGAAGAGCGGCGAGTTCTTTGAGACGATCGTCGAGGGGTTTGAAGTCGATAGGGCTTTCGGGAGATTTGAGCGTGTCGTCAATTTTGGTGGATAGGTTTGGGGGAAGATAGGATTGTTTTATGAAGGAGAGGGCGATGCGTAGACGGAGCAGTCGCGCGACGCTTTCGGAAGATGAGGATATTTCTTCCACGGTAGAAAGCTGTGTAGCTGGTGTCGAGACGCCGGACTGTTGTTCGGATAGTGTTGTGGACACAGTCGTGGCGGCTGATGATTGTGTCTCAACGACTTCCAGGTCTTGACTCTCCTCGTTTTCAACGGTGGTAACAGTAGTGGTGGAGGTTATTGTATCTTCGCGCTTGACGCTCATCAAAGGAGGTGCAAGAACTTTGTGAACGAAGTTCTGTTCTAGACTTGCAGGAAGTCCTTGGGCAATCATTCGATCTGCCTTTGCGATCAGCTCGGTGAGGAGCTTTGTCTCGTTGAAGCGATATAACTTCTCATCCGCAGCTTCCATGGTATCACAAATTGCTTGCATGCGTCTCTCAAGTGTTGACCGGAACGAAGTATTATAAACGATATATCGTAGGTGTGCGGAAAGCTCGTCCTGTGAGTCCAGAATATCGTCTAAGGGCTGAAACATGTTCGACGTCGAGGTCTTGTCGGCCGGCGCTATGATGGGTAACATGAAGAACAAGACATCAATTGGTGTCGCGATCAAGAGTTCTGCCTTTTTCGCAATGTAGCCTTTCGTTTCTTGCGCGTCATTGCCATTATTCGGTGTGAACAGGATACTCCTCGGAGCGAATTGTGTTGATGCAACGGCCGTGAACTCGTACAAGCCAGCTTCTGGGTCAAAGTAGTATCGATTGAGGAATCCGGAGCTGGGATTTGGAAGAGAGAGAAATCTGGCTGCATCGCTTCTCTTGGAGGGGAGAATGAATGTTTGGTTGGGTACGTCGACTGATTGGGGAGTCTTTCTTTTTGAATTTGAAGTCGCACCTTTGGCTTCCTCCGAAGGGTCTTGGGTCGCGGGTTTTGATCGCGTGCTGGGCATGTTGATAAATTATTTGGCTGTCAGTATATTATTTGCAAATGAATGTTGTTCAATGTCCAAAAAGTGGTAGATTGGACGAATGTTGTCTGGAGTGACCGTAATTAATTGGCTCCGGAGGCTGACGCGACACGCGCCTCACACGCGTCAAATTGCATGCAAGGACGAAGAATGAAAGACACACAGCCGCACCTATCAGCGCTTGTGCTATTTTCATAGCTCTTTCTTCTGCTACGTTTAGGGGCCGATAGAAATGATTCGTAATATTTAACAGCAGAACAGAACAGAACAGAATATTCACTCATTTCACTACATACAAAATCTCGGAGATGGTGGGGTTGGTTCACTACATGCATGTCATTTCAATGCGATGAAAGTTGCCGTGTCGATCGATTGGAGGTGCTCAAACAGTGTGTGCCTGCGTTTAGGAGGATAGAAAGCTAGTACGTCAAAAATATGACCGGACTCGTCTTGTCGAGGCTAACGCAGTTCTTGTCAGTGGTCGATCCGGTATCATGGCCTCCCAAATCACCGAGGGAGGCCCTACTCGCTTCTCCGGGCGGCCGCAAGCGATACCTTGAATTACGAAGAGAGCGAGAATCAAACGAGCAGCCTTCCCCCCTCAAGCGATCACGTACTACGCCGAATCTCTTTTCGCGGAAACTCGCCCAGCATGAAAATAGCGACGAAGGCGTCGGTGTCGGTGTCGGTGTCGGTGACGACGACATGGACGAGGACGAGGAAACATTACGACTACAGCTAGCGGCCATTGAAGCCAAGTTGAAGTTGAAGAAATTACAATCAGCCAGGTTGAATGCGACAAGCCCACGCAAAGATGACACGTCTTTGCAAGGAAGTTTTACCTCGTCGTCTTCCTCTGGACAACCCGCGAGTCGAATGCGAGCAATGAGAGAGCGATTGGCTACTGCGGAACAAGCAGATGATGTTCAGGTTCCTTTGTCTCCTTCCAAGCGATTGATGCCTCAAGATCCAGTATCACCCCGTCGGGCACTTATTAACTTCAAAAAGGCAAGCGAGGTATCACTGAAACGACCATCCAGCGCTAGACCTGGAACTGCTCAATCGAAAGCTTCGAGCATTCGTCCTGGGACCTCTCGTTCTTTCAACAATCAAGACAGTCCGCCAGATATTTGGTCAGCCGCCGCGGATGACTTCAAAAAACCCAAATCCTTCAGCGAGAGAATAGCAGAAAGCAGGAATGCTGACAGAGCCAAACAACAACGGACAGAGCAGATACAACGCAACCGCAACTCGGCTTTTCATGTTGATACTAAAGAAATTGAAAAATACAAGGAAGAGGCTGCTTCAAGACCAAGACCAGCAAGCCCTGATAAGCGGCCGGCGGAGACTTTTAGTCGTGAGGAGGTGCTGCAGTCGTATGGCAATCCTCAAATGCGGATCAAAAAGTCTACGACAGCTCCAAGCCTTCTAGCATCAGCATCCATAACATCAGGAAATCCCAACCCTCCAGCAACTGGAAGTGCTGGTCAAAAAACACCCAAGGAACCAGATACTTCCAAGTTGGAGCCACTCTCCGGTCTCAATCTCTCAAATCGCATTCTCCCTCAATCCTTCCTCAGTCGAACACTCGAGAATAAAACGGTCCTTCGCATACCTCAGCTCTTGAAATCAGTCAAAGCTCCGGAGTTTGAGTTGCCCGAGACAATAGACGGAGACTATGTCGTCTTCGGCATTGTAGCCTCAAAATCCGATCCAAAGCAGCACAAAGAGCCGAAGAGCGCAACGAAAGAAAAGGATATGTATGATGATGGTCTCAACAATACAGAAAAATACATGGTCATCACTCTCACAGACCTCAACTGGACTATTGATCTTTTCTTATTCGATACCGCATTCCCACGTTACTACAGACTTTCGGAGGGCACGCTGATAGCTATACTCAACCCAACTATTCTTCCTCCACCACCAGGTAAAATCGACACCAACAGATTCAGTCTCTGTCTCTCATCTTCGGATGATACCGTTCTTGAGATCGGCTCTGCTCAAGATATTGGATACTGCAAGGCCGAACGCAAAGACGGAAAGATTTGTCGATCATGGATCGACTCACGAAAGAGCGAGTTTTGTGACTTCCATGTCGACGTGCAAATCCGGCGAACACAAGCATCGAGGGCCGGCGTGAATGGAGGCACGGGCTTGTTTGCGCCTGGCGGCCGTAATGCGCCACGCATAGCAGATTTCGGTGCTTCTAACGGCCAACGTGGTGGTCGTCGAGGGCTCAAACCCGAAGGTGGTAGATACGATTGGGCGACTCAGTCGACATACTTTGTCGCACCTGCGCCTAAAGTTGCATCCTCTCAGGGTCCATCTATGCATCCTCGCTATGGCATGGGCAGAGGTGCATCAGCCGCAGCTCTCATTGACGGTATCGATGACAATCCTTTCACAGACCAAGTTCGTGGCAATGCGAACAAGGAAGAACGTACACGACGTCGACTTGTGGAACAGCAACGCGAACGCGACATTGCACAGAAATTAAGCTCTAGGGGTGGCAGTACGGGATCGGAATATCTTCGTGCTGGGCTCGAGCAAGCGGCATCGAAAACTACAGCGATGAAAACAGGAGCATCATCAACTCCCGGGCTGTCTACGCCAGGATCGCAGACTCCCACGGCCAGTATATTCAAATTCCGCAAAGCAGATGAAGTCAACCTGGGTCCCATGAAGAAGCGAGCACGAGCGCAATCAGATGATAAAGCCTCGAATAATGGCGTGCCGGCATCCGTCAAAAAGACACGATTCATCACTGCAAAGGGAATTCGTGAAGCTGGCAGAGATAGTCTGGGGGCATCTACGGGCAGTGAGGCGAACAGAAGCAGGGCTTATATGGTTATGAATAATGACGATGACGACGATGATGATGAGTTGGAAATTATCTAAACGATAATAGAGGGTTTGGTATTGTTTAGTTCTATCCATATGCATATGTACATCTCTGTTGAGAGATGGTAGTCAGGCGTTTATCAAGGGAAGAAGTCATGCATCGTGTTAGATGATTCAGTTTTCGTTGTACTCTCTCAAACTGAACGAATTTCATTCGGGGTATCCCCTCCTTCGATCAGATTGATATATCTATAATCTAGTATCCATCTCTCTGCTTATTGCCTTCTATTCCCTTACCCTTGGCGATATCCAATTGCTGTGCCATTGCTTGAGCCAAAACGCCAACATCGGTAATAATTGAGACCATGTCGAATCCTTGCTGAGCACGCTTTTGAGCATCGGCACCGTCGACACCTAAGAAACAAATGTTAGTAGAGGTTTATATTCAGGAGGAAGATTCAAAACTTACAGAAGATAGCGGCCTTCTTTCCTGCGGCTTTTGCAGCCTTGAGGGTACGCTGGATCATAGCCTCGTGCTCCTCTCCACCACGGACAACGCCAGTCTGCTTAGCAAGATCGAAGGGTCCTACATAACCCGGTCAGCAACCGCTTCCCTAGCTCATAGACAGAGTACTCACCGATAAAAAGCACATCAAGACCATCAACCTTGGCAATCTCCTCTACATTCTCAACACCAGACCTCGACTCAATCTGCACAACGACCATCAAAGCCTTATCCGCACCCTCATCATAATTCGTTCCTCGAGGGAGAGAATGAGCGGCAAACATAGGTCCGTATCCACGGCTTCCGGTTGGGGGATATTTGCACCATTTTACGACCTTGGCGGCGTCTTCCTATACATCATGAAAAGGATTAGAAATAGGCGTTTGATGCTTCTTTTTTGGGGTATGGACGTACAGCTGAGTGGCACATAGGGGTCATGATTCCGTGAGCGCCGGAGTCGAGAGCTCGCTTGATCATCCATTCTTCTGCCCAGGGGACACGGATAATAGGGCTGGCGCCTTCAGAACCAATGGCATTGTTGAGCTGTCTCGGTTAGCATGTATACACGGATAAGTGGACGGAAAAGTCTACCTCGTAGTAATCCTTGTCTGAAATCAAACCGTGCTCAGCATCTACCAAAACCCAGCTGAAGCCGCCATCTGGTGAGCCAACTGTGGAACGGAGGATTGTCTTGACGACACCTGCGCCGGGCAGACTGATACATCAAAGAGTTAGCTTCTGCTTCCGTCGGAAGTGGTACGAATAACTTCAAGGTTGCACCAGCGAGAGCAACAGAGAACTTACGTGAGCCAGAAACCATATGCTGTCGAGGGACTTCCCAGAGTGTCGTGAATTGCTGTAGTGAAAGACATTCTGATTATTGGCGGGTAATCCTTTGCGATGTGATCTATATATATATATATATATATATGCTCTATGTATCACAGTGCGGGGACTGGAGATCTGAATGAGGAGATAGCACTTGGTCGGAATAGTGACACTCGCGCCCTTCAAAATGCACTTAGAAAAGAATTGAAGATAGAGAAAGAAGAGAAGAGAAGAAGGTCACAATCGCCCGAGAGAAATTAAATGTATCGCCTCGCTCGGGGTTCTGGCCGAGCCGTTGAGCAGTCAACTTATCCGAGCCCCAAAAGCGGTGTTTTTCCGAGCAGCCAAACTCTTTCTGCTCGGGATAGTTTCCACCGATACCCCGCAATATTCTCCATACAAACATTTGAAACAAAAGTAAATTCATGCTATCTATATAACTATGTCTATGCCTATATGTAATTACCGGTAACCACCCCCATACGCCAGGTTCTGTTGCGATGCATTCAGCATCTCGAGATCACCCTCCATCTTCTCATACTTCTTGCCTCCTCCAACAATAATCTGGCTAGGATGAAAGACGTTGAAAATCACACTGCAAATAACCATCAAGGAGGAATCAAAAGCATACAAATATGCCTCGTGCTCCTGCAAAACGCCCTGCGCTCCTTGAACGTACTCAATCACACGGTATACGGAACGGATCATGATCAGTGCGTTGACGGCGTACATGATCATCATGTACCGGGACCAGGGAACATTGACCACCATCGATGCTTCGGTAGGTGAGGCCAGCATGCGGCGATGGAATACGATCGAGACGATGATGAAGAATCCGAAGAATATGAGCTGGATGAGGAGACCGACGATGATGATGTGGTTTCCGAGGTTGACGATATCCTGGGCTTTGGCGTTGGCCATCATGCCGCCTCCTATACAATCCATTAGTCTCGAGAACATGAAGGAAAAATTCTGTGATGCAGGAACTAACCTCCACTTTGGATAAGAAATGACAAGACATCGCCAAACACAAAGATCTTCGTCATCCACGACGGACGGATCAAAGAACGAGACGCTCCATTGAGAAGGAGAATGATACGTCCAAGAATCATATAAATCGAAGCCGCAAAGAGGGAGGGAGCTAATAGAAGTAACAAGGATTGTATAATATACGGCCCCAGCGTCCAGTTTGGTGTTTGGGTTGCGCTGCTATATCGTGCGGCATATCCAATCGTTTCAACTGATGGTTTCAGTCTTAGTAAAACTCCTGGCTGAGAGATGAAGAGAGAGGAAAACTTACACAACCCTCCGATAACGAAGGGTATAAAGTACCATGACCGCTTCCGAATCATCTGAAACATATGAAGGAGTGTTGTGATGGCGAATATTATGGCAAAGACGACAGCAGCGCTTTTGGATGGGTCGTAATCGTAAAGTTTGTAAGCGCCTGCCATGTTGATCGTTGAACTTCGAACTCGTGATAAAAAAAAATAAGGATCAGATTGACAACAAAGTACCCAGTTGGATACTATAACAGAAAAGATAGCCCTAAGTATGAAATGATTTGAAAGAACTTGAAAAGAGGCTGAAACGAGTGTGATGATGCTTGAAAAAGTGTGAGGAACAACGGAAGTTGAGAAGAAAGCTGCCATATATGTAGAGAATCTTATAGACCTGCCCGGCCAGATAAATAGAAGTGGATTGCCTCATCAATTGATCGTATTGGGGCTGAATGCATGTTACCTAGTCTCGTATCTCCGTCTCAAATCCAATCAACGAAGTATCCGAAGTGTCAACAGTAGCATCTCCTCATCTATTGCTTAAGCAGCTTAACTGCTCTCTAAAATTACTGCATACTCCGTATTGTGCATAACAATGTCTCATTCCTTACTCGCATTCGTAATTAATTCCCCAAGATAGCGATTAGATCCGTCCTAACCCCAAAAAGGGGTGGGTTTGATAGTAGGGCTCGGTTTCGGTCCGGATTGGCTCACGCACGTCGTATTTATTTTTGGTCGATGGGATTGATCCGTAGGAATTTTTTTTAATCTATCTGCGTTGTGGCGGAGCTCTTTCAGACCCTGTTAGAGAATCGTTGTGGAAATCTTTATGCCATCTTTGAGGTAAAAAACGGATGCCGAATGGGCTGAGATTCTCGAACGTCGCCGTCATATAGACAAAAACATAAATCTCAATCCTGGACTGACGGATTTTATGTGAAACAATCAGACCGCATAAGGCGGTATGGGTCGTGGCTGAGCAAACCAACTACGGAGTAGTGCTTACTGAGCCTTACTCCATAGTTCGTAATTCACTCGTTGGCTAGCCCTAGGCCAGAGAGCTTCATTATTACCGGTAGCGATGAGCGTACTCAGGGTTAGTTGATGCAGAGATAACTAGGCCGCTCTGCTTGTTCGCTGATTAATTGCCAATGGCATACAATCTGGAGATATGTAGCTGTCGACTTTTATATAGTGAGAAAGAAGTGATTCGGAATCAGGACGGAGATAATTGTGACTCCACAGTACGATCTAGCCCGATACAGGTAAGAACCGTGCTTTCCCCTTAATCTAGTCCTCTTCTGGTATCGCGGAACGAGTACGGCGATACGATGAGCTTAATTTAAGTTGTTTACGGAGACAGTAGCACCTCGATATAACGAACAGAAGGCCCCTTATCCCTTATCTCTATATTGAGCCCGGGCTACGTATCGTTTATATGCATATGGAGAGTGCTCCAAATTGTTATTGAATAAACCAGTTATTATATCAGAGTGCTCCCCATTGACATATGAACCAAAATTTCTAGATATCAGATCTGGACGTTGGAGGGCCTTCTGTTCGTTATAGCTAGGTTCTACTGTAGTACGTAATAAATCATACTGGTAACTAACTAACTAACTAGTTAGTTATTGCCGTATTACCGTATTACATAAGGTACTCGCTCTTCGCAACCATTAGTTACTGTATTTGGATCTAGCCTATGTGATTATGGACACACTGCAGACATTGGATAGCCCTAAGTGGCCAGAAAGGACTAGAACGTGGCTATGCATTTCTCTCAGTCGATCCATCTGCAATACAGATGCCCGAGAGATGACAATGGAGGCATACTGGTAGTTCAGGCGAACGTCAATGCCACAACAAGCCTGTGAACGGAGTGCACATTCTGCTCTCAGCCTGCTCAGCCACTATGACAAACAATGTCCAGCGAGTAGCAAAGTCGATCAAACTTGCGCAGTATTTCATGTCGCTCAGCTTCGGAAAATTGCATTTTCTACGTCTGAAGATAACCATCTATCAGCCGGGCATTCACAACGGCCCTGCAACTTTTCGACCGCACCACTGCCTCGATATTCTTCGTTATACCATGGAAGGGATATGCGACTAACCCAATACCGGCTGTCCAATTCGAATGCGAAATCTGTCACCTTGAAGAGAAAGCGAAGAGAATTGAGACATACCTGAGAGTACTTTTGTAACCAGTCCAATTGTACCTTTGGCAAACCCTTTCGCCGCACCCAAAGCTCCCTCCCCCCTCGCTCCTTTGACTGATTGTGTGAAAATACCAGTCAAGCCATCTGTCACGCCATCCACAAAATTTTGCCGCCCATCAACGCACCCGATTTCCAATCTCGCACCTCGCCATAGTCTTTAGGCTTCTCCCCATACAGTCGATACACTTGGCGGAAGCCCTCTGCAGCTGCATGTGGGATATCGACGACTACACCTTTGAAATATGTACCGGCAAATTTACCGAATCCTTTCAATGTTGCGCCGGCCATATTTCCGGCGACTACCAGAGGGTTCTTTCCCTGCTCAGCATCTTGCCGGTCCGAGGATATGTGAGAAGGTGGTATAGACGTTCGAGTTTGAGTCGAGACGTTGGTCGTATTTTCGTATTTCTTGGACAAGATGGTATGGGAGAACGGCTCTTGACAAGTTCTGATAAGGATTGTATAACATTTCGCCGGCTGATTGAGCATATCTAATCTAATCTTTGTAGTAGCAGACACGATGCCTATCAAAAGATCCCAACGACGGTTTTCTACCACGATCTTATTGATCTCATACCTGGTGGGGAGGCAAAAGTTAGCCTATTGAAGGTCCTTTCGAGATAGGGGTTGGCTTATACCCTCGTTGATGCTTGGGATCGATTTTGTTATTGTCGATCAAAGTCTGAACGGCGGCTTTGGACAAATTCATATCCCGCTTGCACCGTTTATATGTCCATATTGCTACCTGGTTGGGCATGACATGGCAGCGCATTCGCTCTGTGGGCAGATTTCGATGAAAGTCTCGACTGCCGCATCTAGCCATCATGGCTTGTTTTTTCTGGACTTCACCGTCACGTAGACTCTTCATTTGTGGAATAAGACCTTGATTCTTCACCACGTTCCCCATCAATTCCGCTGGAGCCCTTCCAATGGAGAAAAATTCTAGTCCTGAATTCTGAACAAAATCGGCAAAGACACCGTGGGTCGCAATGTGAACGCTATGGCCGCATTTCTGGAGAGCATTTCCCAATGCGACGAACGGATCACCACGACTACCCACAACTTGGATAACAATGTTCAATGATGGAATAGCGTCTGGCACTGTATTGTTGCTCTTGTCCCAATATGGAGCAAAGAGGAATGTGTATCTTAGTGGGGCTCCTGGTAATTTTATGCGGATCTGTGGGTTCTGGAAGATGCATACCGAAAAAAAGACCCTGGTATTTTTCGTACTCGTACCTTTTCCCCCAAACAGGAAACGGCAATTGAACCTTCCAATTAGGTGCCTTGTGCCTCAGGCATAACTTAGGCGGTGAAAGGAAAATGTCAAGCCCTTCTGTTCCGGACCTCAGCCATGACAACACCGATAGGACTGTAGATTTCTTACTCATGTTGACAAGGCTACAGCATTTTAGTGGATAATATCACGTGGCAGGATGTGCTGCGAACAGCTGGAAATCCGATTGAGATTTCGGTGATTTTCAACCGATTTACCATGCAGACTCGTCGAAGTCATAACAAATCACGTCGAGGATGCCTGGAATGCAAGCGCAGACGGGTCAAGGTACCTTCTCTATAATTTCTAGATTTCTGGTACGTGCTGAATATTGACTTTTACAGTGTGACGAAACTCACCCACAGTGTTCAAACTGCACGAGACGCCATATGACATGTGATTATGGGACGCCATCGCTAGTCTGGAAAGACTGGAAAGAAGAAAAGACATCGCCCCAGAGTGATCATCAATCCTCCCCTCAGAGTCAAAAAGATGACATCTTTGTCACTTTGGAACGATGGACGGCGTCACAGGGCGCTGATACCATGCCTGACATGGACATCAACGTGGTTGATCTGGAGCTGATGATGCACTGGTGTAACTCAGCCCATGAGGTGCTGGCTCGTAATGAGGCCACGGCGTGGATCTGGCGACAATTGGTTCCCCAAGAAGCTCTCTCTCATCGTTTTCTGCTGTGGGGAATTCTGTCTGTATCTGCACTGCATCTCTCGTGCTTCAAGGCACAACAGCATCAATCGATATATCTCAAAAAAGCCGCATTTCATCAGAGTCGAGCTTTGACCTTGTTTAGAAAAACGTTGGAATCAGTCGGTTCGTGGAACGGGAAGGCCGTGTTCGCTTTTTCTTCCCTTGTTGTGGTCTATGCCTTTGGATCCCTATATAACCAGGAAATGTCCGACCCTATTCAGGATATCTACCAGATCCTCGTCCTGATCCGTGGAACACATCAAATTGTCGCCCGCGTTTCGCAGACTCTTAGAGAAAGCGATTTCGCGCCGCTATTGCAAGTAGATGACTATCGGAACGAGATCCCGGCTGATACGAAGGCCGCAATTGCCAGACTACATTCGCTGAACGATTCTCTTCAAGAGGGACCAGAAAGCCACAAAGCACATCGAGGGGCAATTGATAACCTTGAAGAGATGTTTGTCCTTTTCTATGGCGGTGCAACCTCCATGACGCCGAGTGGAAAGTGGGCTATTCGACTATCGCCGTTGTACCTGGAGTATTTGCAGGAACGTCGAGCTTTTTCTCTGGTCATCTTAGCGCACTACTGTGTATTGCTTCATTGCTCACGACAGCATTGGTGTATTGCTCCGTGGGCGACCCGAGTATCCAAGGCTATCTGGAACGTATTGGATACCCGAGGGCGAGAATGGATCCAGTGGGCTATGGATCGGATATTCGAGCAATCTCGATCTGCATAGAAAATCGACTTCTGTTCATGCTATCGTGCCAGACAATCAGGAGCTGCGAGGTTGAAAATAATAAAAGTTGATGCCTGGAGGTTGGGGGTATTTCAAGGAATTATTGACTTCGTATTCGTTTTACTTTGCTGTTTTGATATTACGCCCACGCGGCCACTAAGTGGGTCCGGCTCACAGTGAAAGTTTACATCGATAACATTAGGGTTTCCAGGGTCCCAGAAAGGAAGGCAGGCCATAAAGAACTAAATTTTCTAATGCTTACAACCAAGTATAAGTACTGCCACAATTTCGCGTAGTCATCTTGTTTCTTTTCAGATTATCTTGACACCTTTCATTCAATACTTGCAACTTTGAGATCTGCTTCTAATCATCAATCATGGCTTGGGTACTTTACTACTATACTCCCTCTACTGCCGCTGCGGGCATTTTCATTGCCCTCTTTGGCGTCAGCACTGCGTATCACTTCTACCAGCTCATGCGAACTCGAACGTGGTTTATGATTCCTTTCTTTATTGGTGGTCTCCGTAAGTTCTTTTTACATTCCGTTGGCCATTGCCCTACGTGTCTAATTTCTCATAATGCAGTTGAAACCGTTGGTTATATCGGCCGTGTACTCTCTGCAGGTCAAGCACCCAACTACTCAACGGGTGCATATGCTATGCAGAGTGCCTTGATCCTGATTGCACCCGCCTTCTTCGCAGCGAGCATCTACATGGAGCTTGGGCGATTGATTCAAATGCTACGCGCGGAAAACAATTCTTTGGTTCCCGTGCGGTGGTTGACCAGGACTTTTGTTGCTGGTGACGTCCTGTCGTTCTTGATGCAAGCTTCCGGTATGTTCTACAAGATCTATTTAGCATGTAATCATCTAATCCTTTTCATTTGAAATGTAGGTGCCGGCCTCATGGTAAGAAGCTCCTCCAACCCCTCAACCGGAGAACACATCGTCCTCGGCGGTCTATTCGTGCAAATCATATTCTTCGGCTTCTTCATGATCACCACCTTGATCTTCCAAATTCGCATCAATAAGAATCCCACACCCGCTACAATCGGACTATCAAAGCTCTGGCAGAGACATTTGTTCGCACTGTACGTCACAAGCACGCTGATCATGATTCGGTCCGTTGTGCGTGTCGTCGAATACCTGGAAGGATACGACGGATACCTCTTGTCGCATGAAGTCTTCCTCTACGTGCTCGACGCATTTCTGATGTTCGTCGTCATGGCATTTTTTCATTTCTATCATCCAAGTGAAATCAATTGCCAGATTGGCCGCGGTGAGAAATTCTTCCAAAAGGGGTTTGAGGTACGTAAGATTGAGTCGGTCTCTACATGGGAGTTAGAGAATCCTACTACCACTGTGGCCGTTTAATGATGACTTATGACATCCATCTCTAATCTTCTATTCAATTTTCCAAATGTCTTTGCTGTCCCTGTCTATTTTTTCGCAATCTTTTCTAAGATATCCTGTATGTATGTAAAGCGATAATCCTGTATGTATCATGCCCAAACGAAATATAGATTCTCAATACAGTAACTAGCTATCTTGGCGCTGTCTACTCAACTATGATATTCTCAAATATCTGCCTATTTGCTGTTTTGCATTCACTTTCAAAATGTCATGAAAGTATCACGTATCGTACACGTATCATATTACCGTACTAGTAAGGTATTACACCGGATATCTAGTGATCTCCATCGACTAAAATAGTGGGAAATTCTAAATTTACGGACCCGCCAGCTCGTACTCGTATGCCCTTGCTTGTTCTGAAGTATAGTCAGACACATTTACACTTCACGCCTCCTCGTGCTTTGAGCCTTTGGCAACAAAATCTTCCGCGGACGTACGGAGAAATTATGGAGCTGCTACATTTTTCTACTAACCAAGGATATTTACATCGCCTCTTACGATGGCTGCGTATAGGCATTTGAATTGTTCAGATTTTCAGTCGTGCCAGACCATGAAGCGTGTTGCGACATCCTGACTGCTGTATTGGCATGCAATGATGTCCATATTCCATTTTCAATGTTGCTATATTCTGGAAACCTTACATTGACTCTTCCCACGTGAGCTAACCTCAACATGAAGCGCCATTTCGTTCGCTAGCACGAGCGTCCGCTTGCAAAGCCAGCTTGACTATGCTCCGGCAATCAAAAACATCGGCGAGATCTAATTTCAAGCCAACCCCTCTACTCTGAGAGACCAATTTCATAGCTGACAACGAGTTTCCTCCAATGCCGAAAAAGTCGTCGTCCACCCCGATCTTATCGCTTGAAATACTCAACACGGACGAGAAAATATCGTGAAGTTTCTTCTCGGTCTCCGTAGACGGCATGGATATTTCCCTGGAGACCCAGGAGTACTCCGATAACTCATTCCATGTCAATTTTTCCACCTCCTCTTGGAGACGGCGCCGATCTGCCTTGCCTGTTGGTCCCAAAGGAATATAACGAACGGGCACAAATATCGGCACCATATGGTCCGAGACAGACGCCAACATGGCTTTGCGGACAGCGAATAATCTCTCCTTGCAGTCATCATTAGGAGGAATTAAAAGGTTGCCGGCGCTATCTTCAGTTTTTGATGAGGTGCTGCCATCACCCCACAGCACATATGCAACCAGGGAGGACTGCGATTCCAGATGACCAACTAGTAGGGTCGTGACATCAGTAAAATGCTGTCTGACAATACTTTCAACTTCACTCAGCTCGACCCACTGTCCACGAATCTTGACCTTGCTATTGTTGCGTCCATGAAAGAGAATTGTTCCATCGCGAGTATAGGACACAAGATCCCCAGTCTTATACATCTTCAAATGATTGTCACCCGGCCTGAAGCGAGAAATCCAGGAAGGACAATCAATGAATGATGCTTTCGTTCTTTCTAGATCATCCAAATATCCCAGTCCGACAATGGGCCCGTCGAGAATGAGCTCGCCCACAGCACCTACTGGCATCAGTCTATGATGGTTGTTCTGGTCCACGATCCACGAGAGCGCGCCCAAGCCAGTCCCGATATTGTTGACTTCTTCAACTGATTTGACGTTTGTACGAGCATGGGAGACGACTGCCGCTTCAGCAGGCCCGTATGTATTCATGAGGTTGGCATGCTTGGACCAGGTGGTGATATCTGTCGTGGTGATTGCCTCTCCGATCAAACACAACGTACGGAGACTGCTAGTGACACTTTCTGGAGAAATGACGCGAGAGACGGATGGAGTGGCCATGACCCAATTCGCGTTGTAGTCATTGATAGCTTTGCCGATATCATTCTTGAGCTCCGATTCTTGAGGAATACAGATGCATCCACCAACGAGCAATGTGGCTAGATGGTCTCCGATACTAACATCAAACGAGTATGAGGCTAGTTGCAGGACTCGAGTTGTTGCACCTAGATTTAGCCTAGGTGCGTAGTTGGCGACGCTGCTTAGGAAGGCCGAGTGGTGAACCATGGCACCCTTCGGTGCACCTGTTGATCCCGACGTGAAAACCACATATGCTGTATTCGTTGGCGACACATCGGGATTAGTCCAGTCAAAGGTTTCTTCTGAAGAAACAAATATCTCGGCTTCATCTATATGGAGAATTCCCACACGTCCTAGATCGGCTGCTAGATGTGCAGTTCGAGTGGAACAGATCACTATTTTGGCCTTGACAGCCTGACAGATATCACGAAGTCGCTGAGCAGGCTGAAAAGGTTCGAGTAATAGAAAGGATGCACCTGTTTTCAGTATGGCAACCATTGCGACTGGGGTCCAGGAACATTTATCCAAGCACACTGGCACAACTTGTCCGGGCCCTACACCATGATCTTGAGCTAGATGAAGAGCTAAAGAAGATGAGAGACGCAACAAGTCGTGATATGTCAACGATTGATCCCAAGATTCTACAGCTTTTGCACTGGGTTGAAACTCGCACCGTTCCTGAATCTGACGATGGATACAGTCATTCATCTGCTGCGGAAGATGTCGATTCCATCCCTTGATCTGTTGCTCATCATGATCACTCAGCAGATAAAGCGATTTGGCAGATTGATGTGGGTCTGTCAACAAGATATTTACAGCTTTCTTGAACACGCAGGCTATATTCTGTACTTGATCGTGGGTGAAAGCCGAGTCCCAGTATTTCATCCAAGCTATGAGACGACCTTCTTCCGCCCGTAGTTCAACTGAAACGTCATACTCGGAAAAGTCGAGGAGCTCAACCATCTGAAGCTTTAAACTAGCATCTTCTGGCAGGACTTCTGTGCCTATATTGGTGACTGAAACCATCGAGTTGAAGAGACTGTGCATAGATACACCAAGGGCATCAAAAACATCAGCCGCCGCAAGATGTTGAAAGGGCAGTGTCTGGATAAAACCGTCTTGAGCTTCTTTCAGAATTTGCAACAGAGACATTGACGGGTTTATATCGACAATGCCGACAATCATGTTTGTAAAAAGCCCGACGGCGTCCCAGATTCCCTTGACAGGCAGATCTCTCCCAGATACCATGTAGCCAAAACAAACCGACTGCTGGCCTGTGAAGCTCTGCAGGACAAGCGCCCAGGCAACGTTTATAACATTCGAAAGCGTTACTCCATATTTCTGGGCGAAGTCAGAGAATTCCGATAACTGACCAACCTCAATATCGATGATGTGATATTGAGCCGGACCCCCTTCGTATTTGACATTGTTCATCTTTGGAAAAATGGTCGGCTCACGATTCTTCAACGCTGCTGTCCAGTATTCTAGCGCTGGCTTTTGTGATGTCTCAGTCAGGGCTTTTAGATAGTCTCCAATGTCCGAAGCCAGCCAAGGAGAAAGTTGCCTGTCATACGCAAGCAAAAAGTCACGCGATAGGATCCCCATCGAGATTCCGTCTACGGCAACGTGGTTGGTATCCAGCCGACACACCACTTCTTGAGTAGACAGTTGTTCGATCGAAAGGTGTGCGCTTGGTAAAACTGATCTGATATCGTTACCCTTCTTATTTGCTTTACCTGAGTCTTCGACGAGCTGTGGTAAGCTAGATTCCTCGCCTGCTTTCAGGACTAATTGTACCGGCTGTCTATCAACTCCACCATTTGAGACAAAGACCGTTCTTAGAGCTGAATGCCGCTGAGTGACTTGCAGCCAGGCCTCTTGCAACCTGCCAAAATCAATCTGTCCAGCTTGATTTGCCAGTGACAGCTTGAACGATAAACGGATTTTGTGCCGTTTGGGGTCGACAACCTGACTCACAAGCATCCCGCGTTGTATGGGAGAGCAAGGATAGATATCTTCTATATCTTCAGGTGCAATAAAAGCAATCTCTCTGAAATCCGGGTCCTGTATAGCAATTTGAGCAACCGTGACCTGGGGCTCTTCGAAATCCATTTTCCGAATGGAGAATACTCTGCCATCATTCTCGGCGATCTGTTGATGGCTTGACATCTGAGACACCAAGCCACCAATATCCGTTGCTTGCAAGATATCCTGTACGGTCAAAGAAATGCCCAGTTCCTGACACCTATTGGCTAATTTCATTGCTGCTAATGAATCACCGCCTAGCCTGATAAAGTTCACATTACTTCGAATCTCGCTTCTCTCCAGTTGCAAGCTTTCGGCAAGCAGTTGAATCAGTGTCTCTTCCAGTGGTGACTTGGTAACTATGTGGACACTGCGTTGTTGACCATGCATCAGCATATCCATTTCACTTCTTGTCAATCTGGCCGCACGCTCACGCAATTGACGCCTGTCAACCTTGTTTGTCGTTGTTGTCGGGATGGTCGCCAAGGATAGATATACCGAAGGCACCATATAGCTTGGTAGTGTGTTGCGTAAAGACGAGTCAACTGTCTGCAGCTTTGACTTAAGAAAATCGTCCGCCATTAAAAAGTCCTGATGCCCAGTATCTTTAGTGTCAGTCGTCTGCTGCCGATCTTTGAGCCAGAGAAAAGCTGCCAATATCGCGGAGCTCTTCTTTGGGTTTACTAGCTCAACAAAAACATCGGCTTCATTACCAAGATGTCCTAGCAATCGATCCTCGATATCCCGTAAATCAACTCTTTGCCCTCGTAGCTTGACCTCGGAGTCCTTGCGGCCCAGGTGGACAATTGATCCATCGTCTTGGTAGCGCGCTAGGTCACTAGTCTTTAGAAACCTTCCTTTGCCTATCAGGCTGAAGTCTTTGAACCATATTGGCTCGCTGACAAAAGTCTTCGCCGATCTATCTGGGTCATTGAGATATTCACAAGCGACAGCCGGTGTTTCGGCAAGTATTTCACCCACCGCACCCACTGGAGCGAGCTTGTTATGATCGTTTGGGTCTACAAGCCACATACGGCCGTTGGGAGACTCTCCGACATTGCGAGGATTGCCTTCAAGACTGAGTCGGGTGTTGATGGTGAGAATGCCGCAGTTTTCCGACATCCCGTACCCCTGAAAGAACCTGACTTTGTTCAACCATTTTCTGAGCAGCGTTTCTGTTAGGGGTTCGCCGCCAACGGCCAAGGTATGAACCGTGGGAATGGCTTCTGGGTCGATAATCTTCGCCAGTGATGCTGGAAGAATTGCTCCGTTTACAGCCATACGATTCATAGCGCCAACCAAACCATCCATTCGTTCGGCATCTGAAGGTATGCAGAGAGTGCCACCTGTGAGAAGAGGGGAGAATGTTTCAAGCAGAGAAGTGGCAAATACGTATGGGGCAAATTGAAGCATCCTATTACAGGAGGAGGCATGGAATGGCCATTCTTCCCCCGCGGGAATAACACTTGCGAGCGCACTGTGATTGATGACGCATCCTTTAGGGGTACCCGAGCTTCCCGATGTAAATGCCAGCATGGCAAGATCTTGTCCATTGTTGGGGGGCACAAATGTGGTGGGATCAGAACTAGCATTGGGAAGATTGAAGATGGTCGACATTGTAATCTCCATCACTGGAATACTTACGCTACCGTCATCAAGGTCATCAAAAAGGTTTCTCTGGAGGCGAGAATGGAGAATCAGACTTGGATTCGCCAGAGAGACAATGTACTTTTTATGGCGAGCTGGATGAGCTGGATCCATAAAGGCAAATGCGCCGCCAGATCGGATGACTGCTGATTGAGCAACCGTTGCAACGGGTGATCTTTCAAAGCACAAAGCGACAACTGCATTGGGTTTGATACCAATCGACTGTAGATGACTTGCAAGTTGATAGGTCAAGATATCTAGGTCTCGGTAAGTGAGAATACCATCCCACGAACATATTGCAGGTTCATCGGCATGTGATTGGCAGATTTTTTGAACCAGTTCATAAACGTTGGCAGTTGATGGCTCACGGATGGGTCGTTCGGCAGTCCAGCTGGCTATTTGTTTTTGATTCTTCAAACTGAAAACATTCAGATCCCGTGTGAGCAGGTTAGGATGAGGGGCTATTTTATGAATAATCTGCTCAATATTCGAAGCAAATTGACCGAAGAACTTGCTGCTCAATGCACTAGCTTGCGCGCAGAGAAAGACATGGTAAGACTCTATATCGACCACTAGACCAAGTTGACATTCCGCTTCGCCATTGAAAATTTCTGAAAGCAGGCTCTGAGGTTGAGAAAAAGCTAGCTTGGTGTTGATATGATTGTATTTTATCTGGTCTGCTGACACTATCGTCTCAATTTCGGGAGTGGCACTGGCGACAAGACCGCGAGGGGCCTGGTCTTGATCAAAGGTGACCTTAACGAGGCGGCAATCCTCTTCATTATTAATGAGACCGGGCTTTCTAAGCCAAAAGGATATTTGTTCCGTGTTCAAAAACTTGTGGAGGAATGTCGACCACACAGCCGAATAGAATGAGACGGTATCTTCTATTCCTCGATCTCTCCTCTCCTTAGAAACGGCATCATCCAATTCTATTCTCCGGATATAGATTGTCCTTCCATCATTTGATTTATCAAATGTGTCGAACGTAGGAAACAAGCAGGAAGGTAATGCTTCGCCTTGCTTATCTGGTAAAGGCCCCGTGTCCATGCTTCACTGTGGCTATTCGATATTGTCGAAACAGGAAATAATGAGACGGCGCAAAGACACTGCACATGTGAGATGGTATAAATAATGATTCCATAGCATATTTATAGTTACGTTGGTGTTACATGCCAGCTTTGTTGGTGCTATGCATTTCCTGTTGATGATCAGCAACGTAGCGCATAGGTACGTGGCTTACCTCGTATGATACGTAGTTGACGGTCATTCGCATGCTATCGTATTTTTGTGAACCCAAAACAAGATCTACGGAGGTAATTTCCCTATTGCAGGCAGGTGCATACAAGTGGCTGGCTGAAATTCGGAGCTGTTAGAATTATTGATTGACCGTCCATGGCCTACCGTCTTTCTCTCAATTTACCAAGGATATACATGTATCGCAGCGGTATCATATAAAAACATTATGAAAATTGAATATCACGGTCAAGTTTCTTACACATTTGGACAGGAGTTTATAGTGACATTGATTGTATCATTATTACTGAGTACATAGTTACCCCGCTGTGTTCATTTCGGGTGTATACATAGGGTTTCGGAGAGGAAAACCCTAACAGACTCCAAACACTGCTTCGACTCAGCTCTCCGGTTGCTCTGCATGTTTCTTCGAGTATTTTGGCTCTTAAGTCTATCGTATATATTTACGGGTGAATCTATATGTCAAATAATTTCTTGATCTGTGTGAAATTTACACAGCACAGGAAATGCAGGCTTGGTGTTGATCTCGAATTTGACCTGCTGCTCCAGTCCATGGTAAGAGATACCAGTGAAGGTCTGAAGAAGGCGCACAATGATGTACTCCATCTGAAGTTGAGCAAAAGATCGACCGAGACAATTCCGTGGACCCGTACTGAAGGGTATGAATTCTCCCTCTGGAGGAGTCCACTCCTTCCATCGATCTGGTCGCCAGCTATTTGCGTCAATGCCGAGAGATGCCGGTAGTCGATGCATTCCGAAAATGGATGCAACTACAGTAGAAGCATTGGTTAGATATTAATTGTATTGACGAGCCTTACAGGGGTACTTCACTCACAAACAACATGGCCCTTTTGTACAACAATCGGGTCTTGCCCATCTCCTCCGCCTCCGCGAGGAAGAGTTGTATCGTGTAGCGCCTCTCGAAAGTTGAATCCGACTATAAACCATTAGTTCAGTTGACATTTGATACTTATTGCAAATACAATTTACTAGGTGGAGTCAAGCGCATGGTCTCCTGGATGACCATCTTCAAGAAAGGCATTCTTTCTAGTGTGGCCAGATCGGGGGCTTTTTCGAACCCCAGGCTATTAGAAGATGGTGTTAGCTCTAGCTACCACTCAACTTAGATGGGGAGTAGTCAACGAACTGGGACCGAATTTCTGATCGTAGTTTGGCGTATACTTGGGGATGTCGTGCGAGTTGATAGATGGTCCAAGATACACCTATGACTGTGGGGTCCTAGAGGCTATGAGTAACAAAGTAATTCAGTGTTGGGTAGAGAGTCTTCTACCTTGCCTGCAAGCAGAAGAGCTAGCAAAAAGTCTCGCGTCGGCTAGACACAACAAGAAGTGAGTAAAATAGTCTAGATGAGCATTCGTTGAATTGCCTTTAGCCTACCGTGGTTTGTAGCGCTGCTTTTACTGAGCTACCTTGAGAAGTATTTGCGAATTTGATCAAGCTGGTGATATATTCATCGACATCTTTCTTAGCTTTTCTTGACATAAGCCAGCCAACGATGCCCCCAATCGGTCTATACCACCCTCGCTGTCAGTAAAAAATTGCTCAATGTTTATCATCACCTACCCAAGAAATAGATGAAGCGTCCCTGCCAGACCAAGGATATGCTTAGCTCTGCGGAATTTTTCATATGCAGCCACATCAGTGACCTTGTCCTGCCCCAGGAATCGATGCAGTGCGATATTCAATTGCAACCGGTCTAGCGCATCGTATACGTCAAGTCCATCGGTGTTTTGACTTGATAGAATGCCATCAAACAGTTCTTTCACATGTCTTTCTGTAATTTGGATGTCCGATTCTTTGATTCCGGCAATCTAGCATCGATTCATTAGACAAAGAAAGACAATTGAGGTAGTAGAAGGCCATACGTACATAAGCACGAAGTTCTTTTCTTTTCATCCGCCAACGTTCCCCGTCCGCTATCACACAGGATGATATTAATCAACCATATAAAAATAATGTATAGCTCACACAATGCATACAGGTAAATATTGAGTCAGTCGCCAGATATCCCAGTGTCTTATGGTTTGAGACTCCTTTGCCATAATCACGAAACTAAACCGAAAAGTAAATGACTCGACACAGATAGCGCATTCGGATGGATTCAAAGTATACCTGATTAGTGAAAATAGCCTTCAAATTCTCGGGTTCCTCAGTCAGGATGAATCGAGTGCCAAAGATATTCATCTCCGCAGTATGACCGGGAACATTGAGAACATCGGTGATCCATTCCGTGAATCTATTACACTTCAATTGGCGAAGAATAGACGAAAGGGTCCTGATTCCTACAATCAGATCAGTCACAGACCAAATGACTTTTGATCTGACTTTTCGTACCCAACACTCCGCCTGGCTGGACATGGACTGGCGAATTTGTCCGTTGGCTTCTGGAGACACGATGTATGAGGATAGAGAATAGGAGAATGGCCAAAACAATCGATGACCATATCATTGTGAATGCCATTTTCTGTGCCAGCCGGTGATGATGAGTCGAGGTTGTAGCAGGAAGGAAGGAACCTGCATATGAAATACCGAAGGTTCAGATCTATAAAGATACGTAATTAATACATACTTGAAATTTAGTCCATTACGGTACGTGTAATATAACCGGGCCGCTCCGAACCATACCCAGTACCGGTATTTCGTGCTAGATTGTAACTAGATGGAGATCTACCTCTAGTCTACCCATCACTTCGTCCAACTGCAGGCCCTCGTTGACAATACTCGAATTCCCTGATATTGTATCCGTAGTCTCTCACAGAAACATGAATTTCTGTCCGAAGCCCGTGTAGATCCAGGTCTGAGCTTCTGCGCTAGCCCGAAGTACTACCGACAATATGTCTAGAAATACGTAAATCATACCCCAAACGAGACGGTCTCGGAATTGATCTCCAAGTTATGGGCGATTTCTTAGAATGTGGTTACTTGGCGCATATATCTACCAGTATCTTACATGGATCCCAGAGATCCTCAGTCACTGTGCTACATCGGAGCAGGTTCGACAGAATACATCCTAAATAGTACTTGATTGCCAATGAGGGAGGAGGCGGAGGCTGATGATCATCCTCAGGGCAACTTTTAATTTCGATATTGGCTTCCAAATCGAGCCCTGCCATTGAGCATACATGTACCTGGATACGTACCATGTACGAAGAATGGAACTTGGAGTATTGAAAGAATATCAATTTCGTACAATCCAGTCTGTTACTCCGATGCTCGTTGCCACTTTCTTTCTAAATCGAAAGTCGTGAAATACACTGTTGATCAAGTCCCAGGCAACGCTCCATACGGTGCATAGAGCACGAAGCACAAAATAGTCAGTATTTTCGGACTGATATACCCAAAGCAGTTGCTATTTCTGACATGATGCATCTCACTATTTTTCGAGACTGGTTCCCTCCAAAGATGATTCAACTTTCAATTATTCTTGATTCCCTCGGGTTCTTAGGTACCTCGACCTAGTCACCTTCTGTATACAACCAAATTCATGGAGTCAAAATGAGTCGTTCATCATACCAATACACGATTCTTCCTTGGGACTACAAAAGCGTTATACAATGGGCTCCCAAATTCATTGACTTTCGACTAAAAGCCCTGGAAGCAGCACCATCTGAATTCTCGTCGTCCGTCGAGATCGAGTCCAGCATCTCCCTCCAAGAATGGGTGTCCATCCTCACTCAACCGGCTTTCCGTGTGGGACTGTGCGTTACGACGACTACCTCTGAGGAACGAAGTCCCGAAATCTGGTGCAATGAATGGGCGGCTGTCCTTCTCCTGTACGGACCATTATACGATCTGAACATTCAAGACAAGGTCTTAGAGACGAGATGGTACGTCGGCGGCGGATTCGTGTCGCCCGCACACAGAGGCGGCAAAATCATTATTGACATATTCCACCACATTGTGCATCAAATCCAAGAAGTCTATCTGGGCAACGATTTACATCGTCGATATGGATTCAGAACTCTCAAGCTTGTTACACGAATCGAGGCCATTGTTCACGCCTCGGATGAGGCCAAGATGAAGTACTATGCTACGGCTGGTCTACAGAAATCGCAAGTCATGACTGTAGCGGAATACGTTCGGACGGGCTGGAATTTTCCTATTACCGGCAAGGAAGACTTTGAGATTGCGGTGCTAGCACGAGTGGTGGAGAGGGCCAGTGCCATTACAGCTCGCTTGTGAGCTACTTCTGAATATCGTACTGTATAGCTGGATTGGTCGCATCTGGTGCCGATCTTGACATAAGGCTTTTTTGCATGTCTCTTTACTGTGCTGTTTATTTCCATAGGCGGTCAGTCATGTAGCCGATGATCTAGTAATACGACAGACCTTGTACGTAGTTGAAGATCTCCGCTAATTCTCAACCCCGTTGATGATATTAGCAGCACGGAGATGATATACGTATCGCAAACGTTCCTTGCATTTTAGTTTCTGCAATAAACAACCAGCGAGCTTGGAATGGACTGCCCTATGTCCACATCTGGACAAATGATATTGATCGCTCTCTTGTCCTACTTGACTGGTCATGCGTTCATGCAATCATATTATACAGAAAAGCTTGGGACGCCAACGTCTTTCTTGAACCCCTTGCAGACACTCATCTGAAATCCGTTACCGATATGTCTATATAAGCAACGAGAGTACCAGTACAGTATGTATGGCTATGTAACGGAATACGAGATGCTGTAACGTAACGTACGTAATGAGATCCAAGGAACCTAGTGGAGCCGATCTAAAGTCTAACACTCTAACTCCACATTACCGTTCGCTGACCTTACCTCTTCTGGAAATTAGCCGAGAGGGTCTGGCCCTACAACAAAAGGGCACAGCCTGATGTAATGCCTGAAATAGATCATTAAAGTCATGAATACTTAAGTAGGCTGTCTATCAACGAACAAACATAGGCAATGCCTGTCGTTCCGTGCTCTAAAGCCTACCTACTGACTACCCAGGTTACTAGCTTACGCTCTACATGGGCCAACTCTATTTCAGATATCAATTGACTTGGATTAGTTATCGCTAAATTCAACGAACTCTATCCATGTCCAATTCGGTGCATATTGACACCATCATAAAAATGTAAAAAGATAAAATAATGGCCCAGCAAAGATGAAACGCAAACTCAAACGCCTTGTCATGGACATTAGAACATACAGGTAAGAGGGGAATCTGACAAAATAGGCCGCTTGAGATGAAAAGAAAGACGATCACTCGAGAAAAACCTGACAACCATGAATGTGAAAAAAGGTATCTTTGACTTGGGTCCACAAAAATAACTCCTTGGAACTCCCGCTGCGACCCAATCCTGAGAGATAGGCCTTATGGTGGATTCGTCGAATTCATATCCGAATCACAACATGTCCGTTAGCGAAAAACACCTATCAGTGAGCTCTGGTCCGCTTGGCCGCGGGGGCAGGTGAATCAGTAAAAGTATCGGCTTCACGCTTTTTCGACACAGAGACTTCGCCGGGCTGTGTCTTCTTGCGAGCCCAGACACTGAATGGACTGCTGCGTCTGTCTGTCTTCTTTGTCTCTGAAACAGCAGAATGGACGGGCTCTGTCTTATCGTCGTTGTGCACACGAATAGTACGAGTGCGTAGCGAACGTTTAGGTGTCGTCTCGAGCTCTGCTTCAGAATGAACAATGTCTGTGCTTTCAACGGAGTTGTCAGGATCTTCGATATCGGTGGCAGCCTCTTCGTTCTCATTGACAGAGTCAGACTGCTTGGCTTCTAGTAATGGTGCAAAGAGACGGCGACCTTTGATGCCTGAGCGAGTCAAACGCGGGACATCGAGATTAACACTACTATCAAGCAAGTCTGGGCGAACGGCGAAGAAGCCTAGTTCGTCTTCTTCGTTCTGTTCATCTTTAGAATCACTGCGTTGATAGTCGAACTTACGAAAGACCTTCTTTCCACGGCTAAAAGTTCGTTAGCATGAAGAACCTTAATTTTCAAGAAGATGTAGCAACTTACAAGGTGTAGAGCATCCCATCAGTGCGTTTGACAGCTTCTTTGGGATCAATTTCTGGTGCCACATGACGAGAGCTGACACGTTGACGCTTAGCCTTGGGAATTTCGCTATCAGAAGACATCTTGAGCTCTGGTTTGTTCAAAAATGGGTTGTCGAGGCTCTTGTTTGCCACAGGGATACGATCACGACTGTCCGTAAAGATTTCGATTGAGTAGCTGTTGCCAGTGGAATCTTCGTGGAAACTGTCGAGGGAAAATCCACTGGGTTTCTTTGTGCTTTTCGCGGGGCTCGAAGACGAGGCGTTGACAGGAAAGAGAGAACGTGCTGCGGCACCGAAACTACCAATCGACTTCTGATGGCGAGGAGTCTTTGCGGGGGTGGGCAAAAGAGACGAACGTCCTGAAAGAATTGCCGATCGCGAGAATTTATGTGCTGAGGCGCCTCCTGCACCGTCTGAAAGGTCTGAAGATTCCAGATCCAAGGTCTCGTTGAGGAATGACGCTTTCCCACGGACTGTCTTCTTGCGGGGAGAAAGAGTACTGGGAGGAGACAAAGTGTCGATTTCGTTGCGACGCGTAGATTTTTTGGGAGATGGTGGAGGAGGAGGAGTTGTGTGCGCCTCGCTGGATCGTTGCCCTGCTAGTCGAGCAGATTGTCTTGTGGGATATGGATCGAAACTGCCGTAGCCAGCGCCATGTCTGGGTGCCCGTGGCTCGCGTAGCTCACGAAAGTCCGAAGGCGGAGGAGTGGTCGCCATTGCGATCACTTAATTCGGGAGCTTGAGGATATTCTGGTAACAATGTCTGCCGATAGTATGATGAGAGGTCGCAAAGATGGACAGTTGAATGTAAACAAGGGATTTTTGATTATCCCTCAAGCGCGCGTTCACGGTTGCCAAAATGCAAGAGTTGACAAGAGCAATTGAGATTGAGAGTAAGCAAGTCAGATAAGACGCGCCAAAAACAAAATATCGAGTAGATGAGACGTCTTCCAATTGTTGCAGTGCAAAAGGACAAAAAGAATGATGGGTAAGAGAGGAGGAAATGTGGTTGTTGATATGGAGAAAGACTGGGATGAAGTGCGGAATGCGTGGTTGTTGTCAGAAGGACCTCCAGCCACTTGCTTTAATTCGGGAGGCTGACACGCCCGACTCTAGCCTGTTTGGGCTCCGCACCACGGCAGCGAAATGAATATTCAGCAAGAACAAAAAAAACGAGATTAATATTTATGGCATAGTATAACTGATGTAAATTGTTGATACTAGTCTGTTTTTTTTTTCTTTTTTTTTTTTTCTTTTCTTTTCGCGTAAATGTTGAGAGAATACAGTGTTGTACAGACAAATATATGCCCAACGCTGATTGGTTAATCGCCGCCCGCAGACGATGCAGCCAATCTGCCCCGCCGAGTCGATTTTTCGATGTTTACTTCGACAACACATCAATTATGCGTTGTACATCAATTGATATCAATTGATATTGAGTTCTATCATTGCCCAACACAATTACTACGCATCTTACAATATAACCGCATTTGGCAGCAATGGCTATTCCGAGCGCGACCGAGGAGATGGAGAGATTGCAGCTATCGGACGAAGACACAGAAGAGCTGTGGAACTCGCCCTCACAACGACGCACAAGACCCGTTCCTCAAAGAACACCGGCATCAGTAGACAGACTGACGAATCAAGACACCAAACCCTCGCTCGACCAAGAAGAAGCTCGGGAACTCGCACTACGGGATGAATTACAGACTGTAAGAAACGTGAATCAAGCTATTGAAGGTGTCCTGGAAAGTCTGGAACGAGCTAGAGGGAACATGGAGGTTTGTAATTTCCCCCGAAATATTGAATTTGGTGGTAGCTGACAGACAGTAGACGGTATCACGTACAGTCGACTCGGCGTCAACGCTCCTCAACACATGGACCCGAATCCTAGCACAGACAGAACACAACCAAAGACTCCTCCTCAATCCCCAATGGCAAGGCGCCTCTCACGACATTGCCGAAATGGAAAGCGAAGCAGCAGCCAAACAACAAGCCGCCGAGCGAAGAGAACGGGAACTTCAAGAACGTCGCGAAGCGGCAGCACGCAAAGCGGAACAAGAAGAGAAAGCGCGAGCAGCTGCCACAACGGCGGCGGGGCGAGGCCGAGGCACAACAAAAGGAAGAGTGGTACGGGGAGGAGGACTGGGGAGGACGCCGAGTGTGTCTGCTCCTAAAAGCACTTCTACTACTAGTACAACGAGAACAGCTCGACCAGCTTCGGCGGCATCGACGCGACGGCCAGTCAGTGGAATTGCCCGTGGTTCGAGTGCTGCAACCCGTGGACGTGGTAAACCGTAGAGTATCTACTAATAAACAATTGATACCCGGCCGCAGCAACAAGCTACAGCTATGCATATAAAATAGTTACACAATCATCGTAGTTCCTGTTCCTGAGAGTAAATAAAACGCGGAGCAATCTGACCAATCATTGACTCCGGACGCGTGGAAGTGGGGCATGTATACTAAGCTCCCCTATCTGTCTTAATTAATCTTATCAGCCAGGCAGCTCAGAAATGCGACATCTCTCTTCTTCTGTAGTTGCGAACGGAGTATAGGGGAATCCCAGTGATCCAAGATACACAGAATCTACCATAACCCTCTCCCAAACGCAGTGGCAAGGGCAACCCATCAACATGAATTTCGCGCCATATCAAGACGAATCGCCCGAAGTCGAAAGAGCTCTCTCACCTCCACCACCATTCCCAGCAGACCCAACAAATCGCACTAAATCACCCTCGCAGAACCAATATAACAATAATAGACAACAACAGAAAAGATCAACACCACCACCATATCAAGCATCGCCCACATCTCATTTCTACAACCCATCAAACGGCGGATACGGATATCAAGAAGCGGCAAATTCGTCGTGGACAGATCCCGAGAGCCAACAACACCACAATAATAGGGGCGGATATGGAGGCGCACGCGCAGACCTCGATGCTTTCGAGACGAGTTTGCCGTTAAGAGTTGATTATGAAGCTATGCTCGCGTATTTGTTGCTGCCGCCGGCTGGAGGGGTGTTTTTATTGTTGTTTGAGCATAAGAGTGATTATGTTCGGTATGTTAACGAACCTTGAGAAGGATGTGTGGGAATAGCCGGCTGATCTTTGAGGAATAGATTCCATGCGTGGCAGTCGAGCATGCTTTTCAGCGCTATATTCGTTCGTCTCCCAGCCTTAGTTTACTCGAGCTTTGTGACTGACTTACAGCAGGTTCTGCATCTTATATTCTCCTGGTCAAGCATAATCTCGTGGCTGATGTTCATCGGTGATATTGTCCTGATTGCTTTTCTGAGTCTGCACGCTTATCAGGATGGTACGTTTATCCACACAATCCATGACTCGATAAGATATCAAACTGACTAATTGTGTAGTTGACTCCCTCGATCATTACGAGGTCCCCATCTTCGGACGACTCGCTAATTCATTTGTGGATGATGAGTGAGATAACCTCGACTGATAATTCACTCTGCCGAATGTTTCTTTTCTACTCTGTCTTTGCCATGTACAGTCCTCGATGTCGAGGAGTTTTGAGCGTTGATTGAGCACAGTAGTTCGTTTTTGCTACATTTATACATATTTTAATGGTATTTGCATATACTCAATCATCAGGCATATCGGCTATTATTTTACGATTCCAGATACATACATGAACTACGTCGTGGAAGCATTCATGTGTCTACTTACGTATATAAGAGTAATTGTCAACTGGTACATCTACGAGATATATAGGATCAGTTACGACCACTTAAGCGTCCTGATATATGAAAGGAAATGCAATCTTCGTTCAAGCTAGTCATGATACGTATTTACAAAAGAAAAACATAATCAGATTCAACCTCTGTTAGAGGAATTTGACAGCACCAAACGGAAAATTGTTCAACATGATTAGAAACGGTGAAAAACAAGGGTAACGTGCTTGTTAGAAGGAAACATGAAAAAGGAAAACCAAAATTCGAGATAAAAGGAAAAGTAGAAGGGGTTCAGGGAGAATAGAAAGAAAATCAACAAAAATAGACGAAAGAAAAGTCGCTCACAATATACATCTGGTCGATACCCATCGACAGCGGAAAACAGGAATTTGCATGGGTCATCGACAGATTGAAAAAGACGTTAGAAGATTAAAGCAGGCCGGATCGGGTCAAGAATGAAAAAATAATGTGCAAGCCTCAACCCATTAAAGTTGCTCGTGTTGATGGTCAGTTTATACATTGTCGTTGAAAGTCGTTAGATGCTTTGAAGATAATTGCTTGGAACCAAGCCAGGATGACCTCGGCTTCCAGTCACTTCTGCTTCCCACCATCCATCATCTTGCAGGCGCAAAACCGCGAGGATGTCTCCCTTAGAAAATCCAAGCTCCTCAGGAATAGCGGCATTATAACTATACAAAGCGCGAGCTGCACGTGAAACTCCATTAGTAACCAAATATGAAACAGGCGGTATAAGATATAGACTTACCAAAATGCAAAATTGGACGACCATCACGGCTGATGTGTCGACCAGGATCGGCAACGGTGATGCTCTTGCTGCGAGATCGTGATACTGAATCCGCACCATTGCCATAGTACATGGACTGCGGTCGGCCAGTATTCTGCCCTCCTCTTCCATTGTAGGAGTCATAGCCGCCTCTATATGACTCTACATGGCCTCCGGAGAGTTGAAGCTCCATACCATTGGCACTAGCTGGGCGGGTCTCTTGTGCGAACGCTGGACGCGGTGAAATTGGCCGAGCAGCTTCAACAGGGGATGCGTGTCGAGAATACTGCTGTGGCGAGTAACCGCGATCACTGCCCGGGCGAGTGTTGGTAGTTGGAGACTGAGTGTTGCGAATGTTATAGTTCCTAGACTGATACGTTGTCGGAGCACGGCTTGCACTTCCTCCTTGAGGTCCAGCCCCAGTACTGTACTGATTGGCACGTGTATCTACCGGTGCAGGTGCAGGCTGAGGGCTGGCACTTCTTCTAATTGTTGGCGCAGGAGACCGAGCACGAGGTATGTCTTGAGCGGGAGCATAGGCCCTAGTAGTGGTCCGTTGAGGGTTTTGGGAGGCAATTGTTGGAGCGGGAGAACGAGCCCGGGGCAAATCTTGCACAGGAGCTGCCCTAGTAGAGGTACGCTGGGGTCCACCAAAGCTTGGAGCAGGAGATCGAGCCCGGGGCATTTCTTGAGCAGGAGCCTGAGGCCGTGTAGAGCTCTTTTGAGGACTGCTGGACCCGCCGAACATATTTTGAGCTTGGCCAACATACTTCTGAGTCGTCTTCTGCATTTGGGCCGAAGTAAACGCCGGCTGTGGTGCATCCAATCGCTTCGCAGGTTCATTGTAAGAAGGGGGTGGTCCATCAGCATTTCCAGTATTTCCATAAGTAGAACTAGTGGCAGATGGAGCGGGCGTTGCCAAACCATGATAGCGATCTGCTGAGACACGGCCTGCTGAAGGTTTCCCGACTCCTTTGAGGTCAGCAAGCGCTCTAGCAATCGGGTCAAGGTCGTCTTCCGGAGGCTGCGATGCTTGTGTTGGTTTTTTGTCTGGCGAAGCTACATCGAAAACATTGTTTCCAATGTTCAGCTGAAAGTTCGCTCTAGGGTCCACAGGCTCTGGACTTGTAGACCGCGGAGGCTCCGGTGACGGCTGCTTGTAGACAGGCTTGGTCGGGCTACGAGAGTAAGACTGCGACTGGCGGTCTTTGTCGTGGCGACTCTTTCGACGGAATGGGCTATTGCTGAAGAAAGCGCTTCGTTTCTTTTGAACTTGCTTTTCAGGAGTCATTCCTGCCATTGCAACACCGTTGGTTGGCTGCTTGACTGGTGACTGCCTGCCGCTGGGAGGCTCTTGGCTTGAGAATGATGTAGGGTTGGAAATGTCACTAGCGTTATCTTCTCGGCTAGAAGGCCTGTAGGCGCTGGTCGCCGAACTACGCTCAGATGGAGGTCCAGTGCGGCAGAACATAGTCATACCGTCTGTTGGGTAGGAATTATGGGGCACATTTCCAATCTCACCATGCTGATTGGGATCATAATTAGGTGGTAGATGACCACCACGTCGAAGATCCAGCGGAGAGGGCTGCACCTGCTGCGGAGGCTGCGCAGGTTGAACAGGCTGGACGGGCTGTGCAGGCTGTGCAGGCTGTGCAGGCTGTGCAGGCTGACTCTGCGGCATTGGTTGAGGGCTTGACCTCTGTGGAGTTGTCGTTGCCTCTCGACTCTCTGTAGCGGTGAGATTAGGTAGGCCCATCTGGGCAGCCAACTCTGAGCTTGGATCATGATGAGATTCGTAGGTTGAAGGCTGAGGCGAGGAGCTCCGGAAGGCAGGATTGATGGCTCTTTGAAACTGTGCCACAGAATAATTGTCTTCATCGGAAGCTTCTGAGCTGGTGTCATTGATGTCTCCGCGGGCAAAGTTGATGAACCTAGGTGCATCTGGTATTTCTTGTCCAGTACCACGGTCTTTGATAAAACTACCAATGTCTTTTTCGACCTCGCAGCCCTCCAATGAAACACGAATCTTCTCACAGGACTAAACAATCTGTTAGCTATGCTTCTTGTCCACGAGGACATAAATAAAACATACAGCGTCGTCGCTAACACAAACAGTTGAGGCAATATTTGCGTAGGCCCATAGACTACTCTTTGTGAAATCGAGTCTTTCTTCTTCAAGGTCTTGGAATTTCTGTGCAGAAGTTAGTCATCACTCGAACTCACACGATTGATCCTTGCTTACATCACAAGCCGCCTTCCATTCTTTATTCCAGCGACCGGTCGTCTCTTGAAGGACTTTCACTGCTGCCTCGTATTCATTGCTGTTTGAAGCGAGCTGGATTTGTGTCTTCTCAAGCTTTGCTTTGTTCTTGCGCTCTTCCTGACCCATAACCATGTGACCTTGGGCTAGGTAGCCTTTGATTCGCAGACAGTCTTGCTCGTATCTATCTCTTGCCTATTCCCCCCCTTGTGTTAGCTAGGCGTGCCATTTTCAGGAATGACCGTCAGTACCAACCTTGTTCACTGTATGTGTCTGTTGATTCTTGATCTTCAATAACTTTTCAATGCTGTTCTGGACTATCTTTCGTCGTTCTTTCATACCACCGGCAAATGCTGCTAGTGGCTCTTCCAATTCACTTTTCATCTGCTGCGAGATGGCAGCATGTGCCTTTGCAATGGCTTCTGTCTCGCCTCGTACAACATCAAGAGAAACGCGTAAAGTACCGGTCTCATTCGAACCGAGGGACTTGCGACAGAGTGCGAGCAATTTTCGTGCGTATTCATCCTCAATTGCGGCGCGAGCTACGAACGTTAGGATTCGGGTAAGCTTCTCAGAGAGTATGTAGATAACTCACTATTATAGAAGGATTTTATTTCATCACATGTTACTTTTGCATTATGCATTCGTTCCAATAAAGGGATCACACCGGCGTCGTCTTTGCCCCAGAAGTTGTTGGCAACTAGACATGATCATTAGTATCGAATATATCCAGGATATGGGCTCATTCGACTTACAAGACATTGACACGGTCGGCCCATCCACCATGGTTCCAGGCATTTTGATTTGAAATCGTATCAATCTGAGTGTTTCAGTGTTTCTGAGCTTCGACCAGCGTGTGCTCGGGGTAACCCGCTAGGGAGACGTAAAATTCAAAAGGAAAAACAAAAAGAAGGGACGATAGCTAGTAAATAGCCGGTACTCAATAATAGACGGTCGTTACAGTCGTTGCACACAGTGGTATCCAAGATCCAGTGTGTTGAAGAAGGGTAGGAAAGGATCGAAAGGAGTAATGGAAGGGAGCACAAATTCGTGGGGAGCTCCAAAGTGTCAGTTGCTCTGGATGTTTACGGTGGGTGTCTCTCGGGGCAACCGCGATCGAGTGCCCTGCGTGGCTTCCCGAGTCCCACGCACTAGCCCCAATACGTACATAGGTCAATGACGTCGCTGATTCTTTGCTTGGTCACGTGATGAAACTCGACATTTTGCAGCCTTGAAATTATGGCAACTACTCTGATCAATCTTCGATCGGGCAGGAGCTACGGAGTATGAATTGAGAAACGTTCTTGCCAGGCGATTTCCCGCCTTGACCGCTCCCTCAAGTGCTAGGGTCCCGATATATATATTGAAGACTGCATGTGAGATAAATTTTTTCAAGATCTTCTTCCAACCTTGGAAGCAAAGTTAGACCTATAAAAAAAACCCGGCCAGACTTACATCAATCCCTTGATAGTCCTGCGCGGTTCGGATTTCCAACTGGTACCACCTGCACTGGGGAGAGCAAAATATTTCCAAATACTGAAAAATGTCACATAGACACCTACCTAATTCAACTTATCGAGCCACCTTTGGAACTGACGTCGACGGAGAAACAGCTTTATTCCGTTTTGTCAATACTGCTCATCGACTTTACGCATCAATGCATCTTTATATCCGAAAGCAAGCATCACTACTGAATTCAATGCTCTGTATGGATTTCCAAAATTGTATGTCTCACAGAAAATCAGGTCTGGGGAGCTCTCTATTTTCTTTTTTAGAAACTACAATAAGACTTGAATTCCATAGAATCGGTCAACCATGTAGCTTGTATTTCCTGTGAATTCGCTATTTATGAGACTGTCGGCTCATCTACGATAGTTCGCAGTAGTACCCTACCAGCTTTACGCTGTCAATTTCATCATAGGCGGAAAACAGCGAAAAGTCATTGTTACAGTAGAATATATAACCTGGAAAGTCATGAATGCTCTTACTAGCTAAAGGCGAACTATCGTAGATGAGGCCGGAAGTGCCACAGTCATCAATCTGGGAGACACTGAGTCATGGTCTGGGATAATCACCGCCGTTCTTCAATTGCTTCAAACTCAAACTCATCATTGTTGTCAGAATCGTAATCCAGGTCATCAAGTGCGAGCCGCTCGCAGATGAAATCTGGACCTTTGGAGTAGCCTTTCACCCACATGATCCAGGCATCATCTTGGACACATATATGCTGTTCCTGATTGACCGGGTCCAGTCACGACCATTGAAGCACGTAGTGGTATCATCAACGAGGTCATAGCGAGGTATATCAGAACTATGCAATTACCTGGTCGACAGTATCGTACCGAGTTCTTGATTGATAGAAATCGATACCCTGTACTAGGCCGAATAACAAAGTTCCGGGATCTCAGCTGTGGTTAGTCAGTTAACGACGCCTATATCTTCAATCGCCATGACAAGTTGTCACAAATTGTGGGAGTTTCAAGGAGAGAAGAAAGGGATAGCAGTTTGTTAGACGTAGCGAAAGTGCCTGTAGAATAATAGAAGTGCTGATGTCGACCTCGAGAAAAACAAGCGTGGACGGCACGTGACTCTGGGGAGCCTGCCCGATCGGGTTAGGCTATCAGGCTCACCCTCCACTCACCAAGTTCTCGGACTCTACCCTCTCGCTGCACAACCCAGGGACACTTCATCCAAATCTCACATCCCACTCACCCTTCCTGAGTCTTTCCAACACTCCAACCATAGTTGTGATTGGAGCTCTATATCCTTTCTCAATACGTTTCAATTCCTACTGTCCAGCTCTGCTGGATCTGGCTATCTCCCACAAAAGATACCGATCAAATTCTGTCCAACGGCCGTAGATCAAATGATCGCGTCTCCTAGATGACATTCCGTCCCCCTTCCCCTTCCGCCCAGTCATCGATTGCTTCTGGCACCGAGAAGTCTTCCTCTGTGAGGTCCGCGAGATCCCAACACTCAGTCTGGGGTGCTCCGAGCTCACATTCGGGTCAGCGTCGCGGCTTGACTCCGCTTTCGACTACCAACATATCGTCTTCGACCGCCCCTCCTTTATCATCTCCCTTTTCAGGTATCCTAAATTCGAGCATTCGCTCCACGCGAAAACCCCCGTCTCCAGCTACAACTCCGTCAGCTTTTAACTTCCAACATCCTGGCTCGCAGCCACTGTCGCATACTGCACATTCCTTGTCTTCTCCCCCAAAGTCCAGAGCTATCACTCCCTCTGCGGGCGCTCATCTGGCTAACTCTGCCAGTAACGCCTTAGGAGGAGGAGGAAGTGGGGGAGGCGGTGGATTGGGATCTTCAAGAAGTGTCAACTTCTCTCCACTGCTCTCAGGTGTCAACTCTCCTACTGGGTTTTCATCGGACAAACCAGGCTCTGCCGTGAGCTCGAGTCAATCATCTCTTACAAAAATATCTATCGCTCAAGTCTTTCTGCTTCTAGACTCAATTACAGAAAAAGAAGGAAAGGAAAAGTGGGAAGTCAAAGCGGCGCAAATCTATAAAGTGAGTCGTAACATTCATTTTTACTTTTCTTAGAAGGTGACTAACATCTCATTGCTTGTACTTCTAGCTTGTCGAATCCAACGGCATGGAGGTCTTTTCAAAATACTTCCGCCGCCTTCTCACAGGCAACGCGCCTCAAATTTTCCCTGGAATCAATAAGGTCGTTGAAAATGCAGGGAATTATCCACTTCTCGTTCAAGAGATGCAAAAGGTATCTCAAGACTTAGATCAAGCGCAGAAGATCGCAGAGACTATTGATACCTCAGAAGGCGATATTTTTCGTGACTTCGATCTTTCAACCTTCCTCGATCATTTTAAGCTTGATGCAATTGTCAAAGTGTCCCTTGCTCTAGCTTTCAAGTTTGCAAGCAGATCGGATTTGCGAGCAAAAGGTAAATAATCATACTTATCCGATCACATTCTTTGGCTAACAACTTCACAGCGGATGCCATTCTGACCAACACCGTACCTCATTTTCTACACAGCTTGTTGAACCCAACTGAAACAACAAAGGACTTCAGCGCCGCATATATTGGCCTTACCATCGAGCGGTTCATCTTGTTTCCTCCACGAAATTTCGATGACGAAGTGAAAAGCAGACTCGTCCAGGCAGCAACCATGCGCTATCGGAACCAAGGCCTTGAGCTCCCCTTGGACGTGTTCAACGCATTACAAATGTTTGATCTTGGTAGTTCCCGAATGGCTGTTATCCGGCAGCTACATTCTAGAGGGCCCAAGGCAACAGCATCTTTGGACGCCGTCAATGAAGTCATGACGTCTTGTGGATCTGAGAGCTGGGGCGAAGAACATGTTGGAAATGCTTTGGTCTTTATGCTTCTATCGCAATATGGTCAATCCTATTCCTTGGAGAATTTTTTGCAAGCTGTCAAATCGCATTACTCCGATAAACCCATCAACTGGTCACTCGTCTTCCGGGTCTTTGACCGCGAGTCCTTGAGGATCACGCCAGGACAATTCAACAAGCTTTATTCCGCATTGCTAAGCATCGCACATGATGATGCTAGTCTCGATGTCCAGAGGTTATGGGGTGGCGACTGGAAGAACAGGCAAACCCAGATCTCGTTTCTTACGGCTTACCTCAATTCGCGTATCGATCCGTCTCAAATTCCCAACTTTCGTGCATCGTTTCCACAGGACTTGTTTGAGGATGCTCCCGATGCTGTGCGTATGCAGGCAGAGCTCGCCGAAAAGTCACCGATCCGGTCCGTCGATGCTATCAAGGCGATCTTTGACCTAGCCTTGTTTTCTCAGGCATCTTGGAATGCCCCAGAGAGCGCACCATTGATAAAAATCGTTTTATCTCAGGACTTGCCGGTATTTTTGCTCTCCGCCCTGGCAGTTCCTCAACCGTGGACGGCTATCCAGCAAAGCCTTGTGTTGCGTACATTAGCCTTTTTCATCCTCAGACAGGAGGAAGGCTACCAACTTGCTTTGTACGGTGTATGGAAGCAAGATCGGCAATGGCTTGCAGAGCAACTTTTCACCATGTTCACACAAGATCCGACATCAACTGCAGCTATCTACGAAAACGCCGTCGAATACGGATGGTTGGAGTATCTTTTGAGTTTTGCAAATGGCCTTGCCCTCGACCTTGCCTCTTTGGCCCATCGTAAGGGTAATTTCGATCTCGAAGCATGGGTGAGAAACGCAGCCCAAAAAGGACAGATGGATATGGGCAGTCTACTATCCAAATTCCTTCGCATCAAGGCCGAGGACGAACTTCAAGCTCATCGGCCCGAGCAAGCTGGTCCACAGATGGTCAGCCTTGCTGTGAAGACCGTCTATACGTTACTCACAATATTGGAGGAGTATGTCGGAGACCGCGAGAACTTGACGCCTGTTCAACGTATTTGTGTTCAAACGTATCCTCGGCTTATCAATTACGGGGAAGGTTTTGATGACATCATTGATGCCAATGGTGAGAAAAGTAACGCCATTCCCAAAGCCATCGACGAAAAAATGCAAGAATTATTTGGCCGGATGTACCACGAGGAGCTTTCACTTCGCGAGATGCTTGAACTCATGCGACGATACAAGACATCGAGAGACCCAGCAGAGCAAGATCTTTTCACTTGCATGGTTCATGGCCTGATTGACGAGTACCATTGTTACCATGAATATCCATTGGAGGCTTTGACGAAGACTGCTGTCATGTTTGGAGGAATTATTAATTTCCGGCTGATTGATGGCATCCCTCTCAAGGTTGGCCTAGGCATGATTCTGGAGGCTGTTCGTGATCATCAACCACATGATCCTATGTATAAGTTCGGTGTGGAAGCGATCGAACAACTAGTGAGTCGATTGCCGGAATGGGTCGGATTCTGTCATCTTCTTCTACAAATCCCGAGTCTTCATGGCACCCCTATCTCCCAAAAAGCCGAGGAAGTCTTGATGGAGCAAGGCCATCAACCAGCAAATGAAACTGGCCCGGCTCGAGTGAACGGTGAGGGCACAAATGGTACTCTGGAAGATACCGATTCCTCTCGCGTATTCCGCTCGTTGCATGTCGGCCCACCATTGCACCCTGAAATTTACCAAGACCCTGATGAGGAAGTTCAAGACAAGATCTTGTTTGTTCTGAATAACGTCTCAGAACAAAACATTGAAGACAAATTGCGAGACTTGAGAGATGTGCTAAGAGATGAACATTACCAATGGTTCGCTGCCTATCTTGTTGAGCAGCGTGCAAAGTTACAACCGAACTTTCAGCAGCTATACCTTGACCTCCTGGAACTCATTGGCAACCGAACACTCTGGGCAGAAGTCCTTCGTGAAACCTATGTCAGCTCCATACGTTTGTTGAATGCAGAAACCACTGTGAACTCGTCAACTGAACGTAGTCATTTGAAGAATCTTGGTGCTTGGTTAGGTTTATTGACTATCGCCAAAGACAAGCCTATCAAACACAAGAACATCTACTTTAAAGAACTGCTTATGGAAGGTTACGACAACCAGCGTCTGATGGTCGTTATCCCCTTCACTTGCAAGGTGCTGCTTCAAGCCGTCAAGTCAACAGTCTTCAAGCCACCAAATCCATGGCTGATGGACATTATCGGCCTCTTGATAGAGCTATATCATTATGCTGAGCTGAAGCTTAATCTCAAGTTTGAGATTGAAGTACTTTGCAAAGACCTCGACCTAGACCACAAGTCTATTGAACCTGCCTCCGACATCCGGGATCGCTCACGGCAAGGCGAAGAAGTTATCTCGGCAGCTAACATACCGGAAGGTTTGGAAGTGTTCGAAGATATGACTTTAGGTGGCATCAACCCAGCTATTAGAACCGAGCGGTTGTCTCCTGCTGCTATCTTGTCAAGCCTCCCTAGCTTGGACAAAATCTTGGTATTTCCGTCTTCTGCAAGTAGCATGGTCGATCCAAGCATTTTACGCCAGATTGTTCATACTGCCGTCGAGCGTGCTATCGCTGAAATCATTACACCGGTTGTTGAACGATCAATCGCTATCGCCTCTATTTCAACGGTTCAGCTCATTTCAAAGGATTATGCAATGGAACCCGATGAAGAGAAGGTACGACATGCCGCAAGAACAATGGTACGACAGCTCGCAGGTAGCTTGGCTCTCGTAACATGCAAAGAACCCCTTAAAATGAGCATGACAAACTACATCCGGATGATTCAGCAGGAATACTCCGAACAACCCATGCCGGAAGGTCTCATTTTGATGTGTGTCAACGATAACCTTGACGCCGCTTGCGGCATTGTCGAGAAGGCTGCTGAGGAAAAGTCTATACCTGAAATTGAAAAGATCATCGAACCACAGCTAGAGGCACGCCGTCGTCACCGGGCCGCCCGACCCAATGAACCTTTCATTGATCCTTCTTCAATGAATCGATGGGGAATGCTTATCCCTGAGCCTTACCGACAGATCCCTGGTGGATTGAACAAAGAGCAACTGGCAATCTACGAAGACTTCGCTCGACAGACTAGAGGACCAGCTTCGAGCCATCTGCAAAACGCATCGACCGATTCTGGACGACAGTTACCTGATGTTCTTCAAGAATCTTACCCAGCAATTCCCAACCTCTCTACTCCCGCAGAGCCACCGGCAGTACCTCATCAAGCGACACAGCCTCAACAAGATAGTCGCCTACCACAACCCTCTGCAGTTGCCCCACAATCTCAATTGAACGGTTTCCTCGAGAGTCAAAATCCTCGTGAAAAAGTGGAAATTCTCATCACGGGTCTTCAACAGGATGCTCGAAGCGCTTCAGAAGAACACATCAAGGACTTGGGACGAGACAGTGCTGTCATTCAAGACTATAACCAGATCTTGCGCACGATTATAAGTTCTCCCAATGGCGAAGATTTCGCCAGATTGACCTGTCTGAAGATTTGCACTAGTCTGTACTCTCAGACAGAGAGCCCCCTTGAGATCGAGGTTCTCGTTAGCTTGCTTGCCAAGATATGTGACATGTCCTCGATTGTGGCAAGATACACTTGGGCCATTCTCTCGGATGTCGACGACGAGCACATGTTCAACGTCCCCATTACCGTTGCTCTTATCGATGCCGGATTACTTGATCTCCGACGTGTAGATATGTTGCTCAACAAACTGATTCTTCAGAAGAACAATAGCGCCTTGGATCTTTTGGCAAGCTTGATGGACCGTGTTCTATTCAACGATGAACCTTCGGCTTTGAGATCAGACTTCTCCGGCAGTCTGGAAGCAATGAACCAGTGGCTTGTTGAAGAGCCAAACCTTGCAGTTGCTGTTGACATTATTCGCAAGCTACGTGAGTCTGGAGTGTCAGAGGTTGTGAACCCTTACTTGAGCGACAAAGCGAGAGCCAAGCGTGACCAGATGGAGTATATCTTCAGTGAGTGGATTGGCGTCTATAAATTTGCTGGTGCTACAGATCGCACCTTCCAGTCATTCCTTAAGGATTTGCACAACAGACAAGTGATGAACAGCCAAGAAGACTCGGCATTGTTTTTCAGATTAAGCGTGGACATCTCGGTGGCGATGTTTGAACACGAGTCTCAAAACCCCAACGGCAGTCTTGATGAGGCATTCCTATATATCGACGCTCTTGCCAAGCTGGTTATACTCCTTGTTAAATTCCAGGGCGAAACCACTGGTGCAGTCAAGGGTTCCAAGCCAGCCTATCTTGATTCAGTTCTGTCTTTGTTGGTGCTGGTTCTCAATCACCATCAAGTCATGCGGGGCGATGCTTTCAACCAGCGAGTCTTTTTCAGGCTTTTTTCAAGCATTCTTTGCGAGTATTCCCTCTCTGGTCTTCATATGAGCGATCAGCACCAGGAGATGATGTTCGCGTTTGCCAGCCGATTCCTGTCTCTCCAGCCCAAGTACGTTCCAACCTTTGTGTATGGTTGGTTGTCTCTAGTATCCCACCGTGTGTTCATGTCAGGCATGTTGAACATGCGTGATGAAGCAGTGAGTATTCCTTGCTCCGTTGAACAACCAGGATCACAACGACAACGACTAACAATATTCCAGGGCTGGGCACCATACTGCGAAATTATGCAGGTCCTCCTATCCTATATGGGCGAACAGCTGAAGCCAGGAAACGTCTCCTATGTTGCCAAGGATCTCTACAAAGGCGTGCTGAGAATTCTCCTCATCCTACACCACGACTTCCCAGAATTCGTAGCAGAAAATCACTTCCAATTTTGCAACGTGATTCCCGCCCACTGCGCACAGTTGCGCAATCTTATTCTCAGCGCTTACCCATCGTCTTTCCATAAGCTTCCGGATCCATTCCGCGAAGGATTAAAGTTGGACCGACTTCAGGAAATGCGGGAAGCTCCCAAGATCACAGGCGACATTGTCACACCCCTGCAAAAGGCAAATCTCAAGAGCGTCCTTGATACATCGTTCCAGAGCAATGCAGTCAGCGATAGTACTATTCAAGCGATTTGCGATGCTCTGTACAAACCAGCCGATAAAGAGACAGGTCTCTTCATGACCCCTATCCATGTTGATGTTGTTCTGATCAACGCATTGGTTCTGTACATTGGTGAACAGGCTGTGGCATCTGGTGGATTGAAAGGTAACACACGTGCTGCCTTTGAGGAATCCCCTCACTCAATGCTACTCGACAAGCTAGCCAAGGTCCTTGGTCCAGAGGCTCGGTACTACTTACTCAGCGCGATGGCAAATCAACTACGATACCCCAATAGCCACACTTATTACTTCAGCTTTGCCATTCTCCAGCTATTCGGAATAGACTACGCTGAACAACAGGAGTCTGATATCCGTCAGCAGATCATCCGTGTCTTGCTGGAACGGCTTATTGTCCACCGGCCACACCCTTGGGGTCTGATCATTACTCTTCAGGAGCTACTCCAGAACCGCAGCTACACGTTCTTCAGACTGCCCTTTATCCAAGCAGCACCAGAGGTAAGTCAATCTAAATTCATAGCCAAGTGTGGATCATGTTCTAATAGTCTCTAGATTGGTCGTCTCTTTGACGCTCTTCTTCAACATATCCAGCAGCAAAGCCCTCGCGTTCTGTCTTAATTCGTTTAATTCCGTACATGACCTCATCTTTTGGGAAGTTGATGACTGGTTCACGAATCTCATATCATTTCTTCTACGGCGTTTGGTGGGAAAAGGCCTTCATTATTCTTGCGTCGGATTTACTCATGTTTTTCCTCCCTTCTCATCTGTTCATTTTCATGGCGAACCGGGTCTTCATTTAATGTGGAAACGTCCTCTGGCAAAAGAAACAGAACACCAGTACAGCATGATGCAACTTGCAATGAATGGATCGAGTGTTTGACTTGCCTTTTTTCTTTCATGTGACTTAGGGTTGTCTTTTGATCATTGGGGTCTCTCTATAGATGGGGCCTGTCCTGGGAGATTGTGTTGTGTAAACTTGCATGGGCGTCGTCTCTTATTTTACATGTATTATAGTTAATAAGATTTCTTGACTTGATAATCATATACTTAATGTCATACAGTTTGAAATAATATGTATAGTATTTGTAAGTATTCAGGAGTGGTCATTCATTCTGTCTGTAAAATGCATGTGATCGCTCTTCCTGGTTTAGTCTTGTTTTTTCCGGTGACATCACATTCCTTAGGTACGCGCTGCCAGACCTAAACCACGACGAAGCACAGATCTCGACTTGTCTTCGGATCAAATGACAGACGACAATGAGTGACAAGGGGAATTATTCCGATGAAGAGGACGAATATGAAGAGGAGGAATCAGTAGTATGGAGAACAGCGGTGCGTAGTATTCCTCTCAAGCTGATTCCAAGAACAAGGCAAAACTGACCAGTGGGAACAGAGTATCGTCTTTACGCCCTTTCGCGCGTTATTCTCCAGAGAAGCTCGAAAGACATATCTAGGAGCTATACTATTTCTTAGCACATCTATTGCGCTGTTCTGCGTGGCTGCGGTGGCTTATTGGGTGTTTTATCTCAACTATGTCCCTCAGATTGGGCTGACGCGTGTTGTGCATCTCCAGTTTGGGTAAGTTGATTGCCTCTTTGAATTTTGGCATGCTGAGCAAAATACTAGAAACGATGAACACCCCTGGGGAGTCACGAGTCTTGGGTTAGATCTCGCATCTCTCCAACAGTACGACGTGAGCGTGACATTGAAACTGCCACGGACTCCGGCAAACCTTGCTACAGGCAATTTCATGCTTGACCTGACACTACATTCTGCCCCTCAAACCTCCATCGTGGGGACAAATACTTCTACCACACTGATCGCGCATTCAAGACGCCCGGCAATTCTCACGTATACCTCTCCGCTCGTGGATACAGCGCATACTCTTTCCCGTATGCCGCTCTACTTGATTGGTTGGCGTGAGGCAGAGACCTTGGAAGTGCCTATGTTCGAGAATCTTGAATTTGCGCGTGGCTGGCGGAATGTGCCGGCTAGCCTGAGGCTGGAGATTCAGAGTCGTGAGCAGATGCAAGTATACGGTGTGGAGGTCAATTTTAGAGCTAAGTTTAGAGGGTTGAGGTTGGTTACTACCGTTCCTCAAAGATTTGATCGCGTGACTTCATGGTCTAACTCATTAGCAGATGGTTAATGTACAGGTGGAGACTCTCGTCCTTTTTCGCTTTTACATCGATGTTCTGGTCCGTCTCCATGATCTCGAGCAGTATCGTATGGCTGCTAGTCTCACAATATTTGAGCTCGACGGCACATGACGACCAGCGCATCAAGAAGGAAGAAGAAACAGAGGATAGCGTCATGGCTATCAGAAAGGAGTCTAGCAGAAGGGACGACGGCATAGTGAAACAAGAGGAGATTGAAGAGACAACGAATATCCCTCCACTTGGTACCCAATCTGGCAACGAAGCGGAGGATGTGGAATCAATCAGGCGCATCCACGACAGCAGTGATTCAGGGCGGGGAACAGCATTCGATGGTCATGATACCCTTAGCGCTCAGCGTCGTCGAAGCCACTTGTCTGAGTAGCATCGTGATATTTTTTATACTGTATGTTAGATGCCAATTCCGTTTTCTCACCTTTTGAATTATACTTGTAAAAGCTGCCCAATGACTCGGTTCCGGAAAATGACATATTTAAAGCATGAATTCCCCTGGAATGAGTCAGTCGAAAAAGACAAGTGAGGCGATGCGGGGAGTGTATGTAATCTGACGTTATTTGAGAGGGGAAAATCTTCATCCCGCAGTTTTCTATTTCTTTCCTCCGCATCTCTCGTCAAGAACATCCCAGAACTTACAATGCATGTCTTAGTAAGTCAATCATGACAATGTCATTGAGAATTTCCAAAATCCATCATCTACAATAATATTGTTCGATCAACGGCCTTTGTTCGTTCGAGAATGTCTGCTAACAGATCGATTACCCCGCGGTGCAGGTAACAAACGACGACGGTCCACCGTCCAACCAGTCCTCTCCATACGTTCACTCCCTCGTCCATTCCCTCCAAAGCGCCGGTCATACAGTATCAGTGATACTTCCCAACCAACAACGGTCATGGATTGGCAAAGCACATATTGTCGGCGCATCCGTGAAGCCGACATATTTCCGCCCGGGAACTCTTCACCACGACGACGGAACCATCCACCCTCTCCCCCGAGGCAGTGAAGAAGGCGACGACGAAGAAGGCGATGAATGGGTATTAATCGACTCTACTCCCGCAAGTTGCGTTCAAATCGGATTATATCACTTCTTCCAGGACCGAGGGCCAATCGATATCGTTGTCTCGGGCCCGAATTACGGCAGGAATACTACGGCTGTTTTCGCGTTATCGAGTGGGACTATAGGAGGTGCAATGGAGGCTGCAGTTAGTGGCAAGAAGTCTATTGCTCTGTCATATGCCTTCACCTCTCGGCACCATGATCCGGTGGTTATTGACGAGGCGTCTAAACATTCGGTTCGATTGATAGAATATTTGCACGCCAATTGGGACGATGCGGTTGATGTGTACACGGTTAATGTGCCCCTCGAGCCTGGTATTAGCAAGGCCAAGGTGGTATATACGCATATGCTTCACAACCAATGGTCGAGCGGTAGCTGCTTTGAGGCCATTGATGCGTCTGCCTCGGGTGATGAACCAGGTCTCCAGGAGCACAGTCTACGAGAAGGGAGCGAAGGTCAACTACAAGATGGGGGTCCCCCTATATCGAATAAGAAAACGGGATTGCAGCATAAGCACTTTAAGTGGGCTCCTAAGTTGACTGATGTATATCGGAGTGTGGAAGAGAGCAAGGACGGAAATGATGGCTGGACAGTTAAAGAGGGGATGACCAGGTATGTTGCTCAGAATATTCTGGATAGTTCATCTCGCTAATGAGCACGTCTGCAGTGTCACTCCGCTTAGGGCAAATTTTATGCATGCAGCTGGCATCCAGGGAGAAATCAAGCTAGGGTAAGTGGACATTGATACAAACATATCAACAACAAGGCGATTTGGGGAGGCCCTAGACATAGAGTTATAGACTTATCTCACTTGCATCATGTCTTGCCCGGAGTGATTGTATTTTTCTGATTTGATTTCTATAGAACCAGAAAGAATGATAACTTCGACTTTTACTGCATTCTTAATTACGAAGATAAATACGTCCAGCCTTTGCTTGAAGAACTTTTCGACAAACTCGCGAGCAATAACTGCTGCAAGATCATCAGGTCTATCGCAGACCTACCCGACCCTTCGCAACCGTTGTTGCAATATCGAGCCTACGAAGAGATTGACTTCGACCAGATTCTGTCCCATCCATCGACGTCATTGGCAAATTCTTTCATTATCCGCAAAGCCCTTATCAGAAAGCATTACCTCTCTACTACGATCGCCAACTGGGTTTCGAAGTATCCCGACAGCATCTTGAAGAACCATTTCAAGCCGGCATTCGATTTCGAGCTAGACTTTGCAGAGTTTCTTGACGAAGCGTTGCTGGAGGCGTACGAGTTACGCGAGAGCTTAGATCAAAATGAGTCAAGACCAGATGACGAGAAGGAATGGTGGATATTGAAACCGGGAATGAGCGATCGTGGACAGGGTATCCGTCTGTTCAACAGTGAAGCGCAGCTTCAGGCAATATTCGAAGAGTGGGATGTCGAGGAATCAGACGAAGAAGATGAGGAAGGAAATGGCGAAAACGGTACACAGGATGAATCAGGCTCAAGACTCAATCCGAATAATGAACAAGGCGTTGTTACATCGCAGCTCCGACACTTCATCGCTCAACCATACATACATCCGCCCCTACTTTTGCCCTCGGCTTCCGGGAGAAAGTTCCATATTCGTGCTTATATCCTTGCAGTCGGATCCCTCAAAGTGTATGTCTTCAAGGAAATGCTTGCCTTGTTTGCTGAGAAGCCTTACAAGGCTCCATGGGAGGAAGACGATGAGATTCGAGATTTGAGCCGACACTTGACAAACACTTGCCTTCAAGAGAACGGTAGCTCTACCGAAGGCACAGTCCGACGATATTGGTCACTGGATGATGAAATTCCTGGGTTGGAGTCCGGTTGGAAAGACAGGGTATTTGATCAAATATGCGCAGTCACTGGGGAGACATTTGAGGCTGCTTCTCGGGGGATGCTTGTACACTTCCAGACACTACCTAATGCTTTCGAACTTTTTGGCCTGGACTACCTGGTAGATGCTGCGGGAAATGCATGGCTTCTCGAGGTGAATGCGTTCCCAGATTTTGGACAAACTGGTGATGATCTCAAACACGCTGTAGTCGGTCGCCTGTTTGAGGCTACAATCAACGTTGCCATCAAACCATTCTTCGATAAATCACCTGCAACAGACCCGGATTTGAGACTCGTCACCGACCTAGATCTTGGTCGGAAGGCATGAGCATTGAGCACCAATGACTCACCCAACAATGACAGGGGGCGGTCAGGGAAGAAGCAAAAGGGTTACACACGTACAGCCTTGTGAGCCAGACCTGGACGTTAATCCAGTCAATCCAATCAATCCAATCGAACAATTAGCTGTACGTTATCTGCACTATACAAATCCTAATCAACAGCGACCAACAAGGGTTATGCACATTCAGTCACACGGAGGGTTTAACAAACCCTCCTTCACACTTGCCATCCAGCCTGAGCAGTGCTTCCTGTATAAAAACCACCAGTGCCAGTACTATTTAGAATGAAATTAAAAAATGAAAGAAGGGAAAGACCGACAATTTGCCGCTTTCTGAGAAGTCGCTGGGTGCTGCCTGCTCTCTTTCCTTTTTGGTCGAGGGCAACTTCCTTCCTTCCTTACTTCTCCTCTGCGGTCTCTCTTCCTTTTCTTTTGCTTCATTCTTCACTCTCGCAATTCCTTACATTTGCATTTCCTCATCGCTACTGCAAAGCTTACAGTGTTTATGCGTCAAATGGAATGGTCGAATCCTGTCCAACATCGTGAGATTTCATCTACAACATGTTTTCCCCTTACACAACGACGGATTGGCGAGTCCGCGTGATCGAGGGCGTGCAAATATTTCTTCCCCCTTTGACCGGTTTATCCTATATTGTAGCATCTACTGTGCAATGCCTCATATCCCAAGATCGAAACTCACGACCAGTACGCCGACGAGCGGCCAACAATACTATCCTAGCTTTGATGGTAGTTATTCTCACCTCTTACTGCCTCAGCGCTGCACTGTTATCCTATGAAGCTTTCAACGTCAGACGGCAAACTCTCGAAGATTCCATCCTCTTCTCACTTTGGTCGATATTGTTATGGGCTTTCTTGACTGCTCGGTTTGCCACTGGTAGTCCTAGACTCGGATATCCCTTATGGAACTGTTGGATTGTTTACTTGGCTGGAGAGTCGGCTCTCCTCGGTCTTCAGTTATCAGCTGATTTGCCAATTCATGGGAGTATATTTGCTCTGCAAGTCGTCCGTCCTGCGGTCTTGTCAATACTCTGTGGCCTGGTATTAGTGCGACCCTTTAACAAACGCAAGACAAGGAGCTATGGGCAAGGTGGTTGTAGCAGCGAAGAGAATCGTCCTCTGTTGCACGGCTTCCAGAGTGATACATCTTACTCAACAGTCAGTAGTTCTGATTCAAGCACCAGCGAGTCAAATCAAGATACGACCTCCAAGGAAGATATATCGACCTTATCGCAGAGCTTGGAAGTGTTCAAGTTCGCCGTTCCTCTGTTATGGCCGAAGCGCCGACTTGGACTACAATTATTGGCCATAGGTGTTGGTCTTTGCCTGCTTGTTGAACGTCTGCTTGTGGTCTACGTTCCTATTCAACTGGGTATGATCACCAACACTCTGACTCGGGAGAAAACCCTACCGTGGCAACAGATTACAATCTTTGTTCTCCTGAGACTGCTCGAATCAAGTGGTGGTGTTTCAGCTCTCAGGACCTATATGTGGCTGCCACTGGAACAGTATACCTACCAGCGGATAACAGTAACTGGCTTCAATCAAGTCATGGATCTTTCGTGCGACTTTCATGACGACAAAAGCTCGGGTTCAGTGTGGCATGCGATCAACCGTGGAATAATCGTTCAGAATGTGGTTCGCAAGGTGCTCTTTCAATTTGTACCGATGATTTCTGACCTCTTGATTGCGATAACTGTGCTACACGTCACATTCGGCCCATATATGGGCCTGATCACTGCGGCGATGATAGGCCTTTTCCTATGGTCTTCTAGCGCTATAGCAAAACTGCAAAAAGCAAACCGCAAGAGATACATCACGTCTATCAGGAAGGAAGTCAATACCCGCTGTGAGGCAACGAATAACTGGCTCACTGCCACGTATTTCAACAGGATCGACTATGAAAAGCATCGTCATTCTTCTGCAGTCAATGATCGTCTCGGCTCTGAATTATCCGTCCGTCGATGGTTGCGTACGGAGAACTTTGTGCAATCATTGATCCTATCACTGGGGTTGATATGTGCTTGTTTCATAGCTATCTATCAAGTCTCAAACGGCACGAAACCAGTTGGAAGCTTTGTCATGCTGCTTGGTTATTGGGCTCAGCTCTCCAGCCCACTTGAATTATTCTCCAGCGGGCTTACTTCTATCACACTCGACTTGGTAGATGCCGAGGAATTCATGGCTCTCTTGAGAAAGGCGCCGTCCATTACCGATAGACCCGGCACGAGTGAACTACGAGCTCAAACAGGCGTTATCAGCTTTAACGATGTGTCATTTTCTTATGATAAAAAGCGTCAGGTGCTCAATGGGATCACATTCGAGGCCCAGCCAGGACAAACAGTGGCATTGGTTGGAGAAACAGGGAGCGGCAAGTCAACTACCTTGAAGCTATTACTTCGCCTCTATGATCCGGATTGTGGGTCTATTCAGATCGATGGTCAAAATATTTCGGATGTTTCACTTCAAAGTCTGCGAGATACCGTCGGTGTTGTCCCACAAGACCCTGCGCTTTTTAACGATACTCTGTTCAGCAACTTGAAATATGCAAATCAATCCGCTACTGTTGAGGACATTCATCGTGCGTGCGCAGCGGTCAGACTTCATGAACGTTTTCTTGGCTTTCCAGATGGCTATGAAACCATCGTCGGTGAAAGAGGCATCAAGCTTTCTGGAGGGGAACTTCAGCGTGTAGCAATAGCCCGGGTGCTACTCAAGGATCCCAATTTTGTGTTATTGGACGAAGCAACAAGCGCCGTAGACAGCGAGACCGAAGCGCACATCCAACACAGCCTAGCTCAACTTACAACAGGAAGGACGACATTGGTGATAGCACATCGTCTATCAACAATCATCAAGGCAGATCTGATACTTGTGCTCAAAAACGGAAGTATTGTCGAACGAGGAACCCATCAAAGCTTGATCAAGCAGAATGGCTACTATTCCCGGCTGTGGAAGCAGCAGGCCGGCCTTGCTACGAAGACAAACGGATCAGCCTTGAAGCCCGAGGCCCCTGAATTTGTCCCTATGGGAATGATGAAATGAGGTGATGTGACGAAAAGGGAGTGATGAAAAGTACCGGCATTATTTGGAAGGTATCTTGATAAAGCGCTGAATGTCGATAACTTTGCATGTGTTAGATAGAGCAGCTTTTACTTGGTTGGATCATATACAACGGCAGTTATCTTCTTGATCACCAGGAGGCTTCAACAAACAGCCCCTACCAGGATGTGTACACATTCGATCATGTCTATATAGCTGTATAGATCCAATACTTCATTAGGCAATATGAGAAAGCGCACTCACAGAATACCAAGCCATGCCAAAGACACCAGTGTCACCCAAGCAAGCTTGCATGTTCGTCAAAAGACCCTTTCTAACGTCTAACCAAATCGCTGCTTAGCCAAAGCCTTCAACCACCCCATAGTCTCCTCCTCCTTCTTCTTATACTCCGCCAACCGTTCCTCCCTCTCCGCTTTTCGCGCCATCAGGATCTCTTCCCGACGAATTTCGCGCTCATTCTTCTTCCTCGCTTCCTGCTCCTTTGCCCTTTTCAGCGCAGATAGATCATCGTCACCGCCGCCACCCATCAATTCTGAGTCCGGTGCAGCATCCATTGTCGGCGAGCCTCCACGGCGGCCGGGTGCGAATTCACGGTTCGCGGCTGCTTTTTCCCGTTTTTTCTCCAGTTTGCGTTCGTGGGTCCCTGGCTCAGCGCGAGGGGCAACTTCGTCTTCGAAGGCGCGGAGGTGAGTTTTGTGGGATGAGGTTTCGTGTTTGTATTGAGCGCGGGATTCTGAGCGAGCTGCTTCGGCATCCGCACGAGCTTGTTCTATTTCAACTGTTAGTAAAAAGAAGTAGCATAGAATGGACCAGAAAGATACGTACCGCGCCGGAGTTCTAAATCTTGTATATTCGGTATAGTAGGTCCAGATAGAGGTCCCCTTGAGGTAACAACCTCGCTAGGAAGTTTAGGTCCATAATCATCTTCATCATCGCCATTTTCATCGTCATTCTCTGCCGTGGGTATATATCCTTTTTTGTTCGGCATGGTATCGTTATCGCCGAGTTGTCCGAATTGGTCCGAGCCTTTGACCGTTTCCTTGTTGTGAGCGACTCGTATATCGTTCAAACTACCCTTGGCCTTCTCGAAAGTGGCAGGGTCATACCACCCTTCGGCGAGTTCTCCACGGTTCCTGATATGTTAGCCGGTGCCGTACAACAAAGTTGGTTTGTAGATGCTGCCAATGTTTTCAATGTAACTAGCGCTTGAAAATGTTTGTACTTACCATTTTTTGATAAAGCTCTTCCACCTTCCCATGACTTCCTGTTCATCCATATCTTCTATCACCAACCCCTTTTGTATATCCAGATACATCGAAAACATGGGTTCTAATTGAGATAGATCACGCTTCGACAGTTGTCGCGCATTATACGGTAAAACAGGCGGAGCAGCGGATACGGGGGAGCGCTCGCGGTGGTGATGACGTTTCCGTTCTCGATGTTTGCCGCCATGTTTTGAGTCGTGCGCAGGTGATCGCGAACTTCGGTGATAATGTCTGCGACTGGGACTGCGGTCCCTATAGTGATCACGTTTGCTAGAACCGGGCCTCGTGGGCGACACAGACCGAGTGTGAGATCTATGGCCGTGTTGACGCTCCGTGATGCGCTCTCCGTGGGATTCGCGGTCCATAGCGCCGTATTTTAACAAGCTGTTTGAGAGGAGACTCGGGGCTTATCTCTCTCGAGGTCGGACTAATAGAACTCAGAATGTTTCTGTTGCGTCGCTGGAGTCGTTTCCGTCACGCACGTCTCTCGCGTATAAGCCGTCTTCAACGAGGCAATAGAAATGGTTGGGTTGTGAATACGGCTGCTGTCGCTGCTGCTATGGCGGCACCAGTTGCAACTTGTGTCAATATCTGAGAAACACTAGTTGCGAAGTTATCAAGTTCTGACATGTTGACAGCTGCATCTCAAATGATGGAATTCATTCTCGAAGCTTGAAAGTCATGTATGCCAAGCAAACCCGGAACTAATCCGTATACGTACTAGCTTGAATCTAGACCCGCCGCTGTGGTGACCAATGACATTACTCATGTTTCCTAAGTTCCTTCGGGGGTCTCAATATTGATATGTTCAGAAGCCTTGTAATACTTAGGTACAGAGTAAGGCGGGAGGGAAAGTAATATTTAAGCAATCCAAACTTTGCTATATGGGAAGAAAGAACACTGCCCTATATATAAGATACAAAGAAGAAATTATACCCATGACGCGAGCTCCGCCTAGCTGCTCTGTGATTCCTCAACAGTTGCAGATGGGGCTGGCTGAGAAGGTGTCTTTGACCTGTTCGCAGCAGCCATTTGCCAGGCAGGAATTGAAGCAGATTTGCCTAGCTGAGACAGAGGGTTGGTAGAAGCTGGTGAGCTAGAGGCTTGGCTGTTAGAAGCAGCAGGAATAGGAGCGGTGTTTGTAGATGGTGTTGTTGCAGGGATGGCGGTTGCTGGAGATGATGCGGGCTCGGGAGTAGCAGTCGATCCCAGTGGCCGTCCTGTAACCGGTGTGGTAGCGGGGCTGCCAGCACTGAGGCGATTGTTCAACAAAGTCTTTAAGCTTCGAAGTTCTGTGCCGAGTTCCTTCAGTCTGCCTTCATTTCCTTCCCTTGCACCTTCCAATGCTTTGGGGATGCTATCCTTCAAGTTCTTGACTTCGTCGCTTATTCGACGTGTTTCGTCATCGCGCCGGCGAGTGGAAGATTTTAATTCTGACAGTACACTTTCAACTTCACGGAGAGCAGCATCCAAACGTTCTGTTCTGGCTTCCTCTGCCGATTTCAAAGCTGCTGTGTCCGTAGATAGCTGATCAATCAAGGCAAACGCGCGAGCGAATTCCTCATCAATGCTTTGTTTGTCTTGTTCTAACTGCGGAGGAGTAGGAGGCGCTATTATAGGCACTACATATCTCTGTGATCGGAGTTAACGTGAGGAGGGAATAATCGTACTGTTTCGTGAACTTACCTTGGCTAAGACATATAATCCATAACCGACTCCTCCTGTTATTGTTGCCATAATAAACCAGTCCCGCCAGTCCCTCCTAGGAACCCTATACATTCGTTAATATCTATACCACAAAAGTATAGAGTGACAGTGTTTCTTACTCAGGCGGAGGCTGCCATTGACCGTACGGACCAGGACCGTAGCCGGGTTGGGGAGCTGTTGGCCGATAAATAGGTTGTTGCTGCTGAGCATATCCTACAGGTGTCGCGGTAGTCGTAGTGGTTGTTTGTACCGACTCTTCGCCTGCCCGTGCGATAGCAATGTCTATTTCTTCTTGTGTGAGATTTTTTGATTGTAGGAAAGCGACTCGTTTCTCCAGCGGCGAGGATGCGACAGATGGATCCTGAAGGACTGAGTAGGGTTAGCTCGTGTGACTGTTGAGATTGATCGAGGCGGCTTTCAATTCGGACATACAGGTAATCTATACCATCAAGTTAGTTATGCGCCCAAAGAAGCGAAGCAATGATAATAACTCACAGCCGAGGAGATGAGCTCCTCGCGAGGAGCCATTTCGGCGAATGTTCAGCGATCAAGGTCCAATGTATCTGCTCGCCTGTCGACAATATGCGACAACTGATCTATCTGTATTTACACAAGTCCCGCCAGCAAATATCTTGAGCTCAGAAAAGGAGCGTAGGTTGTTTGCTGATTTGTAGACGTCGAGTAGGTTGTAGGTTGAGGTAGAAGGCAGTTGCCGAGCGGCGAAGGTAGAGTGTCCGTGCTGGACCTCGGAAGTTGCCCATGAGATCGCGCTATTCCATTTCCAGCGAGACGCCCGCAGATGGCACGTGATGCTTCACGCACGCTTTTGTTTTGATCGCCCACCGCCTGCCTTCCTCGTCAACTTTGCCAAGGAAACGTCCCTCCTGCCTTTTGTTTACTTTCCGTTGGCGCATTTTGTGTTGGCTGCGACTACCTCGCGATACATCCTCGACAACACGCGCATACAACCACCCTCTTTTTTGGCTTACCAATTCTTGCTCAGAACGTATAACCCGATCTGTACAAATTTTTGAATTCTTTGGCAACAAACCAGCGGCCTTTCTGGTCGGGAAGGGAATAGCATCATGTCGCAAGACACGGGTCTGTTCAGCATCAAGCGGCCTCGCGAGGTAAGACGAGCAATTCCAATCGCCCGCATGCCCTAGATCATGCAGCGCTTATATCTGTTCCATAAGACACAGCTAACATTGCCAAAGACGCTGGCAAGTGTACAGAACTTCTCCGCCTTGCCTCAGCCATCATCTGCGCTGAAACGCACAAGCATGATTGGCAGTCACCAGAATCCTCCATATACATCTCAGCATTCGCGGTCGACGTCACTTTTTAATTCACACGGTCGACCTCAACAGCCAAATTTTCAGCGTTCGTCCTCGGGTGCCAGCTTTGGGCCTGAGGCTGGTCTCTCAACCGTCAGACGATCTGTTTCCAACAACCTCTTTCAAAACACTGCAGTTGGACGACTCAGCTATGCACCAAATTCGTTCCCTACAAGCAGCGCTTCGCAGCAGAATCTGCAGCGAAGGAGCAGCGTCTTTTCTCGGCCATCTATGGCCGGAGGGCCCATGGCACATCAATCATTCTTCACACAGGGACCCGTTCCCGCCGGAGCTCCAAAAGACCCGCGACCGCTCAGGGACCGATCGTTTCAAGCACGAATTGGTCAAGAACTTCTAGAATATCTAACACACAACAATTTTGAGTTGGAAATGAAACACTCCTTGGGTCAGAACTCGCTAAAATCTCCAACACAAAAAGATTTCACCAACATCTTCCAATGGCTGTACCGCCGAATTGATCCGAGTTACAAGTTCCAAAAGAGCATCGAGGCCGAAGTGCCCCCTATTTTGAAACAGCTACGCTATCCGTATGAAAAAAACATAACCAAATCTCAAATCGCTGCAGTTGGTGGTCAGAATTGGTCGACCTTTTTAGGAATGCTTCATTGGATGATGCAACTTGCACAGATGTTAGATCACTATTCCGTTGGCGAGTATGACGAGGCATGTGCTGCAGCTGGTGTTGATATTTCAGGAGATCGAATCATCTTCCGGTTTCTTACTGGTGCCTACCATGATTGGTTGCAAGGAGGTGAAGATGAAGATGACGATGTGGCTGAGAAACGGCTGATTCCTCATGTCGAAGCGATGGCAGCCGAATTTGAGCAATCGAATGAGAAATATGTCCGAGAATTGGAGGTGTTGGAGGCCGAAAATCGTGCGCTTCGAGACCAGTTGGAAGATTTGGAGAAAAACGCTCCGGATATGGCAAAACTGGATAAAGATTTCCGAATACTTGAAGACGACAAACGCAAATTTGAAGATTATAACTCGAATGTTCAAGGCAAGATCGACAAGTACAAAAGTCGCATCCAGTTTCTTGAAGAAGAGGTCAAGAAAACAGAAGATGAGCTTCAAACAGCAGAAGAAGAGCGCGCGAATCTGCAGGCTAGTGTTGATAGCCAGGGCATTACGATTCAGGACATCGATCGCATGAACACCGAGCGTGAGCGCTTACAGCGAAGCCTTGAAGACACCGCCGGCCGACTCGAGGAAGCACACGGACGTGTGATGGAGAAAGAAACCGAAGCAAATCAAAAACTCGAAGACCTAGAGCAAATTGTTAAAGCTTACAACACGCTAGGGTACCAGAATAGTCTGATCCCGGAATCTGCCGTTAATGCCAACGGCGAGGACTACGAAATTAGGCTGAATGTGAACGAAGCAAGCTTCTCGTCCTCACAAATGGGTGGCTCACAGAATCAAGGCTCTCCCGAAGGCTACCGTCTTCTCGCGGATGCAAACAATGGTTATCAGCCAGTCCATTTAGTGAAGCTTGACCTTCGAGGAGTTGTCCGGGCCAATCTGATTTCTCTTCGGAAGGAGATCAACGAGCGGAGGAAGAAGGCTGCGGAGAAGGATATGGCGGACCGTGACCTGCTCAACGACATAAAGGAGGCCATGGACGAGAAACGCAGCGAAATCGAAGCACTTGAACACCGAAGACGCGCTGCTGAAGAAGAATTCGAGCGTACTAAGGAGATAACAACCACGCAAAAAGTCCAGTCAGATGCTCAAATCGAGAAAATGGAAAAGGAACTGGCAAAAATGCGTGCATCACTTATTGAAAGTGTTCAACTGATGGAGCAGCGGGAGATGAACACCGATGTAGAATACGAACAACTTACACTCCGCGCAAACCAGCTTCGGGAAGAGCTTCATACCGGTGTTGAGAGCATGTTGAACGATATAATTCGATTCAAAGTTCACGTACAGAAAGGACTGGAGGATTATGAGAGCTTTGTGGTTGAAGAGGTCGAACAAGAGCTCGGCGGAGAGCTACAATCCATGGAAGATACAGAAATGACTGAAGCTCACGAGGCATGAGAGTCCAAAATATCGCATCTCGACCACTTTTTCTTCGAATGATTCTCATTAGCATTGGCGCATACCGGTTATACTTATAGGAGTTGTTGTTGGCTTGTGTTTCCATATACCCTCTACAAACGCTGTGAATGAGCAATGACATGTGAAAATGCATCATGTATACATCTTTTTGTTATTATTTGGCTGTTGATCAGGTTGATCATTATACCTACTGCAAAGTGTTACATCGGCAGACTTGTTGATAGTCAAGATATCATCCGACCTAACAAATTTTCTAGTTAGAATGCAACACCTGTTTATATACACACACTCTCTTAGAAAACTTTCGCATATTGTGAGTGAGCTTATCATGAAAGACCTCAAAAGCAACAACGTAGAGATATAGCAGTTCTCTGCTTGTTGATTGGTTGATGGCTGAGGCTGACTAAGCAAATGTTTTTCGAGAAGCTCTTTCCTTTTCGCATTCAATCTCACTGATCTCAGCATATCTACCACTTCTTTACAATCCTCACAACAGGCTCTTTGCCTTTTATGAAGCCCTTATAGGGCTGGTATTGATCGAAAGGTTCGGCTTAGGTTATCAGATATGACTGCAGCGTTTACGAAGCCCGCCTCTTGTATCTCGAAATTCCTTCCGCATCACTACTTAACGCTCTCAGATTCCGGGTCATGAAACTTTGCCTGCGCGCTTACCGTCCTTTCCAGCTGGGCTGCAGGTGTCATATCAATCGCTGTGATGGATTAAATTCGATAGTCGCCTCTGGGCGCCGCACTGGGCGTCCATTTGGTATGCGAAAAATACCTTGGAGTCGAACTTTTGCAACAATTGATGAAAATCAGAAAACGTACTCGAAGCCAACTCGTTCTTTCAAACATGGTTCCGTCGAAAGTGCACAGAAGCGACTAGAATCCAGTATACGAGACGATCAGAGTCCGGCAGCATGGATACAACAACTCGAGCCATACCTTCCCGCTGACTTGCGCGACGGAACAACGAGTGATGATTTGACAACAAGTTCGACGGAGAATAATGATTCATTAGGTTCTGGGGGCGAGGAGATCTCGGCTATTTTAAGCCGTGCGCGTCGGCTACATCACCTGGATTTGTTTGCATATCTCGGGTTCACGTTACAAAGATGGCCGGCCGTCTACGCACTAATTACGAAGATGCTAGATGCGGCGGACAGGCTTCAGATATATGAACATGCCTTTGAAGTAATGCCATCTAATCTGCGATGGGAATTCTCAGACGAAGATCTCAATGCCACCGGTATCAATAACTCTGCAACATCCGTTTCTATGGAAGCTCTCACAGATGAGCCGCGCCACAGTATGGCAAGACTAGGCATCATGGGAGAAATATGGCAGAGCTTAGCGTTCATTGTGCTATCCGCTGCGAATAAGACAGCACAGGAGTCTGAGCTGGCTATGTCCTATGTATATCGAACACTTGCTCGCCTCCACCAGTCCGGAAACATCTCAGATGCGATATATAAGTTTACAAATCGTACCGACAATGGAGATACTTTTCGCCCACCGGGGATGCATTTATTATCTACACATATCATGAACGTTCTGTCAGACGCTGCATGGCTGGACCATGAGGCGGAAGTGACGAGAAAAGCAAAAGCGGCTGGTGAAGACTCACCATTTCGCCCCTTCAAGATGGGCATTCGGCATTTGGGACCTCAGATCTGGCTGGAATTCATTCTTTGGGCATGTGTTGAACAAGGTCACATTAAGGAAGGCCTATGGATTCTTAAGCATCTGCGAGGGAGCAATTATGGCGCAGCATGGAAGGTTGTCTCATGGAGCCCTCTTCTTGACAATCCCGAGCTGATCAAGAACACTAAAATTGACATCCACGACTTTTGGCCACATCCCGATATTCCGAGAACACCTGACGAACTTCAAAACAAATCTGGATTTTTCCATGGCTTAGGAAGGCTTACTATCAGCACGGAAGTTTTCAATGCTCTGACGACACAAGCTGCAAGCTACGTGCATATCAATCACGAATTTGATAACAATTCTGGGGATTTGATCGAGCAGCTTGCATCCGTGATGGAAATAAAACAGTTAAACAGTGTTAAGGAGGCCGTAGGCCAAAGCGCCGGCTGTCATCATATCATCCCAGTGTTGGAATCGCAGATTTTCAATCCAAGCATGCAACCAGAACGGCTGGATCAAGTCTTGCATGCTTTGCCACCTCCTATACCTCCTTGGAATGACACTGTTCCAACCGACCCTCAAAAGCTTTCTGCATTAGCTGAACAAGATATTTACAACACCTCATCTCTCCACACCGGATTGCTACAACAGAACTTGCGATTATACGCACATCACCAACAGATTGAAAATGCAATGAGGATCTTCGACACTTTGCTTGAAATCATCGACTCTAGCAAGTTGGATCGCATACAGGAATTTTGGAACAAAGAACAGGATAACGAAGGCGTTTCGGAACTGCCACATGAAGATGATTCGCTACCTCGAACCTCCATTTCTATCGATCAATCCCCGATTCCAACATTACCGAACGGCGCCCTAGGCGATCTTCTAGACTTGGTTAGGATTAGCAAAGCCTATGCTTTCGGCAAATGGCTTCTTTTCTCAAAGGACGCGGATGGGCCTATTATCTCCTTTGCATCATACAGTGATCAAAGCCTAACCCCGTCCATTTTGCGATTTGCTGCAGCAATAGGCAACCAAGAACTTGGTAATCTTGTCATTCAGCAATTACGAGACCCCATTTCACGCAACACGTACAATGCGGTAGCAAACTTCTACATTTCCTTTGGGCAATGGGAAGAAGCTGAGGGTATTTTCAATCTCTTGATCGAATACCGAAAGAAAGCATGGGGTGAGACCACCCTCGCCACATTGACTGCTACCATCCTGCGTCTCGAACAGCGAGTTTGGGAGGAGCCTTGGGATGAAGAACTGGAGACATCCCTTTTGCGAGCCCAAACAATGTTGCGCAAATTCCTTTGGGGTCGTTACAATCCCGAGAAGGTGTACAATGAGAGCGTCAATCTGTACTATAAACAGACCATTTATCGGTGGCATAGTCTACTGTCATCGATTCCTGGAGCCGTGGCTCGAGTCGCCAACGATGTGAAGCCTGCATATACGAATCCGCTGAAACGGGATAAATTCTCGTTCATTCCGAGTAGGGCATTCAATATCTTACTCAGTGCAGTCGTGGAAACACGCGGCAGTCAACTTGGGATGCAGTTGTGGGAAAAGTGGTGCATAGACATTGAGCGATCGCATGCAGCCAGACTCGCTGTGGATGAGAAATATCGCTTACAGATGAGCGCCGATCCTACGAATACGGAAAAACTCGACATCGAATACGATTGGGCATGGCACTATGAGCGACAACGCAAAGCTGTTAACCCTAACCTCAATACACTACGAATCATCAGCCGTGCAGCCGTGAAGGAGCTGAAGCAATCTCAAGAAGCGGCACCAGACAGAAGAAACATGTCGCCTTCGCAGCAACAGTTCAGAGAGCAGGTGTATAGAGTTCTTGATTTCTGTGTCGATCGTTACCAACGATTCAACCGGGATAAGGACGAAATTGGTCGGGAGACGGGTGGTCATCTGAGACGAATCAGGATGTGGCAGTCGAGGAAGAGGAAGAATATCGTTCGATGGGTTTATGGGGACCTCGGTGAGGAGGATAATACTGGCATGGAGGATTTGTTGGCAGAAACGGAAGATGAAGAGAAAGACGAGGTCTTTTGAAGATGAGTCGCCGTTTTTGGCATTGTATATTAACCCTTGTATCATAGTGACATAGATATTAGCATTTTTGTATATCGGGTTGGAATTGATAGGTATTCTATTCATATACAATTATGCAAACTAGCGTTTCCTCCAGGTCATACTAACATGTAGTGGAAAGGTGACAAATTCGATATGGTATCATCTAGCGCCGAATACGATAAACATTATTTAACAGAATTGTGCTCTTTTGTCCTGTCCATCTTCAGCTCCGATCCCTTTGGTCTATGCAACTCATGCGCACCCCTCAGAAACAATCAATTATCCCATTCGTGCTGATCAGCCCCAGGAGGGAAAAACGATCCCATAAACTCTCCGCTAATCGGATCATACGGGAAATGAGAGTCGGAAATTAAAGAACCGCTCATACCAGGGTTTATCATGAAAGGCGAGAAACTCATCGGGTACGTCACGGATTCAGCCGCAGTGAGAGCGGCATTTTGCTCTAATTCGAGATCGCTGAGGAGTTCGCGACGTCTGGCGGCTTCTGTTGATGGTGTGGCTAGGGGTTCCATTCCTGTGCTCCAATCGAATGCCTCCGAATGTTGGGGAGGGTTGCTCGGTGGTGCAGTTGTTACAGATGGTTGGGTCTGGAGCTGATCCCGAGCTTGGTATTGTTTTTGTTGCTCGAGGACGGCGTCGCTGGGCAAAGGGGGCAGGTCGCTCACATCGTAGTTCATGCCAACAGCTATCCGTCGCATGCAGCTGTCGCAAAGTTGCCAGGCTCGAAGCGAGGCAGTGCTATGTTCCGACATTGCGTATAGCCAACGGATAGCTTTCTTTGCAGAGAAGAATGTGTTCTTTTCTTCATCAGGTGCATGCACATTGGCGAATGATAACTCCAACAAAAGAACGGTAGTTGCTTGCATTAAGAAGTGAAGTATAGACCACCATGGAGCTAATTGGTAGAGCTGGAACGGATCCGGAGCATCGGGTATCAAGTCCAGCATTCGTGCAGCAGCCTCGAGTGAAACTAATGCCATCTTGTGACTAAAAGAAGAAGTTTTGTTAGATGCAGCGTCTCGACGACAGAGACATGGCCGACCAAGTGTGATGCGAGCGCTGTAGTACTGGAATGCAAGTCCAAGCTTTGCGCGGACCTGTTCAGGGGAGCTACTCTCTTTTTGAGTGAACTTGAAGGATGTCGGCAACTGATTGAACCAGAGATCAATCCGTGATTTCAAATCGCCTATCCGGTTCTCAATGTGAGACCAAGGAACTTTCACTGCATCGGATGTATACACCTTGTTCACAATTTCTTGAGTGATGACTGTAAGATCCATATACAGCAGAAAAAGTAAACCGGAATTGAATGGGATAGTTCGAATCCAGGCAAATCGATCATTCTTCTCACGTCTATCGACGTTTTGACCACCCACCGGATTTTGAGGCATCAGCCTGATTAAAGAGCTTGCAACCGCGTTCTGGATCTTCTCCTCACGTAGAGTATTGTTGCCCATGATCTCTTGAACCTCGGGTTCGTTGAATTTTTCCTCTTCAAATGGTAAGGGCATTGGTGTGGTACAGACTCCGTCAAGTATACAAGTTGCCCGACCTGTCATCACACCAAGAAGGTGCTCAAAGGAGTAGAGAGACCACCATACACGGTAGCGGGACTCCTTTGATGTGTTGGCTGTCGTCTCGCTGGAGCTCTTCATGTTGATGCCTAGAGCTATAGCAGAACGAATAGCAAGACTTGATATTCGCCAAGCTCTACAAAGAGGACGGGTTAACTTCGATCACCTAGAAAGAGAGAAGTAGGGTCGACTCACCTGTTGATTTGATCTGTCGATAGTAAATAGAAGGCCATCAGACCCTCTACTTGGACTTGTTGTAGATCAGGGTGGGCAAAAAGGTCATCATCTGTCATGCTGAGACACCTGGCACGTGTGAAATATAACAAATGGTCCTGCGTATCGTTGCTCTTCCAAGATGCTTGCACCAAATGAGAGTGTTTGGCCGCAATGGCAAAAATCATGTTCAAAATTGCCAACCATCTGTCACCTGGTCGTGCCGAGTTTTCAAAGAAGTATTTGAATTGTGAGCTGAAGAGAGGGCGATTAATGATGGGATAGAATGGATGTACGGTAGTCAAATAGTCTTCGAATAGACGGTCGGCCACTTCAGGAGAAGGCATCTGGTACTTGTCGATAGGACCCAAGACGTTGATATCCAAATCATCCAGATGATAGCTGACCGAGTTGATGGCAAAATCTTCATACTGGCGCTCCTGCGGCTCGCCTTCGTACATGCCAGGCTCGCCTCGAGCTCGTTGCACGGATTCTCTTTGGACGCGCTGCATCCAGCTTATTTCCGAGTTCTTGCCAATAAACCCTGTTGCGCGAGGATTCTCACCTCTGTTGAGATCCTCTTCCACACGATCGATTGCTTCCAAGGATCCGATAGAGGATGGAGAGGACGGTTCGAGATCGGCGTCGTCGAGAGGTGTGCGCGAGGATGAAGAAGGGTGGTCAGTTGTAGTCTGCTCTCCATCGACTGCGTATTTATTAAGTGTCGCTGCGATGCGATCTCCGACGACCTCGTTCACTGTCAAGCGCAGCTCTTTCAGAAGCGATTCGTAATCGTTTGCTTTGTGCGATAGTTCTTCCATATGTCTGCATAAATCGGTATCGGATTAGAATTCTGATGACAAAATCAGAAAGAAGAGAAAACGCACCTCTTTGTCTTTTCCCTCATCCCGTCCGGATACTGGCATCTCACCCTCAGCTCCCGACATTGTCGACAAATCGGCGTATCGCCCGAACATTTCGTCTTCCTTTGTCGACAGCTTTCACATGCCTTTGCGACACGACGACTGTACCGAAGACTAGCGCCAGCGCGACTTCTGGGAATGGCGACTTTGGCATTCGCCGGGTATCCTTGATTTTTTTGCTGCACTGGAATAACGACAGCGTCTGCTTTTTCTGGCGTCGATTGCGTCTCTTGGCTTCGGGGAGTCGTTCGGGAGGACATCGCACGGCTGTTATTGTCACTGCTGTTCGGCGGATCCATGATGAACGGTGATTCTTATGCTTCTTGATTCGTAACCTGTTGATATTTTCCTCTGGGTTATTTGTTTGAATCGGCGGCGAAAAGCCGCTGAAAGGTCTATTCTGCTCGATATGCGACTTTCTCCCAGCATGAAGAGTCGTGCTTGCCACTTCACACTCAGCCCCAAACCACCATCAAATATATCAGCTTAGAGAGCTTCTCTCAGATAGAAATCTGTGATTCCACTCGATAGCATGGGCGATTCCTAATGAGGGGCAGTCTCTGGTGAAGAAAGAGAAGCTATCAAACCGCAGAAAGCGGGGGGCGGGATCCGAACAATCAAGGCATGTCCAATTCCGGACAAAAACTGTGGGAAGGCGCGTTGACTGGCAAGACATAATCAATCTCCGAGTTGAATCGCGATCACCTCTGCCTGTCTCCATACAAACAAGATAACCCAGGTGGTGATCATCGATGGATCACTTTTTCGCCTCTTCTAGGTGAGGTACATGATTAAGCTCCAATTCAGGCTAGAAGCCACTAACGCTGACTACACGTGACGAGCTAAGGTAGCGGTCGCATTGCGACATTCTTGAGAGATAAGAATTATGAGAATGTATATATTCATGATAACTGAAAGATATGGCACATCCAAAAAAGAGACGTACGAACAGAGCGAAAACAAGCACATGCGATTCCAAAATCTATGCGTCCTTTAAACGAAGCATCCTGGTTCCAGGGCAAGACTGAGTCAGAGTCGCTTGAGGGTCAATCACGTGGCGAGGCTGAATCCACTGTTCAAAAGACTGCTTGATGCAACGAAGCTAAAGCCGTGGAAAGGATCAGCTTCACCCATGCTGTTGGAAGGCTCAGCAGAAAGCCCGACATTCTTCAGCATATCGCCAATATGCACTTCGTCCCCTAAAGCTGGGCTCAAGGCCAGACCGGTGAAATCGGTAGAAAAGTTCTCTGCCAGAGCAGGGTCAGTGATGAGAGGCTGGATCGGTGCCTCCAACTCGCGTCGAGAAAGCGCTTTCCAGTCGATCTTGCGGAAGAAGCGATGTTTCTTGATGGTATCCAAGTCCTTTGGCATATGATAGCCCAGTCGCTTCTGCGGCTCTTTGCGAAGTAACCGGATGAGCAGGTCTTTCGCATCGGGCCCGAGATAGTAGGGCAGTGCCAGCTTTTGTTTGACAATCTTCTCCTGGATTTTCGCGTGATTGTTGGCTTTGAAAGGTGGTGAACCAGTCAACAGGTCATACCCCAAAGCTCCCAGAGACCACCAGTCACAGGCCTTGCCGTAGGGTTTGCCCTGAACAACCTCGGGAGCCATATACTCGATCGTGCCTAGGGACGAGTTGCAACGGTCATCATCGCTGACTGCAACTTTGCTCAATCCGAAATCTGTAAGTAGCAAATGGCCTTCCGAGTCCAAGAGACAATTTTCTGGTTTCAAATCTCGGTATACAACACCAACGGTTTGGTGCAGATGTTCGAGAGCAAGGACCATTTCTGCCATGTAGAAAGCTGCAGTATCTTCGCTGAACATACGTTCCGCTGCGAGATGAGTAAACAACTCGCCGCCTTGAGCATACTCGAGGATGAGGTACAGCTTCTCGTGATCCTGGAAGGCGTAAAAGAGCTTGACCACGAAAGGGTGGCGGTTGACACTTTCAAGGATCATACGTTCTGTCTTGGTTTGCTCCACTAACTTTCTATGCACGGTGATGGAAGCCTTGCGGAATTGCTTCTGAGCATACAGACGCCCAGTTGGCTTGTGACGTACCAATAAAACCGTCCCGAAGGTGCCTTTTCCAAGACACATGAGTTGTTCAAAGTCGCGACTAGTCATTTTCCTGCACAAGTCATTCTGTGGGGTGCTGGACAGCTTCTCCTCCGCAGCAGCTTCCTCGCTAATGAAATCGTGCTCAAGGGGTACCTCATAACTGGTCATGACTTCGGTCCGGTCGCTATCAGAGGACACACTAGCGTTGCTTGAAATAACAGAGTCTCCCGAGCGAGGAACTCTCTCGGACAAGCTCAGGGCGTCAAGCTGCAGTTTCAATGCGCTAATTCCACTTGGCATGTTCGTAGGAGGGACTGCATTGAGTTGCGGCGACATGACCCGGGATCCAGCAGTAGACATGTCGGAGTCTTCGTCACCGGAAGCCATGGGAGTGAAACCTCGGACTGTGGACAGAGCCGGATTACCATGTCCAACCTCAACATCAGCATGTTTTCCTTTTTTCTTCTTTCTGCGGCTCGCTGCCTTCTCATGGAGCTGTAATACTTGAGCTCCAGCTGTAGGGAGGTTCATACGACTCGGTGAGGGAGTCTCGTCAGCTTGCGCCTGTCCAAATCCGCGCGGCGCATTGTTCCTTATTCCGTCGTTTTCCGGTTCAATGTCCATCTGAGAACTAAACACGTCGCCCACTGACAAATCGTCCATTGTACAGCTGAACGCAGGGCCTTCATTCAGCTGCTCCATTTGATCTGCCAAGCGCTGGGCGGAAGACGGCCGATAGTTTGTGTCGAACATTTCGTTTGAATGAATAGACTTGCTCAAGTGGATCGAATATGACAAGCAATCGAAGGTTGACGGGGGACAGATGTACCAATGTCTGCTGAAATGGTCACGAAACAAACGCGGTTTTCAAGTATCAGGTGTCGACGATGTTATGCAACTGGCATATTGTACCTAGATCTTAGGCAACCATATGTGTCGTAAGGACAATGTTTGAGGATAACCCTATTAACGTCCGTCCTACTTCAGGACGGACCCTGCACCCCTACCCAAAGCACGTCGCTGGCAGAGGCGCCGGACCGCAGCAATGAGGCGGATCGATTATTCTTAACGGGATCGACGCGAATTGAAGCTGGCGAGTAGCGAGCCGAAGTAAACAGGGAGTCCCAGGGAGTCAAGGTGAAAACATTGGACGCGGGAGCAAAAGCGGAGATTGACGATGTAGTTGCAGAGATGCAGCCCATAGAGAATTCGAGTAATATCGAGGCGGGTGAAATTCGATCGTCTAGCTGACGGTAAACCGGAGGTCGAGTTGTTGTGTGTTGTGAAAGTGTCTTCAAGTCAAGAAAGGAGTGTGAGGCTTTTTCAGAGGGCTGAAGGAAAGTGAAACCGGGCAAAAAACGATGACCGGCTTGGCAGCCACCCTAAGGCCCGATGCGGCAACCGACAGCTTCACGTGTAAATGTCATAGGTCGCAACACAGTTACATTACTTTTTGACTATTTGCTAGGTTTTTGGTTTGTATAAGGCTATGCAAAGACTACAGCCCTCCTCGCGCTTTTAAAAAGTCCTGCTCCGCAAAGAAAGCTTTCGACCTGGTGACTTGCACCCCCGCTCTCTCCACAAATGCCAAAGCACTCGGCTTCTCCACCAAGACGGTGACAGAATCATTGCCAAAGTCCATCGTAGCCGTGCGAGCGATGGAAGTAGCGAGGGCCTCAACTGTTTGATAAGAGGTGTTTTCCACTCTCTGTGCCTGCAGTCAGTATTTGATTCTTTTTGTGCTCAGGTTATAGCTTGTACAACTCACCTCGGCTATGGTTCTGACCATCTCCTGATATGTATTCAAAAATGTAGAAGCCCATGCAATCTCTCCGGAGCCTCGGAAATCCAACGTAATGATCACAGCCTGCTTCTCGATCCTCTCATGGGAGTTGACACCAAGGATGCAGTGACAGCGGATACCCTCAACACGGAATTCCTGTTCCATGATCGCAACATGCCGACTGCTTTCCACGGCATTTTCCAATGAAGCACTATCGTCAGCATAGACCCAAGTCTGGACAGTTCGGAAAGACAGTCCCCCCTCTGCGCGCAAATGAGCATTCGGCAAGTGTAGCAAAACCTCGCACTCGCCAAACATGCCATTCAGAACTTCCAGGGATGTAGCACTCTGGAGTTCTTTAGGCACCGAAGCGGAGACACCACTTAATCTCCGACTGGCTTGACTTGCGCGTCTCCGACTTGGAGATTCCGGATGAGCTTGAAGATGATCCATTCTTCGCACTCCAGCGATAGTCTCGTCTAGCAGACCTAGACCACAATTCGCGATCAGTCCAGCAATGACCCGTACGTCATTACTTATGGTGGCCTCTGCTGCTGCAGACAGGCGACCACCATCTTGCGATTTTGTAGAATCACGGACCGCGGTTTCGATGCGGCGATAGAGCTTCCCGTAATCAAGAGAGAGTGAGACATCGTCCGCATTGGCTGCACCAACAGCGGATGAGTATGAGAGCTTCACGGCTGCTGTACATGGCTGGGCTTTTCCAGAGCGGTGCCATGGATCAGGGGCTGCTGGAAAGTGGAGATTGATGTTGCGTAGAGAGACATTGTCCACGATACTCGGGCGAGTAGCTGGTCTTAAGTTCGCGATGCCAGCCATTTCGGCCCGAGATGTATCGCCGAAGCTGCAGTTGCTCAGCAATCGAATCTCCTACCAAATTCCAAACCCAGATGGTTGATGAATATGTTAATAGTTTTCGATAAAGCGAGTATCAATATGTAAGATCGTGAATAGTCGAAAGAAGAGTTGGTCAAGTGAGAGCTCTTAAACTTTTCGGGTCACTGTCCCGCATTCTCATCATCAGCCCACCATTTACATCATCATCATCATGATACAAACACCGTACTTACAGTCGAATGGCAATCTCACGGCCAATGAGCTGGAATTTTGAGCCTCTCGGATAAGTTGAAGATGATGCAGTATTTTTTGATAGTATTTTGACCACCTTGGATTATTCATCTAGGTAGGTAATTTCTCGTCGATCTCCGATTTTATTTTCCTTTTTGATAAGGAAGCTTATCGCGCTTTCCTTCATTGGGACCAGCGCCGGTTATCCGTTTGACGAAGAGGGAAAGCTTCAGAAATTCAAAAGTTCCAACATCAAGATTATCATTCGCTCGACATACGCCAAAGATGTAGCTCTTTTCTCGGCTAACCCGGCATACAGCATTTATATTGGCCTCGAGTATAATTTTTAAAAACAGACGAGGAAAAGGAACATTGAGATACTCGAGAGGGAAGATCATCTATTCATCATGATTCTGAGATCTGAAAGACCGAATTCTATGAGATAGTGAGACGCATGCTATGGCTTAGGCTCTGGAATAAGTCTCAATAGAAAATTCCATGCATTTTCTTATCGAAAATCACATACAATGTTACCTAGGAGACCCACATGGGCCAGCTCTCATGCATGCATTCAAGCATTGTCCTGGCAGAGATATAAGTTGGCCCCTATGTACTCCGGTTCAGTCCTTATATACTCTCTCAATCGGACTTCCTCCAGATTTCCGTGTTCTTTGAGAATCACATTCCCAAAGATCCAAGACAAACATACCATTCTAGGCATCATGGCGAACAAAGCTGTAACCACTGGATCCATTCCAAACGAGTCTACACTGCTCATACCCAAGCCCCCGGATCTCGAAAGAGGAGACGATGATGGTGAAGATGCAAAACACTCCAACAAGCGCCTCATTCTTGCTGAATTTGCTTTGCTCCTCAGAGGAAGCACACCAGTCATTCTAGCATACACGTTACAAAACAGCTTACAGACGATATCCGTTCTGATCGTTGGACGGTCATCCCCAGAAAATCTGGCCACAGCTGCTTTCTCGTACATGTTTGCCATGTGTACAGCGTGGCTGATTGCTTTAGGAGGGACTACTGCTCTTGATACACTAGCATCCTCATCCTTTACTGGTAGTTCTAACAAGCATGATCTTGGAATCCTACTCCAGCGTGGATTCTTTGTCCTCGGGCTGTTCTATATTCCAGTTGCTGTTCTCTGGGCATTATCCGAACCGGTGTTTCTTTTCCTCGGCCAGGATCCCAATCTGTCTCGGGACAGCGCTAGGTTTTTGACATGTCTTATCCCCGGAGGATTGGGGTATATCTATTTTGAATCTATGAAAAAGTACCTGCAGGCTCAAGGTATTGGAACCCAGTCCGAGTTTTGTTTTTATCACTTACGCTGTTTAGGTATCATGCGCCCAGGGACGTATGTTCTTTTGATTACTTCACCGCTCAATGCAGCTTTCAACTACCTCTTCTGCTACATTTTTGACATCGGCCTCCTCGGAGCCCCGATTGCTACAAGCATATCATACTGGTTATCATTTGGCCTACTAGTATTGTACACCCGCTTCATAGCCGGAGCAGAGTGCTGGGGAGGCTGGTCACACACAGCATTCCAAAATATCGGAACATTTGCCCGTTTGGCTTTCCTGGGCGTTATTCACGTTGGCACTGAATGGTGGGCTTTTGAGATTGTTGCATTAGCTGCGGGTCGTCTGGGAACAATCTCACTTGCTGCACAGAGCGTTATCATGACCGCGGACCAAGTCATGAATACAATTCCTTTCGGAGTGGGCGTCGCTGCATCTTCAAGGGTTGGCAATCTCCTCGGCGCTCGAAATGCCCACGGCGCAGCTCGCGCCGCCCATACAGCTGCAGTACTTAGTATCCTACTCGGCGGAGTAGTCCTGGCCCTATTGATGGTTACACGAAACTCGTTTGGACGAATCTTTAACGACGACGATCACGTAGTGCGTCTGACCGCCAAGGTTCTTCCCTACGTGGCACTGTTCCAGATTGCAGATGGTCTAAACGGCAGCTGTGGGGGTAGTTTACGAGGTATGGGTCGTCAGCATATCGGTGCGCTTGTCAACCTGGTTAGCTATTATGGTGGCGCATTGCCACTGGGTATCTGGTTAGCCTTTCATGGCTGGGGTTTGGGAGGATTGTGGGTTGGTCAATGTATTGCGTTATATTTGGTGGGAGCTCTGGAATGGGCCATTGTTTATCTGACTAATTGGGACAAAGAGGTGGATAATGCGTTCAAAAGGATGGACGTGCAGACTCGGTTTGAAGCTGGTGATGTTGACACGTTGGTGTAGATGATCAGTATAGTTTCCAATTGGCTTGTAATTTTCATGACTATTCATGTTTATCAATTGATTTGAAGATAAGCAGATTGAACTTAATCAGCAGTCACTGTTTTTCATGTTGTTACTTCCATTTTCTATCTAGCAGTGCTTATAATCTTCACGATGTAGCGTCCTAGAAGGGAAATTCGACGCAGTCCAGACGCCGGCAGATCTCCACCTAAACAAACTTGATGGCAACTGGCTCGGATATGCGTTGATCTCCCTCTTTCCTATCTCTCGTAGATAATAGATACCACAATGACGATGACGAAGTGATCCCTTCTCTGCCGACCTTCCTTATCCATCGATTCTCTTCAATCCACCTAGATAAGACTATGCGTCGGGACCGCACGGCTCGTTGATTGACTTCAAGGACAACTCACCACGCTAATACTCAAGAAAGGGCATGCATACATGTACATATAATGAGAAATCCTCGTATTACTGGCATTGACCAACCAAAGGCTCTACAATGGGCGAGACCGGCGCTCTCTTAAATTGATTAGTGGGTGCGATAGTTAACATTAAAGTTGGCAATCGCTATCTCACGAGTGAAATCAGAGTACCCCGCAGATAGGGAAAGCAATAGACGTGACGACGTTGATCGACGAGAGGAAACCTGTCTATCAAGACTTCAGATTCTAGCCGTTAGCCCTAATTCGGTAGGTCGATAGAGATGCATTCAGAATTGATTGACTTGCATCAATACTGTTCTCATGTCTTTTAGATACCAGCAGGAAATTAGCATAATCAGTCCAAGGACTGTGTCTTTGATTGAGTCGCTATCTATATTCTCCCCCCAATCTGACCAACACATAGAAATCAAAGAGTGACAAAGATAACAATAAGCCTCTGTCATAAGATACCTTCTTCCTCTTTTTCTATCTACATCTATGTATGTTACTTGAAAGATAATCACCATGTACACCTCGCTATTGACTCTCGTCGCCTTTTCTGCCATTGCCTCTGCGCATGGAAATCATGATCAGAGCCCAGTAACTGGTCCGCACAAGCAATTATGGTACAACACCCTCCCCGGCGATGGAGGTACTCAAGTATGTGTTATATGGCACCGACCACATTTGATAACATGGTGGTCAGTGGTATTTGAGACTTAGATTTAACCTCTCGCTACTTAGGCCGACTCCGTCTTCTCCGGAATTTCGACATTTGGACGCCTGCCTTTCTTCCCATGCCTGGCGAGTGAAGATGAGAAATATGATATTGCTTTCTTAGGTTTACTTCCTCTCTCTGTCGACTGCTAGCTGTTGGTTGTTGACGGCTTCTGCCATATAGGCGCTCCATTTGATACCGGTACTTCCTACAGACCAGGTGCGAGGTTTGGCCCCAGTGGTATCAGACAAGGTTCTCGTCGTCTCAATCTTTAGTATGACTCTCACATACGTTCTTATCTCTTCTGTGCTGACATTGCTTTGTTATATAGTGGAGGATACAATGTCCCGTTAGAAGCCAATCCCTTCTCAAGCAATATCAAAGTCCTCGACTGCGGAGATATTCCCGTTACTTCGTACGTTCAACCGTTTACTCCCCTCAATACAAGATTTGAAGCTCATTAAAATGTCCTAAATAGATACGACAATACCTGGGCCCTCCGTCAAATCGAAGAGGGACACAACAGCGTCATGATGCGCAAACCCTTTACTGACGCCGATAAAAAGGGGCTATCCAAAGCCGGAAAGACGCTTCCGCGTGTGATTACGCTAGGTGGTGATCATACAATTACTCTACCATTGCTGCGTAGTATCAATAGGGCTTATGGACCGGTTACTGTCATTCATTTTGACAGTCATCTGTAAGGGGCATTGTGACCCGCGTGCTTTTCAATAAGGTTAGCTGACGCTGTCAGGGATACGTGGAAACCAAAGGTCTTTGGTGGTGCTCCTTCAGAAATTGCTAGCATCAACCATGGGACGTACTTTTATCATGCGGCCATGGAAGGTCTGTTGAGAAACGACACGAATATTCATGCTGGTATCCGCACGACGCTTTCGGGGCCGTCTGATTACGACAACGATGGATACGTTGGTTTTGAGATTGTTGAAGCCAGAGAGATTGATACTATCGGTGCGTCTAACCATATAGCTCTGGGTCCTTATTGGGGCATGACGATTAGATTAACGCTTTGTATAGGTACCGATGGAATTATCAAGCGCATCCGTGAGCGTGTCGGCACCCTCAACCCTGTTTATCTATCCATTGACATTGACACTCTTGATCCTGCTTGTAAGTTCTTTATCACCATAACTCAACCATAACATCAAAACATACTGAAAATAAATCAAGTCGCCCCTGCTACCGGCACCCCCGAAACCGGTGGCTGGACAACCCGTGAACTCCGCACCATCGTTCGCGGTCTTGACGGACTCAACTTCGTCGGCGCTGATATCGTCGAAGTTGCTCCTGCATACGATACTAACGCCGAGCTGACGACTATGTCTGTACACCGTTTCAAATTTCTATTCGTACGGTTTTACTGACCGAATGATAGGGCTGCGGCGGACGTTCTCTACGAAGTGTTGACGATTATGGTTAAGAAGGGACCGTTGAGTTTGTCGGAGCGTGAAGAGCTATAATTTAATCTTTGATTAATTTATTATAGGACAGATAGATTGAGATTTGGACTGGGAAGTTGGTTCGTTGTTAGGCAGGTGCTTGATGCAGGTACTCAGTTACGTTACTATCTTAAGAGTTAGGGCTAGGGCTTGATGAGCTCAACTTACCTACCTAATTAGGAAATAATCATGACATTTCTTATCTATGATCTCGTCCGGCCAGTTCTCATAAACGTAATATTTCAAGATTCTGAAACACAGTAATAAAATAATCCTTGATTAGGTCAATGTTCGTAGTAGACTAACCGTGCAGGGTTCTGCTGGCTGCACGAGTTGCAGTCAAGGCTGCGATAAGGATTCCAGCAGCCACTGAGATTGTGCAACGCTGCTGCTTATCAGCATCTATAAGCTTGAGCACATATCTAAAAGCAAATAATAAGTTCAGAAAGGGCGAATCATCAATTGAGGATTGGGGGTGATATACACCCCCTGGTCGTATAACTGATATGTACGTCAAATGATGTTTTTCTTCTAATCCCGAGATCGAGCTTTACTAGGGGAAAAGCAACCTTCTTCATGACGATTAAGACACTTACCTGAAGAAATAAGCGATAAGCATTTTCCTAGCGTAGCATATATAGTCCTGACAAACCTTTGTCGACCTTAATCACCCGATAAGATATGTAGACCTGTTTAACGATTTAAACTACAGGTTACTACATACAGCACATGCCAGATCGATTGATTTTGACTGTCAATAAATAGACCACACGTTTTTGATATGGCAGATGCTACGAATTCGATTCAAGAAAAGCGCGAGTCTGGAGGCTTACATCCTGAAACAGAAACTCCATTCCTTGACAATGAGGTTGTGGTAGTAGACGACGATGGCACTACCGTGAATGCATCCGGCTGGAAGGATCAGCTAGACCGGCAATATGGATTACTCAGTCTATGTGGAATTGCTCTGACGGTGGATAATGCCTGGGTAGCCTTGGGTAGTTCCATCTCAGTATCTATCGGTAAGATTCCACCGATGTCGCCTTGTCTCCATCGAAGAAGCTTTGATACATGACCTGGACAGCAAACGGAGGACCCCCTGGTCTTATTTTCAGCCTTGTAGTCGCCGGAGCATATTACTCTTTTATTGGTCTGAACCTGGCGGAGGTATTGACATCTGGAGAACCCCAAGATGTAGGTTGATGGATACATGCTGACTTAATCCGACAGTTCGCATCAGCTATCCCCTCAGCAGGCGGCGTCTACCACTGGGCCACAGTCACCGGCGGACCACGCTGGGGCAGAATTTTGGGGTTCTACGCAGGCTGGATCAACTTTTTCGGGTGGTTGTTCGATCTTGCCTCCCTGGTACAAATCACGGCCAACATCACTATCCAGATGTACGCCACGTATCACCCGGATTACATCCAGCAGGCATGGCATACATACATTACCTACCTGTTAGTCCTCTGGATCAGTGCATTCATCGTCGTCTTTGCAAACAGACTATTACCTTACTCGCAAGATGCGGGTATGTTCTTCGTTATTATCGGGGGAGTGGTGACCATCATTGTACTAGCTGCTATGCCCAAGACGCATGCCTCGTCGCATTTTGTCTGGGGCTCATTTGATGAGAACAATCTGACCGGATGGACGGGCGGTGTCGCATTTCTCTGCGGAGTCCTCAACGGAGCGTTTACTATCGGAACGCCAGATGCTATCACTCATATGGCTGAGGAACTCCCGCATCCGAAGAAGGATTTACCAAAGGCTATTGGACTGCAGATTGGCTTGGGGTTTCTTTGTATGCTTACCTTCCCACTCCACTTGCTGAAAGAAGAAGACTGACAGGTATAGACGCATTCTGTTTTGCTATTGCGCTCTGTTATTCGATCACGGATCTGGATGCCCTTCTGTCCGGAGTCAATAGCTATCCTCTAGCTACCATCTACGTGCAGGCCACTGGAAATAACACTGGGGCGACCTTTGGCTTGCTGTTTATCATCTTCTGTTCGTCGTTTTTGTGTACCATCGGCACTGTACTAACCGTAAGTTCACCCCGGCACTTCGTCAATGACTATATCCCTGACATGTATATCCAGAATTCTCGTATCTACTGGTCCCTTGCGCGCGACAACGCCGTCCCAGTATCCGCCTTATTTGGCAAGGTTAACGAAAGCCTCAGCTGCCCTGTATACGCTACCCTGCTATGCGGTATGTCCCCTCCCTTTGTCCATTATACCTCAAAACTTACATACTGGGTGTAGTAATCTTCGCAACTGGCCTCGGCGCAATCCCCCTCGGCAGCAGCACGGCATTCATCGATCTGACAGGCTCATTCATCATCCTCACCACAGTATCCTACGCAATCCCCATCGTGGCAAACATGTTGACGGGTCAGAAATATCTTCCAAAGGGACCCTTCCAGCTAGGCAGGGGGGCTACTAGTCAATTTGTTGGTTGGGGAGCTGTGGTATTGATTATGTTTTTCAATGTTTTCTATTGTTTCCGTAAGTACATTCTTCATACTATATTTCCTTTTGATATCAGCTAATTGGTAATGGCTCAGCATATTCGATTCCAACTACCAGCGCGGCCATGAATTACAATAGTGTTATCCTTGTAGGCGTTGTTGCGTTGACGAGTATCTGGTGGATGGTCCATGGGATCACTAATTATCCTGGGCCTCGATTGACGCATTTGTACGTTCATGAGGGGGTTGAGCAGGTCGATCATGTAGCTGGTATACCAGTGCAATCGCTGTCGCATTCAGAGGAGAAGACGGCTTCTAGTGAGTGATGACTTCGTTGTTCACGGTGTTGGTCCTACGTCTCGTACATTCGTTGATGAGCGTCAGGGTGACTTAGGGCTACAATCCACATACGCTTTGTATATATCAGAAAGAAGAAGAAATAGAGGAGTGAATTCGAAAAAGAATATCCACGAAAGGAAAGAAACCCAGTAGAATAATCATTACACAGAAAGTAACTCCCAAATTAGTAAAATCCATCCGAGTACCGTTTGATCGTCTCATTAGAATTTTGAAGTCGGCCGTTTACATTTTCATATCCACACACACACAATACTCATCTTGCCATCTCTTTTGTACATTTCCATTGCATGCATGATTTGATATGTGCAGCATTCAATTAGCACCATGTCAGAAGACGGATTGGTGGTATGACCGAAATCGATGTTGCGTCAGTATCAACGACGGTCAGCTTCCATGATTCTTGTCCAAGCACACCACTGAGCATGGTATATGAAATGCTATCCGCCACGCAATTGCCGATGCTACCAATCTCCGTTCGTTCGTTGGAGATCACTCCTAAGCCTTCTCATCCAGCTCAAGTCCATTCTTGCTAGAGGAAACGCTTCAAATGAACCGTAACGCCAGTGTATCGCACCCTTTACTGTATGGCAAGCTCGCAGATGACGAAAGATCAATCACATGTTACCAGTATGGGCGTCGGTCGTAACCTCCATAATCACCTCGTGGCGGGCTTCGCGGCCGTCCGTATGGTCTCCCTGCAAAATAAGGATCGTCATAGTGTCGCGGGGGAGGAGGCGGTGGCGGCGCGTAAGGGTCATCGTATGGGCGTCGCGGCGGAGGGTAATCCTCCATGCGTGGGCGTGGAGGACTACGCCGTCCGTAGCCATCCCGGTCGTAGTAATCCCGCCGCATAGCTTGTGGGGAGCGTTCGCGATAGTGAGGTCGAGGACTGTAACCACGGGGAGGCCCTCGTCTATCATATTCATCCACAGGGGGGTACCCGCGACGAGGAGGAGAGCGGGATCGGTAAGGGTCGCGATATGGAGCTCGCTCTTCTACGGGTTGCACCTAGAAGGAATGAGAAGGGTGCAAATTGATATGAGGACAGGGATAACGCACATCAGCGACACAAGTTACTTGAGAGCCTTTCAACTCTCGGCCATCGAGCTTCTCAACAGCCGTTTTGAGATCAGCATGGGATTCGAATTCGACGAAACTGAAGTTTGACTTTAGCTTTCGATTCGGGCTTTCGTCAGACGTAATTTCCAGCTTACCCTCTACCGTCGCGCTCGCGAGTAGTTTCAGAATACACCACATCCAGTCCGGATTGACGAGCAAAATCTTTGAGATCCTATATTGGGTATCCGTCAGGTCTTGTCCATCAACGAAAGTTCAAGGTATCTGAGTTTGAACTATCAACTGATAGCAATCAAACTGCGCAATCGATAGCAGATGGAAGTCAGTCTGCCGTACAAGGATCGTAGCTTACCTGCCAGCTTGTCTCGGTGGGAAGGCCTGATACTTGCATGCGGAACACTGTACGACGAGGCCTGGGTGCGCTGGGACGGTCCGAAGGGCCATTGAATGTCTCCTTATGGCGGGGCCCACGCGCAAACTGAACAGTCAGACGTTCTCCCTTGAAGTCGCTACCATCTGTATGTGTGTCCACCGGTCAATAAAGGTCTCGTGGGTCATGTAAGGCGGGAGGAGGATAGGAACATACGAAAAGCTAATGAAAGGTATTGTTAGCTTGCGATCCAATTCGAAGGTTAAAAAACATACCTGGGACAACGTCCCGCGCATCCATCGCATCTTCATACTCAATGAAACCAAACCCGTTCATCAACTTGATCTCTGTGATTTTGCCGGTGCCATGGGAGCCGAAATAGTCTTCGATATCCTTTTTAGTCACTGAAGGGAGTCCAGCGCCAGGAAGGCGCCATAAAACGTCAGTACGTGGTGGCCTAACGTAACGATCCAGGGAAAACAAGCGAAACAGCCCAAAAGCTCCATGGAAGGTACGTCCCCGACCATGGTCCTTCAAGCAGGCCGATACAGCTCCGATAACCTTCTCTTTTGCTATCCGTAGGGCAAACCAACTAGAGAACAACGGTGCGGGGATGAAGCGTCCAAGAAAGTTCTTGCAAGAGAACGGAGTGTTGAACACGGGGGAAGAATACGTCACGAAAATGGCGGAATCTCAGGGTGAATTGGTAAAGACCTGCGTACCATTGCGGGGAAGATTCCCAAGATAGAGCCGTGTGGACGAAACCTCACTCATGGCTGACTGGAATGTAGAGTATTGATCGAGACCTTGGAGAATGGCCGGGTTTTGGAAAACGGCGGCGGCAAGGGACCGTTTTGACGAACTCCTCTAGCAGAGTTCTCGAGGCCGTTTGAAACCAGAATGGCGAAAGGGGTCAAAAGGTATGACAGCGAAACAGAAAGACGTAGAGGCGGTGAATTGGCGACGACGTGGATGTCGCAGTCGGTGGCCCACAGCCTCAGCACCAGAAGTAGCGGAGAGCGTCCTAGAGCTTAGTACCTTGCACTCACCTCGGCGCTAAGGAATCCAAGTGCTGGAAGTGGACAGAAACGGGACCGATCAGCTTTCTGATGAAACTGACTGCAAGATAGTGTATGATGGGACGAGAGAGAGTTAAATAGAGAGAAACAGAGAGGAAGAGTGAGGTGAGAAGGTGGGCGACTGAGTGAGCTTACCTTCTCCTCTCTGGCGATCCACGTGGCCCCGCTCAGACTGCACGCTTGGCCTTGTCTTGCATTTTGTATCACACTGCAGCTCAGCGTAGTCCTACAGCTAAGCGCCCAGCATGGTGTTGTCTGACGAACAATAAAGAAAGAGCGATGATAATTCCATCAAGAAGCTTACAACGGCAGATGGAGTACCTGTCAACAATCCATGGTACGGCTTCTTGACCCCGTGGGGTGCGAAGACATTCCCACGCGATCATTGGCTATCGAGCTACTTGCTTCTTGTAAGTCTGTATTTCTGTATTTCTAGCTTGTATGATCTCTCAAAGAATAGGAGGAATAAATGGTGACTTTATTCATATGTAGGTAGATGGTAGGAACTCTATTGTAGACCCTCATATGGAGACTAGTATGTGCATAGAACATCACTTATTTTACAAGGTCGCACCATCAAAAATACTTTTGAGACAACAAACCATGGCAGCTATCATGTCATGAAATACTTGGGACCCTCGCCTCCTTGAGGAGTCTGCCAGTTGATGTCTTGAGTCGGAACTTTGATATCGCAAGTCTTGCAATGGATACAGCTATACAATAGTTAGAAATCGAATGTGACAACCGGAGTAGGTAATGGAGGTACTTACTTTTGCGCGTTGATTTGGAAACGAACGCCCTGCTCTTTGGAGGGATCCTCAAGGTATTCATAAACACCAGCAGGGCAGAATCGGTTTTCGATTCCGCGGTACTTGGGCCATGCTTTAGCAGTATGTGCATCCCAGTCCTTAACTTGAAGATGGACAGGTTGATCCTCCTCATGGTTGGTGCCGGTACGGCTGACACTGGTCAAAATATCGAAACTGAGCACACCGTCGGGCTTGGGATATTCAATCTTGTTGCATTGGGAAGCCAGCTTCGTTGCTCCTGAATCTGTGCTGTGATGTTTCAAAGTCCAAGGAACTTTGCCGCGGAGAACAAATGCCTCGAGACCCGAGTATAGAATTCCACCAAACAAGCCAGCAGTGCCGAATGCAGGTCGCATGTTGCGAACCTCCTTGAGCTCTTTCCAGATCCAGGATTCACGCAAAGTCTTTTCGTAGTCGTACAAGAAAACACTCCCTTCATCGCTTCCTTGTAAAGCAGAGTAGGCGGCCTCGGCTGCGAGCATACCCGATTTGATGGCAGTGTGAGTTCCCTTAATTTTGGGAACATTCAAGAAACCAGCGGTATCTCCAATCAAGGCACCTCCGGGGAATGCGACTTTCGGGATGGATTGGAAACCGCCCTCATTCAAAGCTCGCGCACCGTACGAGATGCACTTGCCACCCTCCAAAACATCCTTGAACAGAGGGTGGTGCTTCAATTTCTGGAATTCTTGGTATGGCGAAAGCCAAGGATTAGGGTAATCAAGTCCGACAACCAGTCCAATACTGACGAGATTTTCGCCAAAGTGGTACATCCATGCTCCTCCGTAGGTGTCTGACGGCAAAGGATAGCCCATCGAGTGAACGATCTCGCCAGCCTTGAACTTATCCGGCTGAATCTCCCACACTTCTTTGATGCCCAGACCATAGGTTTGTGGTTGACTATCCCTGCGAAGGTCGTATTTCTTGATAACCTGCTTTGTCAAGCTGCCGTGGCAACCTTCACCCAACAATGTCACTCGCGCATGAAACTCCATGCCTCTCTCAAAGTTGTCTTTGGGCTTTCCGTCTCGGCCAATACCTAGATCGTTGGTGGCGACACCGCGTACAGAACCGTCGGGCTTATACAACACTTCACTTGCAGCGAAGCCAGGGTAGACTTCAACACCTAATTCCTCGGCCCGTTCTCCCAGCCATTTCGTCAACTCGCTCAAACTAACAATGTAGTTTCCATGGTTGTTCATCTGAGGCGGTGCGGGGATCGGAATGGACATTGTCTTTGTCAGAAAGCGCATCTTATCGCTCTTGGCGGGTGTGACATTTTCGAATCGTGAGGGATTGTTTTCATCAAGCCAGTCTGGAAGTAATTCGTTCAGAGCGGTCGGTTGTAGAACATTTCCTGAAACTATATGAGCTCCTATTTCTCCTGCCTTCTCCAAAAGAACGACCCGGAATTCTTCGTTGCCGGCTTCATTGGCGAGTTGCTTTAGACGAATAGCTGACGCGAGACCTGCGGGACCTGGTTTTCAATTCAGATTAGCAATTAAGCCCAAAAGCGTCTATGCGACAAGAGCAAGAGTCTTCAAACTTACCTCCTCCAACGATACAAACGTCAACCTCATCTGACTCTCTTTCCATCTGGTTAGGGTCGATAGCTTCCTCCGCATTACGCCTCTTAGCTGTCCGCGAAAAAGCTCGGCTCTGTCCAGGTTGTATCCGGGCATTGAATGAGTTGGTGACATTGCAGTGTTGGCGTCCGTTGTTCGGTGTAAGCGGGGACAAACGGCGTCCGGAATTGACAGCAGAAATTGTAGTCCGTGATGGCCATGTTCGGGACGATGATTGAATCTCGCGCTTCAGCAGAAAGCGCGCAGCCCCTTTGGAAGCCATAATTGATTAAGGTATATCCAAACTGATAATATTAAGGTGAAATATAAGGTAGAGAACGTATGTACGGAGAAATATCCGTCGACAAGACTATGAAGAGTCGAACCGTAGACCCGGTTTCGGCGACGATCCCCATCACCGATGCTTAACCGAGGCCAATCAGATAGCCGCTTACTAAGCACAACCGGCCAATCATATTCAAGCCGAATACAATCAGTTTCCTCCGCTTCTACCCGTCATATCGTCATGATTCGGCGTGTTAACTTGTTGGGCTGACTCAAGACATTATTGTGTATAGATGAACAGTGACACAGTAGAGGAACTATCCTCTTGATGCTCAGAGAGAAGCAGGCAGCCATTACGTAGAGATTATTCTGGAGTCATGCAAGACTAAGCTGATCGACATGTGATTCTTGCTCGATCGCAATCAAAAAGCATAAGGTTTGGCTATATTTACTTCTTGATAAATACCGAACCATGTGTCTACAGAATGTGGCTGAGGCTGGGAATGCTGCAGCCTGCAGTGGTGTTGTCACCGATGTGTCAACTGTCAGTGTGGTGAGACTTTTCGAGTCTCGTAGCCTTGTAGCCTTGCTGGTCAAATAGCGCCAAGAATAGCGAGAGACTGAGGGTATGCTGATTGATGATGTGACATTCCGACAGGCAAACGCAAAGGGTTTATCAATAACAAAAATATAACAATAAATATTGAAGAGAATGCAACCAACAAACGAAATGATGGCGTTGTTCCTCAAACCTGATTCATATCGATGAACAATAGAATCGCATAAATGGACAGATCGATTGATCACCTGGAGACGCGCCGACTCTGGGCCAGATTGCGACGCGTCTGGTCTTGGCGTGTCTGGTGTCCACCTCCTTTTTGGGTACAAACCGTGATCGTTCGGTTGAGATAAGAGCCTCTCCTGGAACTACTCGTCCTTTTTTCAGCCAGAAAAAAAATATAATCAAGTAGGGAATGAAGGTAAAAATCAACGATCTCTGTTCAGAGTAAATATGATGCGAACATCGGTTCATCAAGGGCGAATATTGTATATAGTATTAGACAGACACAGCGGGAGCGAGAGAGAGAGAGGAAGAAAAGAAAGGAAGGATGGCGGCTGGAAAGACTTTTTTGTTCGCTTTACACCGATTAAAGCGGCGATGTGTTAGGGTGTGAGTTCTGGGGACAATGAGAGGCACCGCCTGACAAGCGGTGATTGGATTGTTGATAAGGGAAGGCGGTGGATCCGTCGATGATGGCGATAGGCGGCCAATCAGACCGTATGCTGGGATTCGCGGAAAATGAGTGTCTGACAATTGGGCTACTGGCACCAATCACAGTACAACGGTAGGGGGTTAGTGGGGCAATGAGCAACGCTATCAGATTGTGATTGGCTTATCTGGGCTGTACTCAGTCTCAAGTCTTTGGCTACAGTGGGTCGGATACAGCCAATAGCAGCAGCCAAATGACTCAGACGCCGCCAAGAGAAGCATCACCCATGGAAGCGCATAGCCTGGCTCGAGCGAAAGCGGACGGATCCAGCGCTGCTTTTAGCGCCACCGCAGGCCAGCCTCCCCTGACGACAGCCAGCACTCCCGCGTATATAAAGAGCCTGCCTCCCACTCCCGCCCGTCTCGATGAAATCTTACTCTAGGTCTTGGCACCGCGCGGAAAACGCCAGCACGTCACCTTCTTCCCTACCACCACACGCCCACCAGCACGACCATCACCAACTACTCCACCATCACTCTCTTGTGCTCGTACCTCTCCACATTCCGACTTTGATCCTCACAGTAGTGCGCTTTTACTGCCGCTCTGTGTCGTGTGTTGTTGGTCGCTTAATCGGGAAGACCTCATCTTTTCTAGACCCTCACCTCACCATCCGTCGATTGCTGTGATCGCATCGTCGACCCATCGCATCGCTTTTATCTATCCCTCATTACCAAATAGATCTTGCAGAAGGAGAAGAAAGGAAAAAGAAAAATCAATCAAAAATACATCCTTCGTGCGCATCGAATCTCGTCGTCGGCTTACTTTGTTGCCTTTGATCCCACCGACCGTTGTCAAGTCCAATCCATTATCTCTTAGTCACCTGACTTTTGACGGATTGCTCCTACCTCGCGGTCTTCTCCTCTCATCATCCTTCTTCTCACCTTCAAAGCCATTGCTGCATCACTCGAGCACCTGTAGGGGAGGCATTTAGTTGTTCATCTCCCACAAAAGCAAGGTATGTTACTTTTTTTTGTCGCATCTACCTTACCATATTAATCAAACAGTGTTGTGGGCTGACTCTTCAAATCGCCTACCCTTAGGCTACTCTCTATCGCAACACCATCACCTTACTGGCACGTGCGACAGTGATACATTGATATCGTCATCATGGATTCACTTACAACTCATCCTTCGAATGCTCAGCAGGCAAAAGCCTTCACCTCACCAGCATCGCTTTCCTTTCCCGGAGGTGCCGGAGATTTGACTCCACCTTCTTCAGAGAAGGAAGGCAACTCGGCAGGGTTGAATGGTCAGCAGCAGGGAGCAAATGCCAACGGCAATGGGGTGACACCCGCGACTCCAGCTGCAACTCCTGGTGCGAATAATGTGGGGAGTGGCATTGTGCCTACTTTGCAGTGAGTATACACTTTGCTGTCTTTTCTGGTCCACCAGAAAGCTGAACAAGACTTTTCCTTGCTTTAAGGAACATAGTGGCGACTGTCAACCTTGACTGCCGTTTGGACCTGAAGACCATTGCACTCCATGCTCGAAATGCGGAGTATAATCCAAAGGTACTACAAACTTGAAGTGTCTTTGGTTACAACTTTTTACTAAACTGGCATTTCTTGTTTAGCGTTTCGCTGCCGTGATCATGCGTATTCGTGAACCCAAAACCACCGCTCTTATCTTTGCCTCAGGCAAGATGGTCGTAACTGGTGCCAAGTCGGAAGATGACTCGAAGCTTGCATCTCGCAAATACGCTCGTATCATCCAGAAGCTCGGTTTCAACGCCAAGTTCACGGACTTCAAGATCCAGAACATCGTCGGCTCGTGTGATATCAAATTCCCCATTCGCTTGGAAGGACTTGCATCGCGCCATCACAACTTCAGCTCCTACGAGCCGGAGCTTTTCCCTGGTCTGATCTATCGTATGATGAAGCCCAAGATCGTGCTTTTGATCTTCGTCAGTGGCAAAATCGTCCTTACCGGTGCTAAAGTCCGCGAGGAGATCTACCAAGCTTTTGAGCTGATCTACCCTGTGCTTTCTGGTATGTTACTGCCACAAGCTGCTGTCATTGTACTCATGACTTACAAGTAATCAGACTTCCGCAAGACATAAGGGTTGGTCACTCGGTGAGATTGCTGCTTTTGTGGTAGTCTTCACAAAGTTTCAACTCATGTATTAACATTTTTGTTCTTCTAATTAGAGTTCACCGGGATGTGTTACTCGTCGTTCGTCAAATGATCGTTCGACCGAATTACTCTCCACACCCGCGCTCGGACTCGCCCTATCACGATTGGTTGATGTTTAGCATTTTAACGGCGTTCTAGCGATTCGATTCACTCTTCGGGTTTTCCACTTTCCTCTTCTCTTCAAAAGAATCCGTTCCCACACTGTTATATTAGAAGGTTGCATAACCGCGCAGACTGTTTTTCCATCTTCTTGAAATGGGCGGTACATCCTGCGCTGGTCGAATCAGTGCCTGCCTGTTCATGTTCCCCCTTTTTTTCTACTAATCATCGCTTCGGGTGCAGTCTCATCACTTTACTTTTGTATCGTTGATGGGAGCGTGTGGCAGATTGTTATCATGATGGTGCCTCTTTGGGGGTCGCTACCTTTAGCAAGGCATTGTCAGTTCAATATTCAACGACTACGTATTTAATACTAGTTGGAGAAATGCAAGAAATTTGCAAGATTACATCCATAAATCTAAGTAGTAATCGATGTAAACAGTAGACACTCCCAAGGCAATGCTGTATATATCACTCCTTTTCTCCTATGTTATTCATCCTTGGATACTCATGTTATAGACAACTGGACTTCGCAAGCTCATCCCTAAGTATCATCCCAATCTTCCCAGACCGACTCCCATCCCTGGTCACCACAAACTCTCCCCCCTTCGCCTGAGTAATGTGTCGCTGTTCCGGCCATTTCCACAACCGCTGCAATTCAGCATCTAGTCTGCCTTCGAGGGCATCCACGATTTGGTCGCCGAGCACAGGGAAGAATTTGTAGCCGTGACCGCTGCCGCCGGTGGCTAGGAAGAGGTTTGGATGGGATGGGTGGTAGGTTATGAGGAAGTCGCCGGTGGGGCTATACTCCATGTTAGTTTTTATCTCGTGTAGGTAGGTGTATTTAAAAAAGGGTTGTGTGACGTACGTATCTGAGTACCAACATATCCTGGTCCGCGCAAACGGTCTTTCGGCGAAGGAAGGTAACATTTCACGTAGCGCCTGGCGACATGCTCTTTCCCCCTCGGCTGGGATTGGTAGGTCATGTACGGGCAGACTGATCCTCATGGTTTGTGATGAAGAGGTGGTGGTGGTACCAGGTATCGGAACATCCGCGGGGTTCAAGTAACCATATGCATGACGAGCGATTTTGAGCAGGTTGTTTCGGGGAGGGATGATGAACATGCCTGTTGAGAAGCTGAGAATGGTGGGCATGTGAGCTAATTGTGCCTGCTCTTCGTCGGTGATTTTGATATATGCCAATACTTGTCCAGTGGCGTCGACGATGCCGCGGAGGTCGACTAATCTGCCTGTCGAGGCACCGGTGGCTAGGATGACTAGGTCTGCTGTGATTGTCGATGTGGTACCATTCACGGCATCCTTGAACATAACGCCGGTGACTTTGCGTGTTGTCTCCTCAAACAACAATCTCCCTACTTCTCCATGCTTGACGTCAACTCTGCCCATCTCATCGAGTTTCTTCTTTGCGAATCGCACCCCGGCTTCGGCGTCACCCCATCCCGATCCTCGATTGAGATATCCTCCCGATATATTCATACCCGCCGCATATCGCGGCACAACTTTCTCCAACGCCACCTTATTGGGAAGATAAACCACTTTCTCCGCTATACTTTCCGGTCTTTCACCTTCCTCTTCAAGCAACCTTTTCACATTCTCATAGCTCTTTTTCGTATAGTTCTCGGAGTCAGAGCTTCCCTCTGTATATAGCAGAACTAATCCATTCTCAGTGTAGCGATCTTCCTGGCCCCATTCGGTGTTGCGCCATTTCTTGATACCGTCTGCCGCGAGTTTGGCGTAGGCAGGATTTGAGTAGTCTGCGCGGATGATGCGTGAGGTGTCGACTGACGAGCCGTGTGGGTTGGGGATTGTGGGTGATGCTTCGATTAGAGTGATTTTCTTGTTGGGATGGCGTTCTGAGAGCGATAAGGCGGTTGATACTGTAATCTATTAGCCTGTCTCTAGGCATCTTCCTGGAATTCATCTGTAGGCGTGGCGTGACTCGTGGTTGCTGATTCCAAGAGACTAATGCACATGACAGATATATCCGGTCAAGTACAACCAGCAACAATCCTCGAACATCGTGTTTCAAGCTCACACGGCAAGATAGGACAGGATAGGACCACTAATTCAGCTTGCAGCGATTCGGCAGAACAGCCGAACTGAGGCAGAGCATATCGTGTCTCGATGCTGATACTTACATCCAAATACCCCGCCTCCGACTATCAAGATTCTGTTCGGCAGCTCCATTGAGACCTCCTGAAGATGATACAATATGTACAATCGGTTTATGTGAGATTCGATAGTGGCAGTATTTGGGCGGAAATAAGGAAGCGAGAAGACTCCCACCGATAGACAGCTATCAGGTCAGTGGAGGCAGTGGATTTTCTTCAGTTAGTCTGCGATCTCGGAGATGTTCCGCGTTTGGGTCATCATGGACGCCAGCTCCGACACGCAGGACGTCGATTTGGAGATTCAGCGTAACATGACCAGGTGAACTGATCAATGAACAGTTTGTAGTATTTAAGAAGAGGCGTATATCAAGCACCGGTAAGAAAACAAAAAAGTTGAAGTCGCAAATGACGATGCATTTATATATGCCATGCCTAATTGGGACTAGTGTGTCGATGTTTAATTCTCGGACCGGAAGATTGATACATCAACAAGCATCTATGCGCAACATGTTATCGAGGTAGCTGGGATTGGCCACCGAGTGAGGATTGAAATGATTACAATCGATATACACAGCTCGCCAACTGGCGATAGAACTACTCGAGAGTTGTCACGATTCTACAGTACCCGGATTAAAAGGGTCCAGAGAGACCCGGTATCTGGCAAGAAACCATCACAATTGAAAAGGCCTACGTATGTCACGCCCTTCATATTAAATGCTGAGATGGAAGCTCACTGGTTTACAGAAGAACCGATGCATTCCGCGATGTCACAGCCGCTACAACAGCTGGCCGTCGGATGTCTCCGCGGATGATGACCATCTTTGCTGCTGGCATGCTAGGTATCAGCACTTACTGCGGCTACCTATACTCATCTTATAGCCAAGCAGTCACTCAATCCAAAAATCTGGAAGTGCCTGAAGATGTCTCTGATCGCTACAACTCCACAGCAATGGGCTACGACGCCGAAGTCGAGCTCGGCGAGAAATTTATGCGATTAGGCAAAAGGAGGAACGAGCTCGTTCAAATGGCCCGTGGAGATGTGCTTGAGGTTAGTTGTGGTACGGGCCGGAATATGGAGTATTATCAACTAGGCGAGAAGAGAGGGCTTGATGAGCGAGGTCGTGCTGTATTACAAGGATGTCGGTCGGTGACTTTTGTCGATTTGAGTCCGCAGATGGTTGAGATTGCGAGACAGAAGTTTCGAAGGCTCTATCCGGATTTTGCGAAGGCTGCATTTCGGACTGAAGACGCTAAGAAGGTCATCCCAGTGACAAAAACGTCTGATAAAACAGCAGAATGGATATACTCACGACCATATTTCGATACTGTGATACAAACTATGGGTCTCTGTTCTACACCAGATCCCGTCGGGCTCTTACGACATCTCGGATCGATCACGGAACCGCAACGAGGGCAGATCCTGCTGCTGGAGCACGGCCGATCGCATTATGACTGGCTGAACAAGATTCTGGATAACCTTGCTCCTGCACACGCGCATCGACATGGATGCTGGTGGAATCGAGATATCGGGCAAATCATTGAGCAGAGTGGGTTGGAGGTTGTGGAGATTCAGCGATATCATTTGGGGACTACATGGAGGGCTGTTTTGAGGCCGAGAACCCAGAGTTGAGAGGTGGCAGAGTATGTATCATAATGTATACTATATAATATTCGATCCCAATGCATGCATTAGTGTCCCTACATTCTATACTGCATGTGTAGATCGATGTACCAGAGTACGGAGTATGTACAGTAGGCTGCCGTATCCGGACTAGCCCGATAGAGTTGCATACGATACGAGTAAGCCGGGCTGGCAAGCCACCGACGCACTGACCAATCAGCGTGAATTCATTCAAGACAACTGCTCCAAAACTTGATTTATCAAATTGTAAATTTGAAGTGTGGCATTGATACTTGATTGAAATACGGAGTACCTGGATAGCAACGGAGACTCCGAGTACACCACCGTTACTAGCCACGCATGATAACACATGTATGTACTTAGTATGGCTGCAATCTAGGTCTAAAGAGTCAAGGCTTGTATATCGAGCCGGTGAGCAAGACATTCGAATAATGCTACGTAGGAATGACTTCGTCGCAGTCGATCATGATGGCAGTTGTCATGGCAAAGCGCTGCCAAATCAGATGAAGGGACCACCATTCCACGCGACAGTGGGGCTAATACTGTTTACGTCTTACTGCTTTTGCTCCGTACAGGAACTTAATCGTGTTCTTCTCACTTCTATTGGACGCCGCCAAGTCAAGAATGTTATGTATGCATCCATGACCAAATGTCGGTAAGAAGTGATATGATATCAGCAACAGTAGATAACTAGACAAAAAAGTTGAAAATGCCTACTAATGGAGAAAAGTACGACAAATCCCGACAGATTGATTGGATGGGGAGGGTATCCCTGGCGCGGCAATGCGATTGGCCGGTTTTCATGGAAAAATTCTCTTTTCCTTCCTTTTTCCCGTCCCTTGGCCGGCTATACCGGATGTGGCTAGGGCAATGCCTGCTGCACTCCAGTCTCCACCGACTGTCCAGAGTGTTTTGCCCTAGTCTTGAAACGGTTTCGCGTGGAAATCCCGTGGATCCTGCCAGGCTCTAAATAAGCCACTAGCGGGCCCATACTAGGTTCTGACTGGCCGAGTCTCTCTGCTGGACTCTCTCCCTGCCTCCTTCTGTATGAATCTGTGAAGCTGAAGGAAGGAGGGACTGACTCGATGTAACTATCCCTTTCATCTTCATCTTTTGTACGGAGTACCTTCACCTTGATTTAGTCTTATCATCCATTATCTCCTAAATATTGAGTCTGTCGAGTAGATGAAACTATTCATCTACCCCAAATCGGCCTCTGATTCGTCGGTAGCTGTCGTGGTGACGTCCTGTTGCTCGTCATAGACCCAGCTCCCATTTGCCCCTGCTGCTCAACTTCATTTTGAACCGAGGAGGGCCTTCCGATAACCATTCAATAATATTCAATTTTGAATTCATCCATCCATGATATCCATCCCGCCTGCTTTGCCCCTGCATTATTATCGTTTTGTCACATCAAAGATCTCGCCAGGCGGTGTGCATCAGCAGACGTTATTTGCTCTAGGCTGTCACCCCAGTCTAGCCCAGCCTGTCCCTTCCGCTGCGTCGGCGTCGGCTCATATTTTTTTTTTTTATTTTTTTTTTTTTTGGTTAGTTTTATTTTATTTCACGCTGATTGTTCGGTTGGCCGTTGCTTCTTGGAGTGATCGCTGCCTCACCCTGAATCGGCTCTTTTATTTTTCTTATATCGCCTCATTGCCATCCCGACTTTTCGTTCCCAAATATTCTCCCTTCAAGATACCTGTTGCATTCTTGAAGTCGATTTTTCTGGGTCTTGCATAAAAGCTTTCCAAAAAGGAAGACTCCACAGCTCCATTTTCTTGTTCCTACTCCAATCACTGCTGCAATAAAGCAGAGAAAGAGAGGGTCTTGTCTATTTTTTTTTTCCCTTCCTCCCTTTACGTATTTTTTTTCGCAGCTCTGTCTCTGATCTCCACACTCCCATCAGACACACCAAACACCTCCCGCCGATTTGTTCCGCCCCCTTCGATCTCTTCCTTCTTCAGACCAAGGCCATCTTCCCTCCTCGACTATTCAGCTTGCGTGCCCCTTTGTATTGTATCATCAACCCATCACTCCCATCACCACCCCCTCCGATCATTATTGTCATTATTACTCTTGTTTTATTATTGCTACTATTTTATTATTACCATCCATTCGATCCTTTTATCCTCAGTATTGTTTTTGTAATTAATTTAATCCTCTCCTTCCTTCGTTATACACCCGTGACTGTTTATTTTTCGCGCAACTTCTGCCCTTTCCCCTTACCCCCCAACACCATCCTTCAGAATGCCTTACAACACACGTCGAAAGTCGTTGTCGCTCCCTTCGTTAGGCATTCACTTGCCTAACGCTTCGCGGTCGCACAGATCTCCTTCGGCCTCAAAGAGTTCTACGATAGACGAACAGGTCCCTCCCTCCAAGAAAGTCAAGAGGTCGCATGATACCGTCGACACCGACAAGTCGCAGAAGGTTGCCACTGGTCGCATAAGGAACAGCCGAGGCCCCTATGAACATACTCCGCCACCCTCACCCGGCGATGCCGTCGGTGTCGCCATGAAAATCGATACCGAAGGCATCAGCGATGATGTTGTCGTCGCCGCGATCGAGCAGTTGGAGAAGACGGGGAACAAACCTCATTTAGTGCGCGAGCTGGCCGCCGTGCTGGTGAAAATCAACGACACTGTCGCCAAGTAAGTTTTGAGGACCTCCATCTTGTCGCGCAATATTTACTAATATTTAATTAGTTCTGCAAACCCTGCTGCGTTGCTTTCCTCCCGCCTCAGCACCTACATGAAGCGTTCATGGACTGCCCTGTCACCCTGCCCTATCGGCAAGGAGCTCATCAACGTGCATCCTCGAAAAGTGTTTTATTATCTTACCAACACTCCGCACCAGCCTCTACCTGAAAACCTGGAAGAAATGGTCGCGATGGATGAGAAACGGTTGACCCCAAGCCTCTCCAGCGGAAGTGTCGATCAGGACGAGGACGATGCGATGGCGCGCGAGCGGTCGCGACTCAGTCCTAGTCCCGAGATCGACCTGTCTTCTCCGGAATTCGAGGAAGAGCACGACACTTTCAATGCGCGCCACACTTCTGGTGCTCATACGAATCAGAACAACGGCCATCGCCTATCGCATAATCATCGAGCTGCCTCGCCGCCACTGGAAGGTGACGAGCGGGAGTTTACGCAGACTGCCAGCTCTTTGCGCGAACGAGCATCAGAAGAGAAGGCTAGCCGACAGAGTAGCCTAGCTGCCTTGAGCATGCCTGCTGATGAGTCGCAACAAGCTCAGGTTGTTGGATTTCCCGGTTCGCCAATGGATGAGGATCCTCTCACCACGTCAATCAGCGAAAAGAACCAGTACGAGGATTATTTCTCGCAGGGTGGCTCTCGCGATCAGGAACAAGATCTCGACGACGCCGCCGTCGCCACTTTGTTCGGTACCTCGCCATCTCCATCGCTCACTTCGGTCGCTTCTTCATTGTCGTCTGGCACGACCGCACCATCTGAAGCCGAGCTTGCCGATGTCCCTCCTGCACTAGACAGCGTCAGCGGCGCTTCTACATCCGACTCCGCCCGTCCGAACACCACCATTATCACCACAACAGAACCATCCCTAAAGCGCTCCTTTGACATGGTCGAGACCGGCTTCCCGACCAAATCGGTCACGGATCTCAAGCACTCTCAAACATTCGACTTTGAGATGGTTATAGATTCCTGGGCCGACCTCCGCAGCCCGGAGACCATAGAGGTTGACGAGCTGGATGCGATGTTTGGCGACTTCTAATGATATCTTTCTCACCTCATCATTGATACCATCCCCTCTCCTCTTTTTTTGTGATAAAGAGTTTTGATTGATACCTTATTGTTTATTTTTGGTCTTCCAACAATTTGCATGATACTCAAGGACGGTTCTGTTCTGCTTTTGGACTTTCTTGTTTTGGTTTGCTGGGCTTGGCTTGACTTGACCGGCCATTGGTGTTTAGGGATTTTTTTCTTCCTTTCTTCTCTTACTATCTGTACATGTTTTATAATTATCGTATATCCTTATGGTCTGTTTTTGTACAGACTGGATTTTTCTCCTCAAGACTTCCTCTTACCTCGGCGTTTTTAAAACATGTACGATTCAGATAAAACAAAAGTGGAATTGGAGAAGAAAGAGAGAAAGAGAAAGAGCACGAGAATGAATGAAAAGCGAAGCGAAGCAACACCACAATTTTTTCCCTTTTACCAGCAAAGTAGTAGACGATGGTAATGGCTTTCAAAATGGGTATGATTATTCTCTAGATGGATTAAAAACTAAGAATATGTAATTTATGGATGTATCCAAGATTATCGTTAGTAGAAGTAGTAGTGAATCTAGTGATATCGCAATCAAAGCTCCCCTTCCTCACTGCCACCACCGTCATCGTCGCCATTACCCATATTTTCGTCGGGTTTATGGTCCCATTCGTTGTGAGTATGGTTGTTGTCGTTGCTGTTGTTGTTGTTTGTGACGATCTCGCCCTCTTCTGATATCTCGCCTTCCTCATTGGGTTGCTCCCTCCTTCTTTCCTCTGATGGTCGTTGTGATGATGAGGCTGGTGGTGGTGGGCGTGGTGGTAATGATTCATTCGTTGTTGATGAGCGTCTTCTTTCGCGCTGTGGTAGTCTGTCTTTGTTGTTGGAGTTGGGGTTGTGATTTCGGTTTCGGTCGTCGCGGTAGTCTCGGCTTCGGCTGTCGCGCTCTCTGTAGTCTGCTTCGTAGCTGTTTGATCTACGCCAGTCGCGGTCACGATCACGGCCGCGGTCTCGGTCTCTGTCACGATCTCGGTCGCGATCGCGGTCCATGTATCTGTCGTGATCTCTGTATCTATCCCTATCCCTGTCTCTGTCTCGGTCCCTATCTCTATCTCTATCCCACTCGCGATGGCGACCGTAATAAGTATCATTGCGACCTGTAATAGGCCCGCCCTTCTCGCCTCGTGACATCCCCTGCTGCACAATCTCATCTATCCGTTGTTGGACCGCATCATCTGGTGGAGGAGGCGGCGGTGGAAGAGGATGTCGTCGATGTGTATCGTCCACGGCTGCAGAAGGGATGCGCGAAGTAGATCGAGATGGCTGATGATGTCCATTAGCAAGACTACGGGGACTCTCTGACTTGATCGACGTTCTAGTCGGATCGGGGGTTAAGCGTTGCCGTTTTGGAGACGGTTCTCGAGTATGGTTATTGCTTTCAGGGGGATGTAGATTTCTCGCTGGAGATGGGCGGCCTTCCTCAGGCTCTCTTGATCGTTTGCGGCCATTCGATTCTCCTGCCGACAACGACTCGGTCAAGCTGTGAGGGTTCGGGTTGATGATCCGTGTCGTCTCCTGGCCATTGTCGATATCCGTCGGAATGGTCGGATACTCATGAGCCTGTCGATGGACGGTTATGTTCTTTTCGTAGAGCTGGACCATGCGACTGACGGCGCGTCGGACCTCAGAGAGATTGACATCTATCTGTACCCACCACGGACGGCCTTCTTCGTCATCTTCGAATGCGACATCACATAGCCTGGCGCCAGCCCAGAGGGCAGCCGCGGCAATGGTCCGGGGGTAGAATTGCAGACAGAGGACAGTGTAGTTGGAGTCATTCAAAAATGCCCAGGCCGCATTGCGCAAACCTTTGTGATCGTTTTTGCCAAAAAAGCACAGAAATTCATAACAGATCTTGTGCGGTTGTTCCAACTGCAGGTCAAAACATAATGCTTCCAGACACATATCCTCATAAGCGAGCAATGTGTCCTTCCATCTCCAAAATTCCTTGTTCTGTTCATCAATTTCGAGGTTGTTGTTCTTTTGCGCGACGCGACAGCAGGCGATGACCAACTCCTTGATCTTGCGACAATTTTCATCCACCTTGCTCGCCAGGAATAAACATCCCGCCGCGACTGAATAGGGATGCAAGCCAGGCCTTCGAGGCAAATCGACCATACTGTGTCGTACAAAGAAGCGATGTAGGAAAACAGCGGCCGTTGTCAATGTGAGCTGTGGAAGCTTCAGCATAATGCCCACTTGGACAATAAAGTTGACGCCTTTGCTGCGATGCATATGCTCCGTCTCCAAACTCATGCCGTCGAGAAGTGAAGGTGTTCTGGTAAGCTCTTCATCCGTGAAGTACCATTGTTTCTGCGATTCGACGATGACGTTATTCGAGGGCGCTGGCACTGGTCGTCGCGGAGGATGTTGGGATGTCGACTCCATGGCGTGCGTTTTATCCACCGTGTCGTGTATCCTTCAGTAGCAATGGAGTACAGTAGTAGTGATGACTTCCTTGCTAGCTGCTGCCAAAAGTGAGGTCAACTTGTCAATGACAGTCCCTCCAGAGTACGTTTTCAGCTTCTTGGTGCTATCTAGACATATCAGACGTGATTCTTAGCATGGCGAGACACGCCCAGCTTCGTGCTGCCAAGCAGTGAAGAGTTTGATGCAGTAATAGGAGAGGAGACAAGATGTGATAGGTGACATGGGAAAAGTATTGGTTGGAAGTTGAAAGGCGTGGAATCCAATCAATTGTCCGCGGCGATTTTCTGCCGGTTGTTACCGCCCGGGCAATGACTCCATTGTTTAGAATGGTTCACCATGTATTATCTGACGCTATTGAAGCTATTATTATCTCTTTCAAGTCGATGTGAAAGTATGATAGATTTGCTAGATATTCCGAAGCCATATATGTGGTATCTGAATACAAAAAAGAACAAAATTTGCGAAAGCAATCCAAAACTCCAAATGGTCATCCGTAGATGACCTCAAATATGCTGTAAGCTTCTGCCAAAGCTACGAGCATCCTTATTCAAAAAGCAATGGCTTCTTGTACAAGTAGAAGAAGTAATACCAGGTCACTCCTCTTCACTAACTTCGCTTTCGTCATCGCTCGGCACATATCGTTGACTCTGCTGCAGACTCTGTGTCCTCGATGCTTCCTCTTCAAATGCCGCTTCCATTTCTGCTGCTAGAGCATCCTCATCCTCATATTCATCCTCGTCGGCGGCTTCTGGTTCCTGTACAGCGGCAGAAGTTGCCACCCTCGCATCCTGTCTAGCAGGAGATGGTAGACGGAAATCTTCAATTTCTTCATCGTCTTCCTCATTCCCCTCTTCATCCGTCCCATGTGCAGATTGGTCACTGGATGAGAAGTGGGTGGGATCGACCTTGAAGGCGGGCCGTGTGGGTGGAGACCCCATGTCGATGATGAGATCTCCGTCGACGATGATATTAGAACTTGGCGAAGGTACGGCCTGACTAGATTTTGGATGTTGATAGCCATCCTCTTCCTTCTCCGACTGCTCTGCATCAGAGATAACTATATCATCCTCGGGGTCAACACGCGGCGCCGACTTGGGCTGTGCTTTCGCCTTGGTCGTAGACGATGCACTGGCCGGCTTAGCCTTTGGTGCTCGTTTCGGTTGCCGCAAAGGATTCGTCTGCTGCTTGGGTCTGGGTGCCATCTTCTTGGCCTCTACCTTTGTAGGTTGCATTGCAGGCGTATTGGCTGTGCTGATAGACCCATGAGGATCTGGTGTCGTGGTCGTCGACAGTGTTGACTTGACCTTTTCTGATTCAGGCTTCTTGAGGAAATGCCTGAAATCATAAGGGTTATCCTGGTCAGCGTCTTCTGGCTTCTCGTCATCGCTCTCATCCCGCGACGCATGATCTCCATCATCGCCCAGGGTATGCAACTGCTCGTATTGCTCAATCACATCTTTATTTTTTCCCGGAGCAGCGCGCAGATTGAAGTTTAAGCTAGTGCTCACAGGCTCTAGAATAAACGCTTTCCGACTTGGATCAAATACCAGAACAAGATTCCTTGCTTCAGAGCCCTGAACTGGTATAGACGGATCTATACTGCCTTTGTACTTGTACTCGAGCGACGTCTGCTCAGCGTTCCCAGCCTTGTCTGTGATCGTGAGGTTGTATATATCTTGTGAAGTAGGTGATCGTGTGATTTTCGTCCGTTGATTCGCCGTTGCCGACTTGCTCTTGTGGTTATATGTGATGTTTATAAATGTGGAGGTATTTCCTCCGTTCCTTTTAGCCAGTTGGTCACCGAGAAGGATCGGGTAGTCGCCTTGCTTCGTGGGATCGATCATCATGACGGCTGGCGGCGCCGACGCAGAGAGGGCCATGGAATCGGGGTTTGAGCGAGTTCGTTATGGTCTGAGATATGCTGTGAAGCGATGATACCCTCCCCTTTGATGATGGCTGGATTAACCTTCTATACCAACGACTGACCGAGAGCTGCAGTCAAAATGCTGGGAAGTCCTGGTCTACACAAAGCGTGGTGCGGATATCTTCAGGGCTGATCGAGTGTCCGAGGAGGTAAACGGCGCATCGTATAGGTAGAATGGCGGTATTGAGTCAGCTGTATTGACGGTAGCAACAATAGGACTGACTACAAAGATATAATGTAACATGAAACTGTTCAATAGGTATATAGATGTCACATGAAACAAAGACCGCTTGTCCAGCGTCCTGCTCAGGGCAGAGGTGAAGAAGAGCGAGAGAGTCAGCAAGTGACTCCGGCCAGCGACTCCGGGGCGAGACCGACGGGTAGCGGGCCTGCCCCCACTTCTATCTCGGGTATCTCTGGTATGCAAACCCACCTATTTATGCTTGCGAATCTACTAGTGGCACTTCTGGTCTTACAAACGGATAATAGCATGAAGTTGTTTGATATACAATACGGACTTCCGATTCAGAGGCGGTGAATTGTGTACAATGATCATTCATGCGTCAGGATTATATTTACTGCTCATTATCGTCATCTCATCATGTATGTAAGACTCAATGTATTGGGGAAGTCACTCGGGAGATGCTCTTGGTAGCACCGCCAACAGCTTGACCACTGGTAAGTTGCTCGAGTCTCCCTGCCAACGCGCGGTGTTTGCGCATCACTTCCTCCCATTCATGGACAATTGTCTCATCCTCGACTTCTTCATCCTCCAACTCTGTAAGAATCATGCTAAAGTCGCCGCCCAATCGGCCAAGACTAGCTGCACAGTACAAGACTTGGGTCAAGAGACTCTCTCGTGAACTCTTATCCCTCACATTAGGGAGATATGTGCGAAGGGTATCTGTAAGTAGTCGCACGAGATATAACGGGAACGTCGCAACTGCAGGTGGGAGTGCTTGGAGAGGATCGAGCTTTTTAGTTGGCTTTGCGGGCGGTTGCGTTTTCAAGTTGAGTGATCTGAGATCCAAGCCAGGAACTGTAATCGGCTTCGAACCATTTTCGACTGGTTCTGGTGTGAATATGTTCTTATATAGCGAGACAATAGCAAAGCTCTGTTCTCGATAGATTTCGATATATCTCTTTAGATACCGCTCTGTCTGTTGGCCGCCAGACCATTTAGAAGATGCTCGTTCGCCTGCCGCCGTTTCATTTCTGCGCTGGGTTTCTTGATCTGCCAGCTCCCTAAGAGGATCGAGGGCTTCCAAAGTCGAGACCAGATTCGCCAGCCTACACACAAGAAAGAGTGCTCCTAGTGACCCTTCGCCCGATCCTGTTCCGGTGTCGTGACTTCTTCGGGGGTCTTCCAGCTCCGGCGCAACCCGTCTTAGCCATCCGATCGTTCTCATCGCAGCTGCGAGTCGGATATTTTGTGTTCTTAACCCAGCTATAAGATTCGTGGTCATGGTCTTCATCGCATCTTCGGCCTGCAATATAATGTCCTTGATAAGCGGAGAGTCTGGGTAAAGAGTTTGTAGTCTTTTTATATGAGAGTATAAATCGAGAGCGGTCGAGTAGTTTCCTGATGCTGCACTTCCTGCAGTAGGTCCCGCATTCGCAGACGATGTAGAAACGGCGGTCGAGAGGAGGGCTGGAAGCTCAAGGATGTCTGATATTCGATCGACATTTCGGGATAGTTGCATTGCTTTTTTCCTGCGGTCTAAGTTCGGGTTATCGCTGGATTTGCTGTATGTCGTCGAGAAGCGCACAGCTTCTGAATCAAGTATTGGTATCCTCTCCTGTAAAGCCTTGACACCTTGGCTGAAGGTGGGTATCAGATTTCGTAGTGTTGAAAGATGGTCCGATGATGATATCAAAGCTTTGTGAGAGCGATTGGACAATGCCTGGAGGGAGAGGAGAGTAGAGTGCGCAGATTGAGATATCGATTGAGGTTCGCTATTTCGGATTTGTTCAAGCGATAAGCTGGTCAGGCGGTTGAGGTATTTGGTGGTTGTCGCATCTGTTGATGATGATACTCGCACTGTGCGGGATATTGACGGCGACGAAGCATTGCTGTTGCTGTTGAGATGCGGATCGAGCAGCTCCAATATAGCGTCAGCCATGATAGTATCGTCAGTCGAATCAGCCCTCAGCACAACAAAGTGCTTGGGTCACCGTCGTCGTCGGGATTATTGTAGAAAGAGAGTTGGGCTGTTTCGGCATCCACCTCCTCCTCCTGCCTTCCGCCCGTGGAGCCAATCACTTTACCCGCCTTTGCTTCATCCGATCTTTGAATCATTGCATGTTTCGCATTGAACCACTTGGAAATGAGAGAGAATTTGCCTCTTTTGATTTCTGTTTGAACATTTGTTCAGGTCTAATGCATATATTTGTTTCTAGTATCTTTGCCATATAGTCATATACCCAGTGTACATAAATTGCGCACTCCTTCCCCGCTATTGGCATATCTACACAGTTGATTCAATCAAAGGATTACAGTCTTCAACATGGGAAAGCCGCGGGTAAGTACTGGTTACTGCTGTGCGAGACAATTTTTCTGACATATTATCTCGAACTCAGATGATTATTCTGATCCGCCATGCGCAATCCGAAGGAAACAAGAATCGCGAAATCCACCAGTCTGTACCAGACCACCGAGTCAAACTTACACCCGAAGGGCATAAGCAAGCGCTCGAGGCAGGACGCAGATTACGGGAGTTACTGCGACCGGACGATACGCTACATTTCTTTACATCGCCGTACCGCAGAACCCGCGAGACAACAGAAGGGATACTAGAGTCGCTGACATCGGATGATCCATCCCCCTCGCCCTTCCCACGACACACGATCAAAGTGTACGAAGAGCCACGTCTTCGCGAACAAGACTTTGGGAACTTTCAGCCATGTTCGGCTGAGATGTCACGTATGTGGCAGGAAAGAGCGGATTATGGGCATTTCTTCTATCGTATCCCTAACGGTGAATCCGCTGCGGACGCCTACGATCGAGTGAGCGGATTCAACGAGTCTCTGTGGCGCCTTTTTGGAGAAGACTCTTTCGCCAGTGTATGCGTTCTGGTAACTCACGGACTGATGACTCGGGTGTTCTTAATGAAATGGTATCATTTCAGCGTGGAGTACTTTGAGGATCTACGAAACATCAATCACTGCGAATTCGTGATCATGGAAAAGAATCCAGATAATGGGAAATTCATCTTGCAGAACAAACTGCGAACATGGTCTGCACTCCGGCAGGAGAAGGAAGAAGAGCGCAAACGTGAGGAATCTGCTAGTCAGATACAGTCCCCGGAAGCTGAAGTACCCGTACGTCGGAAATGGGGTGGCTGTCCTGACGGTTGTACGCATGGGGATGCCGTATCATCGACTTGGCGCCCAACACGGCGCGATGAGGTTGATGTCTTTCGGGATGATGGAGGCGAGACGACGGATGCAACTGGAAGAAAACGCGGTCCATCAGCAGATCGCAAAAAGACATTTAAACGAATGCCATCTCTGAAGGATAGAAAGACGATAACTCATATCGACAAGTCCAGACTTCATCTGACAATCGAGCCTCAGAATCCTGATGACATTGTGTCTTCACCCAACCAGACTCCATCGTACATCGCTCTCGGTGGTGTTGTCAACCCTCGAGAACCCGGCGAACACGAAATAATCAGAGAACAAGACAACGCCATCCCCAAGGATAAACCAGCACTTGGAGCTCCAGCTCAAAGCCTCCCAAACATCCACCATCTCCATCTCGCAGGTCGCGACGGAGGCGGCGTGAACAACGTCGAAATATCAGACTCCGAGTCAGACGGCATGCTCCCCGAGAAAAGCGAATCACTCGCCGCCCTCGTGAGCAGCAACAGCGCCACTAACCTGAAATACTCTACCTCCTACCACTCGGTACAAGACGCCGAAGACGACGGTGACGACGAAGGAGCTGGCACGGCATCACGACGATCCCGACGATCTACAAAGGCCATTTATCAGAATCATACAAACCATCACCATCATCAGCATCAGCATACTACTAAACCGAGTAGTACTACCACTTATCAACGCAAAGCGAATGCATTGGGCGACATGGCCGATGACGATAACGATGATAATAACGACAATGACAATGACAATGATAACGACAACAACGAAAACGCAGATACTATAGAAGGTATACCAGACCCAGAGATTGAGCAGCTGAAAAGAGAAGAGGAAAGTGTTTCTGGGAGTGTATACTAGGTATAAACCACAGCAACTACATAGATAGAGAGCAATTTATGATACCATGACCCTGCCATTTGACTACAAAGCAAGAGCATTTGAACATTTCGAGATTTGTTGTTTATAGACAATATTATATATATATATATTTTTGGCCCAGGTTTATTATATGGTCTTATATAGTATCATGTAAGAGATGTACATACTGCCTGCCGTCAACTAATATCATGCATGACACGCTTCGTACGTGTGCATTCCATTCCAAAATCAAACATCCGTGGATGTAGTAAAAGCTCTAGGGTTCCCAAGAACCCTTTCTCTACCAAGGAAACAATGGAATGAAGAAAAAGTCATCAGAGGTAAAAAAAAAATCGCTTTATGTTGGTTTGCAACGCTGACAGATAATCAATCAAGCATGCTAGATATGTTTGTCTCAAGAATTGAAAAAAAAAAAAGGTTTTTGAAATGAAGATAAGGTCCCTTTTGCTTGATATCCTCCCATCGGAAGACTTTTTTTTGCCATTTTGCTGAAGCGAAACGGGGGTTGTAGGGACTAGAAGAGAATAAAACATGATGAATGCCTTTTTTTTTTGTAAGGTATTTCTTCTGATAAGTTGGTCATGAAATAAACATTCAAAACAAAAGTCAGAAGGAAGAACATAGACTCTCACATGGTAAATCAATCAAAGACAAAGACGCTTTGTGTAGGAGATTGGAGTCGCAAATCAAATCGAAGAGATGAAGATTACAAACGCCTCATTCTGAAGGTAAAAATCATTCAGAAGAGAAAACAAACATAACAAGGTCTATGGGTAGTATTCGCCAATCAACATGCAACAGATTCAGGGGTAAAACGCAAACCAATCCATCCAAGGGTACTAGTAGGTAGAAGAAAATATCGTAAGCCGTGAAATTCTTTTGGCGAAACTTTTGGCGCTCGGACGACTTCGAATCGAATGAGGGGCGCACGAAAGGCTTAAAAGAGCATATGGTTGAAACAATGAAAGGCCGAAATGACGTTGCTTGACGCGACGAGTTGGCGGTAGTGAGCGAAAGAAAGAAAAATCGTAACAGATAAACCCCAAGCACTTTTAGAGACATGGCTCAAGATCAGAAAAAATTGACGTAACCGATACAGTCGTTGTCAGAAGTTCGAAAATCATCGAATGAACAATGAAAACGATGAACCAAGTCGATAGATCAGCAAGGAAGAAGAAAAATGTTCAAGAGAATTTTTTTGAACGTCGTGGACGCTTAATATGCAAATCACCCAGCAACCATAGGTTGGAGGGTTCCAAAAGTGTGACCGCTAAAATAATGTTCATGATGTTTCGAGCAGTAACCGCAGCCACAGGAAGAGCCATGACCAGTCCAGACGGAATGATTCATAGGCGCAGTGTAAACCGGCGTATGATGGTACGATGGTGGCTGTGAACGAGGGGGGTGAGAATAAGCAGGATATTCTGTTTGTGAAGCCCATGTACGTGTGTATGGAGGTGGAGGATTCGAGTACATCCACGCTTGTCCATTGTAGTAGTCTGGCGTGTTGGGGCCACTGTGTGGAACGGAAGGGGGGGAATATTCGCAGGCAGTCGGGTTCAACCAAGTGTTCTCGTACGTGGTGCTTCGCTGATACTGCGGTGGGATCGGACCATCGGGGGACATGAGAGGCTTGGGAATGGTGAGTTGCCTCGTGATCTTTATGTCAATCGGGGATAACTTTTGACGAACTTCGTTTTGCGAGGCCATGGTCGCCTTGTAGTTTTCCCAACGGGACAACCAAACACCAAACCCATCCTTCTTGTTGTGAATACGCTCATGGATCTTCCACTCGAAAGCAAACAGCCAATCCAGTTCCATGGTGTTGAGCTCAGATACGGAGATGTTGCTGACCTCGGCCCACGAACGGTTCTGGAAAGTGTTGTCGTCCAAGAACTTACTACCCAACAGCAGAGCTGTGGTCAACATTCTGTATACCTGTCCAGTACCAGTAGCATAAACGCCCTTTACAGAGAGCATACGCATCCGGGTGGCCAAGTAGAAGAGACCAAGCAAAATAGTCGAACTGGGGAGACGCGTCGAGGAAAGAATTTGGTGTACGTATTTCCGGAATGGCGGGGGTACAATTGTCTGTCCTGGGTAGACGCTTCCAAGCATGTCAATATCATCTAGATTGATTCCGGAGCTGTACAATGCATACATTCCCTGGGCCGTTTCGGCAACGAAATCGGACATTTGATCCATCTCGTAATCGAGGTGAGCGGCAACTCCACCAGTAGGCTTTTCCTCCTTGACACGGGTTTCCGCCGGAATATGGATATCGTGACGACGGTACTGGGGCGGAATCGCGGAGTCGGAATTGGCTGGCATGTGCATGTTCGATCGAATGGGGGGCAAAGTTGTAACGTTGTTCGACGCTGCTCCATACAGAGACTGGGGGCCTCCCAATTGCGACTGAGCTAGGCTGTGCTGTTGCTGTTGTTGCTGCTGCTGAAGAGCTGCAGCATAGTCGCGACCGCCTCGAATAGACGACATCGTGTGTTGGTGAGAATTGACCGGTGCCGACTTGACAAATGAGGTTGCCTGGGAGTACTGTTCGATGAATTCGCAGCCAGTTTGGGGATATCGTGGGGGAAAGGAGGTATGACCAGTAACGAAAAATGGAGGGTCTAGTTCCATTTTGCCGTTCCCATGAAGATGGGGCGGAGTAGGTGGTAGGCCATGAAGGCCAGGGTTGTAGAAAGATGGCATGACTGAAGGGAAAGGAGGATTGGTCACGGCGGAGAGCAGACGAGCTATGGTCCCGAATGAGATATCAGCAAGACGAAAACGACATTGATTGTCTTTCTCGCATCGACCTTTTGGAGGGAGACCAACCGTCTACACTACCGCCACTACCCGAACCCCGGGAGCGCTGCTCGACGAGCGGCCGCTCTTTTTTGAGAGAAAAACAGACGGTGTCCTAGTAGCTTCTCATGAGTAGGAAGTTGTCGACGCGATCAATCTGCTTTTCGACGAGCGGAGTTCTGAAGGGCGAAAACGTAAAATAAGCGAGTCAGAACGACGACACCGTTTTAGTTTTTGTGATTGTCGATTTCTGTTGATCCTTTCCTGTATCCTTCTCTTGTTGACGAAGATGTCGATTGAGTTGGACGCGCAAAGAGGAGCAGATTGAACGTTTTTGAGCGTAAAGTCGTAGGTAGAGCGCGCTGGTAACGGGGACAGAAAACGAATAAGAGGGTAGATAATCAATCACAAGAGGAGGAAGTAGAGAAAAAAAGCACGACACAAGTGCTTGTTTCTCTTTAAGGTGTGATCTTTAGTCAAAAATAACCGCGACGAAAATTTGGTAGAAAGGTAAAAAGTAACCACCAAGAATGATTTTTTTGGTCGACGACACTTAATGAAAAGCTCGTCGAAAAATAGATAAATTGAGAAGATTCGAAGGGTTTTCAGAGACTTTTGGATCGAGAAGAGAGAAACAAAAAGAGGATGGGTGGTGAGGTAGAATGAGGTGAGGTGAGGTAGGAGCAGGAGAGAGATCGAGAGCGAGCGAGAGAGAGGGAAAATAATTACTGTTTGAGCGGGCGTCGGGAGTCGAGTGAGAGCGTCTGAGCAGCGAACTCAGAAGGGGAAGGGGCAAGCAGAGAGTGTGTGTGGGCGCTGTGACTGAGCCCATTTGGCTGGACTCCAGTCCCTGTAATTACGGGCTTGTTACCTGCCACGACTCCCGGTGGTAGCGTCACCAGGCTGTCTTTGTGGTATCCGAGGTAACGGCGATACATACACTTGTGTACTCTGTATGTACGGTAATTAGTAACTGGGCTAAGGCCAGACGCCAGAAAAGAACCAGGACAACGGCGGAGAGTGCCGGTTAGTACAGTACAATACAACGGTAAGTACGGAGTATAGAGTTCGATACACTAGTTTAAGGGATTCATCCGAATAAAAGCCTGAAACACCGTTTCGTGCCTTAGCAGCTGCTCCTACGTGTTGTGATTTGTAAGGATGCTTTCTCAGAAGCGCCCCAGTCGTCGTCCCATTTGATTGTTTTATTTTTGTCACCGTCTCTTAGACTGAGGGCTTAGCAGCAGCCTACGGCGGAGTGAGTCAGGCGCCCCATGAATTCATTCCATATAAATACAAAGACTGCTTCGCCTTCTGACGCAGTCACCCTGTCTCGGTGATGGATCACTGAGACCGATCGAGTATTGATGGTTACCTGGGCACTGGATCACAGCCAGGCGTAGGAGAGCAATCGAGCTATATCTACTACCTACATAATACGAGTGGGCACATTGATTGAACACATGATTCTGATTTGATGCCATCGACTTGCCAGTATCAAGTAAAGTCCCTCTGGCCTAGTTACTAGCGATGCATGGATATGGAGATGGATGGCGGATGCCAAATGGCAGGTGACGCTGTTAGTGTTGGATTCGGCTATGACTCTTCTCAATCTCAACGACTCAGGACTTCCTTCAGATTGAGTCGGATTGACTCAATGACCAGTCCGACCGACTGTTCATAACTGAGATGTCCATCAATAATTGATAATCGAATGACACATGAACTACAAACCTTCAAGTCGGTGCCAAATGACAGACGATTTGTAGAAAAAGAAAACAAAGTTACAATACCAAGACCATACCGGTCTGCCAACCTCTTCATAGATTCGTTGCTAGCGAAACATTCAAAAAGACTCCACCGCTTAGGCTTCCGGGTTTGCCACGAGGAAGCTCCGTATTTTATCGTATGTAATTTCGGTAAACCAATTACACAGACTTCGCCACGTTGATTGGCTGTGACGTCCTTTTTGAAGACAACTTGGCCGTAACAGGTAAGACGAACCTCCTCTTTGAAGTTTGATCTTTGAATTTTCAATCTAAATTTTGAATTTATTGGGCCGCTCTGCTTTCAGGGTCTATGGCTTTCTTCTTTAATAATCTACACCAACTATTAATCAGATATCACAACAATATCACCAAAAGATATGATTTGCTCAAGTGCCGACTCTTGGCCCATATCAACATCCAATGGCAATATGTAGATGATCCAGGAACTCCGTACTCCGTCCGTCGTGACCATCGCGGAATGACGTTGCTGCTGACTGTCTCGATCACAGCCTCCGTTTCTGATTTGGTGATGATCTCATTCTATGTATTTTTTTTTCCAGAGGCAAAAATATGAATATTGTACTACAGCGTACTATGAGTATAATTTTCCAATTGGACTGTGGGGCAGGCATACTTGTTTTGCATTCGATGTACGAAAGAGTCCAGACACCCGTATTTCTTCCGTAGCACATACGTACCCGGCGCCCGCGGTGGTATTGGAGTATGCATGTCACCTACCTACTGAAATTTTGACTATAGAATTGCCCCTCGCTATCCTATCTAGGTCATCAGTCAAGTCAGAATACGTCGATGGCTTAATTATGCCTACCTCTTGACCAGGTGGCGGAGCTTGGTAAAAACTGAAGCCGTCCTGTTATAGTAGGTAGGGCTAACTCCTCAAACGCGACATGCGAAATATCTCGACGAAGTCTCCTAATTCGCTATATTGACATACCCGACGCTTTGGCTTTCTGATCTTTTGGGGAAAAGAAAAAGAAGCGGAATAAAATGTCAACGCCGCACGGAAGGCCCAGGATGTCCACGGTAAACGTGCAACACAAGTGACACCAAAGTTAAAAAAGTCATGCTCTGTAACTCCTATGCAACTGTAATACCCGACGATGGCCGATGTACCCCTCACTACGCATGTACATACTCCTTACTAACGAATTCGACAGCAACTAGTGCTATCAAAGCTGCTTACTTTTGTACAGTAATGGGTATGAGTCACCTCCTTTCGTCCATGTATGTACCTGCCTAGATGAGTGTTTTTACTTTAGTTGCAGGCAGACCATCTAGTTGTGAAGATACATACATGTATGGATGCCTAGGGGAAGTATATTGGACAGTGTTTAAAATTCCTATTATTATTCGTATGATATCAAAATAACCACGCCAACTCAGGTAATCATGTTGCTCGAAAAACCCATCCCCTGCCCAGATCAACAGAAACTCCCAACGCATGTCCATCTTGATATAGGAACCCATAATTGCGCCGGGACATAATTTTGAATAATACATGAGAGAAAAAAAGAAGAAAATCAAGGATGCCAATTATAGCTCTGTAGGATGCGACCTCTAGCCGCGTCCGTCGATTCGGTCTGCCATTTCGATTTCCATTCGTACTCCTTCATTGCTGCTTCCATTAATGCTTCCTTGCACTCCGGTGGGAGCTCCGCGAGTATTTCTGCGCTCAGGAACTCCGGATGTTGAGGGTTGGCTATGCTAATAATCCCGTTTGAGCCAATGTCTTGAACATCACCATCCGGACCTGGGCGACCAAGTGTGCTGGTTTCGGGTGTTTCGTAAATTATGTCTGTAATGGCAAATCGCCGTGTGAATATTGACGGCACTGGAGGCATGATACTGGAGACTTCCGGAGTAGCCTGCGATAATTTACCCTCACCTGACTCGTCATTTTCGTTGTTGTTAATACCTTCGTCATCCTCATCGGCTTTCGGCGTGTTTCCACTCATGATCTGTAGGGATGACATGTTCTCGACGAGCTGGTTGGAAGATTTCGAATCCTCAGATGGAGGTACAGCTTCCCATCGTGCATGTGTCGGTTGCATGATCTTAGGGTATTGTATGTAGTTAGTGTGAACATCGTATACACCCTCCAGATTCTCCCGTCGCACGTTTGCAAGAACCGAGTTGAATCGACTAAATACGATGTTAGCAGTCTCTCATGATATCCGTTTATTAAGCATCTTACCTAGTCTCTCTGGCATGTTCAATCATCCAGTTATCCCCAGTCACAGCCACCTTGCGCTTCTTTTGATCAACAGCCTTTCCAACAGGTAACGGAACAGACGGTGCGCCGGTGTGATACACTGCACTTGCGCCATGCCATGCAACATACTGATTTCTGTTGTACTCCTCTCCAGGAGGAGGCAGTCTATCCTCGGGCACAGCTAGTTCACCCTCGGTATCTCCACGTTCAAGTGCAGCCTTCTCATCGTAATCATCAATGACCTTGCGTCCACCAATAACGATTTTCGCGCCGAACTCCCGGAAAACAGACCTCGCCGTCACCACACCGATCGCTCTTCCTTTGTAGGAATGGGGGATGATGTCTCGCTCGATCAAGTCACGTTTGGCATCGTCGTCAATGATGATTTTGTACAGCATTTTGTGCTTTTGGAAGAACAAGTACGAATCCCTGAATCCGATACATCGTGCCGGTTCTGTAGACAACATGTACAACCGCTCTCCTCGATTGAGAATGGTGAATGTGCGCACTCGATACTCTCTTCCTCCCAACAAGCGACCCATCTTATCCACCTTCTTTTCGCCTTCTTCAATATCTGGTACAGCGACTTCGTCGTTCACGACATCCATCATTGTGCCTTCCTTGTCGACAGCCACCTGTGTTACGTGAGGATTTCCACCTCGACGACCCCATCTTCCTCCGCTAGCAGCAGGTCGACCCCGTCTCCTCTTCACCGGAGTTGAGACAACAATTTTCTGCTCTGTTCCATCGTCGGGAAGATCCCATTCCGGTCGGGGGTTCTTGGGTGGCCGGCCAGGGCGACGCTTACGAGGATATCCAGCTAGTCTGCCACCTCCACGAGGCGTACCACTGAATTTTGATGGAGTATCTGGTTCTGGCGCTGCTGGGCTTGATGCGCCTTCAGCTTTGGGTTCGGCGTCAGTTTCTGGTTGTGCTTCACCACCAGTTTCATCTGCGCCGGCCTGCTCTTGTTGTTGTTCTTGGTCTTGCACCTGTTCCTGGTCCTCTTCTTGTTCGGGTTCGGGTTCTGGTTCTGGCTCGACATCAGGGTTATCGACTTGATTATCAGCTGTTTGGACATCGGCGCTGGGTTCTCTAGATGGCGGCGCATCGACCATTTCATCATCGGAGGCATCAGGCAAGCTTGGTGGTGCGGTTCCTGACATTTTGACCTGTTAATGACTGTCTTATAGCTTGATTGCTGGTGAAAAGAATTTATTGTCGCAGGGTTGGATGAAGGAAAAATAGCATTGTAAAAAAGACATACGCATTGATTGAGCAGCTGCCTGTGCAGCTGCCCTCTTACTCCGAGGAGCCATTTGGGAAGGAGCTCTGGGGGATGGGGATAGCTAGAAACTGTGCCCGTCGACGGTAGCTCCCTTAATCGCGGTTGCCCTTTTTGATTGATATGTCGCGGAATCCAACGACTTGGATTTGCGGGCGCGCAGCTGTCGGTCTCACGTTGTTCCGAACAAGTCACGTGCTCGTGTTCATACCATTCTCGGCTTAGCGCAAAATTGATTAAACGTGACCTGTCTGGCCCTGGCCCTAAACCCTAGCCACACTTATCCCCTTACAGAAGGCCGAGGGAATGTTCGACCCGATCCGATCTCAAACTCCGATCGCTTCCGCATTCCATTCCACACCGCTTCCTATTTGGACGGTGACGTCACGCTGTCTCCATATGAGAATCTGCCGAACGATGGGAGATGGTTTATTGAAAGTGGTCCCTGAAAAGTCGAGGAGAGACTAGTATCAATTTGCAGCCAATGATTGTCTTGGAATACATCATGAATTATTGCATTGTTAAGTATACATGACTACATAGTACATGTACACCGTCAGACTCCACAATCTCCTCTCTGGTTGAGTTGTTTTGCAGGCATGTACACCTCAGTTGTGTTGTTTTTCTATCTCTCGCATGCATTAGATGCGTTTCTTGGAGACTTTCAATTCGTCCTTATCGCCGAACACATTCTCCGTTTGATGTACATTGACATGTGAGTTTTACCTCCAATGACGTTAACAAGTAGATCACCCCCCTCACTGCGTGCATCTAAGACCTTGGGGGGAAGCATGGCATACTCGAGATAGCTTCGTACCTGTTATCTCGAGACCTAGGTGCATCAGTGATGATATCACAGCACATGAGGAGACGAAGATCTATGGAACAAGTTCCCGTCGACAGTAATCATGATCCATGTACGTGGATTAGTATCTGACAATTCCTTTGTTGTCTTGCTGAGTCGAAGGTCATCTAGGCTCTTTCAGATGGTGTAGGAAGTAGTGGCTGATTGGCCAGTGACTATTTATCAGGTTGAATGTGACAATTTGTGCAACACCGAAGAATCGGATATGTCTCGATCAGGTAACTAAGTCAAGACTCGTGTTCAGTCAGGATATAGATGAATACCGATTGAAGCTGCACTGACAGGGAAATCAGAAAATCAAGGGTGTGTCATCTGCATCTTACATGGTGCATTGTGACACATACTCTTGACAGGATGGAAAAAGCAAGCAGGAAGCGAATCACATAAGCTGATGCTGCTAAGCTCAGTGACTCTCGGAAATAATTACCGGCCAATTTCCTCGCTTGACTTCTATATATTGCACATACATATGTATCAACCAGCCCCGTTTTGGCCGAGAAGAATCAAGCATATCCAAGTAGGTAGTTGGTGGTTCACGCATGGATAGCTCTGACCCTCTGACATCAGACCTGTCACAGCTTTGCCGTGGCATGAACGCCATGTCCTCTTGACGGCTCAGCTGAAACTTGGATTTCGTGTTTACTGATACTGATTTAGATACATATCACGAATCGGACTTTTCTATCGACATCAACTAGAAAATCACATGTGCTGTCTATATTAGGACTTGTTTTCTGCAGTGAACAGACCGCGATAATACAGAACTTGCAAGAATCAATTCTGTTCGGACATGTCTTGTAGACTCGCTGTTCTGTCCAAGTTTTTGGAAGCTGTATAGCCTGATAATTATGTCAATGTCCGACAGATATCTCCGACCGTTCCTTGATATACGGATAGGATGTATACCCAGGGTCAAAGCAAGCTTCGTGTACCTCGCTCACAGGTATGCCCCGCTACCACCTATCCGGAGGATCAACATGTATTCAATACACCCACTGTACCTAGGTAGAAGATACTTGTACTTGTATTATCTCCAGCCAAGCCAACCAAGCTGAAAATGCATTGACGTCGGAACTGTTTCTAGAAGTTAGCCTGGCTAGATAGCCTAATACCCTGTGATGATCGACTGGACAATACTAGCTGCAGTTTTGTATGCAGCTTAATACCTCCGGAGTACTGCAGTCCCGTCTATCCAGCATCTACTATCTAGATAGGACGTGGATAGTCGACATACTTCAAACCCCGCGATTCTTTTGAAAACGCCACGCATGTCATGATACTATAACTATACAGTCGGTATTTGCATTTCTCGATAGCTTATCTGGTGAGGAGCACGAGGAGGGGTACGATATGTTGCCATGTACTTGCAAGTGTACTGTATATACTGTTCCTGGAATGGCTTCCTTAATTGGCAGTGCCGCAAAGACGTACCGTCGTTATTCCTTCCCCATTTCGGTGCTCATCTCAATTTCCAGTATTACTGAATACGTATCTCCCCTCAGCATCTGCATTGCATTTCCTCGGATAGATGGCATGCATCAAATTCTGTTTCGTTGCCATTTCATAAACAGCCCCTCATCCCAGATGGCCATATGGTTTCAGGAGTAAGAACCACCCCGCCCATCCATGGTAGAGACTAGGAGAGACGTGGTAGTCATCAGGCCGACAAAAGGGACTCTGCCACTTCTGGGGCCGTGAAGAAAGATGGCAAATGTGGAATGGCGCTGGACTGGGCTTATGCGCCGATAGAGTCCCCATTTCTGGGCTCCACCACAACCGCGTCGCTTTTTGCGATAATTTGCCTCATCGAAGCTGAACGGCGGGCGATTTTACAGCCATGTACGGTCAGAGCTGTTACGGAGGCCGGTTCAGCAGCTCGACTTTTCCATCGGTCGCAGTCTCTTTGTTCGTAGATAGTAGTTTTAGGATAATAATGAGGTCTGTAGTGTCTGTTCCGGTGTTTGCCAGAAGAGATCAAAAAAAGAGTTTGAAAGTCCGGTCGTCTTGACCGGCGGCTTACAAACACTGAACACTAAATTATTTGGGCCTTGCCCCGGCGCTTCCCGAGGCTGTCACTCTCTGACTCTGTTCCACTGTACTATAGCAAGGGCTGAGCTGGACTTGCATTGTTTGAACAAGCAACAAGAGATTAGATCAAAGACAAAGACAGAGGTTTAATCGCGGACGAAGCGTATAAATTCAGTATGACTGTCGTTATAAGTAGAAGAGGTCCTCCCAGTAAGGTAGTGTACGGATTGTGTATGCCATATGTATCACGCAGTATTGGCCGCGTAATGGTAATTTATTGCGGTGGGTTCCTTCCCAAGATTTCGCATCCACCGACCACTACGTAGCCACACAAATGAGGTTACCTCTTGCCTTCGTGGGGGGTAAACCAGGTAACCCGCGTTAATTACGGCGTATGATACCGTATTCATATCATGTCAACTAATTATATTATTACTCAGGTATCCTCCGTGTTAGTTTTTTTCTCTTTCTCACCTTCTCCCCTTCGACACTTCTCCTCACCTCTTTTCTACAAGACTACAACAACCGCAATCTCCTCTCGTCGTCCTCCCAACTCGCCCGTATCAGAGAGTCCGAGCGATTGTTCAACTGCGCTCTACCGTATCGCGTTACTCCCGGCCTGTGTGTGTGCGTACTCTGTACTTCGTCCAACGGTACCTAATCTGAGGAGGCTTAGACCCGCAGGCCGCAGACGAGTCCACCGTAACGATCGATCATCCCGCATCTCTAGGTCATTATTACCGGCGTCAACACAACTCATCCCTCTCGACCGCACGCTCCCTCCACGTCCTATATATTATTTATTGTTTGCCAGGGTTGATCGTTGGATTCACAATAAATATACCAGCATCTAGTTTATTCGTATACGCGCGGCGGGCACGTCAATCTCCGGTTCGAAGAACCAAGTCTACTGCAATCGACAAGGACAGTCCGACAGTGATCGAATGGGAAGGCACTCATGGCTGCACCAGGCGGAATTCACCCGCATTCCGATGCCGACCTCATGAAGCAGGCTGTACTACAGAAGTGAGTTGAGCGCTTTTCTCGACATTCTTCCTATCAGCAAAGGTTTTGTCTTTTCTCTGTGGCGACCGGAAAAATGGGCATGTTCAAAGAGCACTGTATCTTGGCGGATTTCGCTTCTGGCAGTCGTTTCTGCGATGCGACCGGCGTCGTTGTTTCTGTCTCAACGTCGTCTGTTGTCCGGAACAATCAACGAGCTTGCTTCTGAGGGATGCGGGGAAGGAAATGCTTGTTTTCGAGCATAAGATCGTTTTTTTGACATTCAGACTAACCGTGATAATTATAGCAGTGCTGCACACGAGGATGATCATCCAGACAACCTCATCACGTCGAATGGCTCGACACCATCAGGAATCATTACTCCTCAGCCTGATCCAGCGGATAAACGCTTGCCTTCGATAATCCACTATTTCTCACAGGTTGGTAACTCTGCTTTTCCACTGAGTTCTCTCAAAGCACGGTTATCTAGTTCTTTTACTACTTCTGTCGCGAACGCTACTCCTGCTCCTGCGGGGTCAGATGAACAGTCCAAAGTTCAGACTGTGAAGCCCGATGTGGATGGTGTCTCTGATGCTGTTTCTCCGTCGTCTGGTGCGAATGCTATAGGAGAGCACTTGCAAAAACCAGAAAAAACCGAGACCACAGAGACCTTTTCCAAACCCACATCCCTTCCTACTCCCCCCTATTCGTCTGCTTGTTCATTATCACAGAAGGATATGGAGGAAATGGAGAGCACGGCACCTACCACAGAGAAAACTGCCGTCTCCATTTATTCTGCGCTGAAAGATTACATGTCATCGACAACGTCGAATAACAATGTTTCCGAATTACATTCTTCACGGCGTCCCACATGTGACCCAGTGTCCAGCATCTCTGACGACCCAGTTCTTGCATCTCATTTCTCCAATCCATCCCTCCCTGACGCTTCAGATCTTCCACCTCCACCGGCAGTCCCCCTGTTGGAGCATGAGAAGCCCCACCACATATCTAAATCTTCTGAGAACCTTGCCAAACTGACTGAGGGCACGGCTAATCCTTCACATCTAAAGAATACTCCACCCTTGACACCACGAGCTATGTCGCATGATAATGGTTTGTCCCAATCCAACGGCTCCACGCCGGTTCCGTCGAACTCGTCGAACTCGTCGAACCAACGCCGAAGTCACACCGAAACTTCGTCAGAGGCATCTGATGGTAAATCGAGTGACAGCGGCTCATCATCGGAAGGTCCAGCAGTCGCGCCTCTGAAAGGCAAATTGTCCGTCAAAATCTCCCGCGCCAGGGGCTTACGTCCAAGCGCTGATCCGTACGTTGTGTGCGTCTTTGAGTGGAACGAGTATATCTCGAAGGGTACCCAGAGCACTGCACAGTCTCCTGAGGGCAAAATTGGTGCCAAGGACTATCTCGACAACGATACAGGCCGACCAATGGCCATTCCTATGAAGAGTCGCCAGAGTAGCCACAACAGCCAGCTCGACAACGTGGATCTGAAGGGCAGAGCACCTGTTACGGATCCACAGTGGAACCACGAAGCAGTATTGTGCGTATTCTTTCTCAAGCTGGGCTGCCTAGATGTACTAACTTCTGATGTAGTGATGTGATGGGCGAACAGTCCGAGATCGATGTTTCGGTTTACGATCGCTACAACCAAGAAGCGTTCTTGGGCCATGTACGAATGAGCCTCAATCTTAGGGAGGAGCGCTCTAGCTTGGAGGGCTGGTTTCCTCTGGCTGCTCGAGGTCAAGGGGACTTTCAAGTTTCTGGAGAAATTCATTTGGAGATGCATTTTGAGAGGACCGAGAAGAAACAAGTCGGACCAAACGATTTCCAAATCTTGAAGCTCATTGGAAAAGGCACGTTCGGTCAAGTTTATCAGGTCAAAAAGAAGGATACTCAGCGAATATATGCCATGAAGGTTTTGTCCAAGAAGGTCATTATCCAGAAGAAGGAGGTCGCGCACACACTAGGCGAGCGAAACATTCTTGTTCGAACGGCCATGGCAGCATCGCCTTTCATTGTCGGTCTCAAGTTTTCCTTCCAAACTCCCACAGATCTTTATTTGGTCACCGATTACATGTCCGGCGGGGAGCTTTTCTGGCATCTTCAAAAGGAAGGACGATTCCAGGAAGCGCGTGCCAAGTTCTACATTGCAGAGTTAATCCTTGCCTTGCAACACTTGCATGACCACGATATCGTGTATCGTGATTTGAAGCCGGAGAACATTCTGCTGGATGCTAATGGTCACATTGCACTTTGCGACTTTGGCTTATCTAAAGCCAACCTTACTAAGAACGACACGACAAACACGTTTTGCGGTACTACCGAATATCTGGCACCGGAAGTGCTGTTGGATGAGCAAGGTTACACCAAGATGGTCGATTTCTGGTCTTTGGGAGTGCTTGTCTTTGAGATGTGTTGCGGTTGGAGCCCATTCTACGCGGAGGATACGCAGCAGATGTACAAGAATATTGCTTTCGGCAAGGTTCGCTTCCCACGAGATGCTTTGAGCACTGAGGGACGTAACTTTGTCAAAGGATTGCTTAATCGCAACCCCAAGCACCGTTTGGGAGCCAAGGACGATGCCAAAGAGCTGATTGCCCATCCTTTCTTCCACGATATCGACTGGGAAGCTTTGGGTCGGAAAGAGGTTATTCCTCCCTTCAAGCCGAAGCTCAAGTCAGAGTCGGACACTTCCAACTTTGATCCTGAATTCACTACTGCTCTGGACCATTCTACATCGTTGAACGATCGTGCGGCTGCACTAGCCAATGGCCTCATGCCCGGCTCGACCCCTCTTTCACCTGGCATGCAAGCGAACTTCAAGGGCTTCACCTTTGTGAACGAGAGCTCTATGGACCATCATCTCAAGGACAACATCGCGGACCGAATGGACGAAGATACGAAAGAAGATGAGTCGTGGCATCGGCATCAACGATCGGTAGACTCGACGGATCGGCGTATGAGCGGGGTTGTCAAGACAGGAGAAGAAGGCGGTGTCTTTAACAATTTTGATATTTAGTCTGTTTCATTCATGTGTGGTTGGTGCATGCTTGTGGGTTTTGATTCCCCTTCATTCTTTTGGAGTCACATTGCATATACTTGGTTATTTTCATGCATCCCTGACGGGTCGACGAATGTTTCTTGCAATATCGTTGTCATTGGTCATTTGTTTGGTGTTGTTCTTGTTGAGATCAGAGTGGGTGACCTTCGTTCTGCCAGTCTATAAGATGATAAGACATTGTTTCAGACGACGTTATGAGATATTGTCATCTTGTGGTGTCAACATACGGACTGGATTGCTCACGATTTTCTCACTGACATTCAATAACTTTCATATCGATGCGGCGTATGTGTCTTTTCTTGCCTGGTGATTCCTTGAGCATCCTACCCTGTCGGTCGTAGGTGGCGACGTTGCGGAGACATTTGCCGTCGCTATTATTACCTATTGTTTATTGTCTATTATTTCTATAACATCAGGGCTGTTCATTTTCCATTCTTATCATCGACTTTACCTTTCACATGGCGTTATTAGTATTAGCCCTGGCGAGCTTCTGACACTCGACCGTTCACATATTCAATTGCATACCTGGAGATTATGTACAGAGTTGTGTTCTTCTTTATCCGCATAGTATTCTGACATTCAATCAAAAGCATCCTTACCTACGACTTTATGGTATGTACGTAGTCCAGCTTCTGGAAGACGTGACTCGGCTTCCACGCGGCTCATGGGATCCATGTGCGCTATGCACTGCATAGGACAATAATCATAAAGACCCAGTCTGATGTCCTGCAGGCGTCAAGCCACAGACGATCGCTCCGGGCGGCAATTGCGATAGCGATGTTCTACGTAGTACTGAATCGAGCGAGCGTTGATTAAGGGGTGACTGGTACGTACTATATAGATGTACGGAGAATTTTCCATTCCACCTCAACCAATCAGATTATTGATACGTTAACATGATTGATTAACCTCGTCGAATCAGATGCATGCGTTGGTATGAATTTATTCGGGATTCGATTTTGATCTTTGTTTGCTATGCATTGACTTGAACGTGTTTCATAAAAGAAAGGGGCATCTCTGCTAGGCCTGAAAGAGCAAGCACCAAGAGATGAAGCGTACGTACAACTCTTAGCGAGCAGAAAGCGGTGTTTCTTCTTCAAGGCTAGTGCTCGATCTCCACCGGTTCGCGCGGTCTTGGCACGGCTTTTGTATATCTGGACGAGCCAATCAGCACATCGGACGAGCTTAGTCCGTCTTAGATCCTTCTTAGACTCTCTTAGCATTCTCTTAGTGGTCCTTGCTATGGTGATGAACCCTCCAATACGACCTTCTATTTTAGTCTTTTTACTTACAATAACACAGCTGGACTCTGATTCTCGCTCAGCTAGTATACACGGTACAGAGCAGTAAGGAGACAGACTGTTTGTCCGTATTGATGTAGGACTAAGGATACTCCGCTCGTGGAAGTACGTACTACGTGCATGCATCCTCCATACTAGTCCCCTTCTGGCCTAGGCCATGTGCACGAGGGGTCCAAGGGCTCCGCTTCCCCTGAGCTCCATCCTACTTCTCTCTACTCCATAATACACTTGCAAGTTGCTACACACATACTACATCAACGCTACATACCGACATGCAGCGCCGAATCAGTCATCACCCATAACTGACTCGATTGGATAACTGCCGTATTTGTGGTCGTATTCCATTCGACAACATAACAAATAACCGCGCTGAATGGCAGTGAATGGCTGAATGCAATGGCGACATTAAGGTTACCCAATGCCAGCCAATAAGGCCAGTCCATGTAGTACCCACTAAGAATCTCTCCTCTTAGCAACTCTCCCTCAGCTAAACCACTCTGGTTGTTGATCGTTGTTGATCTCTCTGCGACTGGCTTAGTCCCTCCTTCGTATGTTGTTGCTGCTGCTTGCTTGCAACTCGCACCTCTCTTTCCTACACTCTCTTTGTGTGAATCGTCCCGGTCTTTACCCAGTCATTCCTTTATACCGATTCTGTCAAGCATTTCGAGTCTGTCGTTAGGGGGAACAAAGAGAAAATCTTTCAGAGGGGAAAGCCAAGCAGCAGGAAACAGCAGAGAGCTCTCCTGATGATCGATCCCGCTCATTGATATACCCCATTATATACACACTCTCACTATACATTCTTTCATCATGAGTGTCATTACAGCAACTTCACAACGAGCCCCAGTGACTTTCCGAGACTACGACCAACAATACTCCGTTGCAATCCAGGACGTACCTCCGAGACGAGGCTCAACTGCATCAGTTTCTTCATATACCAGTAACTATAGCAGCAGCACTTACAGCAGCACACCACCAACCGTCTACTCTCCTACCTCCCCCAAACCTGCATCTCGAGTCTTTAAACAACAGGCCGCCGCCACACAGCAGCCGCCTCCGACTCCGACTATCCCTCCTTCCTTTTTGACTCTACCACGCCAGCCGAATGAACCCGCCATTAAATGCCTGCCGCCGGCAGTATATGATTGTATATTGAGACAGTTGCAAGATTTGCACGAAGCGCCAGAGAATTATCAGTATGGTTGTACGACTTGTTTTCAGCGAGATTTACATGCCTTGGCCCTCACAAGCCGGACTTGGGAGAGGAACGTGAGAAGTAAACTGTATGCCAGTCACCACACCACCCTTTGGACTATTCCATGCTAAGTATTCTTAGATATAACTATATTCATATCCACGGCCCCGATTCACCACCCCAATTGAAAAAATATCGACTCAAACGAGGCAGCCGGCTGAAACTGTTAAGGCGGACGTTACGAGAACGAAAGTTATTGGCGAATCTGGTTCTGGAATTGCGTATCCCCGAGATCGATGTCTCACCCACCGTCGCAAATGGCAAGATGAATCCGCAGTGGGGGGACTATCGTGACCTGGTAGCATCCGTTGTCATGGTCTGTCCGAATCTGGAACGTCTGGTTGGGTTTAATATGTCTTTCCATCATCAATTTGATCGTTTGACATATGCTTTATCGACCCGGAAACGCCTCAGGGAGCATCAATGGATTCTAGGAGAGCCGGTTGATAGCACAGCTTCGATTGACGATAAGAACTCGAAGAATACATCGTCTTCATCACCGACAAAGTCGAGAACGAATGGAAAGACGCTAGAACCTCAGCAAGCCTTTGAATTTCTGCATTACCATTCGTGTTGGAGCAATTTGGAAACTCTGATGCTTCATTCACTTAATATGGGCGGTGTACTGGAACATGGTGTTTTCTTGAGGGTTTTCAACCGTCTTCCTGCGCTTCGACATTTGTGTATTTCCTCTTTTGATGCTGATGCTTTCACGGATCGTACATTGCAGTTTCTTCCGCCGCTTGAGTCGTTACGTTTGGAGAACCTGCGAGGAGTTACCGACGGGGGTATAGCACAATACGTGTCACGACCAGAGGCACGCACGATTCGATCTTTGACGTTGATCGAGCAGAATATCAATTCCCTCTTGGTGATTTCCAAGATTTTTGCTTCTTTACGACTGCTGGAGAAGTTCAATTTCGTCCAGTCAACGCGATTGCCTACCCTTCCCTCCGAAGCCATGGTCTTTCAACCAATCCTTGCCTCAGCGAGTCTGAAACAATTACATTGGGACGTGACTGGACCTGAATCTGCAGCTGGACTCGGAAAGTTGCTGGACTTACCCTTTGTGACTCCTCACAAACCATATGATTCGCCCAATTTTCATTTAGCTCAGAGTATCCTTTATTCCGGATTTCCGCAGCTGGCAGAACTGCGGGCTCCGTCTGATATTGAGCCTCCAGGAATTCTTCAGTCGGTGTGTCGACCTGTTCCCCATGGACAGGCTTTGATTCCATCAGATCGATATAGTCTACCGCGAAGTTCTCATGGTTCAGTCAGCACGCGACCTTTAGCATTGCCGGCCGGGAATAATTTGACATCAGCGCGAATTCGGGCCCAGACGTTCATCGATATGGCTGCAAAGGATAGCGAAGCCGGTATGAAGGTGCTTGTCACCGATCACTCAGACTCCTATGTCCCCGATAGTGCCATGGATGGCGATTCAGACGATGGCTCGGACGAAGAGGACGAAGCAAACAAAGATCTTTTCGGCGGTTCGTATCCAGGAGTACAAAATCTAGCTCAGTCATCTGAGCAGGTCGACGAATCAAATCCCAATGGACCGAAGAAAGTCTTTGAGTTCCGTATGCCGGCCATCATGGGCATTGTGCGGGCCGTAACGCCTCATGATCAAACCGGACTTGGCTCTATACCACGCTTCAACCTCCAGCCAGATATTCGTGGCATCGACTCTGACGGAGGTCTACTAGGATGGAAACATCTACTAGGCCCCGTACAAATGAGCAGTAGCAATACAGCACAACAACAATCATTCTCTTCCTTGTCTCATACATCATCCTTCTCATCATCCTCCACAAACACAAACCCAGACCACCTGAAACGAAGCGAAAGCGATCTTAGCACAACAGACTCGATCGTCTCACCCACAACAACGTCGGCAGCATCCCGACTCGCGAGCTGGGGCGGCTTCGGCTCGCGGTCTAATAATAATTCTTCAACAACATCCTCAACATCAATAACATCACCAACAACGGTCTGCCCGCCAACTCCAATATCATACTCCTTCACCCCGACAGTGAACAACTCTCCCTGGGGAAAAGATACTTGCAACGGAGCCTGGAATTCGGGCCACCCCAAGGATTGGTGGATGCATTTCGAGCGCGAACGACAGAATAATATGGATATCATTGATGTAAAAAAATTCTTCTAATATTTTTTTTCTCTTCTTTTCGGTTTATTTCCTGGTATATACATACATCATTTATTTTATCGCTTTCTATTTTGTATATTGAGTCCTTTTTCCGTTCTGGTGTCGGTTCTTGTATACCCTTTCTTCAGGTATCATACATACGGCGTTGATCTTTCGCTCTCTTTTACTCTTCCTTTTCGCTTCCACTGTCTTTATTGTATATTTATCTCTCTCTTTTGATCTTCTTGTTTATTATTTTCGTTTACTATCTTTCATTGGTACGGCTACAGGAGGACCAAAAGGGGGGTCATGGTGTATATTATTACATTGTATCTACTTGGACAATAGTAATGGAATAATACCTTGTCAATCTTATTAATGCCTGGAGGTCTACCGACAATTAGATAATATGTATGATGATGCTATTCTCTAGAAAACGAAATAACACAAAGATGGAACAGGAAATAGACTACACGTATATTCCCATGTTTGTATCCTTCTTCTTCGATTGTACCTCCGCAATAGCATCCACGTAATGCTCGTGGTTGACCTTGTTCATACCTTTCCTCAACGCAATCATACCAGCCTCTACACAGACAGCCTTGAGCATGGCCCCTCCGAATTCGTCCGTGCTGCGGGCCAGTTCAGCCCAGTTCACGCCGTCATCTGTTGTCATTTTGCGGGAGTGGATTTGCAAGATCTGCGCACGTGCTTCTTCGTTGGGGAGAGGGAATTCGATCTTTCGATCTAATCGTCCTGATCGCAAAAGGGCAGGGTCGAGGACATCAACACGATTCGTGGCGGCGAGGACCTTGACACGATCGTCTGAAGCGAAACCGTCGAGCTGGTTGAGAAGTTCAAGCATAGTTCGTTGCACTTCACGATCTCCGGACTTCTCGGAATCGAAACGTTTGGTACCGACGGCATCGAGTTCGTCAATGAAAATGATTGAGGGGGCCTTTTCTTTGGCGAGAGCGAAGCAGTCACGGACGAGCTTTGCGCCGTCTCCAATAAACATCTGCACCAGTTGCGGTCCGGCAAGTTTGAGGAATGTTGCGTTCGTTTGAGCGGCGCAGGCACGAGCTAGTAGCGTCTTACCGGTGCCAGGTGGTCCGTACATAAGGGCACCTATAAAGTATTAGCATCATCAAGCTTCCTTATTACCTGTCCGTCAACTAACCCTTCGGTGCCTTAATGCCAATCTTCTTAAACTTCTCGGCTTCCTGCATAGGCCACACAACGGCCTCCACAAGCTCTTCAATCTGTTTGCTCAATCCACCAACATCGGTGTACTTCTCCGTAGGCTTCTCGTCAACCTCCATAGCCTTGACACGGCTATCATATTCGGCTGGCAGAGTATCGAGCACCAAATATGAATCTTTGTTCACTCCAATGAGATCGCCGGGCTTGAGTTTCTCGTGGTCCACCAAACCGATGAGGGGGAGGAAGATGGTTTGACGGGTGGATGTCTTGATGACGGCAGACTTGCCCACTCGGGTAGCATCGAGATCGATATTGGCGCCTTCTTCTGCAGCTTCTGCTTCGACGTCGAGATCTAGAAGTTCGACGACGTTTCCGACGAGATATGGTAATTGCCTGTCATCCACGTATCAGTATTTGTAATCAAACAAATTCATCACACAAGATTCAGAGTCATCTAACCTATTGTTTTCTATCTTTTCTTGATTATCCTTGACCTTTTCTCTCATCGTATTCTGCTCGTGTGTCAACCGCTGAAACTCGCTCTTCATGATTCGCAGCTCGTTGTCGAGCAGCCGTCGCCGTTTCTTGATGTCATCTGTGCTTGCTCCGACCAGTTCTGCATCTAGAAGCTCGTCGATTTCATCCTTCTTGGGCTCTGCATCCTGCATTTCAGCATCGCCATCGCCGCTGGGCTTCTTGCCGTCTCCGTTGTCATCACCACCTTGCTGTTGCTTCTTGCTCTGATCTTCGCGCTCAAGATCGTCGAGATCTTCGAGGGTGGACATGATGCGTCGATAGTGGGTTGGTTAGAACAAGATGGAAATTCAATATATTTGGCTTAAAGGGAAAAAATCGATGGATGGAGCAAATGATGTGAAGGTTGGTTGTTGATGCGGCGAACTGGGACCGAGAACTGGAGCTGTAGCTAAGCTTACGGTCCGTCGGCAGTCACGTGATGACATACCTATCAGATATCGATTTCCTGGGCCGATCATCTCAACTTGCGACAACCAATTATTGTGCAGCAACCTTGAGAGTCAGAACAGGTCTTCGATTAGAATATATCATCACCTATTCGAATTTGTGTGTTCAGCTATAATATTGATGGACACAACCCCGTTTATGTGGAACATCTCAAGATCATGACACTTCCCCGTGTCCGCCTCGGTAATCTGTACAGGGCTCATGCTCTGATATCGCAGAAGAGTTTTGGGTAAGCAGATATCTAATACAGATTCCTTACTATTCTAACTTTCAGCAGCTATCGCAGACCGAATTCATCTGTGTCATCAGCATGGCCTTGGAAACAGGTACGTCTAACATGAATTTCCCCGCATTCGTTAGTTCATTGCTTACCTTTCGGCTTACCTTTCGATACAGATTACAAGACTGTCCAGTGAAATTCCAGGAACTTCCAGTGTCCCTGATAATCAGAAGACATTAGAAGCACTACAAAATGATAAACAGTTGCAGGCCGAAATATCGGCTGAAAATGGCGATGCTCTTCTATCTGGAAAATCAACATCATCTACCATAGCATCGCCATCAACGCAGCTCAATTCCTCTTCTCAGGGAGAGGAACATGATTCAACAGACTTCGCGAACTTGGATAGTTCAAAAGATCTTGCAGAAGATCTATCCGAACTGTCCCAGCCCATTTCGATCAAAAAATACCAAACTTTCGAAGATGAGTCTTTTTACGAGCAGGTGCACATCAAACCATTCAATAAATAGTACGTGCCCTTAAAACTCTATCAAGATCTCTACTGACAACGATCCAGTCCTGCTTATTGGCTCAGGTATGTATTACCATCGATATATGTCAAATCTGAAGCCACGCATATCTGATACACCTGATTGTATAGGGACAACTGTCAATGTAGCTCTTGCATTCGTCCAGACACAAGACAGCGGATGGTCTCCAGCTTTGAAGTTAGTTAGCACCGATAACCTTCTTTGCCTGGGCACAAATTGCTAACCGGACGCGCAGATTCATAAGAAGATTTATGCAAAGTCAATATACAAGCTTCCATCAGGGCATATACAAGTGAAATGTACGCACCTGTACTCCCATCGAGCCACATATTGAGATTACAGGCTTACTTCTCTTCGTTTACTTAAAAGGGTCCGATGGACACATTGGTGAATACCCTATATCTTGGCTTGAAAGTCACCAATTCCCTCGCAAAACCCAAATTAGCAACAAAGTTCTCACTTTCAGGTATTTCTCTACTAGCTTCTGGTGCTACGAGTGAAATCAAGTCAAAGCTAACACATCTAACTGTTCCGCAGAAAATACAAACATTCGCGCAACCCCCAATTCCACCCCTGGGTGAATTTCGAAGCAGTCATGAACACGAATGAAGGTCTCACTCAATGGCTGCAACATGTCGTATGTACAGATTGTACCTTGACGTGAATGAACGAAAGCTTATTCAGTGACAGATCGATTGGGGATACTGTTTGGTGAAAGGTGTTCCGGTCACTCCAGAGGCAACCGAAATGTTGTTGAAAAGAATAGCCTTTATCAGGGAGACACATTACGGTAAATAAATGGTATACTGTTTGTGAATGCACAAATCACTAACTGATTACAGGTGGCTTCTGGGATTTTACGTCTGATTTGACCTTCAAAGACACTGCGTATACTGACGAAGCACTGGGTGGACATACAGATAATACATACTTTTCAGACCCGGCTAGACTTCAACTATTTCATCTCCTAGAACACACACAAGGAGAAGGCGGGAAAACATTACTTGTGGACGGATTCTATGCAGCATGGCGCATGCTGGCAGAGGACCCTCAGAATGTTGAGGCATTCACAGACTACGCACAGCCCTGGCACTCAAGCGGCAATGAGCATGTCAGCATTCAACCCTATCGATATTTCCCAGTCTTTGAACGGGATCCCACGAGTGCGAGACTTTTGCGAATCCGATGGAACAACTATGACCGTGCGGCAAAGATTGATTGGACACCTGCTATGGCCATGCATTGGTATAGGGCTGCAAGGTATTGGAACGCAATCATTAGCCGAAAGAATATTCAGAAATGGCTGCAACTTGAACCGGGGACGGCATTACGTGAGTCTTGCCAGCTGATTTTGCAATTGTGACGAAGGCGAACTAATCGAATTGTTGATATGTCAGTCTTTGATAATTGGAGGATGCTTCACGGCCGCTCTGAATTCACTGGAAAGCGCAGGATGTGTGGTGGTTACAGTACGTTTGTTCGATTTCTAGACATACAGAAAGCTGACAGACTGGTTCCGAAATAGTAAACAACGACGATTTCGTCTCGCGCTTCCGTTTGTTGAAAAACGGTAGAGAAAATGTGTTGGACGAAATAGGCACATATACTACCCGGCTGAGCTTTTAAGTTCAAGATTTGGGAGATTTCTTCATTCCACAATTTGTCGCACCAGATACCCATGATCTTAAAGATATATGAACATTGACGCGACGAATTCTGTGCTATAGCATGCATGAGATGCAGTTGAGACCTTTTGCATTCACATTCTCCAAGAACGAATACCTGTAGCCCAATACAATATAGAACATCATATTACTCAAAGCTTACTCCGCTTAGTCACAACCTTCAACAACGCACGCCCATTAGCCAAAACAGCCTTCCCATTCTGATTCTTCGTAGAGAATCGAATATCCTCAAACCCATCCTTATCCACCTCCCCAGTCCTCCAAATCTCAGTGGTGAGTTTATCACCAGGACGAACAGGAGATGCGAAACGAGCTTGGAATTCGCGCAGATTCTTGGGGTCGCTGCCACCGAGTTCCTTGAGGACTCCGTGCGCTGTGGCGTTCCAGCTGTAGAGGCCGTGGATGATGATGCCGCCGAAACCCATTTTTGTGCCTGGTTCGGGGGTGGCGTGGAGGGGGTTGTAGTCGCCGTTGAGGCTGGTTGAGTGAGACGATGTTCCTTCCGAGGATATGGGTTGGTACTTACCGGTAAAGAAGAGAGGTCTCCTCGCTGGTCTGATCAACGAATACAGCGTCAGGAGCTTTGTCCTTGGGAGGAGGGTAGTTCACAGCACTAGGGCCTACAAAATTGCATCAATACCATGTCTTGTACCATCAAAACACCTCAGAGAGGGAGAATATACCCTTAGGACCACCCCAACCACCCTGACCAACATAAAACGCACTCCCAATCATCTTCGAATAAACTTCGTCAGTCTCCTTATCCACCAACGAAGCCTCAGTCTCCACAACCGAAGCTTTGCCCTTATCATAAACACCAATAACTTTAGTGCGGATCTCGAATTGCCTTCCCTCACTGGATGTGGGTAGTTGTTTCAAGAAAATGATTCTGCGTTCGCCGTCGACGACGCGCTGGGGATTGAATTGGGGGACGTCGGGGATTGGGGTGCTTGTCGATGCTTTGTAGAAGTCGATTACGTCGGTGTTTGTTAGTTTGAATGCTGTTCATTATCAGTATCTGGCTATACAGAGTCTCGGAGTGTGAATTGACGCACGGAGAATGTTTATATATGTTGGGAAGACGGCGAAGTCTGGATGAAGTTCCTGATCGAGTCAGTTTGAAACAGTATCTTGGAAATACAGGAGGAACTTACATATAGAAAGTGCAATTCATCGGATTTGCATCCAATGCTGTTCGCAAAGAGCAGTGCATCACGCTTTGTCCAGGTGACAGCGCGGCGGGGATATTCAAAACCAGCTCCGGGGCCAGACATTATGAAGATATTTCAATGTTTCAGATGAGATAGTATAAGGTCGTACGTGGTGTGGCTGATTTGAAGCTGGATGGCAGGTTGGAGGTTCTCCAGATTATTCTCCGCACTGGATGTATTTATAGCGACGGCTCTCCGCATCTGCCAATGGGCCGAGGTAATCTTGCTTCTGCCGTTTCCCATTAGCACTGCCGAAGCAGACAAACGCAACATCTTCTTTGTCTTTGAGAATACAAATTGCTCCACTATCTGATTACTGGTTAGTAGTTGGTGATTCTCTTTCTGTTTCGAACTTTCTTGGAACGTTTCCAACAACAGCAGCACCGGAGTTCGACTTTCTTCTCGACTGGTTTCGCTTATCGGTTTCTTCTTCGGGCCTCTTGCGTTTGCTATTGGCATTGTTATTGGAAGTGTTAGAAGTGTCTGAGTTGTTGTTGTCGCAGATTCCATTAAGATCATCGTCCGAAAGTTGCTCGACGAAGTATAGGTTAAACAGTTATACTGACTTATCCCGCTCTTCCGGTTGTGCCAATACGAATCGCGTGTCCATCACCAGGTCGAAACAACGAACTAGCATTCGAATAGGCGCGCCGCTCCATTCTTTAGGCCGAAACTGCTCTTGACGCTTTTGGACTTCAGATGCTGGAAGGTTCTTAAAGTATGGATCCAGCTCATATGGTTTATAAAGACCGCCATTTTGCTAGGTATTGCTCTGCAGTGGGAACTTGTCATGCGGGTAGCTTGCCAGTAAGTTTCCATTCAGAAGCTCTCCTCGACCGGTCATTATGTTCGAAATTCATAAAGAATCGGATCGGTTGGTATGATCGCGAGACGAGGATCGGCTCTGTCCCAAGCCTTATGACAGGGATCGCATAATGGAATCCCGTTGTGAGTTCTCCTCAGGTCGAAATTGGCAAGTCCGCATTCCGCTATTCGATTGGTCTATACGTTCCTATCAAGAGCCAAGATTGAATAAGAATCTTACCTGAAGAGAAGCCTTTGGGGTAACATGTGCTGCTTGGGGTGAAGACGATCCACACACCCAGCAGAATCCGCCAGTAGTTTGTTTGATCAAATTTCGCATACCCAGAGAGAACGACTCGACAGTGAAATTTGACGAAACTTGTGAATGTAGCGTAGTGGAAAGAGTGGTCTGTGTTAGAGTGATTAGGACAAAACAAGAACCTGCCTATAACGAACAGAAGACCTCCCAAGGTCCGAATCTGAAATCTAGAGACTCTGATTCACATGGCAACGGGGAGCACTCCGTCTAATACATGTATAATAACCTATCTTTGGGGCACTCCCCATATTCCTATGAATCAACGATGCAATCTGAAGTAGATTATGCGTAGCTTCAACTCGAGGGTATATACTTTGCAAAACATATGTTTGCGAGGAGCTCATTATCATTCATCTCATCTCATCCATCTCTTTTTTGACAACCCAAATGTAGCGCCCAACATGCCCAGTCTTTGCTTTTCTTCCAACAACAACAATAGCAGACAGCACAGCCCCATAAAACGCCCTTAATGGATTAAACATAGCAGACAGAAAAAAAAGCCATATGTGTCAATGGTGTAGCCGAGGAACGGTAAGTATATAGTGATCCAAAGATTCAATTATTTTGATTTAGCACCTGGATAGGTTAGCGGCTGTCTTTCACCTTCTTAGATAGTGGAAACTCACATCTTGTACTCGCACTCGCCCTGAGCATAACGGATCGGATCCCGGGTCTCCAAGGTGTAGGAGAGCTTGATGTCGAGGTCACGCTTGTTCTTCGCGTTGGGCTTGTTCTCGAGAACTCCGCTGACCGACTCCTCTTCTTCAACGGTCAAGACATCCCGGAGATAGAAAACGGTCTGCTTCCAGTGAGTGTACTTGGCGTGAGGACCAGTGGAGAAAGTGATAGGCTTGTGGCAAGCAGTGAACTGAATATCGAACCAGGCGATGATGGCGTGGATGAAGTCATTGCGCTTAACGGCAAGCGAGTATGGAACTTTAAAGGACAAGTCTGCGGGTGTGACTGTGTACAGATCCAAGGTGAGCACGGCGCAGGGGTCCGTAACGACAGCCTTCATTTCAACAGTATCGACAAGGGGCTCGGTCAAGGCAACATCCTTCATGGGACTGTAGTTGAACCCATAAACATTGTCCCAGACTGTGACAAACAATTAGTATTATCCTTTTCCTTTGATGTTGCATGAACTTACATCCGATTTTATCATCCTTGTACTCGCCATCCTCGATACCGGCAACGTAGATGGTAGCCTGGTCAGGGAAAATCTTTCCACCGGGAGCAAGGTATCTATCACGGGCATAGAGAACAGTGTCCAGCATGCTCTCGTAAAGAAGGAAATAACCCATCCACTCGGACACGATAATGTCAACCTGAGGAAAAGGAAGGGTCACCTCTTCCATCTTTCCTTGCAGGAGAGTGATCTTATCGGCCATACCGTTCACGGCAACGATCTCACGAGCCTTTTCGATGATGGAAGACATGTCAACGCCAATAACGTGTTTTGCGCCGGCACGGACGGCGAACCTAACAAACCAAACGGTCAGTTGTGGTGAGACACATACGAAGGATGACTGCTCACATGCTGAGAATGCCGGTACCGCAACCGACATCCAGGACAACCTTATCCTTGAAGATGTGCTTATTCTGGTAGATGGCATCACGATAAGACCGAGTACGGACATCGTCTTTCTATATACGAACAAGGCAATCAGTTTCCGATCCAGGCCAAAAGTTCCAATGTGTGCACTTACCAACATCTCCTCGTGAATGCCTGATTTCAAATAGCATGATGTCAGTAATAATCAACGAGTGTAGATTCAATTCCAAATACCATGATGATCGTAGCTGCAATGAAAGTTGTTAGCAATAAAAAAACAGAAAATAGACTCAGCTTGCACATACCTGGTAAAGTAGCGCACTTCGGCGTGGTCAGCACCAACCATACGATCGGCGCTGCTGGTGATACCTCCTTCAGCCATATTTTAGATATTATTCTCGAGATGCGGAAAGACGAATCGACAATTCAAAAGGTGAATAGATACGACAAGGGAAAGCCGGAATCTAGGAAGAAAAGAAGTGAAGAGATAAAGAGATGCTTCCTATCGTATCAGTCTAGCCGATTTTTTTTTTCTTATTTGGTACTTTTAGCCCACCGAGAGGGGCACTAACCATATATAGGTTAGACCAACACGTGAAATATGGGGCTGTGGATGACTGATCTCTACATAGTACTTTTCTTCCTTCTTTATTCTATGTACATATAGGTCTCTCTAATTGCTATCCATTACTTGTCTTGGAAATATGATGGAAACATAGAGACTGTCATCACTACAACAAACCGATGATCGAGTATGTGCCAGACAGCTGTCGTGTCAGCTAAGTATCCCACCTTCAATCATTGGCCAATCAGACAGCACACAAGAGCGGCTTCATTATGTAAGCAGTTAGTTGCCGTCTAAGCTAGTTAACTATGTTAACTAGCTATCCGTCCAGGTTGATGCTCTGCTCAGTCCATCCGTCAGGGCCAGTATACAAGATGCAGGTCTTCCGGTCGTTGTCTTCTGTCTCAAAAGTTTCTATCTGTCTTTCTATTCTAGCGCTCTTCGTCGGACAGTCGGCGGCTTCTCTCGGAGATCGATTGCCCGATTTCAAAGAATGTGTGAAGGTAATAATGTTTTTTCAGCTTTACTCGGCACTTTTTGACAGCAATGCTAGATATGTAAAGATGAGAATTGCCAAGATGGCAATTCTGCCGTACGTGAGTCTACCTCTTCCATTCTTTTTTGTGTGTTTCTGCTCCATCTAACATAGAAAACCACAGCAATCTACCTCCGTCTGATGCTGTGGACTTGCGCCGCGGAGTGCGACTACACCTGCCAACATGTCATCACCGATCGCAGAGTCAACCGAGAATTCCCAATGCTGCAACCTGTCGTACAGTTCCATGGAAAATGGCCTTTTTACAGAGTTCTCGGCATGCAGGAGATATTCTCTGTGCTCTTCTCCCTTCTCAATTTCCTAGCTCATTACTACGGGTTGAAGTGGGTTGAATCATCCATCCCGGCCTCGTACCCTCTTCGCAAATACTATTTCGGGTTCGGATACTTCGGATACGCCAGCTGGACTTTTAGCATGCTGTTTCACACACGCGATTTCCCCTTGACCGAGAAACTGGACTACTGGGCCGCTGGCGCAAGTATTCTCTACGGACTGTATCTCGTGGTTATCCGCGTCTTCCGCCTAGACCAGGAACGGCCGCGATTCAAACCAACGCTTCGTCGACTTTGGACCTATCTCTGTGTTGGACTGTATATTGCACACGTGTCATATCTCACTTTCTGGTCGTGGGATTACACCTACAATATGATTGCGAATGTTGTCGTGGGGGTTATTCAGAATGTTCTCTGGACCGCATTTAGCATCTACCGATACAGGAAGGAACCAAAGAAGCCGTGGATGGCTTGGCCCGCCATGATTGTTCTTTGGATCTCGCTGGCAATGAGCCTGGAGCTTTTTGACTTCCCGCCGTGGTGGGGGTTGGTTGATGCACATGCCTTGTGGCATCTGGGTACAGTTATACCCACTGCATGGTGGTATCTGTAAGTATTTCCCTCTGCTTTGTCATTACGCATACTAATCAAGACTTTACAGATTTATCATTCAGGACGCCAAGAACGACTTGGCCGAGGAGAGGTTGAAGGCTTGAGATTGTCGGATAAGAGTGCGACATCGTTATTTCTTGTAATATATACTGTTTATATGAGTGTCGCGAGCTATCTAGAATTAGAATAGCACTTTGTATCTTTTAATAGAAAAAGCTGGGGCTGTTGTTGAAACCAAGATTAACCCTAACTTTACTTTGCTGAATGGCAAGCAACGTCATGTTCAGCCCTGGCAAGGGGGGCAGGGGCTTGTCTGTGCTGAGCCTCCGCAGGCACGGCTCCACTCCGTTTACCTTCTCATCTGAGACTGTTTCATTCCCTGACTACATAACCTCCTTTCTTTCTTCTTTCTGATCACATCTGAGTTTTCGAGGCTCCTGTGATACAACGAAAAAATCATTATCTCAAATTACCGCCTCAATGGCGTCTCCAGCAATCCACCAGGCCATCACTGAGGCCGCTGCCAAATATCGCTTTCCTGAGGGACGGGTGTTTGAGTATGGCACCGCGGGGGTAAGCTATCCCATGTCTGCTGCTCTCTGCTCTCTGCACTTCTACCTTTGTCTTTAGCTAACTAATAATCTGATAGTTTCGCATGAAAGCGTAAGCATACCTCGAAAGATTTTATACCGTTGTCTCCCAGCAAACCATCTCCCTTCATCAGCATAAACTGTTGAGAGCTTAGCGGCTGACTAGCAACCCCGCACTGCGAGTAGAGATCTGCTCAACACAGTCGTCTTCGCTGTAGGACTTCTCGCCGGATTACGTTCTAAGAAACTCAATGGCCAATGGATTGGTGTTATGGTCACAGCAAGTCACAATCCCGCCGAGGACAATGGTGTGAAGCTGGTTGACCCGATGGTAAGTTTGCGGTGTAGCCTAGTACGATTGTCGTGGGAGAAATACTGATATTTCTGAAATCAACAGGGCGAAATGCTCGAAGTAAGCCGACAATACCACCCCCGATAACTTTATGACGACAGATATTGACGAGTCCAGGCTGAGTGGGAGGCATATGCGACCAAATTGGCCAATGCGCCCCTTGACAAAGTGGCAGATGTCTACAATGACCTCATCAAGGAAATCGACATCAAAATGGACAACCCTGCACGAGTAGTGTTTGCCCGCGACACACGCGCATCCGGTTCTCGCCTGGTGGGAATCCTCAATGCGGCCTTGAGCGCTACTGATGTCGAGTTTGTCGACTTCAAGTTCATGACCACCCCTCAGCTACACTATATCGTTCGATGCAAAAACACACTGGGCACTCCATACGAATACGGTGACCCGACAGAGCAAGGATACTACGAGAAACTCGGCACAGCCTTCAAGAAGGTTATGAAGAGTGTCAAGATTCAGGGTCACCTTACTGTTGACTGCGCCAATGGTGTTGGAGGCCCCAAGCTTCACGAACTCATCAAGTACCTTCCATCTGCAGCGGAAGGAGGTCTTGACATCAAGGTTGTCAATGACAATGTCATCAACCCAGATAGTCTCAACTTTGAGGTTGGTCAGTCGTACTCTAATCTAGAATCTTAATCCTAACAATTATAGTGTGGCGCCGACTACGTCAAAACCAAGCAACGAGCTCCTCCTTCCTCCAAGGCCTCACAGTTGGACCGCTGTGCATCTTTAGATGGCGACGCTGATCGATTGGTGTACTACTTCATTGACGAGAACAACGTTTTCCGATTGCTTGATGGAGATCGCATTGCAACGCTTGCAGCCTCCTTTATCGGTGATCTCGCCCGCAACGCCGGCATTGCACAGAAACTGAAGATTGGTGTCGTCCAAACTGCTTATGCTAACGGTGCAAGCACTGAATACATCGAAAAGGTTCTCAAACTCCCCGCCGTATGCACAAAGACGGGTGTCAAGCATCTCCACCATGCGGCCATGCGATATGATGTCGGTGTCTATTTCGAAGCCAACGGCCACGGTACAGTGACATTTTCGGAGAACGCACTCAAGACCATCAAGAGCGCAGAGCCTCAATCACCGGCCCAGCAACACGCACTTGAATCTCTTGTCGGGCTGACAGATTTGATCAACCAGGCAGTCGGAGACGCTCTGTCGGATATGCTTCTTGTCGAGGTGATCTTGGCTCACAAGGGATGGACCACCAAGGAATGGCTCGGCACCTACACTGATCTCCCTTCTCGTCTTGTCCGCGTTGAAGTTGCAGACCGCTCCATCTTCAAAACCGTTGACGCAGAACGCAAGCTCGAATCCCCCGCCGGACTTCAGGCCAAGATTGATGCTCTACAATCCCGTTACAACAAGGGTAGAAGTTTTGCCCGTGCAAGTGGTACAGAAGATGCTGTGCGCGTGTATGCCGAGGCTGCCAGCAGATCTGAAGCCGATGATCTAGCTACTCGCGTCGCCAACGCTGTCAAGGAAGCCGGCTCTGGCGGCGATGCTTAAGCATTGCCTTGCATCTATTGAATTACGTATTTCAAGATGAAAAACAAAATAAAAGAATGGATGAATAAGTCTCTCCTCTCTTTTCAGGCCGATGTTGCATTACAACAATGGCGATAAAATGTCATGACTGAAGCAATGAATTAGAACATTGAATGCACACTATCATTCCAGCAAGATTGAGAATGTCGTAGCAAGAACCCGCCAGTATTGAAGCTAGATACTGGCTTATAGCATAGAAAGCAAATCCACCAATAGTGAAATTAAAAACTGCCTTATAGTAGAGAAATCAACCCTCCTCCTGATCCATATTATCACGTCCTCGCTTCCCACCATTTCCTGACCTACCCCCTCTCATTCCCGAACCCCTACTGCCCCTAGCACCTCTACCACCACTATTTCTCTCCTCCATATCCTTCAACTGAGTAACAGCCTGTCGTTGCGCTTCACTAACTCGCTCAGACAGAACCATAACTTCATCCTTCTCAACTTTGTACTCGGGCAATTTTTGATTCAGAGCCTTCTCGATACGAAGCCAAACCTCCACGTCGTATTGCGTGACTAGACTGATGGCTTTGCCTGATTTTCCAGCTCGGGCTGTTCGGCCAATTCTGTGAACGTGTGTCTTGCTGTCTGCTGCGAGATCATAGTTGATCACGAGATCCACGGAGGGGATATCGAGACCTCGAGCAGCGACGTCGGTCGCGATAAGGATGTCGCGCTGACGGCTTCGGAAACGGCCCAATGAAGCCAAACGAGCCGATTGTGATAGTTGGCCGTGCAATGCGATGGCCCCGAAGCCTAATGATCGACACATCAAACTGGTGAAGGAGACCTGGTGTACCGTGCGACAGAAGATGATAGTAGTCTGACCAATATGTTCATTCAATAGCCATATAAGATGCACATCCTTGTGCTTAAAGGGAAGGAACAAAAAGTACTGCAGAAGCGATTGTACTGTCTGGTACTTCGTCTGAGACACCGAGACGCGTAACGGGTTGCTGAGTGAAGCACGCTGCAAGCCTTCCACCTTGGAACTCATGGTAGCGGAGAACAAGAACGTGCGCCTTTCCCTTGGTAGGACCTTGAGGATCTTATCGATGATAGGGCCGAAATCCATATCCAGTAGACGATCCGCTTCGTCCATAACGAGATACTTCAAGCTTCGCAGACTGAACCCCTTTGTGTTTTCGAGGTGATCGAGTAGTCGACCGGGTGTAGCGACGATGATATGTGGCCGTTTACCAATCGCAATAGCTTGGGGAATCATATCCATGCCACCGACTAGCACAACACTGCGGACCGAAATCGTTGAGCCGAGTGCTTCAAAGGCTTCGGATATCTGGTATGCCAATTCACGAGTCGGGGCAAGGACCAATCCAAAGAATGGTTGAGGTTTGTCCATGAGTGCTTGTAAGATGGGTAGTGCAAAGGCAGCTGTTTTTCCGGATCCCGTTTCTGCTAGACCGATCAAATCTCGATTCTGCGGCAGTTGTTAGCAAGTGACCAATGTACCGCCCTTTTGCATGAAAAAGCAAATGTAGGATTGAGAAGCAGCACTTGGCCTCATGCTTTGTAATGATGAATGCTATGTTTTATGTGGAAGGGAAAACAAGGGTAAAGATAGAAATACCTGCAAAGCCAAAGGTATAGATTCTGCTTGAATGGGAGTTGGCGCCTTGTATCCTAGGGTCTCGCATGCTTCGCACAGTTGAGGGATCAATCCCAAGTCTTTGAACGTCTTGGGAGCAGCTTTGGCGGCTTCATCTTCGTTGGCGGTCTCTTGAACTTCTTCTTGCGACGAGACAGAACTTTCCGAGTCCGAGACCTCCTCTCTCTCGACTAACTTCTCATGTGAGATCTTGCGTTTCTTGAGGGCAGGCATTTTGACTATCTTGTGGTGAGTTGTTTATCAAAAAAAGAAGTTGATGTTGATTAGAGTGTAGGTATCAGCGACCCGCAAAAAATTATTTTAGCGCCGCAAAATCGATAACCCGACCCAATTTCCCCGATCAATATCTTATCGGAAAAAAATAATTTACCTTAACATCTTACATCAACCTCAGCAATTGACATATCGACGCATAATGGCGAGAAGACGTACCAAGAAGCGAACCCAAAACCACGGCCAGAACGAGGCAGCTAATTCGAAAAATGCCGCGTCCCAATCGCCCAAGTCGATGGTTATTCGAATTGGAGCAAGTGAAGTCGGTTCAAGTGTTAGCCAGCTTGCCAAAGACTTTCGCCTGATGATGGAGCCTGATACAGCGAGTCGGTTGAAGGTAGGATATTTTAGTTATCGGTTCAGTATGAGAGAGAGCAATTGTTGACACAGCTCATAGGAACGAAAAGCGAACAAGCTTAAAGACTACGTTGTCATGGCAGGACCTCTCGGCGTCACACATCTCATTCTCTTCTCCAAATCCAGCACTGGAAACACAAACATGCGCCTCGCCCTCACTCCCCGAGGCCCAACCCTTCATTTCAAAGTGGAAAACTACTCTCTCTGCAAAGACGTCGCAAAAGCACTCAAACATCCCCGCGGCGGTGGACAGGATCACCGAACACCTCCCCTACTGGTCATGAACAATTTCAATACCCCCGACGCCGACGAGAACTCCAAGATACCCAAACGTCTAGAATCGCTTGCCACAACTGTTTTTCAATCGTTATTCCCTCCTATTAACCCTCAGGCTACGCCCTTGACTTCGATACGTCGTGTGATGATGCTGAACCGTGAGAAGTCGCCTAACGATGACTCTTATATACTGAAACTTCGTCATTATGCAATCACTACGAGAAAGACTGGTGTGTCGAAGAGGATACGTCGTCTTGATCCAACGCTACAAAGGCATAAAGATCCCAAGAAGAGCTTGCCCAATTTGGGAAAGTTGGAGGATGTAGCGGATTACCTCCTCGATCCTGCAGCTGGCGGTTACACGTCGGCTAGTGAAACTGAATTGGACACGGATGCAGAGGTCGAAATTACCGAAAGCACAACCAGGAAAGTGCTCAGTCGGCGCGAGATGCAGCGGGCGAAAGCCGGTGAAGATGCTTCAGATAAACAGTCCGGAAAACCCAATGTCGAAAAGAGGGCTGTCAAACTAGTCGAGCTAGGCCCTCGTATGACTTTGCGATTGAAGAAGGTTGAAGAAGGACTGTGTGGCGGGAGAGTCATGTGGCACGAATTCATCTCCAAGTCTGAGAAGGAGGTTAAGAGGATGGATGATGAGTGGAATCGGAGGAGGAAAGAGAAGGAAGAGCGCAAGAAGCAACAGAGGGCGAATATTGAGAAGAAGAAGCAGGATAAAGCTAAAGCCAAAGCCAATGGGCAAGGTGGTGACAATGCTGATGATGATGATGAGGATGTTAGCATGGACGATGATTATGAATGGGATAGTGATGAGTATGATGAGGAAGTTGGTGTTGAGCAGGACGACGGGGATGACAACGGTGATGACGACGAGTCTATGGAAGAGTAGACTCATATAAAACGAATGCATTTATACCGGATGTCTAATATTGCGGCATTCATGTCAGATTTCATGCTTCGTAATCATTCAATATTTCTTTACATATCATTTAGATAGCTTTGGCCTGGCGGAGTTTCTCATCCACAAGCTTTCCAACCATCCTTTCCAAGACGGTGAAATCACCGCCAGCATTCTGACTGAAGTATGCCTGCACGCTCTTCTCAACGTATTTCCCAACCATATCAATCTCAACATTGACGTCGTCACCCGCCTTTTTCGCAGCTGTGACGATCTTCTCTTGCGTATACGCGATGAGCATGACTTCCCAATACCCATCTTCGCCATCAACCACTTTCGTAACTGTGAGACTCGCCCCGTCGAGCGTTATGAATCCCTTCTCAACGACATATCGCAGAATACTTCTGTCGCTCGGCTGCAGTCTGAATGTAAGCGCGTTTCCGTCCGGAGTAACCGAGAGAATCTTTGCGGTAGTATCGACATGTCCCTGGACGAAATGACCGCCCATGCGTGTCTCGGAGGATACGGCGCGCTCAAGGTTGACTCTAGAGTCTTTCTGGAGAGAGCCTAGGTTGGTGCGACGGAGGGTTTCGGGGGCAACGCCCACTTTGAACCAGTCCTTGTCGAAGGCTGTGACGGTCAAACATGTTCCTGTTTTCATCAGCAGCCTTGTCTTATTAACCAGGCAATAAGAATATACCATTGACGGCAATGCTGTCTCCAAGATGGGCGTCTCCAAGAATCTCCGCACAATTCCCAATGGTGAGCGAAGTTCCCCCGCCCCCGCTTGCGCTGGTGTCGAGAGGCTCGAGGGACGTCACCGCTGTGACGGAACTTTGATTAGCATGTTCAGTATGTCTTCAGCCTCAAATGAGAACGTACTCCCGATTGTTTCAACTAAACCAGTGAACATGGCGTCTTTGAAGCTGTCGGTTAACGAGGTGGATTCGCTGGATAAGTGAGTAGTTCTCTTATCCGAATGAATACCCGCGGCTTCGTCTCCGCTTATCACCGGTTGCCTGCACACTTAAATATCCGGTCTATCTTCGTCGCCGATAGGATTTGTCGAGTCCATGCCTAAAAAAAATGAAGGGTCGTACGATATTATCGCCAGGATTTTTGGCTAGTAGAGCCATTTACCGGTCTACTACGTATGTAGGGGGCTATGGAGTCCAATGGCGACGATATTCTACACCAGTCACTGCTCCGGGCGTCCTACCGCTGGAAGGTATTCGAGTATTGGATATGACCAGAGTTCTTGCAGGAGTAAGTGCTCAATTGATCTGTGAAACATTGGGTCATCTCACTGACAGATTTTTTTAGCCTTACTGCACACAAATATTGGGAGATCTTGGGTACGGCATATCGTTGAACAATCTTTCCATCTCTTTTACTGAGCGTCAACCTATAGTGCAGATGTGATCAAAGTCGAGCATCCTCAACGAGGAGATGACACTCGAGCTTGGGGTCCGCCATTCGCAAAGTATCAGGATGCATCCAAGAAGGGACCTGGTGAAAGTGCCTACTATCTTGCGGTAAGACAACTTGTGCCTTTATATCGTGCTCAATTCTTACAAGGTGTTAGGTCAACCGAAACAAGAAGTCCATTGGACTGTCGTTTGCACATACCTCCGGAGTTGAAATCTTGCACAAACTTGTAAAGGAGTGCGACGTTCTTGTCGAGAACTATCTACCAGGCAGCCTGAAAAAATACGCCATGGATTACGAAACCCTCAGCAAGATCAACCCCAAACTGATCTATGCCAGTATAACCGGCTATGGTCAGACAGGACCATACAGCAACCGAGCTGGCTACGATGTCATGGTGGAAGCAGAAATGGGTCTCATGCATATCACAGGCTCCAGAGACGGTCCTCCGGTCAAAGTTGGTGTTGCGGTTACCGATTTGACGACTGGTCTTTATACGTCGAATGCTATTATGGCAGCTATAATTGCGCGTGGACGCACAGGTAAAGGCCAGCATATTGATGCGTGTTTGAGCGATTGCCAAGTTGCGACTCTTGCCAATTTGGCGAGCTCGGCTTTGATTAGTGGGGAGAAGGATTCTGGTCGTTGGGGCACGGCTCATCGTAAGTCTCCCATCTCTGTAGCGGACTTTTGAGCTCGAGCTAAAGCTTTGGTAATAGCCTCAATCGTCCCGTATCGAAGCTACAAGACCCTCGACGGTGACATTCTCTTCGGCGGCGGTAACGATCGACTTTTCGGTGTCTTGAGTGACCGACTCGGACATCCCGAGTGGAAAACGGACGACCGCTTCGTGAAGAACAGCAACCGAGTCGAAAACCGCGTCGAGCTCGACGGTATGATTGAAGAAATCACAAAGACAAAAACAACGCAAGAGTGGCTTGAGCTTTTCGAAGGCAGTGGAATGCCATATGCCGCTGTAAATGACATTCAAGGAACGCTAAATCATGAGCATGGTTAGTAGGCATCATGACCCGTAACTCGAGTCCTAGCTAATCCTTTTTATTTAGTGCGAGCTCGTGGTATGGTCACGGAAATCGACCATCCAGAATGCGGACCCATGAAACTTGTAAATACCCCGATCAAATACTCCCATGCCAAACCGGGTGTTCGCACGCCGCCCCCTACTCTAGGTCAACATACCGATGAAGTGCTTCAGGGCCTGTTAGATTATAGCGAAGAGGAGGTTCTCTCCATGAAGAAGGAGGGAGTGATTTCATAGATAGACTTGGGCTTGTTCCGCGAGTTGTATAGAAGAAAAATGTGCAAACATTATACTTGACTTATTTGTAAAACTTAACGTTGAATTTGGAAGCTGATGGAGAGAATGGATGTGATATATTAATCCTTAAATCTATGTCTGTGCCAATCTGCTCGCGAGAACACTCTTCCGTCACAGAAGGGGCATCTTTGTGATCGAGCTCGATTTGTGAGAGATTGGACCATCCTAGATCATCTAGTATGTGCCACGTGCTTTTTGATCCGAGTCCACAACATAGTCCTCTAGGCGATGGACATGGCTGGAAGTTATGATTCAAAATGTGGAGATGATGTTGAACGGCAAGTGTCAAAAAGGACTTGATAGAAGGATTTGTGTGGTTGATATAGGCATTTCAGGTCAAAACCTTCCGGTGGTAGTTGCCTGCCTTCTAGCAGATATTATATATCTATGTGGCGTGTGTGGGATGTGTAAGGTCAAGAAGAATTCGTGGGAAGAAGCGAGATTATATATTGAGCCCTATTACGCGCTAACTATATCGGGCAGGCGCGGTGGTACAAACGAGACGGCCAATTCCCACCAACAAAAGTTTTTGTTAGATGCTTTCAAAGAGTTGATTGGCTGTTCTGAACAATAAGAAATCAGAATTGATGTGAATGTCTTGTTTCTGTCAGCGGATATCAAGGGTGTAAAAGTTTGAAGGGAAGGAAGTTCTCATCCAAAAGACGCCCATAAAAGCCGACAGAATCACGTGATCCTTCTAGTTGGCTTAAACGGTCGTCTAGTGGGGAGAAAGAGCGACTTCCCTTGACTTGTCGAAAATCAGTATCAGCGCAAGCAATGCATCTTTTTGATTTTTTACTTAAAGATCGGAACCTCTGGAACCATGGACTTGCAGAATAGTAGGGTTTCGAACCCTCCACCGTCCCAACCGGCGGAACCCTCCACGTCAACATCTGATGCATCTTATTCGATACTACAGAATGCCCAACATGCACCTATGTCGAATGATTTCAACATCTACGGAGTGCCAGCAGACAATACGGTGGTATCTTTTACTCCTGAAATCGGACACCCATCGCAATCCATATCTGCTGGACTTTTCAATCAAACCGAAGACTACTCGCAAGGTATAACAGCGGCAGGCCAGTTTGGTGGGACACAGTTTCATTCACAAAATCCAATGAACAACGCTTCTATGTGGAACACGGCTTCATTATTCTTCAATAACTTTGGATCAGTCAGTAATCCAATGGCCGCCCTACGCAATAGGGTGATTGGATATCCAGCATTGGCTCCTGCTCCGGTTCCAGCTCCTCCCAAGCCTGCACCAGTGGCCAAGGCATTGGTTGAAGCATCTACGCCGTCCATGGTGCAAATAGCTCCTGGTGATGCTACAGCGGCCTTGTCCAGTCTTGCCCAAAGCAAACCGAATGGCAGCCAGACCGTTGCAACTTTTCACGCGCAATCGGTTCCTCTTCCTACACCGAATCCATCTATCAACCCTGCCGTCACACCAAAGCAGCCCACTCCCATGAAAACATCTCCAAGCAAAACCAGTGTCAAAAGCCGTAAGCGAAAGAACAAGCGAAAGCGTGCTCATGACAGCGAAGATGAAATCAAAGCCCATGACTCGAGTTCAGACGATGAATCGGAAGATATGTTACCGTCCGCGAGGCAAACAAAGTCTGGTCGTCAGGTCAATCGGCCCACCTTTTTCGCTCCATCGCCGGAGCCTGTTTCGGTCTCAAGGCAAAAGTCGTCCCCATCAGCGACCACTGCCCCCGCAAAGAGGCGCAGGAAAGTCTATCGCAAGAACGGAAAAGAAATCAATGTCACTTGTCTTCACTGCCAGAGAGGCCATAGCCCCGTTACCAATATGATTGTGTTTTGTGATGAGTGCAACGATGCATATCATCAGTATTGCCATGATCCTCCCATCAAGCAAGAACTTATTGACGATAAGGATGCACAGTGGTTTTGCAGTGAATGCCGACCCGAAACGCGACACAGAGTTTTATTAAAGCTGAAACTGCCACCCCAGCAAAAAGATACTCCTTCAATCGAAACACCAATATTATCGGTTCCTCTTGTTAGTGGCGAGCAGTTTACAGCAGAAGAACAACGCGGCTACCTGTCATCTCTTTCTCATGCTGCCCTTGTTGACCTGCTAGTCACGCTCTCCAAGACGAATCCTACTCTGCCGATATTCCCCGAGAACTTGAAGGATCTACAACGATCAAAGTTCGCCGTGGCGGCCGTGACAGCTACCAATCCTGTTGAGTCGACCGAAGTAGCGACAAGAGAAATAAAAGATGTAGCAAGTCCTAGTGTGGATGAAGAAGATTCCGACTCAGACTCAGACTCTGGTTCCGAATACGAAGTAGAAGAGCACCGCCTTTATCCGCGGTCTGGAAACGGATTCCATCTACCACCGGAGGAGGATGACTTTGATATACTACTTGATGATCCTGCATGCCCTACATTTAGCTACACACTGCATAGCTATCCTCAGGCAAACCCCCTCGCCGACACCATGCCGACAGTACAAGTCTCAGGCTAGTACTATTCACCGTTTTCAAATGGAAGAATCATTACTCTCAACCTTTGTATGAGCATGTAGTCGCAATCAGAGTAGCTCGGCTGTACGCTAGGCCGCACTAGCGCCGTAGCCGATATACGCGCGCTCCCATTGGTTGAACTTGCACACTATAAACGTTTATCTTCAACCTCAAGATGCGTCTACACTGAACATTTGACGTTGAATATACCCACTAATTATGTGTTGATATCTTTTTATGTTCACAAATCATGGAAAAGACGCCAGATGCCGAAGAAACTTCATCTCAACGCCCGACTAAATCTTTTCCACCCAAGCCAACCGAAGAACAAGCCAGTGTGAGATCTCCAGGGCCACCAGATTCGACCGAGGGGCAAGCCATTGCCAGATCTACTTCATCGGAGCAACCGAACTCAGTCGAAGAGCAAGCCAGTACCAGATCAACTCCTCCACAAATACTAGGTCTAAAGGCTCCTCAAATTGAACCGCTTAAGGTTGGGACGCTACCGGAATCCCTTCTAGATACCATTTGACGGAGGTGATCCATATCAGATCTTGTATCTCATTTTTGATGATACTTTCTTTCAAACCGTTGCCAACAATACAAACTTCAATGCGGACACAAAACGATATGCATCAGAGGATCCATTGGACTGCCAGCGAACTTGGCGTCCAACGACCAGAGAAGAAATCAAGGTTTTCTTCGGTATCATGATTTACATGAGTATTCACGGGGCACCCAATACCGAAGCATATTGGAATCAAGGTCTTCCAGAGGGGGCAGGTCACACAGTATCTGCATACATGCCCTTGTACCGATTTCAACGATTGAGTCGATATCTTCATATATCAAAGGCTGACATGAGTCCCGACCTATTCAGGTACGGTAGACCTCAGAAGCGAGCCCAATTCGTCAAACGTGCTCAAATTGCCAAATGTGCCAGCGAAGCGGTACCGACGACCCGGGTCAGGTGGCTGTTTACACCTTCGACGAGTTGATTCAATTCCTAGATGGAGCGACTTTTCATGTTTGGAAATCACACAGCTCACAAGCCAAGGCCAAGGGTAAGACTCAACAGAGTCGCACCGATATTCGAAAAATGCTATGGCGTCGATTACTCTCGTCTTCGCTTTACTCACCGTTTGTGCAACCACCACCAGAATTAAAACGAAAGGTGCCTCACGATGAGCCAGCAGCGCACGTCCCCAGCAAGTCATTACAACTGCATACGGTGCGCAGACACCCAATGGCGCTTAGGAGGAACTGTATTTGGTGTCAAGAACAATATGCCATTCATAAGCGTCTACGGAATGAGATGCCGCCAGTGCCTATACCGCGAACACAGTGGCTATGTGCGGGGTGTAATGTGCATCTGTGTAAACCGGGATCTGGAGGGAATGACTGCTTCAAGCAGTTTCATAAACCTGTAACCGCTGGCTTGGACAAAGGTTTGGCTTTTCCGATGATTTATCGAGCTACATGATATCAACCATTGCAGCAATCTCCTCGGCAACATCAATAGCGTTCGCATCCTTTTGTTCAAACGCGCCAAAATTTTCACCGCGCCCTTGATCTACGTCTTTGTACGGTGCAGCTTCTCCAAGGTGTAGGTCTGCGTAAATTGCTTGTCCTCGGGACTACCGGCCGTGGCAAAATGGTTTGTTCCGCGGCTAAAAGCGCCCGGAACGATGATGCTGCTCTCAATGCCCCATTGATTACCGTCAAAATCCTTTCTCAGGCCAAGATCAAAAAGGATACGGCGGCCAAAGGGATGACTGATGAGAAAATTAAAGTCGGGGCACAACTGACGGGCCGTCAGCATGTCATTATCTCCGTCCTCAAAGAGCCAGCGATCAGGAAGATGCAGATGCCCGGTGGGCAATGCATAGACCTCGACTGCTGTGGAAGGAGAGGGCAGTGAATTCATCTTAAAAACATAGGTAAACGGATCGAGCTGCGAGTTAAACATATTGTTCAAAAATTATATCTGGTTGGCAGATATCATCGAGTTTGACACTGCTGCGGCGTTAGGGACCAGTTCCGGAGCAAAAGTGCGCTAAACCGGCCATAATGACTACCATGAGTCCTATCACCAAAAGTCCATATATCGATGATCACGGCTCGCTCGGTACATTCTCAGCCTCAATGAGTGTGGCTGCTATTGGCCGCATCTTTAGGCAGAGTTCCTCTCTGTTCTGCTCAGACACCAGGACGATGTCTGTTGCTGACCACCCAGCAGTTGTCTGTGAGGCTGGCGGGGTTGGAAACGAATATCTTGATTCTGGTCACAGCTGTTGATAATTAATGGTATCGCAACACCGTGATCCGTCCCGGTTATTATCGCAGTTATGTTTCATGTTAGGGTTTGAAAATCATCTTTTGTATGGGAATGAGTTATCTCAACAGCCCCACTCGGCGGCTTTGGTCCTGGAATCGGAAAACCCTTGGCTCCGAGCAGACAAAATGACAGCATCACCTGCGACAGAAACAATATCGACATTCTGAGATTGGAATATCTGGCTGAACTGGGAAGTCTAGACTCCAGTGCCATGAAAGCAATGAAGCATGCAGGCCAGATGTCAAGCTGTCATTGCTGCAGAAGTGGATACACGAAATATTAGGAACTTGGGAAGATTATTTAAATGGCAGAATTGAATTGATTGATTGGCTGGCTTTTAACCCCTGTCGGCTCACCGTAGGAGAGTTCGCTGTATTCGGAAGTAGGCGCCATTCTTGACAATTATTAAATTTCCCTCCTGTCTGGTCTATCCCAGCTATTGAACTTGAAAAAAGAAAAAAAAAAAAAAAAAAAAAAAAGGCAAAGAAAACTATTAAACATTATTAAGACCTTATCAAAATCCAGAATTCAGACATTCCTGAGTCCTGCGGCTCCTGCCACGTGGAGGTTCAAGGTTGTGGTGGAAATGGGGGTAGTGGGGGTAGCGGGGGTAGCGGGGGTAGCGGAGGTAGTGGAGGTAGTGGAGGTAGTGGTGGCTGCGGAGGTTGAGGAGGTTGAGGCGGCTGAGGAGGCTGGGGAGGTTGAGGTGGCTGAGGAGGTTGAGGAGGTTGAGGAGGTTGAGGAGGTTGAGGTGGTTGTGGTGGTTGTGGTGGTTGTGGTGGTTGTGGTGGTTGTGCTGGTTGTGGTGGTTGTGGTGGCTGTGGAGGCTGTTGTGGACTGCGAGCAACTAGAGCAATCTCAGACTGACAAATTCCCTCAGCCTGCGACGGCAGTACTTGGCAGAAGAGGCCAGGGCAGCATTGGATTTCAGAAGGCGCGCAACGTTCAAGTTGGACGCTGCATTGCTGCTGGAGCGTTTTCGGAACAGGTGCGGCCGAGCCCAGGCCCAAGAGGAGCCCGAGAAAAGTGATAAACCGCATGAGAACTCCAGAACGTAGAAATGTACCAAGTCAGGCTTCAAAGTCGGTACTTGGAGACACAAAAGGGGTGTTGATGGGTAGACACTGTGCTCTTATAATGCTCAAACGCACAATGCTATTTAGTTGAGTATGTATATTCTGACGCAATTGACATTGGGCTGGCTGATTCTAAATTTAATGATCAGTATGTGAGGCAATAGACTCTTATATGCTGATATGTAGAAAGTTGCATTGACCATGGTTGCTCAAATACATTCATTGCAGTTTCTGTGAACCAAGGAGACAGGAAATTTGACTCTATTGTTCAGGAAATTCAAAGCCGCAGAGACAAAGGCGATCATAAGCACTTCTTAATACAATATTTCATGGATGTAAAGTCACAGATGACTTGGAACTATTTATCATCAGCTCAGTTTATCCGTGACATAAAGAATTTATTGTCTATTAAAATGTACCCCGGGTTCTTGATGGCATTGATCTTCACTGCAGCATCAAGTCCTTCGAACCTAATTACTTCCTTGACAGGTATCTCCCATATTTGATATCCACCATCACGGACCATTCACATAGGTTATGTTGACATCAACGACACAATGCTCAGTCCTAAGTTCCGACCAGGTGGTTCAATGTTGACTGTATGCCATGGACCAAGTTAACCTACCAGTCAGTGCGTGGACTGGCAAATGTGTAAAATCCTGACATGGCGGACGCGGAAGTCTTCTCCGGACATGGATTGGATAGTTGCTATTTAATCCGACTGCATCCTGCAGGTTCAATTATGAGCATCTATCAATTGACACCCACGCTGGTCGAAGATCCCTAGATCTGGACCATTTCCGTAAACATTCTCCGAGTACCTTGGGAGACGTAGATAGAAGTTGTGCCAACCTTAACATCGAGAGGAATATAGATAAAAGAGTATACCCGAGAAGGATCAATATGACTAGTCAATATCTTCTTAATAGGATCCTTAGCCGGGATAAGGCCAAGAAATGAGACCAGGCATAGAGTTAATACTAAAAGCTTCGTTTTATCAAACTTTTGACTGATGGTCTTTTCTACAATATAGAATGTCTATTCTCCCCACCATTACGCTTCTATTCGAGAGGGTCCGTGGTATTCAAATTAATTTGTCGTTGTTACACGTCAACTGGTGTCTGAGACATTTGTCGAGATGATTTGATATCAAATATAATTCAGATGCGAATTTGTAAATCTTCAACATTGAAAGCTCTTGGTCTAGACTTCTCCTTTCAGTTCAGTTGTAGATGGCTTGGCCCCGAATTGATTATCCGACGATATGCGTATAAACAGAAAATGGCCATTGGTCGTCGAATTGGGATATTGTCATTGTCCTTTGTTACTGACAACTTCATGCAAATGAGCCGCAAGATTTTGTAGACATTCGGAGAAAGTCTTGTGCGCCATGTCTGGTGTGGGGAATACTTGAATCCAGAAGAATCTGAGGATCAGAATTATTGATGGGGACAGACATTTGAGGTGTTATATATCCGCTGGAACCCGATTTTGATTCAGAAATTGAAGCATCGGAATCCCCAGTCTACCTAGGTTTGCTACGACAGTCAGGTTCTGGCGGATTCTAGGCAAATTTTGCCATAAATCTTTCGCAATCCAAATATCACCAGACGGACATTTCCATGAAAAAGCCCCCCAGTCATAAAGCAGTGAGACAATTCAAAATCAATGACGCTTGGTGTATTTCCAACGATACTCAAGTTTCTACCAATCCCAAAGCAAACTAATCCCAAAGCAAAAAGGGGAAATTTAAACTTGAGGCTTAATCCGATGTCAGCATAGAGTTTCAGAGTGTCATACTGAGTCGTTCATTGCCCACAGACTGTAGACTATAAAAAAATATGCCTCGTTTGGATGAATTGACTTTGCGGGAGAATACATTGACTTTTTGATCCGGATTTTGAAAAGGTTTATGATGATCCATGGTCAGACCTTCTATTACTCGTATATCATGAGTTCGTGGACTAAATCTCAATTATCCGTGAAATGCCGCCTTTTCCCCTCGTCACCTTTTTAGATTGGTCTCTAAACAGTTCTAGCCCTAAAGTTGGACATTAGATCGTCTCCTTCCGAAATGTACTCATAACAGATCGATTTTCAAACCTTAATGGGGCAGATATAGATACTAGTATGTAATACTATATGTATCTTGGTATAATAACGGGTTGTATGAACTTGTATGAAACCTGTTCGTACCTAGTTTTACTATGACCGAGAAGTGGAGTGGGATGTGTATCGTATTGTATTCTGTGTGTCTATCAAATTCATCCACAGCCAAAAATCCCTTCGAAAATTGCCAGTGGCCATTATTACTAGCCAAAAAAGTCCCAGTTTCGCCAATCTCAAGTCGCATTCTCCAGCGCTGTTTTGATAGTCGATCTACTTCAGCCCAAGCACACTGCAATTTCGAAAACTTACATCCTTTCCCACGAATATAGCCCCAGTTGTTGGAATAAATAGTTCACATTCGTGTGATATCATGCTTGGAACATGGAGGGTCTAGACGCCTAGTTTCTCATAGATGAATTCGGAATATTCATCTTGTTAGATCGGAGGTCAACGTAGCTTGATACTACCTGTACTTGCTCCCCAGCCTCCCTCAATCAGTCCTTACTAGCTTTGCCTTATTGTTTCATTACAATTACCCAATATTTCCCCAAAGTCTTTTAGGGTTAGGGTTAGCAGATGCTACACGACACTAGCATTTAGTTATAACGAACAGAAAGCCCCTTGGTCAATATATTGATGTCAGTTTCAATATGATTCATCTGAATGGGGGAGAGTGCTCCGAATCGCTATTGATCAGATCGATATTATATCAGAGTGCTCTCCGTTCCCATATGAACCAGAGACTCTAGATCTCAGATTCGGACGTCGGATGGCCTTCCGTTCGTTATAGCCAGCAAAACCAGCCAGGGTTAATACCATAGGGTATCCTTCGCGGGACGACTGAAACCGTTCAGGCTTCACTTCGTGTCAGATGTTGGGTTTCCTCTTCTCTGGTATTTAAGGGTGCTCTTCCCTGATTATCAGTAGACTATTCTTTTTTCTATTTACATATTGTGATATTACCTTGTTCTTGAGCTTCGGGTTGCCGAACTTTTCCTATTTACTGCTCCCACCGCCGAATGAAGTCGATGACGAGAGACACCGTTACATTGCTACAGACGCAGCACAATCTCGCAATATAATATTCAACAATCGTTCGAAAGGGAACTTAGCGACTATATAGCATCCGATCGCTGGTACGATACGAGAGCTTCACATGCACCTGATCCCTTATCACCTCACCACCGAAGACGATAACAACGAAATGGAGAAAGTCGCAACAACGCGGCGTCTCATTACGCCCCGACCCGCTCAAAAATGGTACGAACACTTCAACCTCGACCTCATCATCAAAGTCCTCAACCAAACCTTCCTCCACCCCTTCGTCGCATGGATCGTCGTCCTCTGTCTCCGCGCCCAAGTCACACCCACCGATCACCCAGCATGGATAGCCGCGGTAGCGTACGCTTCATTCCTCACACTTCTCACGGTAGCGAACATGCTCGATCGTCGATTAGCGTATGGTCTGCCTCGCGAGGTGGAGCCGAGTCATGAGGTTATTGTGATTACTGGTGGGGGAAGCGGATTGGGCCAACTCATTGCGCAGATTTATGGGATGAGGGGTGCGAGTGTTGCGGTGTTGGATATTAAGGAGGTTAGTGAGGTGGATGGGTGGGATGAGCTATCGGGTGTTGAGTATTATCAGTGCGACGTGGGGAACAGGAAGGCTTTGGAGATGACGGCTAAGAAGATCGAGGAGGATGTAGGTTAACCTATGCTTTTGGCATCTAAGGTATCTGAACTAAGCTGACTATGGAATACAGCTGGGACGGCCGACAGTGCTCATCAATTGCGCCGCGGCGTCTGTACATGGCGTGCCATTGCTATCACTAACTCCCGGATCCATGACGAAAACAATCCAAACAAACCTCCTGGCGCCATTCCATCTGATGCAAATCTTTTTACCGGCGATGCTGGAAACCAACATGGGCGGCGTCATAGTAAATGTGAGTTCTGTTCTGGGCTATCTCACGGCTGCTGGACTGTCGGACTATTCGGTCAGCAAAGCTGGCTTGAGCGCGCTTCATAAATCACTCGAGGCTGAGCTGAGAGCTTCCGGACATGACGATAAGATCAAGACACTGTTAGTGGAAACGGGACAACTGTCGACACCCTTGTTCAATGGAATTGAAACACCAAGTCAATTCTTTGCCCCGGTCCTTGAGCCTATTCAAGTCGCATATGAAATTGTGTCGGCCATTGATAATGGCCAAAGCGGTGTCATCAGATTGCCCGCTTTTGCCAAGTTGGTAAACTGGTATGCTGTACTGCCTGCATCCATCCAAAGGCTCGCCCGTCACCTGAGCGGAATTGACACCGCTGTTGCAAAAGCGTACAACCGCAACGTTCTCCAACCAGAAAGTGTGCCCGAGAGTGGATCAGAGAGCGATGTATGAATAAGGACATAGAATATGACACTCAATCTGTCGAAATTATCGGACGACAACGAACATCGGATTAAACTCGCTATCATGCATATGAACCTATTGTTCAGTTGCCAAAACCACCTTCTCTCGCTCGGCACGCTGAGGCATGCCTTTCTTGGTGTGTTTCCGAACATTGTCCACTCTTCGTTTGATAGCCGCAAGCTCCTCCTTCTTGATCTCTCCCGCTTTCTTGATAGCCTTGGGCACATGGCGGTAATTCTTAATTCTTCGGATCTCCGGCATGTGAGAGTACCTCCGGATAAGAGCCTGATCGTATTCGAGTTTCTGGCGCTGCTTGGCGCTTTTGATACCGGCTCGGGATGATGCGTTGGTGCGCCAGATACGGATGTTTCCATCGTCGGATCCAGACAGGACGTAGTTGTTATCAGGAGTGAACATGGCCGAGAAGACTCTGTATATAGATGATGAGTAACGACCTAGATATTGAGGATCAATGAATAGACTCACCTCTGCATTCGCTGTGTATGATAGACGTCCCTAGAGCGACCCTGGTTTCTGTTGAACAGTCGTATAGTGCGGTCGTAGGACGCTGTAACCAATTCTTCACCAGTCGGACTGAACTCGACATCCATAACGGCGGCAACATGGTCTTTGTAGATATTCAATGCCCGATCCATCTTGCGCATGTCGAACATGTACGCATTGTGATCTTCGTTAGCAACAGCGAAGTTGAATGCTTCCATAGGATTCCAAGAAATAGCGTTGGACGCGAGGGTAAGGATGACTTTGGCCACTGGTGTTGAAGTTCGCAAATCATATACAACGACAGAGCGATCGTTTGCTGTTGAGCCGAGAATCGACGTTTCTGTCTGGTTAAAAGCAACTGATGTGATGGTGTCGGTGCTAGTTGGCCAATGCAGAGTTTGAGAAGCATTTGCAGAAGGACGGGACAGATCGTAGATAGAGATGACAGACGACGCCGCAGCAAAGGCATTTTCATCGCGGTGATGTGAAACACTGGTGAATGGAGTTTGACCGAGGAAAGTCGCCAGCGGTGGTGCCTCTGGCGAAGAGTTATAAGGATCGAAAAGCTTGACAGTTTTGTCGCTAGCGCAGGAAAGGAGCTTGCGGTCTGGCGTCCAGCAAAGACCCTTGACAATATTTTCATGTGCTTGTGTATTCCATACTTCGTTTTTTGTCTCCATATCCCATACTTTGACGACTCCATCACCCGAACCACTTGCGAAACGCTCCAAAGAACCCGGGTCTTTGGCCATGGTATACACCCCATCAATATGTCCTCTGCCCAGCTGGCCGATGAATGGTGCAGCAAACATGCGGTCCATCTTGGTTGCAGTCAAAGCTCTGGTATATTCTCGCGCTCGCTCAAACGGATGCTGTGCTGGGTCGAGGTTTCTTTGCAGTCTTGCAACGCTCGATCCAGGCGCTTGCTGCGAGGCAGCAGAGCGCGAAAGGGCTTTGATTTTCTGTCATGATTGTTAGTACAAAATGATCTGTAAATTTGGAATAATAGATTCAACACACCATTTTGAGTGAATTGTGGTTAATCACAAATTGTATATGAAGAGAAAATAAATTCGAGACTGGCGGAGATAAAAATATTTGGAGGACCCGCTGCACAGAGCTGATTGGCTCCTTCAGTGGTTGCCGCAAGCTCGCAGTTGGCAGCTCAAGTGACGCTTGCTCAGAGCTCTTGTTGATCTCCAACTTCCACCTTCAAGTCAATCCATCACCTACGAACTACACAGATACATCATCAAGCATCCTCTATTCAGATATATCTGACTTTCAGCTCACTCTCTTCGACTGCGCTCGCATACGACATCGACCACATCATGGCTTCCACGTCCGCCAGTGAGCGTATCGAGGGAGCAAAGTCACTTGCATCAAAGGACCCTGCCAAAGCTGAGCAAATATACCGGGATGTGCTGTCAGGCGGCATTGGGAAGACCGAGTCGGCGTCAAGAGACTATGAGGCAGCTCTCGTTGGGCTGGGAGAGCTGTACCGGGATAACAAGAAGGCACATGAGCTTGCTGAGCTAATCAAAACGAGCCGTGATGCTTTTTCTTCGTTTGCAAAGGCAAAGACAGCTAAGCTAGGTGAGTCATTACTTTCTCGAAGCTGTAATTAATCTCTAACACCATACAGTGCGACAGCTCTTGGACCTGCTGAGCGAGATTCCGAACACGATCGAGATTCAAGTCGCCGTCATCAAGTCATCGATAGAATGGGCAGTCTCCGAGCGACGATCCTTCCTCCGACAGAGCTTAGAAACACGCTTAGTCGCTATTTACATGCAGAAGCAATCCTACTACGATGCCTTGACCTTGATCAACTCCCTGCTCCGGGAACTGAAGCGGTTAGACGACAAGGTTGTACTGGTGGAAATTCAACTCTTGGAATCAAGAGTCTACCATGCTCTTGGAAATCAGCCCAAGGCACGCGCAGCCTTGACCTCAGCCCGTACCTCCGCCTCGGCCGTCTACACTCCTCCCACCTTACAAGCTGGTCTCGACATGCAGAGTGGAATGTTACATGCAGAAGATAAAGATTTCAACACAGCGTACTCGTACTTTATCGAGGCTCTCGAGGGTTACAGCTCTGTCGATGACACAGAAAAGGCCACAGCAGCACTGCAGTATATGCTTCTTTGCAAGATCATGCTCAATCTCGTGGATGATGTCACGAATCTGCTCGGCTCAAAGCAAGCATTGAAGTATGCAAGCACACGACTCGAGGCCATGAAAGCTGTTGCTCGTGCTCACGCCAACCGATCTTTGGAAGAGTACGAGAAGGCGCTTTCAGACTACCGATACGAGCTTGGCGGCGACGTCTTCATCCGCAACCACCTCCGCCGACTCTACGACGCTATGCTGGAGCAGAACCTTATTAAGGTCATTGAGCCTTTCAGCCGAGTGGAGATTGATCACATTGCCAAGATGGTTGGCTTAGACACTCAACAAGTGGAGAGGAAACTGTCGCAGATGATCCTGGACAAGGTCATCGTCGGTGTGTTGGACCAGGGGGCCGGCTGCTTGATCGTCTTTGAGGAAACCGAGAGAGACAAGGGCTACGATGCAGCATTGCAGACGATTGAGAAGTTGAACAATGTGGTGGAGGTTCTGTACGCTAATCAAGCGTCCATGTTGGAATAGACAATAGCTGCTATGTAATCATACATACAACGTTGAGAGCAATAAATCAAGTTCGCATATGCAATACAATAGTTCATCAACTTCCAATCAGTAAATAAAATAGCTTTTTCATCTCTATATAGCATTATAAATTCGTGTTCTACGAAAGGACTGATAATGTGGCCAAATCGGGTTAGCGCCGTGTCGCGAACGTTTCTACGATCTGCCGCCCTGGACGTTCATCGCGACTTCAACGCATCTTGGTATTGGTCTGATAGCCACCCACTTGTCTCAACTCTTACTGCCACCGCTATTATCAATTAGGGATTAATATTTGGCTGTGCGACACTGACCACGTAACTGCCAACATGGCTATGAACGCCCCAATGCAGCCCAATTATCCTCGTGGCTACCCTCAGGCCGCGCAGCGCTCACCCGCCGCACCTCGTCGCGGAGCTCCAGTTCCAGGTTTGTATTCTTTGAGCATATTTGGCAACGTGGTCCAATAGATTAAAGGCTAATTTTTGTTTTTTTGTGATAGGTCCCGGTGTGCCCATGCCTCATCAACAAGTTGCTCATCCTCAGTACATGGCTGCCGCAGCAGCAGCAGCAGCTCACCAACGTGGTATGCCTCCCGTCAACGATCATCTCCGGCGTAGCCGAAAACCTACCGAAAAGAACATGCCAGATGGCATCGAAGAATATGTCATTGGCGATGGAGTACAAGAGTACAAGAAGCTACAAAACATAGAGAAACGTCTGGACTCGTCCATGGTTAGAAAGAGATTGGACATTCAAGATTCGCTAGGTCGATCGGTTAAACGCTACAAGACTTTGCGTATCTGGATATCGAATACGACTGAAGGACAGGATTGGCAACAGGGCGAACAGAACGGGAACGGTGAAGGACCTGGTGCGGGCCGATACAAAGTGCGAATCGAAGGTCGAATTTTGGACGACGGTAGTGCCGATGTGACTGTCCCAGCTGAGGACAGCGATTCCGAGGAGGAGCAAGAAAAAGTCGTGGCTAGCGAAGGAGGTGAAGACGCAGAAAAAGCCAAATTGAAAAAGCCACAACGTCCACGACAGAAGCTGTCGCATTTCTTCAAATCAATCACAATCGACTTTGACAGGACAAACAGTGTAAAGGAAGCTGACTTGTCACCTATCACATGGACCAAACCTCAAATTCCTCCCACTGCTGTATCTCTGCCACCTTCTGCGGACTTTGATGAAATATCCTTCTCCCGCGCAGCTCAGGAGAATGTCAACTTCACGCTGACCCTCGTCCGAGATGAGCAGCCTGAGCGGTTGAAGGTGAGCCAGGAGCTGCAGGAAGTCATCGACATGGAAGAGGCTACGAGAAGTGAAATCATCTCTGCTCTCTGGGATTATGCACAAGTCAAGGGACTCCAAGAGAATCACGAAAAACGTCTAGTCCGCTGTGATGCGAAATTGAGAAATGTATCTACACCTAACTCTCTGAGTTTATTCCAGCTTGCTAACCGATCGATAGATTTTCGGCCGTGACCAGATCTTCTTCCCTGCAATCGTCGACGTGATCGGCAACATCACCACACCCCTCGACCCCATCAAGCTTCCATACACAATTCGCGTGGACCAAGAGTTCCACAACAACCCAACACCCACAATCTACGATATCCGTGTCGCCATGGACGACACCCTGCTCCAGAAAATGGTCTCCCTCACCACAAACCCACAATACGCCACCTCCCTCCGCACCATCAGTGACCTCGACGACCGCCTAGCCATCATCATCCAGGCGATCATGCACTCCAAGGCGCGCCACTCATTCTACACTTCCCTCAGCCGGGACCCCGCGAACTTTGTGCGTCGTTGGATCAGTTCACAGCGTCGGGACCTCGAGACTATTCTCGGAGAGGCTGTCCGTGGTGGTGGGGAGGATGGTAGTGGTCCTGAGTTTAGACGGGGTGGTGCGAACAGTGCCTGGAATGCGCCTGTGGCGAGAGAAGCGGTGCGGTACATGCTTGCTCGTCCAGAGGCTAATACCGTGTATCGATAGATCCATGATTTATTGGGGGGTTTCAGATGTACTTTTACTGATTGTGTTGGAAACGACTTTATTCTCTCTTTCTGTTATGGCCAGGTAGTTTGGGCGTGCGATATGTGTGGATTACTTTTTTACTTGTTTGTTTTTGATAAGATATGGAATTCTAATCAATTCATGGAATAAATGTATAAGAATGATTTCTTCATCAATAAACTAGATACGACACCCAATCCATGTACTGTCCGGCCGGTGCTATCTGTAGCTGTGGTGGGTTTCTGATAATAATCGAAGCAAAATAATCTTACTAAGCTAAATGTAAATACAAACACAAATCTCAGCCATCACGCAACGGCGACTTTGCGCTGTTTCAGCGCCTCTCCTCCTTCCGTAGTTTCTACACCCGTCGCAGCGGGAACCGCAAGCTCAGCGCCATCCCCAGTCTCGAAATATCCCAGCTCTTTCTCCAGCTTGTCAGCTGCATCCAGAACATACCCAGGTTCCTTGGGGGGCACCAGGCCAGTCTCCTTCTTTTCAGCGGGTTGTTGACGGAATCGTTTCAAGACCGCATCAATCATTTGCGAGAACCAGTAGAAATTGAGCGAGTTGAGGATCAAGTTCGAAATGACGTATACGATTGGCAACCACTGCGGAAGCGAGACATCGGTGAAATAATGAGCGAACTGCGAGATCTCGGCATTGGCTCTGAGGCAGCTATCATCCGCGCACAGGGCTCCGCCTTCACCGAGCTTGAAGATTGGAGCATTGGTAGACACGCCATCGAGGAATGGCGAATGAGTCATGGAACGACTTTGTTTCCATGCGTGCCACATATCGCCGTAGACAATGACGGATTGCCATGTGCCCCAAACGAGACGGCAGGAGAAGAAGACGACTAAAAGCATCATGCCGTTGTACCATTGCAGTTTGCTGCCGGTCATGTTGACCTTGTCCAAGAACCAGTGGATATTGAGGAATGGGCTGGAGAGTTCGTAGAGGATGAACGTCGGCCCGTAGTAGTTGACGAACGGTCTCTGATAGAAGCCCCAAGATTAGACACAGTCTGGAATAAATACTCTGAGAGAAGGACTTACGAATCCAAGACTAAACACGCACAAAGCGCTGATGGCATGAAACAGCATCCCAACCCCGAACAGATTGATATGCAAAGTACTGACGATAAGGTCATAAATAAAATAACCCGTCGCAAGAGCTTGTACAAGCCCAATAGCACCGGTATATCCATGCACCCGCTCATCGATATTCATTCTCTTCCTTTCTTCATCCGTAAACATGACCCATAGGGCGATGACGTTGATGAGCACACTCTGCACAAACGAGACGACGTGGATATCCCAGTTTAGGCGTGTGCGTTTCGGGAGTTGTGGGTAGTATCGAGGAAATAATAGAGTGGAGAGCCATGGTGAGATGTAGGAGTGGATGACTTGGTAGAATGCGAAGGCGAAGATGACTTCGTGGATGTGGTAGGGGAGGCTGTATAGACGTAGGTATTCGGCGTAGGGTGTAACGAGGTCCTGCAGCCAGGCCGGTGGAGGGGGTAATGGATCTAGCATGTTGCTAGGTCTTGCCTGGAAGGCAAGGATGAGGTTGTTCTGTCGACTTGACTAGACGGAGAACATCTCAACCGAAAAGGAGGAGAACGACTGCAGAGTTAAAGAATAAAGGAGTTATCAAAATATATATCGGAAAGAAAGGAACATCCTCCTCATCAAGCTCCTGAGAATGTTGAGGTCACGCTTGACTTCGAGAATGGATGAAATGAAGCAGGTGGGCAAGCAAGGTGATCTTTATCTGGCTGTGACGGGCAGGAGGCCGAGGCTGCGTGGATGCGTTGGGGACGGTTGTAGCCAATCAGGTTGATTGTTGTATCAACCACTACAGGCAGCACTTGCCTACGTACTCCTTCTACGTATTTAGTATCTAGACTGCATTTCTATTCAGTTACTCACAGTTCGAGAATCGACAGCGTGACGAGTCTAGGACTCTAAGACGGGATTGGAGATGATGAAGCTGACAAAGTCACGCGACCATCTGCTGCTCATCCTAACGAGGAACAAGTCATACGAACACCTCAAGTTTGAAGTAGATTCTGACATAGGGAGTAGTTTCCATACATTCTATAGATTACAACACATTGTCTGCTACGTTCTACCTGTGTTGTCGTATAAAAGTTATCATGTAGACAGCGAGAGAGGTGATCTGCTAGCTGCACGGACCGCTGCTTATTTCCACTACAAAAGCTCTAGTATAACTACGTAGTACGAGTAGTCAAGTCATTATCATTTGCAGGGCTAACAACCAAGTGCAATACCCCATACAGTCATACAAACAAAGGAGAGACATGAAATAAAAGAAATATAAAAACACAAACATAAACCAAGAAATCGTCCGGCTATCCAGACAATCGCGCTTAGAGAGGTATCAATAGGAAACTAAACATAATCATTCTTTCCGCTCAATCTAAACAACCAAAACATTTCCGGGGACGGGCGGTCGAATGGGGGCAAAGTTGGCCGATGTTAGACATTGATAGGACGCTGGATATCACTTCCTAATCCACTGTCATTCTGGCCAGGGATTTTGAATCCAGGTGGTGCCTCAAGCTCGGATAGATCTTCTTCGATGGCAGAGTGCTCTTCGTGCTCGTCAATAGTGGTCTGATAGTCGCATTCGTCGTCAACACTTTCATCGTGTTGCTCGTCGTGGTCTTCAGGATCTTCTGCGTCAGAGTGCTCCGATTCTTGCTCGGATTCCTGCTCATATGATTGATCATGGTGCTCGGCCTCATCTCCGTCCTCGTCATCTTCTTCAATAATAGATCCAGTGTGCTCCGCAACTAGACCATTCGTCGTGCTGGCATAGCTGGGCTGACGACTGGACTGAAGACTGGTTTGACCACTAGGCTGACGGCTGGCTGAGATGGTGCTTTCACTGTCATGGCTCACACTTTCTAGATAACGACCCGTATCGGCTGTCCGCTCAGTACCCGCATCGCTATGAGCAGCGCTGAAATGCTCGTCTTCTTCTAGGAAGCTTTCGTTCTCCTTGTTAGCCTCAAAGTCTCTTGACGTCCCCCAAGATGTCTTGCGCGATGGGAGGTTGGACCGGACCGAGTGGCTGCGCTTGAGGTTCATCAGTCCACTAGTACCAACTGGAGCCGTGACGTGACGATCAGTAGGACCTCGGTTACCAGTTACATGGCTGAGACTGAGGATACGGCGCTCCTTGCCGCCTTTGGACGAAACGGTGGAACTGTTATATGCAGGATTTTTAGCCGGCTGACGGCGTTTCAAAACCATCTCCACGCCATTGCTAACCAAGCTGCGAGTATCCTTGGCTGGACTGTTGGTGCTGGTGGCACGACTAGTAGCACGACTAGTTCTTGTCGTGTTGCTACCGTAGCTGGGAATGCGTCGGAGGCTCATACGGCTCTTGCCTCGTCCGCTTTCTTTCAAAAGCATGGTCCTAGCATGATCAAAAACACCTGCAAGAATTCGCTTCTCAAGACCTTGTGCGCGCTCCTCGAAGAGTTCCATCTCGTGTTGTCGGATATCAAGAGCAGTCTCTAGTCCGTGGAGTTCTTTTCCGAGTTTCATATTCTGCTTGGTGAGCTGCTCCTTCTCAATCTTCATGGCCTGAATGATTTTGAGGAGCGATTCTTTTTCATCGTTCAAGCTGAGGATTTCGGATTCGACTTTTTCTTTCTGAGCAAGTCTTCTCTCAAGAGCATAGGCGGCTTCTTCAGCTTCTCGTTTCTTGCGCTCATAGTCTTCAATAACGAGACGTGACTGTGTTGCGACCATCTCAGTGATCTCACGAGAGGTCTCCATAACCTTCTCATGGATTTGATCGAGTTTTTCCATGCCTGCCATGGTCTTGCTAGTGTTCTCGGCATGGTTCATGATCATATCAAGCTTCGAGTGGAGCTCAGTATCGTCATATTTTTCTGGTATGATGCTCTTAGTGCTTTCCGCATGGTTCATGATCATATCAAGCTTGGAGTGGAGCGCAGTATCATCGTACTTTTCCGGGATGATATTTCTTGTGCTCTCCGTATGGCTCATGATTATGTCAAGCTTAGAACGTAGCTCGGAATCATCGTACTTTTCCGGTATGATGTTCTTAGTGCTCTCGGCATGGTTCATGATCAAGTCAAGCTTGGAGTGGAGCTCGGTATCATCATACTTGTCCGGAATGATGATTTCTCGAGGCTCTGGAGGAGGTGGAAGAAGAGCAGGAAGCATTGTCGGGATAGTGGCAGGAATAGCGGAAAGGTTTCTGCTAATCTCTTCATTTGTCTTTTGAGAGTGCTCATAATGTTGTCCGACAAGCATAAGGATATCTTTGATGGCGCCAAGAATCTGAGGATGGTATTCCAGTATTTGACTTTCCACTCGATCTGTAGCGGCTGAGGTCTTCTCTAACTCGACCTTCGACAGATCGTTGAACTCCCGGATTTCGTTGTGCATCTCTTCCATTTTGTCGTACGATTCGCTGATCTTGGTGAAAAGCGTCTTGGTATCGTCCCCCATGCGCTCGCAAGACTCAGTAACGCTATTGCCCATGGCACCGATGATCAATTTGATATCCTCCGCAAGGCCCTTTGTGCTTGTCAGGTGTTCAACATTCATAGTGTCTCGTTCTTCTGTCTCGGAGAACTTCTTGTCGAGATTTTCTTGTAGTTCGTCGTACTTGGACAAGATGCGGTCAATGCGTTCATCCACTTTCTTCTCCAAGTCTGCTACAATTGCAGCACGAGTCTCGTCTTGTTTGACCATGATTGCTGCATCTCGTTCTTCTGTTTCGAGTTTTGTTGCTTCCTGTTCGCCTCGTGCACGTTCAAACTCCCTATTGATGAGGTCACTGAGTTCTTTGACGCTCTCAACAGTTGTAAAAGCCTCGGAAGACACTGCCAAACCTTCAAGAAGGGTCTTTAGTTCCGACAAGCCCTCCTCGCTTCCATCAAGCTTGCCCTTGAGCTCGTCACGAAGATCGGCAACAACAACCTTAGCCTCTTCAATCTTTTCAGCTAAGCCTCCATGCTCGACTTTGCGTGCTTCAAAGGCCTGGGCGGTCAGCTCTGACTCCATTTCGACCTTCTCTTTGAAAGCATTGATAAGCTCTGACAGCGCTTCAATATCTGATTTTGCAGGAAGTGAGTCGACGTCGGGCAGCTTCAACTCTTCGATACTAGTCTTGACTTCACATATCATGGCTTCCACAGTCTGAAGATCACTCTTAACGATCGGCTCGGGGGCTTCCTCTCCTTCTGGAAGATCTTTGGCCTGACTCTTCGACTCCTCTACGGCAACCCACAAGTCTTTCAGAAGCGTCTCAAGTGTACCAAAATCAGCCTTGGTGCAGCTCTCTGTTTCAAGGCGAGCAGCCACTTCAGCAATGGCATCCTTCAGTTCTGAAACCACTACTTCCAAAGTCATGACTTGTTCGGATTTAGCAAGATCTTCAGTTGAAGGAATATTGATCTCGTCAAACTTGGCAACAGTGTCTCGGAGAAGAGTCTCAATAATTTCTGCATCCTCCCTGCGAGTGTTGGCTTCCGCCACGGATCCGTGAACATCTCGAACGGCTGACAAGACCTCATCTAGATGTTCCCGTTTCAAGGCGTCTTCTGGCGGTGGAGCAGGCGCTGGATTGGCTTCTATCGATTCAACCTTGATTTGTAGTTGCGTAATCAAGAGCTTGAGGCTTTCAATATCACTGCTGATGTTGTTTTCATTGGCAAGTATTAATTCTTGGCCTCGAGTAGTCGATGTTTCTTCGAACTCTTTTTGAGATGTTCTCAAAGCCTCCATCTCGAATTTGATCGATTCCAATCCTTCTTTCAATGCATCAAGCACCTCAGAGTTGTTCTGCTCATCTGACTTGTGAATGAGTGTTTCCAAGTCTGCTCGAATAGTGTCGACGCCGTCGTTGAAGGCTTCAAGCAATTCGCTCGTGTTCGAAAACGTGCTTTCGTTGCCATCTCGTTTTTGCATAGTCTCGGCTTGTAGATTTTCAAAACTCTCACGTATAGCTGAGATGATTTCGTCCTTCTCGGATGGCTCAGACTTGACTAGGCTCATACCAATGGACTCTCGAATGTTCTCAAACTCTTCTCTAACAGCTTGAACAAGTTGGCTGGTATCCACCTCATTGCTCGTGTTAGTGCCAATTTCGTGGATTGCATCGAGTATCTCAGCTTTGTCGCCGGATGTCTCAGTGCGGATCAATAAACCACTGAGTGTCGAGCGAAGGTGTTCAAATTCCTTCTCCATAGCGTCAAGAAGTTCAGGGGTATCGGGATTTCCGCGAGAACTGGAGCTTCGAAGAGCTGCTTCGTTGATAGAATGCTCAATATCGGCCTGTAACAATCGGAAGCCTTCTTTGACGGTGGATATGATCTCTTCTTTCCCAGTAACATCTGCAGCCTTGTCGACATAAGACTCAATATCAGTTCTGAGCACTTGAAGTCCGTCTTTCATGGAATCGAGTACTTGTTCGGTGTCGTGTCCACTGGCGGCGGAATACTGCTTGAACTCGTCTTTCATTTCCTGAACGAGGTCACGAAGGCGATCAAGGACTTGGTCTCCGACGTTGAGGTGAGCGGAAGCTGCTGCTTCCTGAAGGCCAGAAGTCACAGCCTCGAATAGGTCGTCCTTGTTGAGTTCGATTTCTCGGCTAATGGAGCTCTGGTTGACCAGGCCTTCCGAGATTGCGCTGACGATGTCTTCTCGCGTCAAAGCAGGTTCCTGGGTGACCAGGGCGCTACTATGGGAAGCCAAGGCATCATTGATCACCTGCACGACATCTTCTCGAGTCACTGATGACTCGCCCATTTCCTTGGCAGCCGCAAAGTGTGCAGCCAAACCTTCCGTGACCGCATTGAAGACATCATCCCGAGACAATCCAGTGTCCGATTCATCTTGCGTGATTGCTCGCTGGCCGACCATGGCTTCAACGACAGCGCCATGAACATCATCGCGAGTTAGCCCAGTACCAGTAAGAGACTCAGCTAATGTTGAGCGAGCCATAGCCTCTGCTACAGCTTCGAAGACGTCGTCACGAGTAAGTTTAGGCACATCTTCCTCCATCGGAAGTGCCCGTTGGCCAGCCATAGCTTCAGCAACAGCGGCATGAACATCGTCCCGAGTCAAACCAGCAGCGTTAAGAGACTCTGCTACGGCTTCGAACACGTCGTCACGAGTAAGTTTAGGCACATCTTCCTCCATCGGAAGCGCCCGTTGGCCAACCATAGCTTCCACAACGACACTGTGAACATCATCACGAGTCAGACCAGCATTGTTTAGAGACTCTGCTAATGTTGACCGACCCAAAGCCTCTGCTACAGCTTCAAATACGTCGTCACGAGTAATTCTAGGTAAGTCTTCTATGGCAGGAAGTGCGCGTTGTTGATTGTCCATCGCTTCCGATACTGCGGCATAAATGTCCTCCTTTGTGATGTTGGGCTCGGGAATAGTCAGTTCGAAGGACTCCAGGCACTCTTTGACAGCGTCTGCAATTTCCTCGCGGGTGATTGCTGGTGGCGCTTCAATAGGTGGCGGGACGAAGCTTTGCATCCCAGCCTGGACTGCAGCCAAAACCTGGTCGTAAGTCACGGCCTCCTCATGCTTGGGCTGGTAAGCTTTTAATCCTTCAGTGAGACACTCAAGAATTTCCTCTCGCTCCAGGCCGAAATTTTGCAGTTCAATCTCCGGTTTATTGACTTCCCAAGCCTCTCTGACAGCTTCAAGGATGTCTTCCTTGTCCATGCCCACGGTGCTCGGTGCTGGGGCTGCCAGATGCTGTGGGGAGAACTCGTCTAATGCAGACCGAACAGCTGAGAAAACTTCATCTGCATCCGCGCCGCTGCGAGTCAACGAAGTCGATAGTGTCTGCTGATGGTCCTGAATCATGGAATGCATTTGCTCTTTCAGCTCGGCGAGTCCGGCGCGAACGATTTCTGCAACTTCGTCTGCTCCTAAAGGTCGTGGAGTATCTTCTTCAAACTTGGAGGTTGCAGCTTCATCGAGTTTCCGGCCGATTTCTCGTCCCATACCCAAAACCTCTCCTCGTAGTTCACGCACAAGAGCTTTGACTTCACTTGTCAGACCTCCGCCTTCAGCCACACTATTTTTGATTCGGTTGAGAAGGCCCATAATATCTTCACTGATGGCACTTTTCTCGGCACCATTCGAGTCATGGCTAAGAACAATTGGGCCAGATCGGGCGCGCTCTGGAGAGGAAGGTTCTTCGGCGTCAGATCGTACCAGGGCTCGATTTGTTGGATTCTCCTTGACAAGGTTCAGGATCTCTTCCAGCATTTTTGTAACGTTCTGGTCTGCCTCCTTGGTGCTTCCATCCTTTGCAGGCCTCTTTTTCACTTCGTCAACAAGTTCCAACAGCTTCTCTTGGGCTTCTTTCGTGGCCATTTCACGCAAGACCTTCTCCAGCAGTGCAATGCTCGCAGAGCCGTCACTGATAGGCGCAGGCGATCCACAAAGGTCACGCTCCAAAGCTGCAGCAAAGCTTGAAGGACTGGCTACCCGAGGAAGATTAAATGATTTCCGGTGGTTTGGGGGGCTGTCGAATGGCTTGCTGTCAATACTATATCCACTTCTCACGGATCCAAAGACTCCGGACCTTGTACTCGCACTCTCAGGATCCAGGAGCTTGGAGCTGATGTTGTTGGCCAAATCCCGGATACTCTTTCGTATATCCTCATCGCGTGCATTCGTAGCGGCTTTCAAGCTCAGTAAATCAGTGGCGTTATCTTTACTGCGCCTCGTCAGACTTGTCATCTCTTTCTGCAGGCTTGTTGCAATGTTTGTTAGGCTTTGAATCTGTTCGGATAGATTGTTTTCGGATAGCGTTGTGGCCGTGGCCGGTTTCGACACCGACACTTGGACTGATTTGAGTTCGTCTCCAGGGAGCTGCATGTTCTGTAACGCTAGCATGGTAGCTGAGGGAGGAGTATTCTCGCCGATTATAGGTTTGGAAAGATAACGATTGGAGACATAAAGAGATGGCGAGTCACGACCAGAATCTTGTGATCCTGATGTGCCCACACGAGTAGGGCTTTTGTCGAGGTAGTCATCATTAAAAGTGGACGCTCGCGTCTTGCGGTCTGGTGATCTATTTTCGACGAAGTTGCGGAACTCAGTTCGTGCATCAGTTGTAGGTTGAAGGGACTGCATTCGCCTGTGATATTGTCCTTTGACCAGTGACTTTTCTGGAGATGATTTGAGAGGCATAGGATTTATCGTGTACGGACTGGGAGCATTTTCGCGCATCTTTTCTGCGAGGCTCGCTGTGACTGCTTGAATGCCTGGGGAGGCGTTTGATCGTGTTTTTGGGCTGCCAGCACCGGGATTCATAGGTAGAGGTGGTGGCCGCCGTTCGGGGTCAGAACTATCCCACCTGTAGTTTGTATAGCTTGGGATTAGTTCCATTCTGTCTTCGGTGGAGATGAGGATAGAAAACTATCTCAATTGTGGGTTCTTGCGATGGCGGGAAACACGTACATAGGAATATTGAGTTTTGCAATTTCGGAATTCGAGTGTTGATGATTGCTCTTAACAACAAGGTCCATAGTCCCATTGGGAGCTGCCTCGGTATCGCTTGCCATGGTAGAAGGTAGAATTTGCTGTGATAAGGTCTTCGATGATTGTGGAATGTGGGGAGGACTGAGGAATGTACAGACTCTCAGTTGATAAGTAAAGTCATGACAGAAAAGGACAAAAACAAATGAGCAATGCTAAGCACAAAAACACCGCAACAAACAACACCAATCGTGAATATTCGTTGAGATGAATGCGAGAGTAGAAGATGAGAACTCCGTTGTTGGGGGTTCGTGAGTATGGCAGGGGAAGAATTGATGGTCAGAGGTCGAGCAGAGCAAGTTTATCTATGGCAGCGACCAAAACAATGGCGTCAAGACAGGCACAAACTGTGGTAACTAGTGGAGCGAGTGGTCCGATGCCACATCATCTGCTGGGGTTAGTGTGTGATAGCTCAACGCCTGGGAGAGTCGGTGATGGAGCGGTCTCGAGTCAACGTGAGTGTGGTGTTGATGTTCTGCGCATTCTCCGTAGCAACGAGGCTGCCCGCCTGGCAACCGTCAACAAACACCGGCTGACTAAGTGCATGCAGCCAATCACGGCATGCCGGGTACAGGCGCTAGTAGTTTTACACCGACCGTGATCCGACGTGTCATAGCTATATTTGACTGATTGTGACCATTACAAGCACTTACAATGTTTTGTTGATTGTATCTAAGTCTGGTTAATGGTACTAATAACATTGATTTTCTACAAAGATTGTCTGTAGTCCATCGTGACGAGGTGAATTCTAATAAGGATGTATATAGTAGCGTCGAGATGAAGTTTTGGAGAGTGGATGCGCGATAAGACAAAGAAAGATCCACAGGTAGACTGGATAAAGTGATAAATTCAGGCCGAGATGGGTGCCTGATTTTTGATCGGGCCTGGTCACATGATCTGCCAATCAAGCTAACCATTTTCGGTTGGCTTGGGTGTCCGTCAGCCGTCGTTAAACGAGCCAATGAAAAGTGCGCACACAAACCCATCGAGTTAGCCCAGCTTGCCCTAGAGCCCTCATCCACTGACCTGACTTTCCTAAGCGAAAAAAAGAAGTTGAAGTCCGGAGGCCTGCTAACGACACTTTGATCCCGCGACCGATCAACCTCGACAAACCAGCACATACCGTCCGGGAACTTTCGAGATGAAGTGTTAGTCTTGCAGAATTCGAATTGTGTTGTTTTTATCTTTGCGAATGGTGTACTGACGGCGATGGTGTAGTCATGAAAGTTGGCCGTGTGGCCATCATCACCCGAGGCCGTTACGCCGGAAAGAAGGTACGACTACAACATATTCCCTGCGATCGAGATGCACATGAGCTGGATTACTGCGAAGGAACTGTGTGAAAGAATGGTGATGGGAAAACCTGAATGGGATTAAAAACGACCAACACTTGAATTGGGCAATATCGAAATCGTTGAAAAGAATGAAAAAGCAGGAGGGACGAATGGAATAGTCTTCGCAGAACCGACAGCACATGGCATCTCGATCGTTCATTCACGCACAATCTATGTTTTGACGATTGCGAATTCCATTGACATGTTCGATAGGTCGTCATCATCCAGCCTCAAGACACCGGCTCCAAGGCCCACCCCTTCTCCTATGCTCTCGTCGCCGGTATCGAGCGCTACCCCTCCAAGGTGACCCGTCGCATGGGCGCCAAGAAGGTCGAGAAGCGCAGCCGCATCAAGCCTTTCATCAAGGTCGTCAACTACAACCACCTCATGCCCACCCGTTACACACTCGAGCTCGAAGGACTCAAGGGCGTTGTCAGCAACGACACCTTCAAGGAAGTTTCCCAGCGCGAGGATGCCAAGAAGACCGTCAAGAAGGCTCTCGAGGAGCGATACACTAGCGGCAAGAACCGCTGGTTCTTCACTCCTTTGCGTAAGTGCCACTGCTTGGTGCAAGATAAGAGAATCGAGGCTCGATACTAATGCGCTATCTACAGGTTTCTAAGTTATTCGTTTTACGGTGTGATGGGGGTCATTCGGGTGCATAATGGAGCGACATGAAAATCCGGGAATATCTGGAGTGGAAGAAACATTATTCTGTCTTCCAAGTCATCCCTCAGAAAGCGGCTCAAACAAAATAGATGGGAAGGGTTTAGTTTTCTGGAAAAGGAATGGGATGTGTATTGAATATCTCCTCAGTCCTCGATTATAATGGACACTCATGTTGCAAATGAAAACAAAAAAGACGAAGACAAGAAAATCATTCCTTTTAAAACTTATCAAGGCTGTTTCTTTATCTTTATGAGGGAGAAGAAGCGGTTCACATATCATTTGGCGTCAATTTTGATGAAACAAATACCACGCATTTCCAGTTCAATCTTCAGCATACATCCAGATGTCATACCAAGATGTATTCTTTCATCGAGTAGTGTTTACATCCTGGAATTCTGCTAACGCACTCACTAGATAAGACGGCTGTGCAAAGAAGATAAGCCTGTTGTAGTGCCTTCCTTGTACGTCCTTCGACCGAAACTACATCTTAGATGTCTCCATATCTCACATTCGCTGATTGACGACCTCCTTGGATATAGGAGATATTTTGGCTGCTCACGCTCTTGACCTTCCTCAAACAGTCAAATCGGCATAGCCTGCCGCATTTGGCGAATATGCAAGGAAGATCTGTATGGATACAATTACCTATCTCGGAACTCAAAAGATACGGTGCGGGGTTGTCATCAACTACTTTAGCTGCGTTACGTATCATCTTGATTTCCCTTGATGTGTCTAGGATACAAAGATTATGACAGTCCCGCCTCATTGCCTCACAGCTTGATTGCTCTGTTCATTTTGACGAGCTCCTATATTGCAAAAGTCACACCTAAGAAGTTGATTGTGTAAAGAACATTCACAATGGCCCAAGTCGCAACGAGACGATACCCCGAACCCCTCGACCCAAGCTACGTACCAGAAGTCTCAATCACAAAACTCCCAGCCACGGCACCAATTGAAAAGATTCTCGCCATTCTGGACCGTGACGGCGGCATCATCCTCGAAGACTTTGCGACTGCCGAGGAACTACAGAAGATAGAAGACGAAATCAAAGAATCCGGAAGAGAAGACAATGGCAAGACTCATACCGGTCTTCCTATCATCCCCTCCGAGACCCGTGTCGTGCCCGGTCTGGTAGGACGCTCCAAGACCGTGGCCGAATTGTGCGAAAGGCCTGTTCTGAATCAGCTCCGGGAGGAGATTCTAGTCGACAGATTCTCAGTTACCCGCGAGCAGTTCACTGATCACTACAGGATTGATCCTCTGCTTAGCATCAGTCTGTCCTTTCAAATCAATACTGGGGCGCCACGGCAGTCCCTGCACCGCGACGATGCAATCCATGGCACGAAGCATAGCGCACCGTTTGATTTGAAGAAAGCTAGTCAATTTGCATGCTTGATAGCCGGTTGCGAAACTACAAGGGCGAACGGTGCTACGATGTTTGTCCCTGGTAGTCATCGGTGGAACGACAATCGGTTTCCGCGAGTAGATGAATTGTGCTTTGCGGGTGAGTTCAAAGGATATTTCTCCATTGCCATTCAAATTGCTAACTTGTCGCAGAAATGAAAGCAGGCTCAGCACTAATCTTCATGGGCGCCGCCTATCACGGTGGCGGTCACAACAGCGTCCCCAAATCCTGCCGTATTGTGCATGGACTGTTCTTCGTTCGGGGTACTCTTCGTACAGAGGAGAATCAATTCTTAGCAATTCCTCATAGCAAAGCACTTACAATGACGCCGGGAATGCGGAGTCTTTTAGGCTACAAAAAGCCGGGCACGGCACTGGGTTTGGTGGAGAATAGGGATCCGGACGATGACCTGGAGGATATTTTTAAACATCTTGTGGCATGATCTATACCTAAGTATATTTATATGCATCGAGGAAATGAATATTAAATAGCAATAACAAATGGCTATGTGTTATTCTTGCTCCGGAAAGAAAGCAGCCTTCCTTTGAGTAATAGCTACTCCTGCTCTGGCTTAGGGCTAGGGCTTATTAGGGCTAATGTTAGGGCTTCGTAGTGCATCCTACTTCGAGCATTTGGTGTATGAAAATAGAGCCAGAAGATAGGACTATTCCTCCTTTTTTTTTGCCAAATATAAATACTAGAAAGGATTGAGCAGAATGACTATTTTCACTTCTTGATCTAGAAAAGCCCACCTGGTAGATTCCAAAGTTTCACGGGTCAAGACATCGGCTAGCCCTAACAACCCTAAATCATTATCAAGCCCGTCTGCTTTCGAGCCCGGTCAGTACGCTTACACATGCCACGGTCTTGTTAATTTGGGATCTTTATAAGAAAAAACATCCTCGGTATGATCAGCAGCTGGTCCCACGTATTGCATTGCACCCCCCATCTGCTTTGCAGTTCGCAAATGTCGGCATGATGGCATACCATCGAGATTGTTACTACTTCTAGACCTTGCAGGCAGTGATGAAGCATCAGCAACGATAACCGTCTTACCAACCGCACGATATGCAAGCATGCACACAAGATGTGCAGTCGGACATGATCGGGGTGCGTCATAGGCTATGTTTTGAGGACAGTTTCGAACCGAGCCTTCTTCAAGAGAGATAAAGATGTTCCTGCTACCCATCCACTTCAATGCCGGGCACGGGATCTCTTGCTAATGAAGACCTTACTCCAGGAACCAGATAACATGCACCATCCCCTTCGAGATATACATGTCTTCTCTCTCACGGTGATGGAACACGATATTGTGTACCGGCAAATTTTGCAAGAGCTAGAAGTTGAGCATTGATGAGCCACTGCCTCCGTATGTGCAGGAACCCCTTTCCGAGTCGCGGATTTTGAGATAGGTATTGATGCTGAAGCAAACGTGCCAGTGTTGCCACCATCACATGCGGGTTCGACTCGACGCCTTCGATATTGTTGGGCAGACAGACTATAATTTTTTTCTCTCTTTCGGTTGCCTTAGAGCATGTGACAGTTAAGACTCCCATATCCAAGGATAATAATTTCAAATCATTCGAACTGTTTTGTTCCTAAATACCAATGTAACGTTAGCTTGGTGGTGTTGACGAGCCGAAGACCAATGAGTTAGGGCTTCTGGTGGCGATAAACCCTATCAATATTGCCATGCCTAGGTACGAGGCATCGATCTCAGTCGAAGACATCGGCTGATCGACATATTGAATTGTTTTTATTATTGATTCAGTTGTCTGTCCTTTTTTTTTTTCCAAAATATTCTGTGCATGGAATCACGCTTGACTGAATCTGGAAAGTAATTGGGTTTCTATCACTCCCAGTTTCGTCTTGAGGTATATCATTGAGTTTCTTGAGTTTCTTGTACCGAATCTATTTTTAAAGATTTTGTTATATGTAATCAGTATTAATAGTCAGAACAATATGTACCTACCTTACCTGCAATACACGACGAAAACCCCGTGTCAATTGACCGATTCACCAAATAGGAAATAGATGACTACACTTCGAATTTCCTAACCGTTAAACGCGCGCGTTGAGCACGGCGGGAAGCCTCAGATACTAACCCATACCATATCATAACCCGCATAAATGGAATACTTACTGCAATGGAAAACAAGTTACAAAGAGAAATTGTGTTTGATCGAATCTGGTGTCGAGTGGCGGTCAGGGTTAGGTATCACGATTCAGCTGGACTTTCTGCTTCAGACAAAGAAACTCTTGCAATAGACCGTGTAGTTGTGTTACATACTTACCTACCTACCTACCTACAGTATTTTAGCAAACTTCCAAGATGCAATGTAAACCACCATCTCCAACTTGTTTGTACCCTTCTGTCGCTGGCCGAGAGGATCTTTGGTGAACCTGTTTAATCCAGCTTGAATTCATCAGCAGCTTGGGATATAACCGCCATCATGTCTAGCATCAGCAGTGCAACCACTACCAACGAGATCTATCCCACTCAACTAGCCCAAATAAAAGCCCGCTACGAAGAAGAAAGAAAAAAGCGTCTCCGTGCTGACGGGAACGCACAATTCATCCAAATCGCAGAGTCAGCTCGATATGCACATTTTGCTGATAATCCCTTGGTTGAGTCGGCGATAGTCCAACCACTCCAAGCCAAGTTCCCTGATGAACGAAGCAAAATGCTCATTATCGGTATCGGGTGGGGCGGAATACAGAATGCAGTTCGCATGATCGAGGCTGGCATACCGGTGGCATACCGGTCGAAGATATTCGTATCGTCGACCCGGCTGGTGGCTTTGGTGGTACCTGGTATTGGAATCCGTATCCGGGACTTATGTGTGATATCGAGAGTTATTCCTATCTGCCTTACCTAGAGGAGACTGGGTACGTACCGAAGCATCGGTACTCGCAAGGCGAAGAAATCCGGGAGTATGTCAATCTTGTCACGCAGAAGATCGTTTGCGATGAAGATGCCAAAGAATGGGTCGTCGATCTGATCCAGGGTCGTAAGGGTCAAGCTCCGGAAACTCTCCAGATCCGGTCCAGGTTTGTCACTATTGCTGCTGGTGTGCTCAACCGGCCTAAACTACCAAATATTCCGGGAATTCTGGACTATCAGGGCAGTATGTTTCATTCCGCTCGTTGGGCATACGATGTTACTGGTGGATCTCCCAAAGACCCGTCGCTTACAAGACTAAGAGATAAGCATGTTCTCATAGTCGGTACAGGAGCGACGGCAGTGCAAATCGTTCCGCAGCTTGCAAAATGGTGCAAGCATCTTTATGTTGTACAACGGACGCCAGCCTCGGTGGATGTTCGTGACCAGCGAGAAACTGACGAAGAATGGTTCCATAGAGAGTTGCAAATTCAAAAGGATGGCAGCGAGAGCGAATGCGCAACTTCCACCAACATTTCACTCTTGGCGAGGCACCAGCAGTGAATCTGGTCGATGATGGATGGACCCAAATTACCCGAAGAAATTCCAGTATACACGGCGAGGTTGGTTGGGATTGACACCCCTCGTCTGGAACGTATTCATGCTCGCGTGGATCAAGAGGTGAAGGACCAAGCTATCGCAGAGAAACCGAAGCCTTGGTATCCCGTATGGTGTAAACGTCCCTTATTTCATGACGACTACCTCCAGGCCTTTAACCAAGACAACGTGACTCTGATCGATACCAATGGCAAAGGCGTCGACCGGATGACCGCAGATTCTGTTGTCATCAGCGACAAGACCTACCAGGCGGATGTGGTCATCTTCGCGACAGGCTTCCTTGCACCACCTGCCTAGGCACCCGCCGAGAAAGCAAACATGTTAGTTATAGGTTTGAACGGAGTCTCGATAAGCGAGGAATGGCCTCGCTTCGGCCCTACAGCGCTGCACGGCGTCATCGACGCCAAGTTCCCGAACCTGTTTCTCTCGCGGCCACAACAAGCGTCTATAAGCGGGAACTATCGCTTCCGCCTCGACGAGCACGCGAAACACATCTCGTATCTACTAGTCGAAGCGAGGCGAAGGGCCAATGGTGCGCCGTTAGCTGTCGTGCCATCCGCAGAGGCAGTGGAGGATTGGGGCATGCAGGTTATGATGCATTCTGCCCCAATGGGGGGTTGCAAAAGGATGCAAGCCGGGATACTACAATCTAGAGGGTGATCTAGATCTTGTGCCGGGGGAGCACCAGAAGGTTTTGGCGCGGTCGGGTATTTGGGGCTGGGGAATCGAGCATTGGCTTGAAATCATTGAGAGCTGGCGAGCCAAGGGCGATATGACGGGTATTGTGGTGTGTTGAGTGGCATGCATAGATAGATGTTTCTATAGATTGGCGACCGAATCAGGTACTTAGTTCGACGCTTGAACGCTGTGATGGTGCTAATCACGTAGCGAGCGCGATCAACCCGGTCTATAATGGTCTGACCACAGACTCAATTGCTGACAAGCCAGGAATTGAAGTAGAGCATTGGTTGCACGGGCCTCGAGATGTATAAAGATGGGTCAAATAAATAGTAGTAGGGATGGCCATCTTCCAGTGACTTCCAGCAATGAGATACCCTGAAAATATGTCGCACTGACAGCATCCGGGCCAGGCCATCTATATCTGGGCTCGTTATCATGCCAGCTCATTCCGGCCATTCTCAGGGTCTTCTGGTCTTCTCTCTGGAGGAGATGGGAAACATCGATGATACGCTAAGCTTAAAAAGGATAAGAGATAGAGTGCCCCACTATCACATGCCAACTCAGAGCAGACTTTCTTGCGTGAGGAATGCTAAATACTATGTAGAGAGTGTGCGACAGGGGGCACAGTCATTGGCCCGATAACGCAGCTTTGTTTCGATTCCGGACACCTCCTGCGACGCCTGGTTGAAGTCATCATGTCGACAGTCACTGTCTGTGGGATGGGATACCACAAAGGTTCCTCAGATGTCAAAAGTTTAGATAGCATCTTATGCAAAATAGAACATAAATTAGCAGAATATAAAAAAAAAAAAAAAAAAAAAAAAAAAAGGCATCTGATAGAGTAAGATAGCATCAAGTCAGCGCTGTCACATGCAAGACGCAAACAGTTGCGTGATCAGATCTGCGCTCTGATTGGCTGCTTTCCTGTTGATACATGTGAGAGCCCCCCATCGATAGGCCTGGATCCAAGTTCCACGAAAATATTCGCAAGACAAGACACTCAAGGGAGTCGTTGACGTTGCCTCCTCTGCTGGGCATTTATATCCTTCGTGTGTGTCACCCAGCTAGCTCCCAGTCTCGCGCATTCTTTCCTCCTTCCCTCTGTCGAAACCTGTCAAAACCTGTCAAAATCTGCCAAAACCCAATTGCTCAACTCATACTCCTTCCTAGTAAGCACCCAGGTCCGATCTTCTATCTGTGCCTTATCTGGTCACACCCGACCAAGAACGAATAATATCTTATTCTAGGCGCCCGCACTGACTGGATTCCTACAAAACGCAGACACAGTACAAACTTCATGCCCCACGCAGAGAGAGATACAATGGGTGAGCCTCTGGTCAACGGCGAAAAGCCCCATTCTCAATTCATCTCTGTAAGTATACACCACAGGGGACATTCATGCTAAACCTGATAACTAATATCTATACAGCATCTCACCTCCTACCCCGTCGTCTCCGACTCCATCACAACCTTCAAAAACAACAAATACGGCGCCACCTCCCTCAAATACGCCGACCAAGGCTATGAGCGTCTCGCAAAGCCCTTCCTGCCATACCTGTCCACTCCCTACGCCTACGTCGCACCCTACGTCGCCAAAGCCGACTCCCTCGGCGACCAGGGTCTAACCAAAGTCGACGAACGATTCCCCATCGTCAAGGAAGAGACCGAAAAGATCAAAAACACAATTGTTGACACTGCTTTCTTCCCTCTCCGTCTTGCCGGTGATGCGCGCAAACATGTCTTCGACACCTATGGCTCGGAGTACAAGAAGTGTGGTGGTGATGGGTATGTGGCTAGTGGCAAGGCTGTGATTACTACGGGGCTGGTGATTTCGCAGGAGTCGTTGGGCTGGTTGAGTGATTATTTGGCGGACAAGAAGGAGCGGACCAAGGAGGTGGTTAACGAGAAGGTTAACCATTAACCTCCTGTCTGTCATTTCTGTCATCTGACTCTTGACTGGACGTCTTGTTTCTCTTATTCATTCCTTGATAATCCTATTCCCCTTAATTGTTTTATCGTGTCATTTGTGTGAGGTTGTTTATATTATCTATAGACCGTGTGGTGAATTCATATTTTCTCAGGCATACCGCAAGTCAGGTAATTGACGGTCTGACCTTCGGTTAACATCATAGATTAAAAGAGACTGTACATGCATTTGGATGCTACCCTGATAGTATAGGAATGAATTATTAATTCCCGGTAAATAACTCAACCGACATCCATTGATGCATAGTCAACGATGACAACAACAATCAACGCAAAGCAAAGCAAAGACGTTGGTTTAGGCCACATAGCCATCGGCCCCCATCACATCACTATCAAGTACGTATGCAACGTATCCCGCGTTAGATGTCTACACGCCGATTACCCGAACACCTGGATATCACCAAGAGGCAGTGCAGAAATCTCAACCAATCAACTCATTCCGTCAAAGCAGGGCACATTAGGCCTCTGATCATCTGATTGCAAGTCACCTCAATTGGCCAATCTAAGCATCCGCGTAAAAATACTGGAGCATAAACTTGACATCGATAGTTAAAACCTAACAGAACAACAGAGCCGCTGCTCCACCAGGCAGTGCAGGGCAATCATTCCACTGCCATGATCATCTGTTCAATGTTGTATGCGGGATTTGAAGTAAAGAGTAATACTAAAGTGCGTGCCCAATAGATAAACGAAGAATACGGCGCTGAGCCACGGAGAGTTAGTTAGTTAGTAGCAGCTACGTAGTATGTAGTACGTAGTAACTACAGTAGGTTAGTTAGGCCCTGTTAGGGAACTGTTTGAGCTATGACGACAGATACGTGATCGACCAATGGGAAGGCTGCCATGCCGCTTCAGGGAGAGCGTATTGCTTGTTTGGGCCTAGCGTTCCCCGTAATGCCATTACTATGTAGTATGTTATGGGTCGTGCCTTCCATGTTTGTCTGTGGGGTCGATGCACTCCTTCCTACTGTAGTAGTTCGTACTAACCACTACTAAGTAATGGTAAGGAAGGAGGAGTATAAGTATCGGCCATGTCACCTGTCTCAACCTTCTTTCCACACTCATCTACACATCTACCCAGATAGACACGTACACACACAAAATGGCATCCTCCCTCAGCACCCCCACCAACGGCCACACCAACAGCAATGGCAAAGCACCTCAAAACCAAGGCAATGTACCAGCGACCAGTCTGGTGCAGGTGCAGCCTGCCCGCGTAGAGGACTTGCAGCCACGTTATGCTCAGCAGATCAAGCACGATGATGATAACCCAGATGCGCATGGATGGTATGCTTCTATGAGTGAGTAGCCGCCCTTGAACTTTTGCGATTCTGTATGCTAATATGTTATATTCTAGTTCACGGCCTCGGTGAATGTATTGGTTGTCTGGGAGCTATTCCCTGCTGCATCATTTGCCCCAATCCCTTCAAGCCAGTCGCTCAGGGCGAAGTCGGCTTGATCCAGCGATTTGGCCGGTATGTTGCTACATCCCTCTCGATTCCAAATATTTCATACTAACATCATCAACAGGTTTGAACGCGCCGTCGACCCCGGCCTCGTCAAAGTCAACCCCCTCAGCGAGCGCCTGCGCACAGTCGACGTCAAGATCCAAATCGTCGAAGTCCCCCGCCAAGTCTGCATGACCAAGGACAATGTCAATCTCAACCTAACCTCCGTCATCTACTACCACATCGTGGCACCGCACAAGACCGCCTTCGGTATTGCGGACGTCCGCCAAGCCCTCGTCGAGCGCACCCAGACCACCCTGCGCCACGTCGTCGGCGCCCGTGTATTGCAAGACGTAATTGAGCGCCGCGAGGAAATCGCCCAATCCATCAGCGAAATCATTGAAGACGTCGCCGCCGGTTGGGGTGTAAAGGTCGAGTCCATGCTGATCAAGGACATCATCTTCAGCAACGATCTGCAAGACTCGCTGTCCATGGCCGCGCAATCCAAGCGGATCGGTGAGAGTAAGGTCATTGCTGCGCGTGCGGAGGTCGAGTCTGCGAAATTGATGCGTCAGGCTGCGGATATCTTGTCCTCGGCACCGGCTATGCAAATCAGATATTTGGAGGCGATGCAAGCTATGGCCAAGACGGCGAACAGTAAAGTCATCTTCTTGCCGGCTCCGGGCCAGACAGTGTCGCAGCAGCTTTCGTTGGCGGAGAACCTCGGCGAAGGGCCTAGCAGGTACCAAAATCAGGAGAACAGCTATGAGAACGATGATGGGTTCCAGCGTGCTGTCAACGCACGTGTGGTTGAGAACATCTAACCTGGCTCAACTGCTTGCCATCACGCTGATATGACAAATCTATACCCTGATGACACTTTGCTGATCGATACCCCATGCGTTTAATCTATTTGCTGTTTGGTTCAATTTTGCTTACAGTTACGTACTACGTATCTACGTGAATAGCTAGTCAATGATAATGTATTCGATGTATTTTGAATCCGTCTAAAGCAAATCGTACCATTTATGGCTTAAACGCTCGAGTCCCAAATCAGCAAGAAATAACCCCTTTATTTATCTTCTAGAACGCCATTCTGAAATCTACCATACCATCGCCTCAAAACCCTTAGGAACTTCCCATCCATGCGCCCTGCAAGCCCGAATATAAGCAGCCACAGCCTCCTGAACCGAGTAATCACTACCTCGCACCGAAGAAGGTCCAAACCTACCACTCATCGCCAAACGCGCCGGTTTGGGATCCACGGAGCACAACGCAAGTCGAATCGATAGGAGAACATTCTCAATAGAGAACGTTGGCAACCATCCTGAACCCGTCAACAGTTCCATACACAGCGCTCCGCCCATAGTAACGTGACCACCACCTCCGGCGTTGAATTCGAGAAGTCGTGGACGAATAACGCGGACGAACGGAGGAGACATGGGAAAGTCTTGAGGAAAGCGCATTTCAAGGATTACGCTTTGTAGGCCGGCCTTTTGGAGATCTTGACCTAAGGGGAGCGATATTTCGAAAGAATGAAGTTCCACGATCCATTGGTAGGGATTGTTGATCAGTTGGGGATCAATGTACCATCCCAGTTCATCTGGTGGTGTCTGCTCCTGCACCTTGAGTGCCTGGAGAAGGCGCTGTTGGAGAGCCTTTGTAGCTGAAGTGCTTGCATACGCTGGTGGTTCAAGAAGCGTAATCGATGACTCGGTAAGTGTATCGGGCTCAAAAGGCGTCACGTCTTTATTCTTCGCCTTTGCTTTCGCCTTCGCTTTCTCCGTCGGTGATGATGATGTTTTAAACTTCTTAATTGCCTTTTCTGTCTCTGATTCGCTATCGCTTTCCGCATCTGAGAACAAAACTGCAAGATCTTCCGCTAATGTCGCCACGCTTGCAACGTCGTCATCGTCATACTTGGGACAATCACTCGGAATAGCTTCAGGCGTATCGATCTTCCTCTTTCTGCTATTGGCTTTTTTACCCTTTTTGCCCTTGCCTTTCGTTTTGGGCTGTTCCTCTTGCTGATGACTCTCTAGCGCTAGATTGCGCCGGCTTCGACTAAAAACAGTCATCGGAATCCTGATTGGTTTATTATCACTCCCCATAGCGGTGTGTTTCGGATCTTGAAAGTAGTAAGCCTCATCACCCGGGGTTGTAGCTTCGACTGGTGTTGTAGGTTGAGCGTCGACATCTCCTGCAGGCTTCTGGCAGTCAACAAATAGATATCGAGTCTGAATCCACTCTATGCGATTCACAACATAGATGCCGCCTGAGCTGTTGACAAAATCTTTTGGCCTGTTGACTACCTCGTTCAGTGACACTGCAACATTCATATTCAGGACACTATTTGGCCATTTCGAGCACGTTCGCATCCCTGGTATCCCTGAGAATCCATGTCGCCCCGAATAACCCAGTGAATAGTGAAATTGTTGAGCCATATAAACGCCATGCCCATAAGCTCGACCGTTGGTAGTCTTTTTGAAATGCAATCCTTCTCTGATAATACTGTGCCAATTCGAGAGGCTACTCCCATGCCAGGCGAAGATGGTTGGGTGTTTGGTGCTGTTCTCGGAAGATTCGTCGTTGTTCTCGGAAGCTTTGTCGTTTTTCTTGGAACAATTGTCACTAACAGCAAACACGAATTTCTCTTCTTTGTCAGGCGAGCCTTGAGCGAAACGGAACTGTAAGTAGCCATTCATGCCGGTGACCAGATTATGGCGTGACGTGCCCTCCCCTTGTTCCGTATTATCACCATCCAGCATGATGCAGGATCTATTAGAAGCAACAATCCATCTTAAGAGATCGAGAGCCGCTGGAGGCATATTTTTCCAGGCCGCCAAGCTTCTAGAGCCCGGAGGCACCGATTCAAGCCATGACTTCATCGACAAGACGTCCGGTAGTGATTGTAGGAGAGCTACGATGACCGTTTGCTTCTGATCCGCAGTTTCAATGTCATCAAAATTCGTGTCATGCAGAGCGAACTTGACAAGCACAGATTCGTAATCCCCAGGCGTTGATGCGCCGGACGTATGTTGTGTGACTGGCGCCAAAATGTCAACAACGGGCCATCTCTCTGTGCTCTCAACGCGACAATAACAGTACTGGCCAGCGCTAGACATGTCTATCAAGATCCAGTCACCTTCCTTGATGGCAAGTTTCTGATCGTAGTCATCTACCGTAAGCTGTTTGTTTGACCGATGCAAGGAGCCGGATAGCAAACTACCCGGTTTATGAATTGGAGGAACGATCATTCTGAGGCCACCGGGCAGTTCTTCCATGCTCCCAGCAGTTGCACTTGCATACGCAAAACTAATGAGAAGGTCAATCACAAGGGGCTGCCGAGTAATCTCCCATTCTAAGCTGGGGCCCATTCCAAGAGCCATATATTGATAGAGACATAAAGGTTTCGAGCAAACGTAAGGTTTCAGCGCCTCAAAGTTGGTGTCAATCTTGCAGTGGCAGACGAGACAGAACTCGGTGCATTTGACAAAATGCCGCAGAGTAAATTGCATAGCCAACAATGGGAAGGACAGAGACTCGGGATCATTAATACTGGTAAAATGATCGTCTTGAACCAAATGTGGAACGGTCTCGTTCCATTGATCCTTACAACGATACATGGCATGATTCTCTTGAGGATTTTGATCAACTGCTATCAGGCCTTGGCTGTCGTTAAATAAAGATTCTGCACCAGACCACGAGAGGGAATAACGATGGCGAAGCCTGAGGATTGTGATGAATCGTTCATTGAGAAGCGAACCTAGAGGTATCTCCAAGAACAATGGAAGTAGCTTTCCCAAGCTATCGGATTCTGAACTAAGCTCTGACGTCGATAAATTGGTAGTGGATGTGCGCGCAAATGCCTGGAGTGCTTCCGTCATGCTTGGTTTATAAGAAGCGCAGAGACCGACATGCATCTGTACCAGCGACGCATCGTTTGACGCTTCTAGTAGATAGTTTGCGTTGACGTACCCGGTTGGGAAGCGGAGCAAAAGAACTAAGTATTGGCTGCTCTTCACGTCCCATGCTTGCATCGCTTCCTCTGAAATTCCTAACTTGGATATGCGGCAGGAGATTGAAAGTATGAGTGAACCGTTTGGATCGCCTAGATAACCCACTTTGAAGCCTGCTGCCTTTGTAGCCCGAAGGTCTAGTCTGAGACTCGATGACTTGCCTATGATTTTTTGCACCGATCCAAAGAACTGTTGATCTTCGTCGAAGAATCCATCATCCCAGTGGGCCTCATTCTCAGATTCTGCTTCAGAGTCCGCGGATATGGCATCATCATCAGTATAATCAGGCCCACTTGGATTTTTGGATGGGTCTTCATGACTACCAGCGATAAGAGTCTTCTCTAGCGCATCATGTAAGGTGTTGAGCAAGTCGGAAACTGGGTATCCATCAGCGGCAGCTTGAACTACCTCGAGGACGCTAATGACAGCAGGTGGGACGGTTGTGGAGGTCGAAAAGATCAGGTATTGATGAGTACGTGGGTATTCAGTGAGATCTATAAGAATATTAGCAGTTATTCTCACTGTTCAGAATTGTTTCATGGATGACTGTCCTACCTGACACGGCAACTTGAAATTCGTATGCGATCTGAGGGTCCTCTGGGTGGAGAAAAGAGAAACATATTGACTCGTTGTCATCCCCTCGTCGGATGTTCTGGATATGTGGGAAGGCGTCAGAAGCACTGGCCTTTTCCAGGTCGAGGATGAACTGTTTTCGAGGCATGAGGTCAAAATGGTGACATAATAGGTCGGTGGTTGATAGTAATCAAGAGGAGAGAAGTTGACTGGTGTTGCCTGTATCACGAAAGTGAAGTGAGGAGAAGCAAAGTAATGAAGGCAGGTATTAGTTAACTGAAAAGAGAGGGGAGTGTCAATGTATGAGAAGTCGGTGACATAAGTAGTAGGTGCTACCCTCCAGGCAACTTCCTTCACAACCGTCCTAGCCGGAAGTTCATGTAGGATAGTACAGGAGAATATGCGTCAATAACAAAGAAGAAAATAGAAAGCTGTAGCTGTAGCTGTCGCAGAGAATTGGCATTGATTAAATATAATCGTTCTCTTGTCTTTATAAACCTTGGAAGAGGTTGTTGCCTGCTTCAATGTTGCCCTTTTGGGTTAGCAACTCATGGCAGCCTTATGTCCCAGTCTGCAGTGCCAACTTCTCTTTTCTTCATCTTCTTCCTCTGAAATAAAGTACAACTCCAGGCACATCTCTAAAGTAACCGCCAGCCATCCCCGCTCCAAGCGTTACTGCGGCAATTGTCCAGCTGGCCTACCAATGATTATGTGCACAACGTGGAACAATGTCAAGGATCTGTCGGGAAGACTGCATCTCTGGCAAGTACAGCCGATTTCGCTGTTGTCACATCACAAATGATCGGTGGATGGCAGAACAAATTACAATCGAGGCGATATGATAGATCATATACATCGGTCAATAGTTGATCCGGATCCCCACAATCTGTTCTTTAGCTTCATTCCTGAGACCACCATCTAAGTCCTTGTGCTTGTTAGAGGACTGCCGTTATGCAGCCTAGCAAGAGATTATAGATTGAGAGCAATGGCTAAACCATTACACCCATCCGCTGGCGCTACTACGAAAAATGGAACCACACTTGCGCCGTCCACACAATCTCAATTAGACTCTTCCTTACGGCATTTCACCGAATCTTCCTTTGACCCCGTCGATTTCTTAAACGATCACCTCCCGCCGTTGACTCTTTCCGCTTTCCAGTCGCATGCCACTCGAGCGCCAAACTCCGTCAATCTAGCCGATCTTTCTTCCCGAAGCCAGTCTCTCGTTTCGCAATTGGGCACGCAAAATGTTCGACTTTCAGGAACTTTGACACAATTCACTGAGGAAATTCTACGAAGTGGGGGACGACTGGCCTATGAAGTGGAAGTTTTGCGAGGGGAGGCAATAAGTCTTGCCGATGCCCTGAGCGAAAATCTACATGAAGATATTATCAAATTCGCGCCAGAGGGGGAAGATGTGAGTGAACAGAAAGGAGCCTCTGACGAGGAGGGCGGAAAAGAATCTATATCCAAACTGCCCAATGAACCAGAGTTTATTGCACAACTACGAATATTGGGTCAAGTGCGCACACGGTTAGAGGAGGTTATACAGACATTTGGCGACGCAATGGAATGGCCGCTCCCTCCGTCCGAACTGTCGATTACATCCTCGTTCATATCCGTATCTGCACCCGAGCCTGGAACTGAGAGCTATAGTCGCGAGGAGAAAGGTCAAGAAGTAGCCAAAAGGCTTCGAACGGAAATCACAGAGCTACTGGATAGTAACGGCGGGGGAGATTCCGGCTTGGTCGCTGCCACGGAGCGACTCGAAAAACTACGCAATCTCGCGACGATATGGAAAGGTACAGCGGAGGAGAAGGCGCGGACTCGTTTCTTGGATGGCCTCGCACGAATCATTGAAGACCGACGCAAGGCTTTGGAGAATCAACGAGATCGTGCATCGAAGAAAGCAAGATCCTCCATGGAACAAATAGCCGAAGAACGTGACAGTGGACCTGGTGCGGGCTTGTTTCGCGGTCTTCAGCGGATTCGCGATGAGATATACCTAGAGTAGCTGGACTCCTCGATAATCATGTATATATAGTAGATGTAATGATACCATGCCAAGAACATTGAAACTGTTTAGTAGCGTCTTTGTCGGACAAATCGGGGATAAGTCATATGATACCCCACAAACAAGGACCCACACGTGATCCAGACCCTTGACTAAGTCCTAACTTCTAAGGCACCAACTCTTAAGGCGACCCACCCGAGGCTGTGGCTTCTTCAAGTTCCTCCGTTGATGCTCCCTCCGAAGCATGATTCAGGAGAACTCTGTCCACGTACTCCCAACTCGTCCATTCTTTTAGTTGATGACTATTCGTCTTGTTTGATTGACTTTCATTTATTGTGCCACCAAGTCGGTCTCTCCAGTCTGCACGGATTCGCCGTTGCCCGCTCTTTGATTGATCGGAGAAGATGTTCGTTGTCCTTAGGGTCTCGTACTCTCACCAATAACTTTTTGCGCATATTGAAGGAGCCGTCGGAACGCTATGATTGACCTTCGACAACAAGGCCAACGTCTGCTTGGCCATATTGACTTGTTACGGAGGAAGTTGCCTCCTGTACCAGTCAACGTACCATTCAAAATATCATTCAACGTTCCCTTCAACGTCCCAGTTAACATACCACGTATACGGCCCACCAGACTGATTTTGTATCTTGTTGGGTGTCTATCATTCATGTTCTGGCTCTCATTTGGCTTAGTGGTAGGTATTCGTGTTATTTTGGTATCCCTATCAATGCTAATACAATGCGCAGGGCAGCTCAAATCACAACTTAAAAGGCCCCGGTGGCCAGAGTTGGAGCCCAGTGCCCGATTTTAATTCTTCCGAAAATTCTTTCCATATCCTCATATCTGCGTCGCCGAAGAACGCTCAGCTATGCCGCACAATTACTTCGTCGATGATCCTCGAATACCCACCCTTCACGTTGTTGAGACCGAAACCCGAAACGCGAAAGGGAGCTACCGCTAAGCAGGCCGCGCTAGAAAAGATTGAGTCCATGCTCACATTTTTGAAGACAAATCAACGAATTGGAGAAAGGGATTTGCTATTGATAGTGGACAGCGATGATACGGTATTTCAGTTGCCGCACGACGTTCTCATCAATCGTTATATGGAAATAACCCGCCGGAAGAATGAACATCTGAGGAGTAAATATGGTACCAAGGTTTTGGTCAACCCCGAAAACGAGAACGACAGATATACTGTTCAGAAATACACGCAGAGGGCGTTGTTTGCTGCTCGGAAAGACTGCTCCTCAAACCTTACCGATGGTGCGGCCTGTGCCAGTGTTCCGCAGTCGCCATTGCCGCCAGACATATACGGACCCAAAACGGACAAGAAACGCGATGGAACTTTGACCAGACCCCGATGGATTGAGTCCGGCGCCGTTATGGGGCAAAGGTCAGACCTGATACCTATATATGAACGGGTTTTGGAGGAAATGAAGAAACAGCCGCTACGTGCCAATGAGCAACTGATTTTCACCAACATGTTTGGCGCGCAAGAATATTCAAGGGAGATAGAAAGGCGAAAAACAGCTAGTCCTTTCAAGGAATGGCTCTGGGATTATATGGGAATCTTGGAAGCTACCAACGTTACTAAGGTGCGCGCTCACATACAACCAGGAGCGCAGCATGAATTTGGCATGGGCCTTGATTACGAAGGGCAGCTTTTCCTCAGTACGAGGAAGACACTTGGTGATATAGAATGGTTGAGGTACCGAGACTCGCGAAAAGTGTCATCTGTCCAGATACAGCATGGAATTCCGCGAGAAGTACGCTTAAATTTGCCGCTTGATGTCGAACAGAACAAGTTGAACCCATTCACAAAGGTGAAGTTGTCGAGCAGTTTGTCTAGCAAAACTGCAAACATGACGAGCATCGATGTGCTTCCACCTTCATGGAACTTTACGTGGAATGACTTGCCGCTCGCCACATATATTCAGACAGCAGCAGTTCCTGCACTGATACACACTGGTGGCGAGCACAATGTCCGTCAAACTTTCTGGCTTAACTCGTGGTTTCATCCATGGGCTCGAGCATTATTGCGCAACTATGTGCGATCAGCACCAAAGGTTCGACCGGTGCAAATCGCAACTTTGGGAGCTACAGATCTACTGAAACACCCCGACAGGAAGGGTGGCATGTGGACCGACAATGACGAGTGGATGAGCTTCGAAGATCTTTGCTCTGGTCTTGAAGTCCCCCTCTTTGACGACGAACTTGGTCCCTGGGGTTCAGAGAAACCAAGCGCACTTCGTGCAGTCTACAATCTCTGGGGTAAACTCATGGCAGGCAAGGGACCTAAACACAAGAATTTGGGCGAGATGAGATCTGAAGCCGAGGAAATAGAGAGATTTATTCTTGGGATTGAAGATGACGAGGAGGAGGAAGAGGAAACTGAGTAAAGGATCAGTGCCTCTGTACATTATTTCATACTTACACTTCTTGCTTGGCTCAGATGGCCGTTCTTGAAGGCACCAACTTTGTGTATATTAGCGAGTGCATATCTATATATTTATTGAACCTTTTATCTTGATCTTGATTCTCGTGGCCTTCAAACTATATACTGCTCACCGCCTTGGTGTTAGCTTCAGACCGCCCACAGAAATATTTATATTGCCGGCAAAAGCCACGAAATTATTCCCCGCCAAAGTTTCTACCGTTCGCAAGCAACATCAATTGATTCTTGTAACCATCAGAACTCTCGTTTCCAGACAAAGTAGTCACAATGAAGGTATGGCCGCTATAGTGCATTTTATTACACAATCCACACTCGATCTTGGACTCGCAAGAGAGACCATCAGCTAACATGCAGCATCCAGATCGTCGATCCCCAAACCGCAACTTTGACCAACATCGAGGTCCTATCCTACTTCACCGCAAACCCACCTCGAAAATCAGCCGAGGCACCTCCCGGTGTGAGGAATTTTGTCCCAAAGCCTGATCTAAGGGATCATTGTACCGTTGTTACTGAGGTAATCCCAACCATCTTCACCGTCGCCGAGCCGTGATATCCACGATATCGGTTGGAAGGCTTGCTGACTCAGAATAAAGATACACAACTACGTCGAACGCACATCCCCTCACCTCCTCGCCTACCCACGCTACACACACGACTCCTCACCAAACCCAACCACACACACCCTCCAACAACCTTCCACAGACCAAGTAGAGCCTTACATCCAACCCACCGAACCCACACCAGCAGACAATGCGCTCCGAAAAGTCGTACAGGAACTCGCGCCCTACAATCTTACGAAGGGTGAGGTTATGATGCTTATCAATCTTGGTGTGGGTATCAAACGGAAGAAGGCGACTAATGGAGATGCGATGGATGTTAATGGGGATGGAGAAGCCGCCGAAAATGGGGAAGGGGAAGGAGGAGAAGAGGAGGATGATATGTATGGTCATAAGGCGTTATTAAGTACGATTGTTGAGGAGATGGAGGAGAGGTTGACTGAAGAAGATATGATGAGTATCTTTAGGATTATGGATGAGAATTTGGGGAGTGGGCAGTGATCGCTGTACCTCCGATGGGCGAGAAGGGCTTCTGGGTGTTAATAATGTATAACTTGATTTTGCATAGCAAGGCGTTGAAATCAATGATGGATGGTTATTTTCTACATGGCCACACTTGATCCTACCTAGGTAGATATGAAGTGTAAACTAGATAGAAGTTCAGATCTGATATTCAAGTATGTGTCTACTCAACTGAGAAAGATCACTGCATATGCCAAAGAAAAGAGAGAAACAAAAGAGAATCCACATACGCCAAAAAGAAACCAGCAAAATTCGCCCCAAATGCCACCCAACAAGCGAAATGAAGAAATAGACAAGAAAAGGCAAAAAAGTTGTATATCATACAAAAATGAGCATCACTTTTTATTTTCCAGAAGGGCACCCGATATCAAAACTTAGTCTTTGCTCTTCTTCTTCTTTTTCTTCTTCTCAGCTTTGTCGTCGGCGTCTTCGTCGTCCCTCTTGCGCTTCTTGCCATCGTCTTTCTCTTTGGAGGCTTTCTTGGCTTCTTTCTTGGCCTTCTTCAAATCCTTCTTGCTTATGGCTGTCGGGTTCCCTTCAGCATCGAATTGGATTTCTCCGCGTTCCAGCTTGCGGAGATATCTCTTAACACTGAGACCAGCCTTGGCGGCCAATTTCTCGGTCTCGTCTGAATCCTCGGAGTCCTCCATATCTTCATCTTCATCCTCAGATTCCTCTTCAACTACCTTCTTCTTCTCCTTCTTCTCCTTCTTGGTCTTGGAGGCAGGCTCTTCGTTGCCGCTCAAAGCATCAGCATCAGCATTGTATTTGCGAGCTTCGTTAATCTCGAACTTCTTGGGTTGCGAAGAAATGCCGTTGGGGGCAATGTTGACACCTCTGGGCTTGAGAGGCTTTCCTTCCATACCGGCCAATTTGCGCTCAAGGTTGAATCGAGCCTCAGTTCCCAAAGCAGCCTTCTCCTCTTCAGCGACATCCTCTTCCCACTCTGCAAGAGCATCCACACGGATACCGAGGGAGGCCTTTGCAGCAAGAATACGAGCCATTTTACCCTTGTTCTTACCGGTAGCTTGTCCGATGAGGGAGGCGTGGTAGATGAGACCGTATTTAGGAGTATCGTGTTTCGTCTTCAAAGCTCTGAACAGGGCCTTTTCGGCACCGAGAATCTGCAATGTCGAGGCAGGGCTCTTGGAAAGGTTCATCAAGCTACCAGCATGGGCGATCAATCGAGCACCGACAAGCTCACCAACAAGTGCTGTCAAGTTGGGGGCAATGGCGGTCATACGAGCAGTCAAGTAGCTGGCGAGCTGCTGGCGGTAGTCGGAGAAGCCAACAACCTGCTCAGCCAAAGCCTGGATGTTGTCCAAATCCTCGGCACTGATTTCGGTACCCATAGACTTATCGGCGGCATTCTTGACAGCGGCTTCAATCTCTTCCGGGAGAATGTCACTCAAGTCGGTGGTTTCAAATTCAGTTCGCATTCCCATCTTCAGAACAACACGGGCGTAGGCGATGTTGTCGTTGATGATCTTGGCCATTTCAGGGAAGTGCCAGCCGTACCATTCCTTTACACGCATGGCATATGTGTTCAATTCCTTGTCGAGGTCATCGAGAAGAGCAATGGCTTGGATGATCATGGTATCAATCTTGTCTGGGGAGAACTTAAGTTTATGGCGGGCCAAAGAATGTGAAAGACCAAGTGCCATGGCAGAGATATCTTCAGGGACAAGGCCTGGAATGAGCGTGGGAAGGTGCTCGCGAATTGCGCGATAGATTTCGGCAGTGGGAGAAGACTCGGCGGTAGAGGAGTTGGCGATAACCTTGAGGTCAAAACCGGGAAGCTTTCCAATAGCATTACCTGGAAACCAACAGTTAGTTTTATTTTACTCTTCAAATGGCATACTGTCGAAGACAAGGAACTTACCGAGTTTGGGGTCGGCGACAGCGAGAGAAACCTTCTTCTCATCCTTGATCTCGTCGAGCAAACTGGCTAGACGGGGTGTGACTTTTCCTTCAACGATAGCGGTGGCTTCCTCAACAGCGGTAGCAGCACTGTCGAATTTCTGGAAAGACTTCAACTTCAGCCTAGAATTGCTGTTAGCGGATCCTTCTTCAATTGTTCAATGCTTTGAACTTCGACAATGTGAAAGCAAAATCAGCACAAAATGAACACTACAAGGAAACGTACAAATTCGACACTCCCTCAGGAGTAGCAGCCTCAGCAGGGATATCGAGATCATCACGCTTGAGGAGCTTCTTGTCCTTGGCCTTCAACAAAGCATAACCAGCGCTGGTCTCGGTAAGAATAAAGAGAGTCATGGTGGGCAAAGCGACACCCGTGTGTTTTCCTCTGTCGCGGCTTCCTTCCAAAAAGATCGAAAACGGGTTGTGGTTGAGGAAGGCGCAACCGTGACTTCTGGCTGGGCTGTGTGGTGAGCTTGGGATTTTTTTTTTTTCCTTTTCTTCGGCTCGAAAATTTGTTGAAGTCGCAGGGTGGAGGGCGGTGAATAGCTTACACAGCTTGTGAGTGGCTGGACGGCACGGGTTATGTAAGCGGTGGCTGTACGGTGGTCTGGAGAGACATTATAGGCAAGTCTTTTCTTAGTTGTTAGTGATGACGCTAATGTTCCACTTAGGCTGCCGTAGCCATGTCGGAGCTCTCTATTTGGCCCCAGCCTCCGCCGTAGCTTGCGCATCTCCAACTATACAAGCTTCTTATAGCAGCCGTGCAGTATGGAAGGTCTCTTTTTTAACGTCAATGGAGGGTGAGCTCTAATTATCTTTGAGTTTGCTATTCGAGATTAGTCAACTAACTTCAGTGCCACCTGGAATAGGTACCTCGAAGGTATCGTCCGTGGATACCGCAACAGTCTACTCACAGGCCAACACTATGCCAACTTGACCCAGTGTGATACCATAGACGGTACGCATACCTTTTGATAGCTCATACCGCTATGAAACATCTAACTCGACAACTACAGATGTAAAACTTCAACTCGCCCCCGCATATGGAGACTTTCTTGCAGCTCTCCCCCCAAACCCCTCGACCTCCTCTCTCGCCGCCAAAATGACCGACAAGATGGTCGCCGAATTCCGCTACGTCCAAGCCCAAGCAACCGGCTCATTCGCCAAATTCATGGAATACCTAACCTACGGATACATGATCGATAACGTTGCATTGCTGATCACCGGCACTTTACACGAACGAGATACCCGCGAGCTCCTAGAGCGTTGTCACCCTCTAGGCTGGTTCGAGACTTTACCTGTGCTCTGCGTCGCCACAAATATCGAAGAACTCTATAATTCTGTGCTGGTCGAAACGCCGTTGGCGCCATATTTCAAAGGCAGTTTGAGCCATCAGGACTTGGACGAACTGAATATCGAGATTGTCCGGAATACATTGTACAAGAATTACCTGGAGGATTTCTACAATTTCATCAACACAAACTCGGAGCTCAAGGGTACGCCGACGCAAGAGACCATGGCCGAGATTCTGGAGTACGAAGCTGATCGACGAGCAATCAACATTACTCTAAACTCATTCGGTACCGAACTCTCCAAACAAGAACGGAAGAAACTCTACCCTGAATTTGGGAAATTGTACCCGGAGGGCTCGCTCATGCTTTCCCGCGCCGATGATGTGGAAGGTGTTGCCCTTGCGGTTAGCGGAGTTGGGGACTATAAGACCTTTTTCGATGCCGTGGGACTGTCTCAGGGCGGTCCTGGTGGCATTGGAAATATGGCCGGTGGCGGCAGTTCGGATGGAAAGAGTTTGGAGGATTTGTTTTATCAGAAGGAGATGGAGCTGTGCAAGGTTGTTTTTACACGTCAGTTTACTACGGCTATTGTATATGCTTGGGTCAAGTTAAGGGAGCAGGTAAGGAAGCCTTTATACTCGATGCCTATTGGAAATAAGCTGACCATTTTGTCTGAATAGGAAATCCGCAATATCACCTGGATCGCAGAGTGTATTGCACAGCATCAAAAAGAGCGAATAGGGAACTATATCTCTGTTTTCTAGTCCTGTTTTGCAACTTGACGATTTCCCCTGTCTTGCGGTATATGTACTTGCTTTCTTCTGGCGTTATGATTCCTTTATGTGCAATAAATTTTTTGGCGACTACTTACTTATCTACCCATTGAAAATCGAGATACAATATTCCGATACATCTTAAAACCCTTATGATGGTCTTTCATGATCGATCCTGAATCAGATTCTCTAAAACTGGGCAAGACAAGCGTCTCGCTCAAGACATATTCACATACTTGTACATAACGGACGAGAATTTTCGGTCTAAAGTCATTCTCGCTGTTGGGTTTGTTATTGTTTTTGGGAAAGAAGAAGAGCAAAATGCAATCATCGATGACAACCCCCAAGAACAAACAGAAAAAAAAAGAAAAATGATGACGAATTAACCAGCACTTGGTCATGGTAGTATAGTTTTCAAGAGGTGAAGCAAATTGAAGGTGATCTGAGTATACGATCAAGATACCAACTATGATGGCAAGGAAATAGAAAGTCTCTCTAGTCGTACTGGAAAAGAACGCTGATGCTTTCACCGTGATGGACGCGACGAATGGCCTGTAATAATGTTAGTATCAGGCTAATAGGTTGTCAATGCGTTAAGACATACCTCAGCAAACACATTGCCAACTTCAAGAACCTCAAGCTTGGGGCAGCGCTTGCAGTGTTCGGTCTGGTCCACGGTATTGGTCACAACCACCTTGTCCAAGGCGCTAGCATTGATACGCTCAATAGCATCACCACTCAGGATACCGTGGGTGACGAGAGCGTAAACTTTGGCAGCACCCTCTTTCTTGAGTAATTTGGCCGCTCGTGTGATGGTGTTTGATGTGTCTGCCAAATCGTCGATAAGAATGGCTGTGCGGTCTCGTACATCTCCGACAAGCATCATCGTGGCATTTTGTCTGTCGGATATTTTCGTAGGTCGTCGTTCCTATTGAAGTAGATGTTAGATCATGTCCGATCTGCATATTACTTGCCGTAGAAACTCACTTTGTGGATAAGTGCAAATTCAACTCCCATGGAGTCTGCAATGGCAGTTGCTCGCTTTGCACCACCAGCATCAGGACTGACGATAATGCAATTCCTGTAATCGGGAATGTGACGTTGAATATACCTCTTGAGTAATGGTCGACCGTAAAGGTTGTCGACGGGAATATCGAAGAATCCTTGATATTGGGGGTCGTGCAAATCCATCGTGATGATGTGGTCAGCGCCAGCACAGGTCAAGAGGTCTGCGATCAGAGTTCCTGCCTGAGCAACCCACTGTCGGTAACCGGGACGAGGCTCAAACTCGGGGACCTTGGCAACGCTGCTGGAGGTGCTCGCCGCCTCATCGCCGTTCACGCCATTGGTAAGGCTAGACTCTGAGCGCGGGAATTCAATGGTGCTTTGCTTGACTCCATTTACGACGGGGCGTCGTTTTACCGGCGAGCCATTGCTCTCTGATTCGATTTGAGCCCTTGCGAGGCTCTTCTGGAGACTTTCGACATCGTTGTTCATTCCCTGGCTCTCGGCTTTTCCAGGATGAGGTGTTGAGGGAGTGCTATCGAACGTGAATTGAGTATGAGCCGACGACTTGACGAGAGGAGCTCCGCTCTTCTTGTATGGGATATCGCTCTGACGAGAATATGGGAACAAGGGCAGTACAGCGGTAACTCGTTTCGCAGAAGCGGTTTTGCAAGCCGATATGGTAATCAGAAGCTCGAGCAAATGATCGTTCACTTTTCCCCCGCCAGACTGAATGATGTAAACATCTTTTTCTCTCACCGACTCTTGAATTTCGACCCGAGTCTCACCGACGGCGAATTTGGAGAGTAGGACATTTGCTTGAGGAATTCCAAGATGATTGCAAATTGTTTGTGTAAGCTGAGGATGGGATGTTCCCCCGATAACAACGATGTTCCTAACCATGGTTGTTGTTGTGTTGTTGTGGTTGTTTTAGATCAGAAGCACAGCTCACAGATCACCGATATTCGGAGCGAGCGACGGAAAAACTTGCGATGAAATCAAAGCAGACGGCGATCAGGTGCTTGCGGAGTGAGTCGAGAATCAAAAATCCATGTCTGTAGATGGGGTGAGGTGGCTGTTCCGGACGAGGGAGGTTGAGTCAGAAAGTAGAGGACGTCAAGACGAGGTTCAATGTCGACAATATTTTATCTGCATGGAGAAAAATGACTCGCCGCCAGCAAAAGCGGAACCAGGCTTGGCTCTCGTGCTCAGAAAAAGGCCGAATGGGGAAAGGCGGCACAAGGCCTGCGGCAAAACCATTTACCCCGCGCTTCTAACGGCGAGAAGCGCGATCTGATAGAAGACCAAAGGGTAAAAAAAAGACACGAAAGGAAAGAAAAAGGGGAAAAAAAAAAAAAGATCTGGCAGACAACGATCAGTACGCACGCGCTCAGTCAGCCGGCCTTACCTAGGGGCGTTAGCAGCTGACTGCAGTGTGGAATACACTCGGCGTTACGCTATGGATTGGATCCGTTCTGCTGCTTAAGATACATCAAGACAAGTAGATAATGGATTGAAGAAATCGCCTTCCAGCACTCGAGCCATGAATAACGAGTTCGGTACATCAAGTGATGAGAGAGAACAGTAAGGCTATGACAAAAGTTCATATCATAGTATATCCAGAAAGATCGGTGTCGCCTTGCGTTCAATGACCAGTCGGCGTGCGTGTCAAGTTACATACATGACCGACAAAGTATGTACGTAGTTGGGCATTGGCTCAGACAGTTGTTGCCGGTTGCTGGTCGCAGTAAATCCCGGAAGATAGCTCCATGTCGTTATAAGGATCGCAGAATTCCTTTCAATCGCCGGTGTCGACTTCCCTGTAATCAGTTATCAGTATATGCAAATCTTCTGGGCACAGTTAGTTGAGAGGATGAAGTGGTAGCTCACAAGTCAAGTTGTACACCATTCGAAACACCATAGTCCTAGAATGATGTTAGCACAAGCTCAAAGCGATCGTAGCGGGTGACCCATACCTGTAAAGTAAGCTGATCTTTGAACGGCCTCTCGCCTTGACGCTTCAACAAGATTTCATGAGGTTCACGTCCGATTCGCGCGGCGACCTGGGCTTTGAAGAGTTCTAGATATCAACCATTAGCTATATCCAAAGGACTCTAGGTTTATTGAGGGGGACTCACTGATTGGATCCGAGGCTAGACATGGAATAGCAGCTTTCGTACCCAGGCGATCGTTGACATTGACTATGATCATCTCCTCGGCAGGTGCTGCTACTACCGGAGCCTTCTTAGGCACTGGCTTTGGTTTGACATCCAGCGTCTCGTCCTTCTTCTCATCATGCCTTGCCGGAGCGATCGTACCACCGCCTCGTTCACGGTCACCGTATCTATCCCTGCTTCTGTCACGACGAGGAGACCGCGGTCGGTATTGTTCGCGGTAGCCTCGCTCTAAACGACGATCATCATCGCGGTTTCTGTCACCTTGATGTCTTTTGTCTTTCCAGCGAAAACCTCCGTGATTCCGCGGGCGTCTCGATCTATTGAAATCGGGAGACCTACTTCGTCTCCGACGTTCAGGTCGTGGAGACCGCGAACGTGAGTCGGGCATGGTGGTTGTGGATGATATAGTTTTGAGGGCAGGTTGGGCGAACACGAAAGTAACAGCAGCTCCCGACACACGTGACGGCGAGCGCAGCAAAATTTGGGGCCCAAGGCCGTTCCGCACTGGTTAGTGGGCGTGTGGTTAGAACTTGGAAACAGGAATGACCCCAATTAAGGGCATCCAAGAACCACGTTCTTTTCGACCGCGTTTCGACTCCCGGCATTTTCTCTCCGTTTTTTATTTTTTATTTTTTTGACTCCCTCCACCCAGTCAATCCGGCCCCCCATTGATCGATGCATTTCTCGAACGTCTCACAACTTCGGTTCTTGGAGCAGTTGTAAACACAACTTTCCTCGTCATCAAGATCATGAATCATTCTTAGATTTTGCGCAATCTGACATTCTCAATGTCTCCTCGGCTCACGGTACAGCGTCCGTCACCCACGACGGTGCTATTTACCGCTTCCAACGCGCCCGCACGTCGCACCTGGTCGTCGAAGCTTGCATTCGGCATTGAGATCCTCCTACGTATTCTTGGCTTCCTCTCGGTACTACTTGTCAATTTCGCCAAAGTTCGTCGCTTCATGACCACCAATGATGGGAATTGGGGTGTGTCGCCTGAACTGTGGACAACGAGTGTGGGATCGCTCACCTGTCGCATTGCGGACCACTATCCGTGGCCGATTGTGGCTGTTGCGAGCGCATTAGTTACATATTCCGTTTGGAGGAAAGGGTATACTGGTTTGTTTATCTTCGCTCTTCTGATTTGTTTGACTTATATTATTCTAGAACATCAGCTAACGTGGTCGCAGAGGAGTCCCTTTTAGTGATTCGCGGGTTAGGCGTTCAGACTTCGACTTCGTCTTCCATGTACTGGTCTAGCGCCGCTACGAGATTTATACCCACTACCCAGATACAAGATATCGTCATACATGAAGCTTTCAAGGGCTTCGAGGTCCGCTTCTATCTTGCGATAATCGTGGAAGGTGAAAGCGGAGTAGTCGTTGTCTTTCCTGTAAATCTCCCCGCTAACTATATACATTGAAGAAAGGCTTACATGGAGTTGATAGAATCTTTTGCCAAAACGCACACTTCTTGAAGAGGTTTGGCGAGGCGCTCGCCAGTGCCTCTACGAATCCAAAACCGTTCCTCTACCAGGATGAAAGGGGCTACTTCGCACGTGTCCCATCGAATCATTTACACACAAAGAGAGTCAATTGAGGTACCAAGATGGATATATGCAGTAAGGTTTTAACCTTGTATGTCCGATGCCTTCTCTTTTCCTTCAAGTTTTAACCTCTCTGCTCTCCGCTGACGACTAGCCAGATACCTCGCATTCTGCACTTCTACCGTTGCCGTCTTACCCTTTTGCATAACTGGGACATAAACTCCGCCCAACTTTCCTTCATCTCCTCCAAAGAATATTTTTTGGCTCTTGAAAGGCTTTGCTGGCAGTTCATTCTGTATGAAACTAGGACTACCTTGACCGACCGCTAAATCAAGCAATGATCCTGCGAGGATCTCATCGATCTTGCGCTGCCTCCAAGTTTGCCAAAGTGTGTCCATGAGGCCACCGAAGCCGAATTTGCCGTCACCTTTTCCGGACGATGGATTTCCTTGACGAGGGTCGCCACAATAGATCCAATTCAGTGAATCTTCTCTACTACCGCTTGCTTCGTCCGGAAAGATGCAATCCCATAGAACAAGTGGCGCATCGGATGCCATCTCGTATGTGGGTTTACACGGGTTTTTCGAAATATCCAACAATTCGGGAACGATGGATGGACTTTCGACTCCTTGACCGACCAGGAACAGAATCGCAACCATATGGCGCACTTGATGCCACAAAAATGCTGATCCGTGGAGAGTGAATGTATATACCAACGGAGTCGAAGGTTGTTCCTCGTTAACATTGCTCCTGTTGGCGCTCTCAACAGGATTCCTCGTGGGTTGAAACTCCTTCGACCCAACATAACCGAGAGGATTCGTGCTAGGGTCGACCAAATCTATGCTTGCATGGTAAACGATACGCTCAAAATTCTCGATTTGTTTGCTCGTATCGACACGGCAGAAATTGCGAAAATCATGCCTTCCGACATAGTGCTTGCAGGCTTCCCGCATGGCTTCAATATCCAACCAGCCATCCCTGAGCTCCTTCTTGGCTATGCCGCGATGATGTGCCGCGCTGCGACGGAATCCGAGTTCTCCTGGTATGGGGTTAAAGGCTGGTTGTGTGAAGAAGTATCTATACTGTCGCTCGCGGCAGGAGAATCGAGCATCGAAATCCGGGCCTGGATTGGGACACCATGCTAGGATGCGGATATCTTGCGGCAGGACACCGTTCAATATTTGGATGTAGGGTAGTTCGTCCCTTATATCATCCCAGCCATTATCTTCCTCGATTTCGTCCACTGGTTGAACCTCAACATCTGGGTTTGCTTCAACATTGTCCTTCGTAGAATCAACGATTGATGCCTCTACATCGACCTTCTGTGTAGTGGTTTCCTCAGTAGTTGTAGTCGTAACAGTCGTACTTGTAGCAGTCTCGACCTTCCGCTTGGGCCGGGAACTTCGAACCCTAATACCAATAACCTGTCCAAAAGCACTAACACCCCTATCAGTCCGTCCACATTTGGAGTATTGACAACCATCCCAACTCAAATCAAACGGTTTCGTTCTGTCCTGCCTATCAAGACTCAATTCCATCGGGGACGTCGTCGTCGGAAATATCAAACGTGTCTTGCGTAACGCTTTCCATATTTCTTCCTCAATGGTGGGCAATGGAGTTGTGTTTCCATTCGCATGCTCGAATCCATTGTACCGTTGACCAAGATAGGCGAACTTCAGCGCAATGTGGCGGGTATGGTATTTGGATGGATCCATTCCTCGGAATTGTTTCTTTGGTGTGTTGGCGCCTTCTGGACTCGGAGCTCTAACTGGAGTCATATCTTGAATTTGAGGCTTAGGCGTAGCCGTAGGTTCAACAGGGTCGGGTTTCGTTGGCGGGACAGCACCGAATTCATTCGTTTGAGCGTTTAGCTGACGTTCAAGCTCCATGATGCGTTCGACGAGGCTGGATGTACTCCATGTCGAGTAATCCTGGCCTTGGGCACCACTTGACTCCGGCTTTTGAGGGGTGGACATCGTGAACAAGTACGGGGTTTGCGAGTAATGTCTTCGAGTCGCACTGTGCAAAGGGAGGTTTTTGACCTTGATGAACCTAAAACAAATAGGTCGCGACAACCTCATCCCTCTATATCGAAGAGGGATTTTAGCCTGGTCAATGGGAGTGTCGTTGGGGTTCGAAGTTGGAGGTTGTTGTCTCGTTTCTTTTTTTTATTTTTTGGATATTTAAATTGCGGCACCAAACTTTGGCCTTAGGCATGAACTCCACCCTCCTCCCTAACGTCACCTACTCAATGGGAACAACATTCCAACGACTGTCAACTATCTATATATGCTCATATTAACCGTGCGATGGACGATAATGCAACAGTCACACTGTTGATCCTCGGGGAAGCAGGCTGTGGAAAGACGACGTTCTTGTCGTGAGTATATTCATTCCGATCCATGCATCAATTTCCCTATATCAAGAGTTCAACTACTAAATCGCATATAGGAAATTAAAGAATCCCAATCTACCTTTACATGGAGAATCAAGTCTGCTACGAGACGGCGACCAGCCGTACTTGTATGACATTCGATTTTCCAGAAAATCATTCAAGTTAGAAGTATACGATACCGCATCCCCAAATCAACACTGGTCATCCTTGAATCCGAGTGTTGTCATACTCGCATATGATATATCTAATAGAAAAAGCTTGGATGCCTTGAAACAAGTATGTCAATTCCGAGAAGCCAGGTCCATCATGCTCTAACTCGAATGCAGTGGCGCAACGATATAACCAGGTACTTCCAGCGAGGCGCCGGTGAACGGATCCCCGTTATGATGCTCGGTCTCAAGCGAGATCTTCGAGTAGAGAATGATCAGATCATCTATCCACAAGAGGCAAGTCCAATGCCCGAGATATGCAGCTTTATATGCCATTAACTTACAAGCGGGGATATATGTAGGGCTACCGCATAGCGCAAGAACTACATTGTGATCGCTATGCAGAATGCTCTGCCGTTACTGGAGAGTTGATCAAGGAGGCTTTTGAGGATATTGCCAAAGTTGCGGCTATGACGACGACTGAGAAAGGTGCTCAAGGCGAGGGTGGTTGTACGATTATGTGAGGTGCATTCTGCTGCATGGCTACGGCAGGACTGACTCCTCTGTGGGCTTGAGAGGAGAGGTAAACCTGCGTGCAGAGCAGGTGAACCTTGAGCGTTGTTCGTTGTGCTCATACCGTCACCCGAAACTCGAGCAACGACTGGTTTCTATCCATGAAGGGATTGCTTTCACCGCGCCTATTTGAGAGGTAGGCCATTCAACGAATACATCATACGAGCTGGTCTCAGCTCCTGTGCATTGGCAAGCAGCCTGCGATATTATATTACAGAAATCTACTCCAATTGTTCAGGTGTACGCCGATGTGATTCTTATAGATTAATCTAAGACGACATAACAAATGAGATTTCCCCGAGACAACGATCAAGTCCGCCTCGTCAAACTGACAGTACAGGGCTTTCCCCTAGTAAATCCACAGATAATAGAATAAACTAGGTATCTTTCCCTCGTAAGTACCAGTCAGAACAGTAAACAATATGCGTGTGACAGGTATAAAGAAACCTCCGCTGCTGTAAAAATCGTCTCATGAAATCATAATCCTTCTCATCACGTACAAGGGAATAATAGAGTTGTTTTTGAGGACCAAAGTTTGTGTTTTTTTGCGCTCAGATTGAATATGTAACGAGACATCCGACATCCATCATCGAAATAGTCGTTAAAACTTTTTGATTTGATTCGAGTAAAAAAATTAAATCTTTTCAATCAATTTACCACTTGGTCTCAGGATTGGGCTGAGCAGACTCAGCAGCCCAGTCACCACCAGCCTCAGCCTCCCAGCTGGCACCAGCAGTAGCGCTAGCAGCAGCGAAAGCAGATCCAGGAGCAGCAGCGCCAGGAGGGGCGGCGTCCCAGCTGTCACCGACGTAGCCGGACTCGATGGCGGCAGGGCCAACCTCCTCAGCACCGGGGACCTTGGACTCGTCAGCAATCTCCTTGGTCTCCTCGGCCTCAGGGTCGCGGTAGAAGTAGAGATCGACAACAACGTCCCACTCGGTCTCGCGGGTAGCGAGGGTGCCGCGGAGACGGAGGACCTCACGGGCGAGCAACCACCAGACCAAACCGATGGCGTGACGACCCTTGTTGTTGGTGGGGATGGCAACATCGACGAACTCGGTGGGGGAGTCGGTGTCGCAGAGAGCAATGACGGGGATGTTGACGTAGCTGGCCTCCTTGATAGCCTGAGCATCGGTACGGGGGTCGGTGACAATGATCAAGCGGGGCTCCTTGAAAGAGCGGGTGATGTAGTTGGTGAAGTTACCGGGGGTGAAACGACCGGCAATGGCGGTAGCACCAGTGTGGGAAGCGAACTTGAGGACAGCACGCTGGCCGTAGGGACGGGCAGAGATGACGGCAACATCGGCGGGGTTGTCGATGGCTGCGATGATACGGGCAGCGAGGACAATCTTCTCCCTGTGAACGATTAGACGAGCGATTATAACCGTGTTGCGATTGTCAAGGCATACCAGGTCTTGCCAATGTTGATCACATTGATACCATCGGGACGAGTCTTCCAGAGGTAAGGCTCCATGTGAACCTGCAAGTTCTTGGAACCCAAGTGGCATTGAGCTGCGAGGAGCATCTCAATGTCCTGGGAGGTGGCATTGAAAACGGGGGGGAGGTTAGAGGGGGCCATGGTGAACGACTGATTTGGTGGTGAAAGTGAAGTTATTCAATCGTTTTGGCACTTGTCCTGAGCGTGAGGAGGAAGTCGAAGGTCGGTCGAAATCGAAGTCGAGAAAAAAGTATCGCACAGCGCCCGGTCTCAGCCAGTCAGAGCGGCGCATCCAGGGAACTTCGCTTGCGTTGTGGGTTAGGGCAATAGCGCGCCAAGATTTAGAGGTCACGTTTTGCGCTATGTTGAAAGCAGACTAGCGTTGTTTGGCTGCGGCATCCGGGCTTGGCGTTGGTGTTGAGATTTCCGGGAGAGCATCTTGTGGTAGGAAAGTTTCCTGTGACATTGAGAAGCAGGGAAGCAGCTAGCTACATTCAAGATGCCTCCACGTCTATCATTACAGGGCATCTCGAAGCCATTTTCAGGTTCGTTCTTAGCTTGCATACGCAATTGGCCCATAACTAACGAAGGACTAGGCTCCTCACATATAACAAATCCGTTGGCAATCGTCAAGCGCGAACCATGCAAAGTCGACATTCGCGCAGGCTCATTCGAGGCCCGACAAAGACGACGACATGACCCCTTCCTTATGGCACAGTCACGTCAACGTAAAGCCGCCAATATCTCTCGCCAACAGGCTCTTTCCGAAGAACGACAGGCTGCGCTGGGTGATCCCGTGAAAAGCGAACCTACTCCATTCATCCAGCAGATCGATGCAATCCAGTCCGGCAATATCCCATCTCAAACTGTCGGATCAGTCAAAGTCAGCACGTGGAACCATTTCATCAAGGCCGACGAATTCGACTCGGCACTCGAGTACTCCAAAGCTCTCACGGAGCCCCTGCCACCCCAGGACGCCAGCATCGCCGATCCTCACGCATACGAACAACAGATCCAACAACACGAAAAGGCTCATCAAAACGCACGGGAGGCAATGAAGCGTATCGTGCAGTTGTCCAGCGGGAACACTGCGGATCGTACTCGAGTCAACATCGAGGCTTGCATCGAGACCTTTGGTCGACACAACACCGACAAGGTCCTGCCCCCGAAACCAGCCGCTGTAACCACAACAGAACACCCCGCAAAGACTCCCCGAGCAGGTCCCGACACCGGATCACCGGAAGTCCAGGTTGCTATTTTGACAACAAAGATTATGAATTTATCGCGACATCTTCAGACAACCAACAAAGACAGACACAATAAGCGCAATCTCCGAGTGCTCGTACACAAGCGACAGAAGCTGTTACAATATTTGAGAAGGAAAGAACGAGGAGGCCCGCGATGGCAAAATCTGATGACATCTCTTGGTCTGTCGGATGCAGCCTGGAAAGGTGAAATCAGCATGTAAATTATCACATTCATATATTTCTCTTTTGTATTTTTAGCACCATAATTGGCTCCAATATCATCGAGGCATCTTCGGTTTCTGTATTCTGACCAGATCAAGCTGTGACTATGGAAGGATCATCCAGCTACGTACTACGAATGAAGAATTGAAGAAGACGGCCATGACCATGGTAATCCAAGAATGCACAGCTAAAACTACTCGGAATGGAGAGATCCGATATGGATTTGAGCTCGAAGCTATCATTCATTACACTGACAGAGGGCGTACCCAATATGATAATAAACAAAACGCTGATATTCCAGACCGGAGGTGCCGGCGCACCTCGAAGAGGAACCTGCCTCTCGAGGTACGCAAGCGGATGGCGCCCCCGGTCTGGAAACAAGAAGAGAAAAAAAGATTAAACCTGAAAATAAAGTACAACCTGAAAGTACCCATACATGAACTGAAACCTTTTTGCCTGACACTAACAAAACTCCAAGGAACTTGACCAACATTGAAAACACAAAACTCCAAATGCAATGGATTGATCACACGATCGTTCATCGACTTCGTAAAATTTTGATACGTCTTTTCGATATTTGAGGCAGACGACGCCTTTCTAGTGTCATATTGATCTCGATATATCACAAACAATGTGCAGGACTCGTGATTACACTATCAAATCACCGAGTATCTCATCTGTATCAATCAAGCCCTGACCGAGCTCATTCTGAAACTGCTCGAAGGATTTTTGGAACGAACTGCGGCTAGCTCTCTGCTGCCCTGCGCTCACGGAGGTAAAACGAGTAGCTTCTTGGATGTTGTTGACCGGAAGCGGGTCGAAGCTAGGCCACTGCACCTTGCTGAAATCGCCGCTGGGACAACTCTGGTAGAGTTCGAAAGCCTGTCGCCCGTGCTCATCGTCGCCGAAGACTTGCATCAGATCCTCTGGATCCTGCTGATGCATTCCAGTCAAAGTTTGAGCCGGGCTCGCCTGTGAGGCCGGGCTGGAAGAAAGTGGAACGTTGTTGCGAAGGCGACTGGGGGTCTTAGGCCTGCTTCTTTCTGTCACAGGCTGACCCCTCGCGGTCGCTGAAAGGGGTTTGATTGGTGGTAGGCGGGTTGTTTCATCGCTGACACTCTGTTTAGCGGCAGTGGTAATGGAACGATCGGTAGGCTGGTTCGAAGACACGCCATTTATCGATGCGCCCGTCGCAAGCTGTTGCTGGGAGACTTGCTGCATTTGTTGCTCCACGGGTGCTTGAACGGATTGGTGCTGAAGAGGTTGTTGGACTATTTGTTGCGCGGGTGATTCGACGCGTGGTTGCAAGAGAGGTTGCTGTGCAGGTGTGCGCACAGGTGATGGCTGGGCCACAGTCTGAGGAGCAGGCTGAGGAGCAGGTTGAGACACATGGGACTGTCGGAATCGGTTCGCTGGGGTTCCTGAACCATTGTTAACAAGATTGTCTCTCGAGTTCAAACGATTGAAACGATGTCTTTCAGTCGCCGCTTTGCGCAGATCTGAAATTGAAACAGATTGTGGGAATGTCTTAGAAGGGGGTTCCATGGGTTGCATCTGCTGCATAGGCTGCATGGGTAGCATGGGTTGTGTGTAGGGGTTCACCAATGGTGTGGGCTGGGTTCGCAAAACCGGGGTTGATTTATAAGGGTGAAAATGAAATAAGGGTATTGGATGTCTCATACCCTGAAACATTTGTCCTTGGTAGACAGTGGTAGTTGGACGGTTCCAACCGGGGGGTGTAGGAGGCTGCCAGTGGGTTTGTGTAGCCGTGTTTGTGGTCGGTAGTCGGGCGTTGGATGATTCTGCTTCTGGTTCTGGTGGAAGGAATCGGGCTCTCTTCTCTGGAGGCCGAGCAGTGGGAGCAGAGACAGTAGATTTTACGGCCGCGGCTTCACGTTCAAGTTCACGTCTTGAGTATTCCTCGGCCTCTTCGATTTCATCGTCGGAGTAGGTAAAATAATCCAGATCCATGCCGTAGCTGCAGCCGGCAGGATTTGGAATCACGTCTGGGGAAGGTGCGCGTTTGCGTTTGTGGCTTCCGGTTGATGGCTCTGCCTGGGTATCAGCATTTTGAGGTTCTCCATTTGTTTTGTTTTGATCAGTCTGCTCCGTCCCTGGAACTTGCATGTTCTCTTTGACGGTATCAGTAGTCTTGTTGCTTTCGTCTTTCTGTTCGTCAGCCTTAGCCTTCCCTTCAGACGAGGGTGTAATCCGAGAAGGGGATGGGATCGGGGGAGGGGATGGGATCCGGGGATATAGGCTGTATGTCAGATCCATATTGGTAATCTGAGTTCCATTGGTTTCTGTAGTTGGGGCAGCCGCGCCATCAACACGTACTGGTGTCGCACCACCGCCAGCAGCTATCAAGTTTGATGAGAAATTAGCAATGTGTTCAATCAATGGGATGTTAATAACTTACCGAAGGGAACGGCTTGATCTGGAGCTTGTCGCATAAAAGGGACAAGTCGTCGCCTCACAGATCCGGTAACAGAAGTAAATAAACTGCGAATTCCCCAGTTGTTCGAAGTCGGGGTCTCGACTGGCTGATTCTCGTTTTCATTGTCTCCATCGTCCTCCATATCGTCTTCGTCTTCGTATATAGGAAGCTGGAAGGAAGTCTGCATATCCTCTGGAATTGCTCCTAGTATCATATGGCGCTCCATTGCCTTTCGTGTGATATCATTACGAGCTTCTTCATCTGCCGCTTCCCGTGCAGCTTGTTCAACTTGCTCTTGCTCTCGGAGGGTGGACATAGCTTCGTCTAATTGAAATACTGAAGCTCGTTGTCGTACTGTTTCAAGATAACTGAGGGAACGACCAGGATTAGTAGTGGGAGTGCGACGCTTGCTGCGAGGAGTTTGGCCAGGCGGGGGTCTGGTGCGACGGCGTTGTGCCCTGGGTGGTCCATCAGTGATATTTTCATCGTTGTTTGATTCCAAAGCCCGCTTCTTGCCGTTCTGCAAAGCAGAAAGCTCGGCTTTTTGCTGTTCGACTAGTTGTGCAGCCTTGGCCTTGGCCGCGGCCTCGGCTTGTTTTGCGGCTTGTTTTGCGGCTCGAGGGAGGTTCGCTTTCGCTTCTGCGGTGGCAAGTATACCTTCCGCGCACACACCCGTTAGCAAACTATTCAAACCCATGATCGTTTTCTTATCCATCCAACAGCGCACATCATGGCCTAGCACGCATTCCATCTTCACGACACCTTCGCAGCAAGGACAACGGATTGAGGCGGCGTCGAACGCGGAACCGTCGGTGGCCTGACGACGGAGAACGATTTTAAGAGCGGCGTCGAGAATCTCGTCCTCGGCAAGAGAGTAGTTTGTTTCATAAGTTGGCCAATGTTTAACATCTGTAGGTAGTGCTGGTACACCTCTCTCGAAAGGATTGTCCCGTGATTCGCGTCCTTTTTTCAATTTATGATAGGAACGTCTGATGCCTAAAGATGTTCCCTTGAAACTCTGCTTGAGACTGGCCTTGAAAAACTTGAGAGCATTTCTGACGGACTGCTTCTTGGCTGGCGAGCCGAGGCTTGACATACTTCCCAGAGAGGAGACGGATGAAGCATCAGAATCGTCGTGGTCAGGTTGTGGGGTGGCGGGAGCGGGCGAAATAGTCGAGCCGTCGTCCTGTGCTGCGTTGATGCTTGGCGGTGTCTGAATAACAGGTACTTGACCTTGATTTTGAGGTGTTCCTGGGCTCCATGGGGCTTCCTGGGTAGGGGTTTGGATGGGTTGGGTTTCTTGGGTAAGAATCTCACTTTTGTTTTGAATGTTTTCCTGATCCGTGTTCTCTGTCGCTACAACTGCTGCCTTTTTGGTAGACTTGCGACCAGGCTTTGCCTTCGTGTTGGTTGCTTTCTTGGTATCAGCGGATTTTTTTGAGGCCGTAGCAGTAGTAGTCCTTCTCATACGACGTGGTGGGGTTTCAAGAGAACGGAGAGGCGACACCCCCTCTTGGGCTTGCATTTGAGAGCGCGTGATAGGCATCTTGAATCTTGCAGAGCGTTAGATTCGAGTAGACATGAATGAGATTGCACAATTGAGGTTGAATTGTCGTACACAAATTGTGGAGAAAGGCGGACAGTTTGAGAATGGTTGAAGAAGGAATTTTTTGAGAGGGAATGAAATTGTGTTGTGGTGGAAACGAGTGTGTAAACAAAGACTCGATCTTTTTTTTTTTTTCGCGACTCGAGATGATGAGTCGAAAAAAGACGAGTCTGTGGTAAAGCTGAGTCGATAAAGACGGTGAAGAAGAAGAGAAGAGGAAGCCTTTCAAGCTTTTGGTGTGGAGAGAGGGAACGGTTGAGATGACCGAGTGAAGAGGAAAAGGTGTAGAGAGAGAGAGTGAGAGAGGGATAGAGGAGGGGTGGTTGGAAAGGCGCGACGAGGAAATAATCAAGCTTCACGGAGTTAAGAGGGAGACAAGGGCAAATGCAAGCAAACGAACTTACCTGGGTCGGTCGAGGGTCGGCGGTGTTTGGGCGGGCGGGCAACAATAACAACAACAACAACAACGCGTTCGTTTTTCTTTGTTGATGGGTTGGCCCGTTATAGTACAGTATGGAGCAAACAGCCAAAAGGGCAGCGTGGTGAGGTTATCGTCATGGTAGAAGAACAAGCTGTGGACAACAAAAAAAAGAGATGAGGAAGTTGGCGGTACTCTGTTTGGCAGGAAGTGACGTCGGCAGAATGGCGCGCCCGCTCTGATTGGCACGGACGGCCTTACCGCCCTCGACGTCCCGGGTTTGCACCGTTTGCATCGTTTTCGTCGTGGTTCCAATGAGCCTGTCTTCTAGTTACCTACTATAGTACGTATACAACACTAAACAATGCAGAAATCTCGAGTTCTAACAATGCCATTCTCTTGCATGTATTCAATCTTATTGGATAGGTCATATGCACGCTCCTCTACTCGTGCTGGCCTGTGCCGTACAGAGCGACTCCCCGGTATATATTTTATCAGTTGTGATCGCTAATTGAGACAACCAGGAACCCTTCCCCTTCGTCACTATATTGATATCAGGTCAGATATTATCACTTGAACATGGAGAGTGCTTCTAACCATTATTGATTAGACAGTATAGGATGCAAGAGATTTCTATATGAATCAAAATCTCTACGTGTGAGGTACAGACACTGGAAGGCCTTCTGTTCGTTAGAGGTTCTACTGTACTAAATGTATGTAGTGATGCTCTGGTGCGCTTATTACTGATGAGGTAGACAAATAGATAATGAGTTATTTGGAGATCAGCGAGTACGATCCTGGATTATTAATCCGACGTCATCGAACACCAACAGACTGCTACTATATCAATTTGATACTAGTAGTACTAGTAGTACCACCCATCTCCCATCCGCTCATTATTACTTCAGATAGTAATTCATCCAAGAAATCTGGATGCAGGTGGCTTGGCATCCAGCAGTATAAAACGCTCTTCTGCGCCCACTCTCAGTCGACACCCTGGTTTCTAGTCATATTTGATCGCTCGTAGTGACGGACTCGGCATGACAACCGTAACTACCGTGACCACCGTTAGGGAACAGCCCGAAGAGTTGTTTACCGCAGAACTCGGCGAGAATGAACCAGCCGTATATGCAACCAGCTATCCGGAGGGCGGCCGCGAAGCATGGCTGGTTGCTATAGGATCCTGGTGTTCGATGACAGCTGCTCTAGGTATGGTCAATTCGGTTGGTGTCCTGGAAGCTTATGTGTCGACCAACATCTTGACCTCGAGCTCGACTGACTCGACTGGTTGGATTTTCGGAATCTATGTATTCGTCTCGTATTTCTGTGGCGTACAGGTTGGGCCAATCTTTGATGCTCGGGGACCTCGCGAGTTGATGCTTATTGGGACTGTTTTTCTGCTGGTTGGCACTTTTACTCTAGGGCTTTGTACAGGTGAGTATTACTTTCCGTGGCAGAAACTGGAATAGCCGCTGACATCACACAGAGTACTATCAATTCATCTTGGCCTTTTCTATTCTTAGCGGAATTGGAAACTCATTCTTGTTCACCCCTGCCATGGGCGCCATATCACACTGGTTCGATAAACGACGTGGCGAAGCAAGTGGGTTCGCTTTCACTGGCAGTGGCTTCGGTGGAGTCCTGTTCCCGCTGATGATTCAGTCCCTACTTCCACGGGTAGGATGGGCCTGGTCAACACGCATCGTCGGCTTTGTCTTTCTACTTCTCTGCACCCTTGGCGTTGCCCTTTGTCGAAGCCGTCTGCCGCGCAAGAGAGGCGCGGCCGCTTCATGGCGGGTAATGATGCCCGATCTGAGCATTTTCTCCAAGGACGGAACCGGGGCCATGGCCGTGACCACCGCCGGCGTCTTCCTCCTCGAATGGGCCTACTTCGTTCCCCTGACGTACCTACCGAGTTACTATTTGACTCGACAGGGTCTCTCGGATAAAGCTGCCGTCACTGGAGCAGCAGCCTTTGCCTACCAGTTACTTGCAATTCTCAATGCCGTGTCATGCGTTGGCCGCTATCTTATTGGACATATTGCCGATAGAGGAGGCCGCTATAATACCATGATTGTCTCCAATCTGATATGTCTAGTGTCAGTCATCTCCTTGTGGCTACCTGACGCACTGGCAGAATCGCCTCCGAGCAGGGCTTTGCTGATTTGGTTCGTTGTGATCTTTGGTTTTGCGAGCGGTTCCAATGTCAGTCTGATGCCTGTCTGTATTGGTCAGTTGTGTCCTATCGAAGATTACGGCAAATACTATGCCAGTGCCTACACTGTGGCTAGTGTAGGTTGTTTGACGGGTATACCTATTGCTGGGAATCTTATTACAGCTACTGAAGGAGGCCGACGGGGCTATTGGGGTCTCATTCTCTTCACTGGTATAAGTTATGTGGCAGCATTTGCTTGTTTTCTTTGGGTGCGAGTACGAGCAAAGGGCTGGAACATAAGAACCGTCTGGTAGCGGACTCCCCGAGGGCTTCATATCAACATTGAAAAATATAAACATATACATCCACTGATGTCTGTTCAATCAACAGGACATCTGGAGGCTTGAAATGTACTGATAAGGCATCGGCCTCTCTCGTTATGTACATCCCACTTTTTAAACCAGTTAACCTCGCCAACATCAAGTAATGATATCTTCCATGATCTGAATGAGCGTGCATTTTGTCCTAGCTAGTTAAGGTCCATGGCATTTGCGGGGTTAGCTTCAGAATCTTGCGGGGACTGGGACCTAAAGACATCCAGCAACAACCCCTATCTTGACAGACCACATCAATCAATACATCCATGGCTCTGACTCGATTGCCTCAGGAAATACTGATACTAATCATCGATTCTCTCGACCACATAGACCACCAAAGTGTGAGGAATCTAGCACGTGTCAATAGAGACTTTTTGTCTGTTTGCCGTCCTTTGCTTTACGTTCGGGCCCTCAAATTCATCGAGTGCAACGACGATGGAGAGCAGTTGGCCTATGATATATTGCATTACTCCGAACTACTACAACGTCTTAGTGGGTTCTGGGCAGTTCGTCGTTTGATAATTTTTGCCATAGACAACAAGGATCCAGAAAAACTGCGACGGCACCGCGAGCGTCGGTCTCAACAGCCATGGTGTCTTCCCATCATCGATCCCCGGGTTTACGGAGGGTGTGAAGATGATTACCTGAAATTTGCTGCTACGAAACCAGGCGACATGAAGTATAAAGACACAGTGCATCAGAAGCATGATATTTGGAAACCCTTGGCCGAATTCGTTCTGCGACTGCCTAATCTACAGTGCATCTACTATAACAGTTATTACCAGTTCCCGCCTTGCCTTCTGGACAGTATTCATCGATCACAGTGCAGATTGTACATAACTGGGTTTGCTTTGTGGAGTCTAGGGCCTCAGGGGCCAACTGATCCTTACGAACTCACATTGATGCGTTCACCTTCTTTATATGGTATCGGGATGGCTGGGGAGGGCGTCTATGGATATAGAATGGTAGAAAGTACCACATCTTGGGAGCATGTATATCTGACCGAAGCTCTCAGATATGTTGTCTCTGGTGTACCGCAATTGAAGATAATGATTGTTAATCACCTTAGAGGCTACAGGAGGACTCCAACAAGGTATTTCAGTCCTCCACCATGGCCAGGATTTACGCTGCAGCGTGGTGGGCGTCTAGAGCATCTCGAAATACGAGAGACGGATTACCGTAAATGGCGGCAAAATACGAAAGAGGGTATCGAGAAATGGAATCAAGACACGGATTTCTCGGTCTTGAAAACCTTTAAACTCGCCGCTTCTTCAGCATTGGACGCCCTCGAATACATGGCGACACATTGCCAATTTCGTGCACTGACCAAATTGAGTATACGCTTCAAGCCGGATTGGAGTCGTTGGCATCCTTCCGACTATTATTCGGCTGCGAGCTCATTTTTACTCAATCTTCCGCCTCTGTCGAATCTCGAATTGCATCGTTGGCATCCTAAGATGGACACCGAATCGATTCTGAAACTCCATGGGCCACGCTTACAAAGACTTTGGTTGCTGCCTTGTCGTGGTGAAACCGTGCCCTTGGAAACACTTCATCACCTCAGCGAAAACTGCCCGGTTCTTGAAGAGCTTTCCACAAGAATCAGACGCTCTCGGGGTGATTTCCAGGAAGTGTCCAAATACAAGGCCATTGGTGCATTGCCACGACTGAAGTATTTGTTCCTCAACCTCGACGCCTCGGATCTCTTCTTGTTGGATGGATATGACTACGGGGATCTAGTAGAAGGACGAGAACTTCCCGTGACCCGCAACGACGCTTCTTTCAATTCCTTTGACCAGCAATATAGCGAATGTAAATTCTTTCATGATTATCTCCGTCCACGGAACGGCCATATTCGAGACGCCTTCATCAACGCCGCGCTAGATCAGAATCTTGCGAGAAGCATTTTCCGCACGATACGATCAGGCAATAATACAGACGGAAAAGACTCATGGCCTCTCGAAGTCCTGGAACTGCGAGTTAGGGGAGCAGGTCAACTAAGTTGGGATCCCTGCAATGAAGATGAACGGGGGTTCCACGACGTACTTCGCAAGATGAGTCGTGCACACCGTCTGACTCGGGAGGAAAACGGAGACGTTGAAATAGTATTAACGGATATTCATGAGGCTATGATGCCATTACGTGCTTCAGGAACCTTTGATTTGAATACGGACAGGAAGGTAGCCCCCGACATATTACCATCTGCGTTGCAGATTTATCAACGTGTGTGGCCACCGAAGAATGAGCACTGGTGGGATGATTGGCATAGCTTTCCGCTTGCGTTCTCTGCTGAGCATGAGATAGATTGGTCAAAAGAATAGTGACTAGCTCTATTCATGGGGTATCTATGAGAGAAAGTAGGAATATGACAGACCCGAAGAAACCGAGGCACAGAATTCGACGGTTCAGTCGAACCCCTTGAATTCATCTTCGCTCCCATCTGCATTAGCAGCTTGCGCTGCCTTGGCAGCCTCTCGTTGTTTCTCAGCCTCCTTTCGTACATTCTCAATCATAGCCTTCGTCTCCCGAACTTTCTGTTTCTCTTCTTCTGTCATCTTATCCCATTTTTCTCTGTCACGACGTGCTCGTTTCCGTTCTCGTCGCTGCTCCCTCTCTTTCCTCTTCTCAACGTTCTGACTCCACGGTACACTTTCACCTGAAGCCGCCGGTCGTTTCTTGGAACTTTCTTCTAATTTACCTGCTTGGTATTCCTTCAGAGCTTCCTGGCGATGTTTTTCTCTTTGTTTGTCGGCATATGCATAGTTATCCCAGTCAAGAGTCACGCCTAGAAACTTATCGCCTTTGAAATTCCTTAATTCAGGCATCTTTGGCAATTTCAATAATCCCCAAGCATGGCCTAATGCCTCCCAGTCTAAATCAGCAACGCGGAAAATGCTGCTAGCTTGGTGCTTGCTATAGCTTCGAAGCCAGCTGACGAACGCCTTTTGAGCTTTATCATGGTACGACCTGTCTGCTAGTACCGCTTTTCGGGCTATTTCGGTCACATTTCGGGCAGCTTCATCGGTTATATTGAGTGCCGGGTTTTCGTACAAAGTGACTGGTGTCTTTCGCACCTCGAGGAATGGAACGTAATCTTCTTCGCGGCCTGGTGAAAGAAGTACGATACTCAGACCCCGACGTCCCGCTCTACCGGCTCGTCCGCAACGGTGAATAAAAGCTTTGGGATCGGATGGAGGGTCTATTTGAATGACGAGGTCGACAGATGGGATATCTAATCCACGGGCCGCGACATCGGTGGTTAGGAGTACTGAAGGTGTGACGGAGTTGGTGAAGCGAGTAAAGTTCTTTTGTCGGACATTAGCTGGATGTTTTCCGTGGAGTGGAATAACGGTAAACTCGTTTCCGAGAATTAATGGTATTATATGTTGGAAGTAGTCGACGCCTGCACATGTCGAGAAATATAATATAGTCTTTTGTGGCCGGGGCTCCAATATGTCCAGGATATTTTTGACGGCGGGTAGTTTGTGTGTAGGGGGTGTGACAAGATATGTCATTTGCAAGCTATTATCCAGGTTAGTGATTTGAGACATGACTCCCATACGGTGTGCACAAACCTAGCAGGAGTACGCTTTTCTTCCACTCCAGATGCTCCGCGTACTTTTACTGCAATCTTGACGGGATTTCGCAAGCCAACTCGGATGATCTGATCCAAAGCCTCGCTCACACTGGCACTAAACAAGCCTGTCCGTCTCTGTTTCGGAAGTCTTCCAAGTATTTTCGAGATATCGTCCTTGAATCCAAGATCTAACAATCGATCGGCTTCATCGAATACCAACATTTCAAACGAGGATTGAGGGCAGTGTACGTGAGGCGACGAAAGAAGCTCGAGCAGTCTGCCGGGTGTTCCAACGAGGACATTTGGCGATCTTTTCAGGAATTGACTCAAATCTTCAGCGGGTGTTGTTGTGCCACCTAGGAGGAGCTGTGGAATGACCTTTAGTGTCGACGATGGGTATTTTTTGGCGCCTTCCTCGGTCTCATCGGCTGGCTTTATGACGGATGCGGAGGGGCCGTGGAACTCCAACAGAGATAGGAGGACATTGTAAATTTGCGAGGCCAATTCTCTGTATAAAATAAGAATAATTCCATAATAACGTTGCCTTCCTGAATTGTAACACTCACCTCGTCGGCGCAACAATGATAGACCCAATATGATGTTTCTTAATCGGCTCGTCCAACCGCAGCAATTTTTCCACAATCGGTATCAAAAATGATAAAGTCTTTCCACTGCCAGTCACAGCTTCTACCACAACGTCTTTATGGCTCATGAACAGTGGAATGGCAGATGCTTGTACTGGGGTCATGCGGGCAAAACCCATTGTCGACATTGCTTCGAGAACCCATTCTGACAGCGGCGGATCGAGGTTTTCCCATAGCCTGCCGGTAGATGCGCGAGGTTTCGGTGCCATTTTCAGGCTATAGAATATCTCCTTCTGGACAGATCACCAGAATGGCGGAGAACGAAAAGTTGTTGATGTCGCATGTTGAAAATTATCTCGGGCGGTCTTTTTCTGCCGTCGAAAAATTGTCTCTGATTGGCTGGGCTCTCCTGGGGTGGCTGATAAGATAAAAAAAAATGCATCGCTCTCTCTCGGCATCTTAACAGCCCTGCTACTTCGTCGATCACATTGCTACGATTCCTGTTGTCAGATCTATACCGACACCAACTATCCGAAACACCTCAAATACACACTCATACTTTCAGACTCCAAACCTGCGCGCTATCAATTGCTTGAATTAAAACACATCACGTGACCTGGGAAGTGCCGGAGGATCGGCGTTGCATGTGATTTAGGCACGATTCAGCCAGAAGAAATCTCAAAAGCGTTCACGAGGCTCCGACTTATTTCTATTCCTGGGATTCTTCCTTCTTACTTTTCTGGTTGGTCCCAGAACGAATGTCATGAGCTGGTGCTGGACGGTGCTCGCCTGACTTTTCTTCCTTATATCTGCGTTGCCCAGCTTATCAGCTGGCGATATTGACATCTTCAACTCCCAATAGCGACAACCACAACAAACCGCCAATATTCAGTCCCTAACTCCCGCTCCGACTCTCCTCTCTGCTCTACTCGCAAAGTCAACTTCCGCCGACTACTACAACCCCCATTCTCCATCCCGACTTCTGCATCGCACAGCCAACGGAGTCATCGCCCTTCCGGCTCTGCCGCTTCTCCTCCCAGACGCGGTGGAGATGTCTTCCCCGCGTGTACCGGCCACACCCCGAGTCATTTCGCCGTCGCCTACGCCGTCAGACGCATCAGAACAAAGAGATGGATACTTTGCTCCTGTGACGCGATCTGCAGCCCGGCGCCAGCGTCTGAACAATGGTACCCAGGCTATTCCGGAGGAGGATCAGAATGATGACTCTGACCATCAATCGCGATCCGGTCCGCGGAATCCATCTTCACGATCTGGAGCTCCAGGAACTGCCAGAAGGCGCGGTTCTACGAGAAAGACACCGAAATCGGCAAACTCGCCGGTAGTCAAATCACAGCCTTTAGTCGGGGTCAACGGCAAACCACCATCTCCTTCGAACGGCTACCTCTCGCCCTACACAAGCCTACAAGACCGCTGGCGAGACCTGTCAAGATCGCCTTCACCACTGGGACTCATACCATTACACCAGAATTATCGCACTTTTATCCATAAACATGAAATACCGCGCAAACTTCTACATGTCTCTATTGGATTCGTGACTCTGGAGTTCTATCGACGCGGTATTCAAACGTTTGAAATCACGCCGTGGCTGCTTTCTTTGCTCATTCCTATCGCTGCTACTGACCTACTCCGACATCGATACGAGCGCGTAAATAAATTCTACATTCGTTCACTGGGTGCCCTCATGCGCGAATCCGAAGTCAAAGGTTATAATGGTGTTATCTGGTATCTTTTGGGTGCATTCATTGTGCTGCGCGCATTTCCCAAGGACATTGGCGTTATGGGAGTTTTATTATTGAGTTGGTGTGACACTGCTGCATCCACTTTTGGTCGTTTGTATGGCAAACACACCCCCAAACTACGCCAGGGAAAGAGTCTTGCAGGCACAGTCGCCGCCTTTTTCACTGGTGTAGCCACTGCACTCTTTTTCTGGGGCGCATTTGTCCCTAGCGTTGGAGCGTTTCCCAACGACCCCGAAGATGCTTTCATGTTCACGGGTCGACTCAACTACTTCCCCGAGTCGATCAGGAACCTCATCGGCTGGGCGGGTAGTGATGACCAAAGCAGTATCATCACAGGCCCATTAGCGCTGGGCGTTATGAGCGTTGTTTCCGGCATTGTTGCTGCTGGAAGTGAATTCGTCGATCTTTTCGGTTGGGACGATAATCTTACAATACCCGTTTTGAGCGGCTTAGGGTTTTGGGGATTTCTCAAGTTCTTTGGTTGATTTTGGATCTAGGCGTATACACTTTGTAATTAGACTTGGTAGATATTTGTATTTAGTGCACATGATGAACGACTGTCCTCTCTTTGACCCATTTTATTTTCAACTTCCACCTTCCATCAATCTTAAATCCTATGTAAAAGGTCCTAGAAATTTAGCATCGAAACTTGCTCGCCCATATTTGAACATGTGTCATTTCTATGACTGGCCCTAGTCTTAGCTATTCTCACATCTGACTACTACTACTTCTTCTTCTATTGATCTAGAAAAATGGGGCAATTGAACGGAGTCTCATTTTGTAAACTACGCAGTTATGAAGTTCACGTAGTATTTTTTAGCGTATTGACTCGTAACAACTTAACAAATCCTAAGTCTTGACCCCTGCTACTTAACTAGGTGTCAAGGCAAACCTATGTGTTGACTGGTGCAACCTTTCTAATTCGAAATCTGCCCGGTTCACGTAGAAAAGGTGATTGCTTCGTGATGGCCAACCAACCCCTTCGGTATCTAGTTTCGTTCAGATTCCCAACCATCACGACAGGAAAGATTGCCCGCCCATAAACCACTTTCGGTGGCTGAGATGTTTGCCGGCAATCCGGCTCTAGTTGTACACACAGGTATGTTTTGTTCTGAGTATGATGGGAGATTTTGGGAAGTAATCAAGGAAAACACACAAAGATCATAGCCAGCGGGATGGTGTGAGACGAATGCATCAACACTTAACCACACAAGAAGTGGAAAAGTACTTGTTGTCAGGCAAATATCGCATACGATGTATCAAGTATGTTATCTCTCCATTTAATTGAACTGATGATTGGTCAGTATTTGGAGAAGTTTCAATACAACCTCCTACGATTTACCGCTGGCTATCTGTATACCTCAAAAGCATTATCACCGCCGACATTCAGACCATCGAGAAAGTTACAGCGGAGGTGTAATATACCCAGTCTCACCCTTCAGCACCTGGGTCAAGCCGAGTGAGCATGAGGCCCAAAGAGCTCGAGACACTTTAAAATTGCCTCTTATCATGTCATTACCAGGGCCCCAAGCTTTCCAAATATTCACAAAATAAACACTGAGTTGAAGCAATCGGTGAACTATATTTGTAATGGCAAGGATAACCTTGCGAAACGCGACTATAGACGACGTCGACGCAATCGTCAAGATCGCCGTCGATGTGATCGCCCAAGAGCCGCAGGGTCCTATACCAATACCCTTACACAGACCAATTCCCCGAGGACTGCTACAGATGTACTACCGAAGTGATTTACGGGTTTCATCAAGAATGAAAGTCCTGACTCTGAATATTCTGGTCATGGTAGCTGAGATTGAGGATGGAAGGGCTCCTTCGGGGAGGAGGATCATTGCACATACAGTCTGGGATCTCATGGCTGTCGGGGTCAAAAAGGCTGCTGCGTTACGGAAAGAACTTGAAGATGATGGTGCAGGTACGTACGCTCTTAACCAGTGAGATGGTTTAGGCTAACTCCTTGACAGCAGACCCCGAGACATTTGACTGCTCACAACGTCGCGATGCCGACTGGGACCGCATCGAATACTAAGCCCGAATCATCAGTCGCATAACATGAGAGATACTAGAACCCACAGACCGCATCACACTACCTCAAACATACATCCATCTCATCGGAGTAGCGACCTCCCGTCGATGGCAGCGCCACGGAGCCGGTACCCTGTTATGTAACTGGGGCATCGGAGTGGCTCAGAGATATAAGCTGCAGATTGGCTTGTTTGCGACTCCAGCGGGTCGGGGATTATATACAAAGTTGGGGTTCAAAAAGTTGGCGACGGCGTCTGTGCAGATGCCGGATGAGAAGGAGAGTATGAGTATGACGGTGATTAAGTGGTATCCGAAACCGGAAGGGGTGGTTAGAGCGATGAAGATTGTGAAGAAGATATTGATCTGTGGGAATGATGCTGAATGAACAAGTACTTCAAGACTAATTCCAGGGATTTCAGCAAGGCTGAAAGCCTGTGTGAACATATGAAGGACCTACATACCTGGGTGAGCGGAGTTAGGGCTAATTACCTAGATAGGAATCAAGTCTTTATATCACCGGGACTGGAACAAGCCTCTAGGTGAACTCATGCCATCTACTATAGAGTATTTCAATCATATCATTAATCATGTACTTATTTGTGTATACGAAAGCGTATATCCGTGGATGTATATGCTCAGAGCATCCAACAAAAACTCCCGAAAGATATCCCAACGCCTAGAAATGCTAAACGGTATCACTGAAGAAATAGACCAGAATGTACGGGTGTTTGCAAAAAAGTAAAATAATCACCTCATATCCAAGAGGCTGAAACGCGCAATCCTCTTCTTCTTGTCTTTCCCTCTCTCGGCGTCTTCTTCATGTTCTTGTTGTGATTCGCCGGTTGCAGGGTGAGCCTCATCCTGTTCGCAAAGCTCAACGGCCCAGAATCCTTTGTGGGTTCGTATTATCTCGATGAGAGCTTTGGGAGGTTGCGATTGACCTTGATCCGACTCTTTGACCTCGACCTCGACCTCGACTTTGGGTGGTACTGGCTCAACTACTTCAAGATCAATGACTTCGTTGACCTTCTTTGCTTTTGGTTCATCTTTCTGCTCTTGAAGGGCAGGCGGATTGAAATTATCTTTCAGCTGAACCTCTGGAACTTTTGGCGATGGCGTAGAAAGTGGTTGTTTTGACTTGACTGCTGCCTTTGATCTAAGTTTCCGCGCTTTTTGCGTATCATCGTGTATCTCAAAATCTGGACTCTTGACCGCAGGAGAGAGACGGAGGGATTCAAATGCCGTCTCTAATGACTCTTCGCAACTGGATTGTTTTGCTTTGATTCTGTTTGAGCGCCGAAGTTTTGGCGTAGGCGACAGCGATGAAGTTGGAGGACTGACCCGCATGGTTTCTATCGCGAGAGGCGAAAGGCTGCCAGCAGCAGTGTAACTAATTTTGAACTTCGTGGGCGATGGCGAATGCAATGGAGAGAAAGTAACAGAGTCTTCAAGCTCAGTATCGAAATCGAAACTGTCTGAATCAAATCCGCGAATAGAGGGAGGATGTTTAAAGCCTGAGTCTCGTAAATCGCTGTATCCATCTCCTATGCTGCAAGTTGCAGAAAATTGGCTAGCCAGTTCATCCATAGCCAGACCAGATGACTTCATCGACTTTTGACTTCGCCGCGGAGATTGACTTGAAAAAATCCCTGTATCAGACAACACGCTATATTGACTGCTGTAAGTACTTTGACTTGAAGATTGCTGCGGCGAAGATGATAAAACTGCGGCGTCTAGAATGTGAGCCTTTTTGACACTGGTCATATCACTGCCGGGTTTTGTGACAGTCGTGTAGCGAAGGATTCCACCCGGTTTCATGCTGGGATCAATCACTTTCTTCTTCCTAGTCGTGGTCTTCTTGGGTGCTGGCTTCTTGGGTGCTTTTTTCTCCGCTTCTTGCTTCTGCCAACGCTCTACGACACCCGGAATTCCTATCTTTGCCACAGTCTCAAAGACCCAGATCTTTTCCGGCTCGAACGGATTATATGGATTTTTGGGTGCATGCGATTTCGGTGCTTGGTCTTCAACCGGTGCGGCTTCGCCACCTGCTTCGTCTTCATCTTCCACTGGTTGTGTGCTTGTTTCAGTAAGCTGTGACCACTCTGGAGGAGGATTGGGTTCCTCCGCATCTAGATCCAGTCCTACAACATCAGCAGGAATCATTTCCACTTGAACTTGGGAAACACAGCCGGTGCTGAAATGCATTCGACTGCGGTATATCCTCTGCAAAACAGGCAAATCTGCATTTGGAACAAAAGACCCGTAGCCGAATGGGGCAATGGGAGATTGAGCCAATCGAAGTCTGGTCAGAATCAACGGTTCTGCCAGGTTTCGTATCAATTTTCTCGCTCCCGAGCGGTATTTCCAATCGAAGTAGTTTGCAACAAAGTTTCGAAGTTCAAGGGCGTTGATTTCATGATCCCAAGCTCCCACAAGTCGCTGGCGCAATTGCTCGATTTCCCGTTCATTGGAAACAACCGGCTTTGCGTAGAATGCTAAAACCTGAGGATCAGGAAACGTATCTGGGATCCGGACAGCTTTGTGCTTGGACTGAAAATAACCGCTCTCATTTTCATCGAGTTCATATTGAAGCCGCTCCCTCCATTCTGCGAGTTTGGCTTCCACCTCGTCTTCGTTAGAGTAGATGATATCAAAAAGGTCCTCTCCAAATCCGGCCTTTGCAATCTCGCCAGCAAGACCAGGACCGCATTTCGTAACACCAGATGGTAGATAATCTCCACCACTCAACATTGCAAATAAAACCATGCCTGCTCGGCTTAATTTGACGTTTGCCTCCACGTCAAGCTGTGTTTCGGTAGTATAACAGTCGATGTGGGTCGCGGCCGAAGTTCCCGTTGAACCCTCTTTTGAGTAATTCATGACTGTAAGACCAGATCCAAACATTAATGTGTCGATATCATTGCTCATGACGGCATCCACAACCCCCGCTTGCTGTAGCCTTGCGCATTCGGCCTCCGCTTCTCCCGGCGCATCATGTCGAGGGAACTTGAATAAATCTATCAAGATCTTGGACAGGTTGATTATCGGCGCAGAACCATAACTTCGACCGGTAGTCGCTTTTCCCCGCTTGAAAGGTGGCTTCTGCTTTCCGTCGTAGACGAAGAGGGGATGAATCGGCAAGGCAAGGAGTCGTACTAATCGGAAGAAAAGGGTCCGCAGTTCTGGATTCTGTCCACCTCGACCAGCTTGTAGCTGAAACAACCAAATCGAGATATCAACGGCAATTCGAATAGGGCGTTTGGAGACCTCTAGGTGTGTGATTGCGAGTCTTGAGAGGGCGATTCGATCGGCATTTCCAATTGCTTTGCCGAGTCTGTTTACATGTTAGCGGCTATGAAATCGGAGTTGGATTCTGCAGGTATTTTTAACTTACCCTGGAATACCCATTGTTGACTACAATGTATTCATATCCCAATCCAAAAATTAAAGCGCATGTAACAGCCCAAAATGTCCTTGTGGTGAGAGTTGGAAGTTGTCGGAATTGACGAAGTTGTTTTGAAGTGGAAGCTGCGGCCTGGCAACGGAGCTTCCGCCAATCAGAGTCATCACATCCACCTTCCTCAGAAGTCCGAGCTTAGCGTATTCAATTTCACTTTCACATCGGCAGGTGAAGGCACGATTGACGAACGTACTTCAATAATATTGACGAAGAATGGTTAAGTTGACAATTTGAATCGGTGTTGGATATAGAATTTTCTATCTGATCGAGTCGCCCATCGACAATGGCAACAACCGAATCCCGACACGCAAGCAAATCGTCCATATCAGCCCTCGAAGCAGCACGAGCACGTATACGCAAAGATGAACAATCCTTCGAACCTCGCACACCACCGCATCACCGGAATCGATCAATGGTATCATCATTCGGCTCCTCATCTTCGCCGCTATCATCGTTCCGAAACGAAGAAGATGCCATAATCCTCGAAATGGGGGCCCGTTCCCTGCGTGCCGGGTTCGAGGGCGAGAGTATGCCAATGTGTTCTGTGGGATTTGGACCGGAACAATCAAGAAAAGTCGGCGATTATCGAGGCTGGGTGAAATCAAATAAGGGCACAACAGAAGAAAAAGCTAGCTCCTTGGATGCAGAGGAGTGGGTCAAAAACCACGAGTTATGGCGCATGGATCTCAGAGAGGTTGACTTGGGACTCCTGGAAGATAAACTTGAACGTGCGGTACGCGAGATTTACAACAATTATCTATTGACTGATGCGGGGAATGCGCGTCTTGTTTTGGTCATGCCGTCCGTCATGCCGCATCCATTGCTGTCGGTCGTTCTTGAAACATTATTCAATCGTTGGAGGTTTCCTTCTATCACCCTTCTGCCGTCTGCCGCTATGGTAGCCGCTGCTGCGGGAGTGCGTGCAGCTTTGGTGGTTGATATAGGCTGGGCCGAGACGACGGTTACTGCTATCTACGAATACAGAGATATTTCCTCGAGAAGGAGCACACGCGCAATGAAAATGCTTATGCAACACATGGGGCGAATGCTATCACATCTGAACAATCCGTCCCAAGAAGAAACGAAAAAGGACGGGAAGATATCAGTCAATTTTGAATACTGCGAGGAAGTCGTTAGCCGGTTTGCTTGGTGCAAATTCGCAGTAGAGGACGAGGAATTGAACAAGGATGTATCAATTCCATCACCATCGAGTCCCGACTCAGAATACGTACAAGTCCCATTTTCTCAACTCGCAAAGCCGGTCGATGCCAATTTCTTTGCTACTGGTACCGATGAGCACGAATTAGACGATGACGAGACGCCAGTTCACAATCTAGTCTACAATACCTTGTTAGAGCTCCCGCCAGATATCCGTGGGGCATGTATGTCTCGTATAATCTTTGTGGGAGGCGGGTCGAGGATACCGGGTATTCGCCAACGTATATTGAACGAAGTCTCGTCACTGGTAGCAGAGCACGGGTGGGATGCGACAAGGGGACGAGCGGTGGGAGAGCAGCGGAAAAGGTTACAAGAGCTTAAAATCTGCCGGGAACACAAACATACACCAGAAGAAAAAGTCCGCACCACTGACGAAGCGCATGAAGAATCATCCGTAGAAGGAGAAAAAGAAGAGGAAATTGATTTCATCGAACAGAAAATTCGCCGCAATCAAGCCCGAAACAGCAAACCCTTCATTCAGGGCCAATTTCGTCAAGTCGAATCTCTGGGAGCTTGGGCAGGCGCCAGCCTTGTCACAAGCCTCAAAATCAGAGGCCTCGTCGAAGTTGAGCGCGAGAAGTTCCTCCGGGATGGATTGGCGAGTGCAACTAGAGATTTGGACGGTCACCATCAAGTAGCAGATCGACGATCTGGGGTTCGTTCATCTGTTATAAGTGATCGGTCGAGCTGGACTTTGGCGGGTTGGGGATAGTTTAATCATTGCACTTATTATTTATGATTTTTATACGTTCAACCTACGATACCCTTTTGTTCTTCCATGGCATCATCTTGCGTCAACAACGTATTGATTAATGACTCATATAAGTACTACTTCCAACAAAACTCAACTTGTGTAGATGAAGTGGGAGGCCAGTACTTCGGCCACGGCACTAGGGCTCGGCACAACGAGCCCTAATAAGCATCAATAGCCGGGAATAGCTTAAATTTCCATCCTCTTCTCCCACGTGCAAGCTATGAAGTTTAGCTCCCCAATGGAGGTTAAACCGATGGACTGCTTGTTGAATGGGTATAGTATGTATAGTATGTGTTGTAGGTGAAAAGCCAATGCGGAGGCGTGGTCTCTGTTCTTTTCATGGGCTGGGGTGGTACCTATGAACTCATGTTAGCTTCTACCTACTCTGTCTGACCAACTACCTAAGTACCATGTACATTGTGTACTTACTTTAACAGCTTATGCAAATTTTGAAGCTCACTGATATGTAGTATATCTCTAGAAGTAAGCACATTGATGCATCAATCTTCTTGCATAGAAGTACGGAAGATTGCCAGTCGTGGAACAGTTAGAATGAGGCAGTGATCATTACGCATTCGGTATATATATTATAAGCTAGCTAGTCTCATTTTGAGAACATGCTTCCACCTAATTACCCCCAGGAGAGGCTTAGAGAGTACCGAACTGGTAGGTAGCCATGTTCACCACTGGGCCATCAGCAGGCGAGAAAATCTCATGCCGAGCCCACTCCGGCTGGTTGATCGCATCAATCCAATCCTCAGTCTCAATGACGATGCAGCCATACTTGTTGACATAATCCACACCACCTTTACCGGCAGCCTCGTTACGAGCCTTTTGTGAAGCCTTGATGGGGATGGTACCATTCTGGCCGTTGCAGGTGTAGATCTGGTGAGCGGCCTGGTTAGTGGCGACGTCGAGAGTGATACCCGTTGCCGGGGAGGAGAGGTGGATAACAGGCACAGTGGAGCCGTCCAAGTAGTATGGGGTGCGGTCATTGATGAAGCAGGTGTCGACACCAGTGCAGTTGAAGCCGCAGACGCCCAAGGCGTTGTCAAAGTCGGCACCGATCTGTTTGCCGGCTGTGTAGTCAAGAGCGCCGTCGAAGGCAGTATCGACATCGAAAATGGTGCCATTGGGGATAAGGATGGTGTCGCCAGCGACGACACGGGTTGCCAGAGGCATGTGCAAGGTGTTGTTGAGGATGGTGGGCTCTTGGAAGGCATCCAAATTCCAGTAGATGTGGTTTGCGAGCATGATGGGGGTTTTGTCAGTTAGAGACAAAGAGACAATGCGAGATGTCAATTGGGGGAGACCTTTGGGATTGGTCGCAGTCCTGAGAGCGTCAACTGTGAAAGTGACGTAGCTGAGCACGGTGCCGGGGAAATTTTCGTATCCGGGATCGAGCAAAGAGAATGTGATACTGTCGTTCGTCGATGCGGTCACAGTCCAATTGCGCTGATCGTAACCCACGGTACCACCATGAAGGGTGTCGGCGCCACCGTTCTCGTTCGTGGGGATTTGGTAGGTCTCCCCATCGATGGTGAACGTGCCATTCTTGATACGATTGGCATAGCGACCGACCATAGCACCGAAGAAGGTGTGGTTTGTTTCGGAGTCGTGCACATAAGTCTCCGGGTCGTCGTAACCGACGACAACATCTTGGATTGTGCCATTGCTGTCGGGGACGTACAATGCCACGAGACGCGCACCGTATCCAATGAAGGAAGCAGTGATGTTGGTCGCGGTGATGTTATAGATCTTGAAAGGATCTGTAGTAGAGTTACTATCAGGCTTGGAGGCCAGAGCCGGTAGCGCAAACAGCGCCGCTGCGGAGACGTAGTTCTGGAAGCGCATCTTGTAGACGACTGTAAAAGCAATGCCCAGAAAGACAAGGGCGTAAATTATTACTGCAACAAGCGACAAGCGAGGTCTCGCAAGTTTTTTGAAGTAATAGGAAACAAAAGGGCTGAGCTGCGAGAAGCGGCCCTGCCCGGTCGCAAGGGGCATTCCAGCTTTTATAATGGAGAGATCGACGAGCTAAGCTTCTCCCCCATTGCTCCTGTCGAGCTATTTTCCCGCTTTCCCCCCTCTCCTCTTTTCCTACCGGTTAAGAGGCGGGGAAATAAGCAGTGGTCTGATTTGCTCGAGGCAGATGGGGGATTGTTGAGTAACAAAGAGGCTTGAAGGAGCAGATGCAGGATTTCGTCGAGCGACGTAATAGCCGTCCGACGCAGGGATGGAGCTGGCGATGTTTATTGCGCGAATCCGGGGTTGGTCGTCGGTTGTTACTGGGGAAGGGCGACCAGCTAGCCTGTTCAGTGCTAGTTTGTATAGACTAGCCAATTAAATGTATTAGACACTTTAGCCTCAGGCCAAAGCAATGTAACGTGGAGAAGTGTGCTTGTTCTCTGTTGTTGGCTTCATCACTACAGGATCCGAGCCGGTGCTTTGGGAGTGTATGGGAGAGCTCTTGCCAGCCTCTTGGTGCTACTACGGGGTAGTTGAAAGAACTATTGGTCGAGCTGAATCCTCTGACTGGCTGAGTGTCCAGCACATGGCATCACCATCCCCTCCGACAAGGCAAGGATTGACATGCACGGCACAGTCGGCTACTTGTCACGTCGTATTCTGGGTGTTTACTACTGTGTTGAAGCTATGGATAGCATGTGGCACAATTGGAAAGTCTTTTCGCTGAATTCACCGAGCCTAGAAGAATCAGGTCATGATCGGCATCACAGCGGTCAATAGCTTGTTGCTGTAATATATTTGCTCGGTCTCTGTGCCGTGCTCGAGACTTCGATATTAATTATTGCCTGAATGAATGAATTACCCGAGATTGCTTCTTGGTGGAAAGAACTGTGAGGTTGAAATAATATCGAGTCATGGAGAGAGTTGTTCCGGGGGCGTAAACCCTAAAGGTTAAGCTGATTTAGCCTCTCTCCGCAAATCCAAAATTAACCGAACGAGACAAATGACGACATGAGACTGATAGTCGAGAGCAAGAGTACATTTGATTTTTAGAGGGATTGTGGTGGGCTAGCCACGTGAGCGTTGCTGTTTTCCTTGCTGCAATGCGACTCTGGATGCCACATGGATGTAACAAACTTTGTATAGGCTGGTTGGAAGATCTGGTACCCTTTGTCCTGATGATCTTCTGGAATGAAAGAAACAAGGCCCAAGCTTGGCAAGTTGGCAGAACACAAAATGTAGCGACGGGGTCACGTGGTACGCTAACCGCTTGTGGACTGGGCCATTAATACGGTCGCGCCTGCCGGATCGGGAGAGTTGTTTATCGTGTTTTGGTTGGCGAGACTTCGACAGGCAACCTCGCTCAGTTTAGACCAGACCTCCAATCTGTACGAGTCTTGAATCATGCGCAAAATTCACAGCCAGAAATAGCTTTCCATTGCAATGCTAGGAAACTATCCTCGGTCCTCGCTTTTACCGCCCTATCCAAAATCTCCCTCTTAAGTGACTATCCAGTCGTACCGCGGTGGCGCCGAACGACTGATAATTTGCGCTGGACGTAATGTCCTCCGTATCTTCGAGCGCATCATCGCCTGATGCACTGGGTCCAGAAGGAGACGCCCTGTATCTTATTTCATCACCAGTGCCAGAATTTAGTGGACGACAAAGCTGGGTTCCGCCGTACACGATCCAAACACCGCGGAGGCAAGAACGGATGCCTCGCCGAACACCCAAACAACAGACCTCTCAAACTATGCGCTTCAATGATATTATATTACCGACGAGTCCGCATATGCGACAACGATCACTGTCCCCGACGAAAATGCAGTCGGAAGGAAATCTGAGTCCGTGGAGGATACGAGTGACAGTGGAGGCCGAGCACGAAGATGACGAACACACTCAGGATGGACCTCGGAAAAAACTCAAACCTTCGACCATCACAACCAAGGTACCTTTGAAGGATGAAGAAAGTAACCCGCCTTCTGCAAAAAAGAGAAGAGGTCGACCGCGCAAATCAGACGTTCGCGAAAAAAGTCTCAGCCCGACCAAAGGAAGTCCTGGGCGAACACCAAAACAGCAACCCCCAGACTCTGCAAAGCGACCACGTGGACGGCCTCGAAAGAGCATGCAAACTGAGCCAGTGGCACAAAGCATAGAGGCGGTAGAAAGTCCTGTTAGGAACAATATGCAGTCAACTACACTCGACGGAGTCATCGACAGGGAATCTCCCGCGCCGTTCATGACTGCCGACATTGGGCCCCCTTCTGATGCATCGTCAGAACCCGATCATTTTCTCGACATGGCCGGCTCTGGAGCTTTTGAAGAACAGTCACCGCGTCCAAATTCCCACCGTTTCTCTCCTCCCGGTGTCTTTGATTTGCCGGATTCCCAAAATGCGAAACGTACACCAGCTGCTATGAGCGTGCAACAAGCGACACCACAGGCGTCTGTCTCTCCTATCCGATTCCACACAGGAACAACTCCCGTGAATACTTTACACGCAGGACATACTCCGCGAAAGCTACGTCGAAGCTATCCAACCCCGACGTCATCGTCACTCGTTGATGGAAATGGAGAACCGTCAACAACAGCCGAACAACATAACGGTACAAAGTCGATTGCAGATCCAACTGATGTACATCATGAGTATGATACTATCATGGAGAGTGAGGATTTCAGCATGGTCTCTCTAGATACTCTTCCGTCCGCGAAGCAAGCCGGGCTCAGTTCTATTCTCAGCTCTTCCAAAAGCAGTTTAAAGCCTTTTTCTGAGAAGCAGAATGCGGTTTCTACGGAGAACACGAACAGACGAACTACAAAATCACCTCAAGTGATTACCAGTCATGGCCCTGGGCCATCTACAACACCACATTCCAAGCCCGTGGGTTTGCAAAATGGGCACGAATCAGATGATCAGGTTGTGCCAGTTACTGTCGACACAGTTGCTATGAATGCTTCGGTACCAGAGCCTTTCGTACGACCTGCGGTTGAGAAGCCTAAGAAAAAGTTTCTTAGTCTTGCTCGTATAGTCCGACTTGGCCTAAGTCTGCATGATACGTTGACCCATCAACAAAACCTCGATGCAGAAGATAGCGACGAGGAGGAGGAAGACATAGCAAGTGCAGCTGATAGATTGAAGCGTATATTCGGCGACCTTGATATGGAGTCTCAGCGCCACCTTCAAGCTGGTCTTAGGTTCGGTGAACTTGTGGCTCGTGGTACGATGAGGTCTAGAAGGCTACGGAGACAGGAAGAAAGGGAATTAGACGAAGCTCGCGAAAGGGAAAGTAGCGAGGAAGAAGAACCCGTCGAACTTCCGCGACAAGCCGATACCTTTTCTGATGAAGATTCACCGGAAGAAGAGGATTTGCCGGAAGAAGAGGAAATGTCAAGAACCCAGCGGATGGAAGCTGAATGGCAGCGGGAGCGTGAACTCGTGAGCCGTCAGATTGACATGGCAGGGTCGGACAACGTGATTGTGCTTGACAGCGACGATGTTTCAGTACAAAATGGACCTGAAGAGCAGGTTTATGAGGAAGACGAAGCAAACGAGGAGGAAAGCGAGGAGGACGAAGATTATGGAGATGTCTGGCAAAAGGAAGCCAGGAATCACGATTCCAGTTCTAACAGACATTCGACATTCGCATCATCTATGGACGAGAAGAGAGCATCTACGACGAATCATAGACAAGAAAGTTCTTACAGGAACATAAGTCAGCGCTACGATTGGAACCCAGACAAGGGTGAGATACCACCACTTGGAAGGTCGCGAACGGCGCAACTACGCGAAGAGGAAGTTGATCTGTCGCTTCTCTTGAAACCTCGCGACACTCCAAAATCACGCCAATATTATGGAATGAGCCCTCGTACGGCGTCAAGTCAAAGACTTCAGTCTGATAGGAGCTCCAGATATGGAGGACCTAGTCGCGACGCTTCGTCTCCGGTTAAACGCTCTTCACTGGGTAATGGTCGGGTCAATGATGAACCTGAAGATATCCAAGATGATATCGAAGAAGATAACGAAATGTTAGACGACGATCTAATTGAAGAGCAAGAAGAAGCCGAGGAGCAGGAACAAGGCGAGGACGAAGACGAAGAGCTAGAACATGACCAAGACGATGACCTTGACCGTGACAATGTCTATATTCCAGAAGAGAGAGAAGCTACAGACGAGCATACTTTTTTTGACCCATCTGTTACAACACCAGAGCAGGCAATGCCTGGACCAAAGCAATCATGGTTCCGACGGATTACGAACAACTTCACTCCAGGCTGGTGGACGACGTCAAAGGAGGTACCCTTGGACGAGTCTCAGAGCCCGCCTTTCCCGGTAAACGAGCAAACACCCAGTCTCAAACGCTCTCGTGCGGCTAGAGATGCAGAAGAAGCCAGAGAGATGGAGCAGGTTACTCCGGCAATTTCTACTATACAATCAAGAATCAAGAAGCACCGCCTCTCTTCTTTGCCGTCGCCAAGAGTTCTCGCGGCATCGGGCTACTTTACAGACGCGCACTACGTTGCCCTGAAGCGGCTTTACTGGGAAGCGAAGCGATACCCCGAACGCTTCCCCTATCATCCAACTGCGCACCGCGACGAAATGCTCGGCGATTCTCTCTGGACATCGGACGGCGAGCACGGTCTACCGATTGCCAAGATCCAATTCGGGATTCTGGATCGGTTCGTCTCCGAATTGATAAGCGCTGATATCCGGAACGGAGGACGGGGTCAGATCGGATGGAGTGAGGATGACCTACACAAGCGTCTGTTCAGTATCATCGTGGGCGAAGAGATTCGGCGAGAACGAAGGGAGCAGCGACTGCTGAACGAGATGCGTTAGCTTGTATGATGTATCAAGTTTCTTTCTATATTGACTCATTTATCTTCAGGGTGGTATGCGTGTTTTCGGAGGCGTTTGAGATGAAGCAATCTACGATGCAAACGAGATGAGATGGCCACTTTATGCTTGATACCATTGTTATTTGTTTGTTTGTTCGTTCTAATCATTGTTCTTCGGAATATATCGATAGCGATTCTTTATTGCCGAGCGCATTTTCTTTCACGGCCGCCGTTTTTATGTGTGCCTTTGTTATAATAACCCCATTGTCACCCAGCATGGTCGAGGAGTCTCGACCAATGTTAATGTTCAGGGTATTCAACTTCACATGTTATAATTCTAATCCCATCCATGGATATAACCAATCAAAGATCATTAGGATTGGTCTATATGTATGACATAGCATAGGATAGCATGACATGGCATGGCATGGCATGACATGACATGAATGTCACCCCAGGTCTAGAGGAGCGACAGATCCACGCGATCAACGCTCGTACACTCACCACCCTTGGCCTATCCTGCTATGAGATGTTTAATATTTATCTATAAAATACTTAATAAGAAGAATACATCACCTTGCTCAGAATGAATACAATTCGGACCCTCGATCATCATCCCGCGAAGAGCGGTTAACCAAAAATCATATCCACCTACTGCCACAGTACCACCTAGAGGCTAGCAGCAAAAGCAAATATAGCTCCGTATACTAAGTACGTAGTAAGTAAATAAATAAATAATCCGGAGTACTCCGTGAGCACTGACTAAATGGTGGCTTGTTGCCATCCGGAGACAACCTCCAGAAGTGGCACAGGGAAAAAGCGTTATCTGTCTGGTTCGGCAGTCCGATTGAATTGACTAACATTTGATAGATGATTACGTTAATATGCTAGTTATCTTGGTGGAGATTGTTATTATTACATCTGCTTTCGAGTATATATCCGGTATGAGTTTGGTATGTACCATTCCATCTCTTTTGCGGTACATATGGAAGTAGTTCTACTTACAAGACTTAAACCTCAAGATAAACAAGCTTCTCAACCAACACAACGCATAATCAGAGTCCTGACAGGCTGACACACCAGTTCTCAGAAAACAAAGTAAAAACTAAAAAGCCACTAGCTCAGACAAGACACTAACGCCCCAAAAGGAAACTAACTACTAATCGCAGAGAAGCCCTAATTTGACCCGTTGACACGCTAAAGTGACTAAAAAGAAAGCTAAGAGATAAGCATTCACCACCTCACTGGCCGACATGCACGTCAGTTTTCTTCAATCGGATCGAAGCCTGGGAGTAAGAACCGGGATATGCGATATTATTATTTTGTTCACTGCAGTGGACAAAGTAAATAATATTGCATCAATAATTGCTCATGCGAGGGCGATTGATTGATTTGATTTTGATTGTGTGGTAAAGATATATCTTGTCTATGTATCCGTACTCCGTACGGTTGTAGGCTTCAATAATCTATGTTTGATTCTTCATGCAAGGTTGATCATCGTCATGGTTATAGACTATTGCTAAATAGCCTACCCCTTCATAGCAATTGAATGGTTCATGGTGTGGTGTTTATTTATATTTCGAGACATACCTAGGTACGTAACCTCGAGTCTGATCTTCCCTAGGATAAGGATCCTTCACCCATACACCCCGTTAGCAGCCATGAATGGCCAGTTCCATGTGATACAGTGATACAGACAAGGAGACCCCGGCACTGCAGCACTGGAAAGCGCCACTCGCCGCACCAAAGAGTCGCTACCATGCTCCCAGTACGTAGATAGTTTGATGATAAGTAACCCGAAAGATTGCCCCAGGAGTTCGGGTCCAATCATGCCAAGCTGTCATCAAGCATTACGTAGATTCGATTCCTTCGTGGAATGATTTATCAACTGGAAGATTAATGCTTATCAGGTACGCTTTGGGCAGGACATGGCCGTACCGTCGTAGTCCGCTATGCGTGGGATGAGGCGTTGTGGGTACGATGTACGTACGTACGTAGTGTACTGCGTCCTGAGTTGAAAGTTCACCACCGTTGAAAAGACAAACTCTGTACTTAGCAAGCTTTCGATCAGACCCAAAGGCTGAAGGCTGAAACGGACAAAGAAGGTAGAAACGCAGAACTGGAAAAAGTGAAAGGATTGCGTTCCTTGTCGGATCAATTAGTAGACTCTATTCGCCCCGGTGCTAGCCCTCTTGTAGTATAGCGGGCTACCTTATCTCGGGAATTGTCGAGTCTTCTTTACAGCTTCATCTCATTCAACTGGACGATACACAGTGGATACGCACAACATGGCGAACCATACTTACGGAGTAGTGCTCACTGTTCATTCCCCGCTTATGGATCGCACCAAATCCACACGCATTCAGCTTCCGGTCTCCGGCTGTCGATAGAGTCGATCGATCCCTAATGGCAAGATACTGAATGGAAGGGAAGAAATTCCAGAATCAATATTGCTGCAGGGGTAGCGAAATGAGCCCAGGCTAGACTATTCACTGCCATCCGGCGATTGTCCGAATATCCCATGTACTAGGTTAATAAATAACAACGAAATCATACGCATAAAAGAAAACATGCATGCAGTGCCGCGCCACTATTGAAGCTGCTCGTTGCATACTATTGGAAGATGCCCTTGCTCTAGCCTGATAAGCCATCATTTGCTGTAGCATTAGCCTATCGTCAACAGCAATTAATCCACCCCGCTTCGTCGACTGGCTTCGTGACCCTTCGTCCACTGGTGTCATCTGGCTTGCCCTAGCTAAGTCTTGCCTCTAGATTGGCGCATTCCACACAACTCATGGCCTGTGGATCCTTGTCAGATGTGTCTTGTCGCTTGATGTACTACTGAGTAGTACTACTCAAGGAAGGGAGGAACTAGTAACTATGTAGTACATAGTATGTACCACTATCTGTTATATTTTTCTTGTCGCGACTGTCCGAACTGCGATCTCTTTTTATCGAAACTTTCTTTTCCTCTCTGCCCGATTAGGAGGTCCAGTTGACAATTTGCCTCATTCTGTGATTTATAATAACTCATTCCTGCTGTACGCTCCATAGAGCCGTCACTCTGCGCAGTTGTAAGTATCGAATATGCAAGCACCATGTCCGAAGTATCCTCCCTGTGGTGGACCGATGAGAGAATAGAAGCAACCCTCTGCCGCCAATACGTCTTTTCGCAACTCCAACCCGACCATCAATCGCGCCTGTTTGAGCCCCTCCCCTGGGGCGAGGGACTCACCAGCGAGACCTATCTCGAATGGATCCTCACAAAAGCCGGCAAACTCTTCCTCATTCTGAACGAGCTCAGTATCCCGCATCGCATTTTTGACTTGGCGGATGATTTTGTAGACGACTCGGATCTTCCTTTTGCCGAGTCTCGAGTGCCTGATCTACCTTTAATACCGCAAGATGAATCCGTCTCGTCGTCAGCTGCGGCGTCGCTGAATAATAAATTCTTTCTTACGCAATGGCGATACCTCGTCCGCGGCATCGCGGAAGGTGAACATGTGCGATATACCGAGAACGAAGGCGTGCCCGTCGAAGTGCTAAAGACTGGTCTGGTAGGATCGAACAATAACAGAGACGGGGTTGAGAAAGTGGTACTGTCCGGCGCGACCTGTCGTGTCTTTCTTCGCACGCAGGTCGGAATCAATGCTGCGCCGTACTTTTCGGAGGAAGATGAGGTGCTTGAAGAGATTCGATCGTTGAGACAACTTGCGCATGAGCATGTTCTGTCGATCTATGGCTCTTATACAGTGGACAACAGCATCAATGTCCTATTCAGCGGCGTCTATGAGCGTTCGCTGTTGAGCTTCTTGTCTGATACGCCGCAGAACTTTAAGAAATTACCAAAACCAGATCGACGTGAGATTCTGGTCAATTGGCCTCATTGTTTGGTCAGTGGATTGGCATGGCTTCATGCCAATGGTCATCCGCATGGATCCATTCGACCATCCAACGTCCTAGTTGATAGTGACTATCGCATCTTCCTGGGTCATTTCGAGGGCTTGGATACCCTCCTCGACTCTCCCAAGATAAACGACATTGAAGCATACCAATACGCTGCGCCGGAACGCTGGATTCGCACAACCGCTATCCAAGAAACGAACGGCGCAAAGACTTCTTTCCATTCTGGCGGTCGAACAATGCGTGGACCAGCCTCATCATCTTCGTCCTCCTCTTCATCCGCATCTCCAAAGACACCGCGAGCCAGCTGGATGACAGCCGGATCCACGCAGTCTAGCGAATCAAGGGGAACAGTAATCCGAGTCGGATCACGGAACTCATTAGTCTCCTCTTCATCATCCTCTGCATCGGGAGGTTCAGGGGGTAGCCACGGCAAATCCGCACACAAACTCTTCCGCACAAAACCTATCCTCTATACACCATCCATCCATTCCTCAAACCTGGCATCTGATTCTCGCACCCGACCCGTGACTGCGCCTGAAAGCGCAGCCAGTATCCCCTTCGTCCCACACAACACAGCCCTAGTGCGGACCTGGCAATCCCAACAGGTCAACGCACAACTATCAGACATTTTCTCCTTGGGAGCCGTTATTACAGATATTTTTACGTTTTTATGCGAACGCAAGATTTCGTCATTCGCAAACCACCGAAGCGCCAAAAACCGCACCCCGGGTCGCGGAGGTGGTGTAGCAGATGCTTCATTCCATCTCGTCACTAACCTGCCGCAAGTCACGTCCTGGCTTACAGTATTGACAGCAGACTCTAAGAAGCGAAAGGGTCTTGCCTTTAGGGCTGTTGAGCCCATGCTCGCTGTTGTCCGTGACATGATGGCGCGTGCCCCTGAGAGACGACCCTCTGCAGAAGAGGTTGAAGCGAGATTTGCGCATACGATTCGACAGTTGGAAGGGATTATTGTTGCCCATTGCAAACAGGTCCCGTCTAACCAGGGTTTTGCTTCGTATGCAATGAAACCCGTCACACCACCTGGACCGGTGGATATGCCCTTACCCCCGTCACCAAATCTCCATCCAAGAGAATACAACAGCCTTCGCGCAGGGTCAAGACCCAGAAGACAAGAGATCCTCGACGACGAAGATCTCGAGCCCAACAACCTCCCCAACTTCTCCGATCATTCCAACAAACGCGCCAAACCAAGGGACCAACATCGAGCTCTACACCGTCTAGATACCGGCGGCTACGACTTTGACTTTGGCTTCGCCTCGAAACAGCACCAACACCAACACCAACAACAATACCGAGACGATCAAAGCCCTACTTCAACAAACTCATCAGCTACACCGCCACCTTCATCCGGAAATTCGTACTCATCACTTCATCATCAGGAGCAAATGCTAGGCATGCGTCAGTACCATCAACAACAAAACAGACATAACAGAGACAAAAAATACGATGAAAAACGTGACAAGAAGGATAAAGACGTCAACGCAGCCACAATAGACGAAACAATCATTCATCTCCGCAAGGCGCTCGAAGAGAAACTAAACCGCGAATACGATGATGACCACCACAACGACAACAACAACAACAACAACGACAACGATGATGACGAAAATAAACGGAGGAGAAGGAGAAGGGATGATAGGAGGCGCTACTTTGATGATTTGGCGCTGAGGCTGAACGGGAGTAATTTGAATTTACCTAGATATGAGGCGTAACTTTTTTCCTTTCCTTTGTCTTATTCCCTCCTGGTTATTGGTTACGATTTTGGATGGCTTTTTGATGTCTCTCTCTTGGTGGAAGACGGGTAATTTTCGCTCTTTCGTTTCTTATGTATGATTACTGACCTATTGATGTTTGGATGTTACTTTTTATACCATAGAGATTAATCGTACTTCTCTTTCACACAATATTTACAGTAGACAGTAGACCCTGGCTATAACGAACAGAAGGCCCCCTTGTCATTATATTGATATCGGGTTGGAAATTATAATGAAGAGTGCTCCGAATCATTATTGATCAGACAGGTTATTGACTAGATAGGTTATTATACCGGAGTGCTGTCCATTCCCATATGAATTACACACTCTAGGTGTCCGATCTAGATGTTGCAAGGCCTTCTGTTCATTATAACCAGGGTCTACTGTACTTGGAAAAAGAGCGATAGTCATTGAAAATCGTGTGCTTGTTCAAAATGAACTATAAACAATACATGTACAGGGTCCATCGTCTATGTATACATACAACCCTACAAAAACCATTCTATCAAGTCAATTACAACCACCAAGCCATAAATCCAGTAAATCCCACAAGAGCACCGTAGATAACAACAGCACTCGTGGCGCCGGCAGATCCAGGAGTCACAATACCGACAGGCGCAGCACCCTTGGACGAAGTTGCGGTCGAAGAGGCGCCGGAAGCAGTGCCGGTGGATTTGCTAGTGGTAGTGCCACTAGAGCCAGTTCCAGAGGCATCAGCGGTCTGACCGATGGTGGGCAGAGCGGCAGTAGGGTTCACGTCCCAGACACCAGATGTCTCGGCAGGGCAGGCCAAAGGAGTGATCTTCGAGGCGGAGGCGCTGTAGTCGGACAGGTGGACACCGGTTGGGTTCAAGGTAGCCCAGACGGATTTCAAGTTGGAGAAATCAGGGGAAACCGGGGTGGGCGTTCCCCCGCGAGTGTATCCGCCGACGATGTTGGTACCAGTAGCAGTGGCGGCGACGCTGGGTCCGTAGCTGATCAAACCGTAGTTGTTGGCTTCCTCGATCCATTCGTAGATGATAGCGCCGGACCAGGTATCGGCCATGTCATTACCCAAAATAGCAGATTGATCCTCAAAGGTACGGGGAGGGACGGTGTTGCAGCCAGTTTCGGAGAAGAAGATAGGAATCGAGTAACCAGTGGCATTCTTCTGCAATTCCGAGTATCCAGATCCGGTAAAAGTGTTATCTCCGCACCATTCGTAAGCGTTCAATGAGAAGAAATCCAAGTCTTCGGACGAATTGGTCGAGCAGGCCAAGTAATCTTGCAACATGGGACGAAGATCGGCGATATCGGCGGCGGCATAGCCGACTGGGATTTTTCGATAGCCCTTGGAATCACGGTACGCCTTCACGTCACGTGCAGCGGCTTTGACGTAGGGAGCGGCCCAAGAGCCTTCTGTTTTCGTGAGAACCTCATTGCCAATGAAGACACCGGCCAAGTTGTCGTATCCGTGGAAGGTGTCCAGCACCTTTGTATAGGCGTCCAACATCGTGCTATTCCAGTGAGGAGCAGACTATTCTATTAGCTTGATTTCAAAACATGAGCGAGGAGAACATACCTGGTCGATAGACGAGTTGAAAGTTTCCAAATCAACAAATAGATAAATTCCGGCATCCTCAAACGCGGACATACATCCGTCATGATTACTATTGGGATCGACGTGATAGACACGGATTGTGTTGGCGCCCAATTCCTTCATCAAAGCGGCATCCAATTTGCATTGCGCGGTATCAACGAGAGGATCGTTATCAGTGAGTTGGTAGGCGATTCCTAGAACATGTAAGTTAAGCACGGCGATGAGTTGAAAAATACGCACCCTTGATGTAGAATTGGTCTCCAGACGAATTGAAGAACTTGGCTCCGACGGCAGAAATCTGAGAAATGGCAGAGACCTGGGAAGCTTGCATGCCCAGCATGACCAAGCTTGCCCAGCGCATGAGCGAGAGCGACATGATTAGAGCTGATTAACTAATTGACTATAATAAATGCCGTAGACAGAGTGAGTGTATGTCTAGGAAATGAAAACGAATTAAATCAACGAATGACGGAGAAATAAAATCGACGGATGCTGAAAGCAAGGAGGAAGAACACGGAGGAAGAAGTTGATGAAGAGAAGGAGAAGAACTTGGAGATGGATGGATCAGGAACTGTTTAGGACCTGGAGATACCGTACCGTTACGCCCGGTAATATCGACTTCCAAGGCATTCTCCAGCTGTGATTGGTGCATGACCCATAGATTATGAAACTAGTGCCTGAGAGCCGTAATATTACCATACACCGATACATCTCATCTTATTTATCTTCCTTCTCCTCTCTTGTTTCCTCGGTTCCTTCTATCATGACTGACACGTCAAGATTCTCTATATGGCCATGTCTCGAGTAGTCGACTCACTTTACTCCGCCAGCGTGAGTCAAAATGATTGATCGGACGGTGGAACGTGATTGTCACACCTAGAACACTCGAGTCGATCCAGTCCCTCAACGCGTGGCCTGGCAGATCTTCACTACGGAACAGCCTAACAAGTCACTGTCGCACAAGAATCGTCGCTCAACAAGACAACGATCCGTTAGACCTACGATCCTCAAGGATAGTTTCAAATAACTTACGGAGAGAATTACAATGTTGGTTCGACAAGCGGTCAGCATCTCCTCTTTAAAGAGAACGGACGGTGGAGATGACTGGTGATCGCCACAAATGGCCCCTGCGCGTGAGATTAAAGAGTCGCAATGCTCAAAATCGAAGTACGGTAGTACGTAGTACTCTGTCTGAAGCAACGTGGGATCTTTTATTCTGTCTGTCAGCGTGATGGCAATATATTAAGACACGGTGGATATCCCACGGGCGGAAGGTTTCACCTGGACCGACATAACTATGACACAATGTCTATGAGACAAATATAGAACGGACAGCATGCCACCGAGATAGATTATCTCTCGCAGACTGGCCACCTAGTAGTTACTAGTATCTGCATGCTGCTATCTTGCCTCCATCTACTCGGCAATCGTAAACCAGATAGATACTTTGTTAGTAGCTTTAGTGGCAGAATTAGTCCCATCGCTCTGGTCTAGAACGACCATCAGCCTGGCATTGGGCATCTGACAGTGCAGTGCTCGCCGCGGATTGGATCACCGACAGTCTGATCCCACTGTACGCTGCGATATGGAGTAGATCGAGCCGATATTCTGAAGTATTCTGCAGTATTCCTATCAACTGCCCTCTGTCGAGCACGAGAAGATAATGATTAGTAGGGCCGCCAGTTATAAATTCCATTTAATCAATCCACCTATCAAGATCTTCCAGAGAATCATTCCATCATCGACAAAAGTCTCTCGTGTGGCCGGAAGCGGAACGCGGGTTACTTTGGCGGTGGGGCTTACCTAATAATGATATGATTAAGGGATGAGACTACTAGTTACCTAGTGCTGGTAGTATATCTACCACTCTCTGCTCCTTTCTGACTTCATGACTACCGACATATGTACGTATTCTCTGTATCTTCTACTCGATTATATATACCTGCGGGATTTGTTCCCTTCTACACGTCATTGACTCCAATCTCGACACTCCCATATCTTCTCCCTTATATACTCCTGCAACACTCACTCAATGGGCCCGGCTGTTCGAAATCGAACGTTTGCAGCAACACGGTCGCTCAAATCACGCCGATAACCATTAGACAACCTCCATCTTTATCAATGGTCGATCATTCTCTCCAACATGGCTCTATCTACCGATATTTCGTCGCCATTCAAGGTGCCTGCGGAGGCAATGGCCGTGCTCGAGCGCGATGATGCTTTTCAGAGTCTCCGCCAACGCTGCTCGGAGTCGAGGTACGTTGGCCTCCAGCAAAAAGATACACACAACACTACTAACAAGCAATAGTCTCTGTTCATTCCACAGCGACGAATGCAGCGAACAACAGCGCGCCGTCTTCCAACTGCACCGTGACGTCATCTACACTCTTCTACTCCCCCTGTTCGAAATAAATAACCAAGCAACACAAATAGCCACTCGCGTCCTGGGCAGGCGACAGGGCACAGAGCCCGAACGAGCCTTCAAGGGCGAGGCCCGTGGCGCTTTTACCTGGTTACACTGCATCCTCACCGAGGAGCGCGACTTTTGTCTGGCCGAAGGCTGTCCCGCCTGTATCGTTTCGCATGTCCTTTCTTCGGAGCCAATGATTCGCCTGGTTACAGTCGCCTGTCTTTTGTACGACTTTTTGTCATCCTCCGACTTTGCACATTCAAAATCCAACCAAACGCACCGACCGGATTTCAGTTTCTGGCTGAAAGCAATGGAGACCGCCGTACGCGAAGATCCGCTCTGGGGTGATGCATTTTGGCCCGAAATACGACACCGAGCCGAGAGTCTGGCAGTTGATATCAAATACTTGGTTATGCAGTGTGTTGAACTTCGCAATTCAACCGAATTACAGCGTACATCTTCTACGACCAGCACTAGTAATGCCAAGTCATCTTGCTCAATGACCATGCGGTCAGACCGACATGCATACCGCGTTCATGTACGGAGTATCCCCGTCCAAACATCAGCGCTTGCTCGACGACAACGCAACATGATGTGGGAAGAGCATGAACTCGTCTCGAAATTTCTCCAGGGATACTGGAACCAATTATGCTGGAGCGACCGTCGACAGAGGATGCTTGAATTCTCCAAGACGGGCTCACTATATCTTCCGCGAGGGACCATCTAACCTTTCTTTGTCTTCTTTCTTTCTCTTCGTGAACATATTTTACTCATTCTTTTCGTTGTTACCTCATTCATTATACATCTTTATACCCTTTTTTATGTTAGAGTCCACGACTATCGGATCTGGATTCGGGACTAGCGTGGGAGTCGGGAGTTATTTATATACATGGTCTGTGGAACAGGCATTTTTGTTTTTTATTTTATATTACTGGTTGATATTCTTATGTTCAATTCATTCTAGAAATGATACTCATTTATTCAATATTTCTAGCCTTACATCTTACACCAAGACGGACATCTAGAGATACACAACCTGACTGTAGCGAGCAGATCCATGGATAGTCTCAAATCTATATCAACGATGCTTAGATTGATTCGATATAATAACGAGGGATGCCCCCGTCCACAATCATAGATACTTCATTCCTATACTATGAACCGGAGCAAACTCAACACATGAATTCAAAGAGACCCTTCTGTTCATAATATGCCTACGATCCCTAAAACTAAAGGTACTGCGCAAACCCCAACTCGTCAATATACTTCGTCAAAACCTCCACCGCTCTCGCAGCAACCGCATTCTGATCCTGAATCCGCTTGAAAAACGCCATTGATGGCTTGATGTTTTGTATATAGGTTGCAGCTATCTCGGTATCATTTGAGAATTGGGCTTCGATGACCAGTGTTGCGGCGGCGGAGAAGAGGTTTGACGCTGTCGCCCTAATAATACATTAGGCGAGGTTTTTGAAGAGTATTGGAAAGGGGAACTTACCACGGACGATGCCGCATGAACGCATCACTATGTCGATCTACCAACGACACAATTGCGTGCGCAGAAGCAAGACAGATTGCCTGCGACCTCGCTGCGAATGAACTCGATGATTCTACCCATCGAGACTGAAGCTCTCGATTGACAGCCATCCGGTAGAACAGAAATGAAAGCGACAGACTAATACGCTGCCAAATGACGCACGTTTCATCGTCATCCTCGTCCTCCAAATTCTCCGAGGAGAGATGATCCGGGAGTCGCATGATCAGATTCGCCAGCGCTTCGTCACTGCGACTTACCAATTCTTCGAGTCGTTCGAAATACTGCTCATCGTCATCGAGATGGTACTGCCGTAACCGCGTCAATTCCATTTTGAATCGATATCGTACTTGAGCCAGGCCGATCATCGCATGATGGTACTGCACCGGCCTGGGATGATCGTCAACTTCATCCGGATGTCCACGCAAATACGGATCTAGCAGTTCTTCGGTCCGTCAAATTCAGCGGCAATGGTACATCGAAATCGGTCTGGTGAATTAGAGGCGCCGAGTCCGGTCTTTGGAGCCATTCACAGATCACCATGGTCCACCACATGCGATGACTGACTTCTTGAAGGATTGGATCATCAGCGACCACACTAGATGTAGGGGATGCACGGTCAATTCCTAAACAGTGCCCTATCCGTAGACCAGTGGCTTGTAGGACAGGGTGGAGGTTGAAATCACCCACGTTTTTGGCGAGTCCGAGTAGAATTGCTATGGCTTGCACGGACCGGATGTCGTGTATGCGCAGAAAGTCGGCCTCATGCAGGAAGAATATGGATGCGTCATACCAGTTGTGAATCAATTGACCGGGGTCAACTGTTTCAGATTGTCAGTTGACTCTTCAGGAAGGATGTAGAACGGGGGGGGGTAAGGAGCGTCAGGAAAGGAGGGAATAGACGTAGAACGGGGGGCTACCTGATGGTAAATCCGCTACCAGAGCTTCTTGCTCATTCATAAACATAAGGCTCATCTGTAGATCACCCTAAGCTTCTCCATTTAGTGATTATAGAACGAGGAGGGCAACACACAGCAATAAACCCAAAGTAAATAGCAAGCCACAACGGCTCCGAGCCTTCCAATAGTTGCTTCTGGTCACGATTACTCCAATTCATTTCATTCTCCCGCCGAAAAGTCTGAATATGGACGCCAAAGTGAATCCACGAGGTCCATACAAATCCGTGCTCCAACAAAGCGTCGCTGCACTCGCGACTGGGCATAATGATATCTGATCGATGCCATACTGTGCGCTGGCGTGGTGTTGTGCTAGCCGGTAAATGGACCTGGGATTCAAGGAGTTGGATGAGTGACTCGCCTTGTTGCTGCTTCTGCTGTGGCGGTTGTCGTGGTTGTTGATATGAGGCGTGTTTATAACTCTCTAATTCTTTTTTCAACCGAGCATTCTCTTCAATGAGTTGTTCGTAGGTTAATGGCGCCGAACCCCCTGGTGCCGGACGAGCACTGATTATTTGTTAGTAGAGAGCACCAGATGACCAAATTCTTTCCAGTAATACCTTGTAAATCGACCCCTTACGCAGACAACTTCCCGGACGCAGGATGACTCCAACCCTCTGACTAGACACGGCTTGCAGGGAATGTTCTTATCGCATTTAACTCTGCGTTGGGCGCAACGAGCACATGCTGTTGGTGCACGTTGAGATTTTCGGACAGTCTGGCCGTTCCGAGTGGACATTTTGTAGTCAGGAATGCACCGGGGATACTGATTTCAGGTTCATCACTGAGGCTAGTTGTTGCATTTAGGAGGATGACTTGGGCTTGGGTGGGTTAAGTCTAGGATTGTCCCCACTGTGGCTATAACTACTGAACAGAAGGCCCTCCCAATCCTAGGTTTTGTTCCTATATATTATTCTAATTTGCTAGTTTATTTGTCTCTCATGATTACTAACACCCTTGATTACTAGTTATATTGAAGCAATTTTAGATGTGGTTGATACAATTTTGTAGAGGCATGTCGACTCGGACAGAACACCGAACCAAGCCCTAACCCTACCCTAATGTCATGAGGTCTTCGTGACTTTAAGATAGACAACTAATATGCTACTTTGCCTGCCAATTTTAATATCATCTCCGTCTCCTCTGGTTCCTGAAACGGGCGGTCTCGCTCTTGACTGTCTACTTTGCCTAAGCGTAGCTTCGGTTCTTGTGAGTAGAAATTGTCATGAGGCCAATGTGTCTAGAACATACCATCAGGTCTTATTCACAACCTAAGGGGAGATAGAGGAAATGCTTACTGTACCAAGTCTCTGGTCGTATTTCTCTGCCTTTGTCTGCAGTGCTTCTGGTGTTGCAAAACTTGCTGGAGTATAGCAAGCATCTGTGATAGTTATATCAGTCGAAGTAGGACATACCTAGGGGTAAAAGCGCGAACTTACAAACTATGGCCCTTATATTCTGCGTCTCCGGCACACAATTCCAATGCATAGTCCTCGAATCCCAGAGTATGACATCCCCAGGCTCCGCACAAACTTTGACAATCTCACACCCACGCTCCTCAAACCATTGTACTTCACTCTTCTCAAACCCGAACCAGTCCCGGGTCCCCCATGTCGGTCTTCCGATGACTTCTGGGTGAGCCTTGAAGAACTCAGCCATCAGGTTTGTAGATCCCTTCATGACAATCAGACCACCGTCTTTGGGTCCGTTGGGCGCAAAGTTCAAAATGCCCTGCACGCAATGCATGCCCTTTCGCAAGGGGTCTTGGTCGATGTGTGGCCATGGTTGGGTCTGGGGGATTTGTTTATTATCTCCTCCCGGCGGAAGAGTAAAATTCATTCCATCAAAGGAGACGAGTAGATCTTTTGTACCCCAGATTTTGGCAAATGTTTCTATGACTCCCGGTTCTCTGTATTCGACATGCCACTTAGAAAAGAACGAAGCAAAACAGGTAGGAAGTAAACTCACGTTCTAGCCTCCCACATAAACTTCTCATGCTGAACCCTATATCCATGATACATGCCTCCCTTCATGTGAGTCGGTAAATGCTCCTCCTTCCAAGTAGAGCGATCATTCCGATCAAAGCCCCATGGGAACCGGCCGACCCATTCATACATTTTCTCAATATAGTAATCGCATCGTTTCTGAGGGATTACGCCCTTGACGACTGCATATCCATGTCGGAGGAGGTCGTCTCGCCAATCGCCGTATGTGTTGGCAGCGTCGATTGCCAGTGACGATGGGATTGAGTGAGGCATGTTTTATTCTCTTCTTTTGGGTTCGGATGGTTTTATCTAAGCTATGTTCGATTGCAGGGTGACAGACAGCACTTATTATAAAGTCTAGCCTCGCTATGATTAGCTAGAACTGACACATATGAATGACTAGCAACTAAAATTAGGGCTAGTTGGGTTCACAATTCGGGCGACTCTCGGGCGACTTTACCTAAGATAAGGAAAGTTTAAGCTCGTGCTAGTTTCGTGCGAGTTTTGAGAGAGAATAAGTACGATTTACACTATCTGGAATGCAATGATATGAGATACACGATATAGCCTAGACTTTTCGGGCAAAGATAATGATAATGTATAAAAACTGTCATCCGTCCCTGCTCAGATGCATATACCAGCAGTGTCAATCTATCTGGATCAAGCCACCCTAAATACTGAAAATGTCTTCATCCCACTCACATACAGTCAGCCGCTTCGACAAATGGTGGAAAGACGTCGGCTTGCGACGCTTGATATTATGGCAAATCACGATTCTGATTTCGCAAATGACGACCGGTTATGATGAGAGTGTTGTCGGGAGTTTGCAGGCGATGCAGCCGTGGGTAGATGGTTATTCCTTCTTCTTCCTATCTGCACGTTTCTTGACTGATATGATATCCGGATAGATATGAATCACCCCGGTAACTCCAGACTCGGGCTCATGACTGCCATCGTCTTCGTGGGCGGCTTCGTCGGTGCTTTCATTGCGTCCCCTACGGCCGACGCTTTTGGTCGGAGGATGGGCATGTTGACCGGAGCCAGCTTGACGTTTATCGGTGCTGTGATTCAGACCGCGGCGCAGAATTCGAGTATGTTTATCGGTGGTCGGTTCTTGATCGGGTTGGGAATTAGTTTTACTTGTATTGCCGGGCCGTCGTTGTTGTTTGAGTTAGCTCATCCGGATATGCGAGGGACTATTACTTCTTCCGTAAGTTGGCCGTCTGTGACCGTAGAGACTCGACTAATATAGACAGTTCAATGTCCTTTGGTACGTGGGATCAATCATCTGTGCATGGACTACGTTTGGCACCGGCCATATGATGAACACTTGGTCATGGCGAATCCCTTCTCTACTTCAAGGTGTCCCAGCAGCTCTCGTCATTTTCGCTGTTCTATTTGGCCTCCCTGAGTCACCCCGTTGGCTCTATTCTAAGGGTCGTGTTGACGAAGCCCGTCGCCTATTGACACTATACCATGCCAACGGCGACGAGTCCTCTGACCTCGTAGCCCGCGAACTCGAAGAGATCGATATGACTCTTCGAGCCGAGCGTCAAGCCAAGGGCCTTTCAGCCTGGAGTATTCTGTTGAAGTCGGCCGCAAACCGTAAACGCATCGCGCTCGTCGTTGCGGTTGCACTACTAACAATCTGGAACGGCCAGTCGGTGATTTCATACTACTTCAGCCCTATCCTCGACAACATCGGCGTGACATCTACAAGCCAGCAAACAGGGATCAACGGCGGCATGCAAATCTGGAACTTGATCTGGGCCATTGCCGGCGCCGTGCTAGCAGATCGCGTCGGTCGTCGTACACTTTGGCTTACTTCATTTTTTTGCATGATCCTAGCCAACGTGCCTTTGACGATTTGCTCTGCCATTTATGACCAACACGGCTCCAAGCCCGCGGCGTATTTGGTGATTGTATTTTTGTTCTTCTACAACGCTGCGTTCAATATTGCGAATAATCCGCTGTTGTACTGCTATCCGACGGAGATTCTACCCTTTGCGATCAGGGCCAAGGGGTTGGGTGTGCAGATTGCTGTTTCGCAGGCAGCGCTGACTATTAACCAATACGTCAATCCGATTGCGTTGGATAATATTGGGTACTATTATTTCATTTTCTATCTGGGCATGCTTCTTCTGGGGGTGAGTTCTCCGTCCAGCCTTTTGGATTTGATAATGACTGGACCTACAGATCTCAATCATATACTTCACCTTCCCCGAAACCAAGGGCAAAACCGAAGCAGAACTGGCCTGTCTATTCGAAGACAACGACAATGCGCCTTCAATTGAAGGACTAGAAGCAGGATTGAAAACGGCCCACGTGGATGAAAAGATGGCACTAGTAAAAGAAGTGTGATTTTTGAAACTTCCATGACTCATCTAGACGAATAGCATCCACATGATACCTTATTGTTGAACTTTTTTCCTTGCGTCCATATGTGCCTAGGTAGACATCAATGATTAATGACTCAGATAAACGGTGATGACCAATCTCGGCCCAATTGGGTACGATTAGGGCTAGGCAGGTCACGTCGTACGACGACGACGAAAATCGCCGAGTTCTGCCCAGGGAGCCTGGCCAGTGGCCACGAATATAAGTGGTTGATCTTCAGCGAATAGAGGATCGATCGTCTATATGTATGTATCCGAGTGAATTAACGCAAGTTTCAGTTACCAGTATCCGTTTCAGGAGGATGTTAACTCCGCAGCGGTAAACACTTCATTCACATCAGCACATGTACTCGTGTCGCTCTCCGTATCGATCAGCCCCTACTCGGTAGGAGTTGCAAGGATAAAATCATGATTCATGATGGATGGCAACATGGATAGGGCAGTACTCGATTCGGCAGGTGGTAGGCATGGATTATGGGTATCTCGGGAGTGCACAGTCTAAAGAGAGTGTGGTAGTGACCAATTCCGGCGTTGTGCAGAACAAATTCCTTGTCATGAGATTGTCTCCTATCAGACGTTCACTCCCCATCTGTGGGAGTCCTCTTTGGACCTTCTTATGTCCTGCCGGATCCGGTGTGGCTGGCTAGAGTTGGTGGCGAATCGACTAGGCCCGAAGAAGGATATGATATGGAGGAAAAAGAAATTTGAGTCTGATCACAGGTCGGATCGAGCTTCTCGATCAGATAATTAATTAATCCTTAGGTTCAGTCAATCCAAATTAACTAATCAACGCGTTATCCTCGTATTGTTATAATTTGACAGGGCAAAGCACGGAGTAGGGTAAAATGATACTAAAATCAGAGGATAAGGCTCCCGCGGTCTAGGCCCTGCGGTGTCACACACACAAAACATCTTTCTTCTATTATTCTCTCACGGGGAGATTGTTTCCAGCGGAGAAGAATAGAATATGTCCAGTCTCTACTCTGCTCTGAGTACTCTCCTCAGTATAGTGGAGAGCCATGAATATTCGCCTTCGGAGTGCTTGCCAAGTCAGAGTCTAGACCAGTCTGGCCCCGTCGATCAGTGTGGACCTTTTCTTAGTCTTCTGTCTTTTTCTAATATCTACGGAGTACAGAGTATGTACTTTCTGTCCTGTATATGCCATCTATATCCTGTACTCCGTAGTATTCTTCTATTATTTCTCTCTAGACAATAGACAAATCCACCGCCAGACGAGTACCAATACTCACCGTCAACTCGCCCAAGTCTACATAGCAAGCACAAGGCTGTGTCCAAAAGTGATGCCTGGTGGATCATCCGAGCGACCCTAAATCAAAGCCTAAAACGACCAGTCTAGACTCGATATCGCTCCATTTGTTCTTTCTTTTCTTCTTCTTCTTTTCTTTTCTTTTCTCTAAACCACTCCTTTTATATTTACCGTCAAGTACCGTCAAGTAACCTTTTACGCGCCCTGCAGCCTCGCACTCAGACTGTTAGGCGTCCTTCCTTCCGCTGCTCCACCCGCCTCGCTTATTCCTGAGTTGTCTTCTGGAAGGAGTGCTTCTTTTCCTCCAACTTTTACAACACAGCACACCACACCACAGCGTCCGACCCTGTCAACTCGTCTCAACGTCTCACCTTTCCGTTTCATCCGGTATACCGCAACATCACAACAACACACTATATGACTCTACATCTGACACGGAATGACTCTCGTCTTGTTCTCGTGGAAAGTGAGCTGAAGAAAGACAGCACACCAAAACATCAACAACAGTTCATGGACCTCACCGACAGTTCCTCGCCTCGATCCATGTCCACATCCGCTCCATATTTCCTCCCGCCTCGCTCCCTGTCATCCTCGCCATCTCCCAGACCACGTCGCCGGGCATCGCAAGGCTCCGTCTCTACCCAACGACTGCACTATCCCTTGTCTCGCTTTCTGGCTTCAAAGGAGAAGGCCGCTCTTCACATTCCTTCCTTCGGCACACCTCGAGCGTCTTCTCCTTTTGCCTCGTCAAAGGTTTCGATGACTGTCGATACTGCCATTCCGCGGGAAACCCTACACTCCGAACACCCTCATTCACTACCTTTAACGCCTCCAGCAGACGACGAAGACGATGTGCATGTTCGTTGGGCCGTTGATTCCGTGGAGCAGGCGATGAATACGGAGCCAAAATCCCAGGTAGCCATGGACGAAAACCGGGATCGACACAGCGCCTCTCCGGCACAACGGCAAAGAGATAGTAGTTCGACTTTTGGTGCAGTACCGGGACGACGTTCTTCGAGCGATGATGATGTGAACATGTCAGATCAGGACATGCACAATCAGCCACCTCCAGAGAACTGGCTTGATAATGGCATCAGAACTGCCTGTAAGTCATTCGACCCTGCTTCGAATATAGAAACTAACCCCACTAGTATCGTCCGTTTTCGACTCGAATAGGAATCTCGATGCAGTGCGTCTCGTTTCCCAGACCCTACCATACCCTCGAGCACCCGAACAAAATGTACGGTTACCCACCCAGAGCACCGTGTTTGGATCAATCATCGAAAACATACAAGATCGCGTCCGTCCTGAAAGACCCCCGTATATCCACGTTGTTCACGCAGTTCCGGCAGACTTCAGCCTATCGAATCTGCCGACATCACCTCCCAGCACTCCAAGACATTTGATGCCGATGGACAACTATTTCGATGCAACTGTATTTTCCAGTGCAAGTACAGTGCCCATATATCACGATGTCCGTGGTGGTGTCCGCCCAGGCAACTGGCCACATCCTATTGTTCCGCCTTATAGTATTCACATGTCCGTTTTGGAACGATATATCCCACCCTCAACGCCACACGAGTATCGGGATATGTTCACTCACGGCCGTCCTTCTGTACTAACCGATCGTCTTGTTGAGCTTTCGCCCCTTGGTGGATGTCTTTTGTTCATTTATCCTACCAGAGTGGGTGCCCACACATTCAAGAGTCAATATCTCGGCCCGATTTTGGATCCTCTATTGCGGCAGTTGGTGGTTGTCAACGGATTTTCTGCAGACGTGAGTCGTGATCTGGGTCGATTAGAAGCAGTCAATTATATGGACGACTTCGACACGATGAAGATGAATGTGGAAGCCTTGTGTCGGAAACTCAGCAAGGAGACGGCCAAATTTACGGTAGTCGAAGCTGGAAAAGGCCGTGCTCCGCTTGACCGAAATTTGTGGACGGAATGGTACATTCAACAGGAGCGTCCACGGATGAAGTCTTTGTTGAGTCGAAGTTGGCAGACCTCGGGAGGACGACATACACCGACGGTGAACAGCCCCGAGACCAGTGGGGGTCAACTCAGCTCAGCAATGTTATTGAGCGAGATTATCGAGGGGATTAAAAGACGACAATACGAGACGTATCCCAAGGGGGATATAGAGCTCGGCGTCTTTGTGATTCGCCGATCGCGTTAGTTTTTTACTTCAACAATCATTTTTAGGGGGGCCAAAGGATGGGATCAAAAAGTATGCTTATATCATCGGATTAGCGGCATGGCGGCAGGCGTTTGTTTGTTCTGGGAAGGGAAAATGGTTTCTTTGTGTCTATGTCTTCTGACTCTTGTCTTGACGTTTCTATTCATGATGGTGCGATTTGCCACAAAGGCATTGATTTATAGAATACCCATTTGTTATTGACGTTCTGAATAAACGAGGTCATGTGTATATAACTGATTTGTAGTAGAAGTAGAGCTTCTCCATTTGCTGTCTATTGTTAGAAATTGGATAAACGACTCATGGCCAGTTTTATAGACAAACGCTTCATGTTGGTTACTTTGTATTGTCGTTCTCCCACAATAGATGACCCTAACCCTACTCAGGCGGTGAGTTTCCGGCCGACCGGAAAAACCTGTCTCCGTCAACCGGATTGGCCCAATCTCCGAGCCTTCTCCGCGAGTCGAGAGGATTGAGAAGTCCCAGCCTGCTTCTTTCTGTCAGTCTCTCGTCTATTGTTACGTCTACACCATATTCTTCTTTCTATTGATGTGATTCTCTCTCTATGACTATTTTCTAAGAGTGTCACCATGTTTTCCCTCTAGATTTTGTCGCAACCACTTTTTGAGAGCTCTTGCATCACAGTTCTTCTCCGAGCAGTCCTTTCTTCCGAGCGACGAGACAAACGACAACCACAACGACAAGATGGTGTACTCTCCAGGTCCAGCATCACCCATCGCCATGGCTGATCGCAACTCTGTACTACACGCACGAAACAGATCGCTCAGTCCACCAGCACCTTTGGCAGGCAGCAGCGCCCCTCAACAATCCAAGCGAGACAAAAGACGCACCCAGCTGCAAGAACGCCTGCACGATCTCACCATCACCTTCAACCAGAACCGCGACAGTCAGTTTCGTCAACAACTACATGCTTTACAGTGTGATATGACGCTCATCAATAATGCGGATCCTTACGACGCTGGTCCATTACCTGACTCTGCAGAGGAGATTGCGCAGTTGATTGAGACCACTGTCGGTGGTGGGAAGTTTGGAAAGGAGATGGCCAATATTTCGGGGAGTTGGTATTCGAGGTTTGTGCAGGAGATAAATGAGATCAAGGAGGATCGAGATGCAGATTTGGTTGCTGTTATGGTATATCTCACTCAGAAGAATATTTTTGACATGACACTAATATTGATTAAATGCAGAACCGACATCGTGAAGCCGTCAAACGTTACCACCACGAATTTTCATGGCGACAGCATTTCGCGCGCGAAGAGTTTAAACTTTTATCGGGAACTCTGCGAGAGCGATTGGTGCAAAAAGTCTCCGCAAATAAAAACCGTCTTATGCGTGAGAAAGAACAAATGGACATTTCGGACACGAATGCATTGCTGCTCAACCCCAATCAATTCACAATCACAAATCCTTCTAGCCCCGGTGGCATACACGGCAACCGCAAGACTCGACACACCAGACACAGAATCGGGATTGACGAGTTCGGGAATGGAATTGGTTTGGAAAACAGAAGAAAACGCAAAGCTCCCGATGACGATACTAGATCACCCGGTCGTGATGGCTTGTCGACTCCTACAGAACGGGCCAAGGCCACTGCGGAGAAGCAGCAAACAGACAAAATTTACAGCATCAACTCATTGTTTACGGATAAGGAGCTTGCTTTGCATGCAAATCAGGCACATATTGCTACGGCACATTTTTTCTCTACATCCAGACACCAGGAAGGTGCTGGCGCTGCGGTGAATGGTAACAACAGTGAAGACGTTGACGACGCCGACAGCGCTGTGCCCGGAGAAGACGGAACACCCGCGGCAGCCGACATGGCACGCACAGCCAGCCAGAGTTATCATGCAACTCGATCAACGCGAAACCAGGGCAATGCCGGACTTAATCTGCTGGCTGAACTGTCTGATAAACCAGCCACACGACCAAACCTACCGTATCATATCCTCGCCAACCACAACTCGCGCGCAAACCAAAGCGCACCACCGTTGAACTCGCTCATGAACGAGGAAATTGACGACGACATTTCCCGCATGGATCGCTTACAGGCTAAACCACACGGCTGGATTGACAAAGGGCTGATTGATAACATGACAGAACCGGTAGAGGAAGAGATTGATGGGGTGCCGACGAATCCGGATCGATTCAGCTTGTTGCATCCTGACTTTCCGATTGAAATGGGAATCAAGTGGTATCCCAAAAACAATAACGGCGGCTATGAGATGTTTCCACAGGGTAATGAACGGGCTGGTAAACGGCGGGCTTGATTTTTTCTTTCTTCGTTATGATGTCTTGCTTGTTTTGTGTTTGTGTTTGCTGGGGCGGTGTACATGGATAGGATATGGATGGATACATTGAATACTTGTGTGATTTAGTTTACCTAGGTAGCGAACAATCGAATCAGGTGGTCAATTCAAAATTGCGTGCTCAAATCCCGATATGATTCGATTCTCGCATCAAACGGTACGAAATTGGTAATCAATGACGTCGATTACGTATCAAATACATGATTACGGCCGGTACACCCAGTAAAGAGAGGCTATTTGCGTAACTTATGGTAATAGCGGTACACAACTCTGATTACAAATTCCAATATTTGTAATCCAGCAACCATGCCATGAGTTAACTATCCGGGGGCATTCGATCGATTGATAATCTTCTCTTTGACAGATATAAATACCTTCAAGACAGCCTTGGTTGCAAATCCATTATCATCTTCATCATCACATCATTGCGATTCATCAAGCGGCAAAATGTCGACCACCACTACCACCACAACAACAGCCCTGACCTCAGCGTCAGACCCCAGCTACATACCCAGAGGCCCGGTATCTGCGGAGCTAGCATTCTTCCAGCCCCCGGCTGATGGTTCCACTCCTTACAACTATGTCGAAGAGCCTCCCCAGGGCCAGTCGAAAACCAACTTCGAGCGCAAACCCCATGTAGTGCACATCAACGACATCCGGGGCCACGAATCTGAATACAATCTCGACAAGGATGCGTTCCAAGTCTTTAGCGGCGTGCAATCGGCAACGACGTACGAAACTTATAACAACGATGAGGAGATAAAACGCGTTTATTACCCTGAGGTCGAGAAGTTGATTCTCGATAAAGTGGAGGGCGCACATAAAGTGATTCTCTTCGACCATACGATTCGTCGTCAGGATCCCAATGCGCATCGTCAACCCGTCAATGCGGCGCATTCAGATCAGACGGATCGCGCGACGGAATGGCGCGTGAGATTACACGTTGAGGATCCCGAGGAAGCTGAAAGGCTACTCAAGGGTCGGTATAGGATTATAAATGTCTGGCGTCCTATCAACGGCGCTGTACAAGCAGCCCCGTTGGCATTTGCGTCCGCCGCATCAGGTAACCCTGATAAAGATCTGGTGCCGATTGAGCATCGATATCCGACGAGGACGGGCGAGACGATGGGTGTTGTGTACAATCCGGAGATTAGATGGAATTACTGGTCTGGTATTGATAATGACGAGAGAATCCTTTTGAAGTGTTCTGATATCAACCCGCCGGCTGGTAAGGAGGTGGGCAAGAGATGCCCTCATACGGCGTTTACGGATCCTAGGACGCCGGAGGGCGCGAAGCCTAGAGAGAGTATTGAGGTTAGAGCTTTGGTTTTTGGTTGATTTATTAATTTGGATATGATTGTATGAAAGATATGATGTATGTTAGATGTTTATGTTTAGCATGCTAGTTACCGGAATGGATACCGAGAATTAGCCCTAATTCCTACGACCTCTCAACCCCAATACCTTAACATCAAGATCATGGCATCATGCTCATCACCATCATCCTCGATCAAATAACGATCAACCACTGAACAGCATCTGGTTTCACTCTAGCGCTTAGCCAAGACGCCGGCGCTTCTAGAGCGAGCGCTATTCGGCAAGGCTATGTATAGGTTCATTAGCCTTAAGTTTTAACAACTAAGCCACCACCCCGCCGCATGGACAATGCAGTAGGCTTGCTTATGTCCTTCGTTAGATTACGTATCGCGCAGCCTTGTTTAGTCCGAGTTTGAGGCTGATTTGAAAGCTTTCCTGTTCATTTCTTCAGGGTACACACCACCACCACAATGAGATCGAGCAACTAACGCCGCGGCGTGCGAGAGTTGACTTTGAGTTGTCCGGTGCAACCTGCTGTTATTCTCGTCGCTCGTTTGCAGGGTATCAGATTAAACTTTCGCCAGCGTTGGCGTCGTTACGCGCCTGGCAAAAACCAAGATTCGTTTCAAAAGCTGCATCTTGACTCGGTGCCGTTTTTCAAAATTCACGGGTTTTGGTTTGGATATGGCGAACTCCAATATGGATGGAATGGATACTTCGCCGTTGCTAGAAGGCGGCGCTCTCAGACACAAATATCCGGCGCCGGTTTCGCGCGCTGCTTATTCTCAAGTTGGTTCTTCGCAATATGACCATGGTTTCGATCGCGATGATTTCGAAATGCGTCCTGTAGAACCGTCGTCTGTCTTGCACAGGTCTGCTTTTAGGCCACCCCCGGTCCATGATTATGGCATGTCCGCTTTTCATGAGGAGATAGATGAGCCGGACCTAGAACCAACGCCGATTCCTGAATCTAGTTCAATCATGCAATCACCACGCCTCGAGAATAGTCGTTTCATTCCACGCCTGTCGCAAAGACTGAGTATGCGACGACCTACTACCGTCCGATCACTAACCAAAGACAAGCGCGATTTGAGACATTCAACTTCAATACTATCATCAGCAAGTCCGTTGACCCCGTCGGGCGTCCGGTCGTTCTGGCCAATAAAGAATAAACAGCCTACAAATAATCAAGAGCTCGAGAACTTGAATGAAGAGGATTTCGTCGCGGTCGACATTTCGTTCTTGGAGGGGCCGGATAGTGATGTTGCTCGCCATCAGGATGCGTTCCCATATTCCAGCAGCGTCAGAAATGACGCGCATCTACCGGGGGTTGAGCCAACTCCCAAACCAGACGAGATGATCGTACAACACACCGCGCGAGAATACGGACAACAACTCGCAAATCAGAAGAACATGATCGTCTCCGTCAAAGAAGCCGCTGCGGCCCCGGCGGTGGATTTGAGTAGTCTCGAAGGAACCGAACGCCGCTCAACTTATAGAACTGCTACTTCGCTTGATGAAGAAACGAGTTTCTTCTATCCGACAGACCCCGAGAAACCGAACTGGAAACCGTTCTCAATGACAGCACCATATCTACTGATGCTCATTATCGTCTCTTTAGGACTGGCAGGTGTGCAGGAGTATCTCTATCAACAATCCAAATCTCTCGAGTCAACGGGGGAAGGCCTCATTCAATTCAACGATGTAGCCGAAATCCCGACTGCGCAATTCTTTGCATGGAAATATCTCCCGACTATGGTGATGGTGACCTATGGTGTGCTGTGGCAGATCATGGAGTACAACGTCAAAAGACTCGAACCATATTACCAACTCTCACAGCCGACGGGTAACATTGCCTCGAAATCGCTGAACCTCGACTACACCACCTTGTTCAGTTATTTCGTTCCTTATAAAGCTGTGCGGAACCGTCACTGGACGGTCCTGGTGGCATCCCTAGGAGCCATCCTGGCAACCACCGCAGCACCATCTCTACAAAACGCCTCGGTCATGCCAATCCAGAACCCAGACTGTCCGGACAAGAAGTGCAAGTCAGCAGGCCAATTTATATATTTCGTGCATATTGACGCGGCGTGGTCGAGACTGGTTACTGTTTGTCTTGCGTTGGTAGCCGTCATGGCGCTGGTGTTGATATTTCAACTGCGACGCAAATCCGGCTTGCTTAGTGATCCCAAGGGTATCGCAGGGATTGCGTCCATGGCAACCAAATCTCATATCCTGAACGATTTCCAGGGGATGGATACCGCTACAGATAACGATATACACAAAAGACTTCGACATCGTCGATACGTGCTGTACAAATCGAGTATATGGCAAGGAGAATTTATCAAATATACCGAAGAACACACCATGGAACACTTTTCGACTGCATCTCCGCATCCAATTGCACTTCGTCGTATTCCCGGCATTGTGTTTTTGATTTACTTGACTTTTCTCGTCGCTACTATCCCCATCGTGACTTATACGAACGCAAAGGTGGTAGTAGCCAAGCTCCCCTGGCTTCCGGTGCTGTTGGCTGTAATCGCAAAACAGATCTGGACTGCGCTGGAATTTGCGATCAAAATGCTGGAACCATTCTATGCTTTGTCCCAGGGGAATGCAAGACCCGAGAATACGCTCACGCTCGATTATCAGGGTATTCCCTACGGCGTCCTCCCGTTTCAGGCGATGCTGAATAAACACTATCTCGTCTCACTGATTGGTGTCGGCTCAATTCTCAGCGACGTATTGACCGTGACATCCGCCTCGTTATCCATCAAAGACGAAACCGAGCAATCCTTCATGACCTCATCCGCCATTTCGACAGTCGTCGTATTCTTCCTATTATGTTCCGCGGCTTTAGCCCTAGTCTGTCGACGACATTATTTCGTCCCTCGACCGCCGTCTACAATCGCCTCGATTCTGGCATTTGTGCATCAGTCACACATGCTAGACGACTTTGTGAATACGGAGCGGTTCAGTAGTGATCAGATGAGGTCTATGCTTGTATCGAAGAATAAGAGGTATGGACTTGGTTGGTTTCGGGGCAGAGATGGGAAATTGCATTGTGGAGTTGATGAGGAGCCTATGTTGAGTAGGTATGTGCATGGAATTATTTACAAGGATGCGCAGGCCGCGCCCTGGGGGGATTTTTAGTTTGTTTTAATATAGCTTTGTAAAGTAAAATATAGAATAGAATATCATCATATATCAAGCACATATGGCTACGTAGAGGAAATGAATTGTATGAACTTTTGAATTGGATATCAATGTTTAGCTCTAGGACTAACTATCAGACCTAGGCAATACATATTCTCAAGATAGTATATAAAAGGAGTGTAAGAAATAAATTAATCCGAATATACCACTCTCCCTTCCCTTCACTCATTATTATCAATAAGGATGACTGAAATGGGATACCATAACAGACGAATTCCCAGCAAACGTGGCACATAAGGCACATAAAATATGAAAACGAGTCGCATAAAAAAACAAAATATCAAGTCTTTGTTCACACATCGTCTACAGGAACAAAGCCAACGCGCCCATGGCACCAGTCAAGAGCATGCCCTGGCGGGAGACAATGGCGCCTGGGACAGCGGCACCGGTGAATGGTTTAACTGTCGAGGAGGCGGTAGGAGTCTTGGAGCCTGTAGCGCCAGCAACACCAGGGACGGCGCTGGTCTTGGTGGCCAAGGTGGTAACGGCGGCGACGGGAGGAGCGGGCACAGAGGTCACGCCAACAAGGCCGACGGTGGGAGTGGCACCGACACCTGTGGCAGTGGCAGTTGTGAAGGCAACTTGAGGAACAGTCCATGTGCTAGACGAGTAGGTGATGGTAGTGCATGGCACAGAAGTGGCAGCAGCAGTACCAGAGGCAGCAGGGGTAGGTCCCAAGGTGATGGTGGTGGGGACAGCGGTGACAATAGCTGGGTTACCGGGGATGTAGCCACTGCAGATACCGGTGAAGTAGGACAAAGCGGTGGAGACTTCATCAGAGTCGCTGCTCCAGGCCTGGATACAGGAGATGATGGCGGAGGTGGCGTTGGATGAAGGGCAGTAGCAGGAAACGTCGGTGTTGTCCGTGCAGGTGTCTGGGAGCCAGGTGTTGATACACTTGGGGACGACGCTGGGGCAGGAATCGGAGCCAGGGGCAGGGCTGGAGGTAGGGCTGGTACCGGCAGGGGAAGTGCTGCTGGCAGCGCCTGCGGGTGCGGTGTTGGCAGGTGCAGTGTTGGCGGGTGCGGTGCTGGCGGCTCCGGGCACGCCAGTCTCGGTGGCAGTGACGGGGCAGATGGTAGTAGAAACGGCAATGGTCTGAGTGACGACAGTCTTGGACTCAGCAGGGCAGTTAGTGACGGTAGGAGCGCAGCTGGTGATGGTGATTTCGGTGGTGGTGAACACGGTGGAAGTGCTGAAGCTCTGGAGTGGAGCAGTGGAAACAGCTGGGGAGGACACGGCTGGGCTGGACAGGCCAACGACAGAGGTTCCAGGGGCGACAGAGGTAGGAGCGGCAGAAGTAGGACTGACAGAAGTGCCAGGGGCAACGGAAGTTCCGGGAGCGACGGAGGTGCCAGGTGCAGAAGATCCAGGAGCAGAAGATGCAGGGACAGAGGCACCAGGAGTAGAGGCAGGGGCAGAGCTGCCAGGAGCAGAAGATGCAGGGACAGAGGCACCAGGAGTAGAGGCAGGGGCGGAGCTGCCAGGAGCAGTGGTTCCGGGAACACCAGTGGCACCAGGAGTAGTGGTGCAAGGAGTAGTAGAAGGACCAGCAGGGCCAGTGGTATGACCAGCCTCGGTCGAGATCCCAGGAACGGTCACAGAGACAGGAGTGGATGTAGGAACGGAGACGACTGGGACCGAAACAGGGACAGTAGAATGAGAGCCACGAGTGCTAGTGGAGGTGTGGCCACCAGTTGGGGGGCTGCAGTCGAATCCAATAGAGTATATTCCGAATCCACAGTCGTCAACGTCACTGTGGTCGGGAATAGTCCAGCTGACAGAGGTAGCACCACCGCACTGGTCGTTGGAGACATCGGTACCCTCAGATCCACACCTGTGTGTGAAAGAACACTTGCTTCCATCAGGCATGCCAAAGTTGAAGTTAACATCGGTGTCCTTGTCGGTGTATACGCTGAAGTGGGTAATGGAGAAGGCATCAATATCACCGCCGCAGCTAATCGAGGGAGATGATCCCTTGCCGGACTTGGAGATGGAACCGGAGATGCATTTGTCCTACGTATCTAGTGTTAGAAATGGTCACAGTATAGTGATGCTTGTGACATACAGAAGTTCGCTTGCCCTTTCCGCCGCTGCGCTCAGAGCAAGAGAAGCCAGAGAATCCGAAGCCGTCGTAGTTCTGGAGGGACTGGCCAACGTTCAACCAGGACCAATCCCAGCCACCCTGTTGAGTGCTAGTACATTTGTTATCGCATTTGCTTGGACTGGGGAAGCAGCTTTCAGTGTCCCACTAGTCATAGTCAGTACCATATCTTGAGATGATTACTGGTCAGCATGTAGGTGATGACTCACGGAAGCAGAGACCTGCTGGACGGCCAAGAAGGCGGCCACAGCACTGACAGAAGAGAACTTCATATTGAAAACGAGGTGGTATTATGGTTAATGATCGTAAGTGTTCAAACGTAGAGCGAGAGACGGTTATTGTAGGAGGTGACTCCAAACGAATGTTGTTGTTTAACGAATGACGCAGCTCTCGGAGCCGGTATAGAGAGATACAAGAAACAAAGATGACAAAAAGAGATATGTGTGAATATAGAGAGAGTGAGGAAAAGGAAGGAAGAAAAGAATCACAAGCCCGGGGACTACATGAGGATTTAAATCGGCTTCCATGTATGCGAAGTAGTGACCTCAATGGTCAGTGCCATGACTAATCTGGTAACAGGAACACTACGCTTTTACGGATTAAGATTCTCCCTTTGTTTCGAACCACTAGTTCTTGCTCTACGAGAGGGGCCACTGGGTCAGCGAGGAGGGACGAAAAACAAAGCAATGCATACACTGCAGAATCAGATGCTGTCTCCGTATTATGCAGTGGTACTCCGGCACAGCATAGTTCAACTTCCCACTACGTAGCAGGCTACAACACCCCCACCAATAGTGTACAACCGGAGGCTTGATTACTTGCATCAATCAGACGATGTCCCTGTACGGTCGAGAGCACAGAGGAGGCGCTCAAAAGTAAGACATTCTGAGGAAGACCCCAGACGCCAAAAGCTCAACACAGCCTCAGGGTTAAACCAGAAGAAGTTTTAGCTATCAGGCTAATCAAGCAAGCAGGCACGAATCTGGACAGGAGACTGGTCAGTGTCGAACACCATTAAAAGCCTCCCATAAGTTGCGACGATATGGGTGGGTTGTCGCTTTTCCCATGACTAAAAAGGAATAGGATTGAAGAATCTAAAACAAAAGCAGTCAAACTCAATTTTTTAGACTTACTAGATATGTGGATTAGCGCCAGGAACAGGAAAGGTCTTTGTTTCGAGTTGGCCAAAACGGTGTCAGACGTCCGACGTTAGGACGCACTTAGGGCTTTTTGCCTTAGTTGCCGTTACTGCTTTCGGAAGGTTTACTCCACGCTACCAACGAGGCTATTTTTTGGTTTTTGCTCCGTCTATCCACTCAGTCTCGTGGCGTTTCGCTTAAGCTCCTGGATTCTTCGCAGCCCATCCAGAAAGGAGCCCCTTGCAAGGCCCCATCGGACGATGGGTCGTGCTTGGCGGCTCGATTGTAAGAGTCGTAGAGCAGACTAAATCTGACTGATACCACATACGGAGTGCGCCCGTAGCACAACTGCCTTGAAGAGGAACTTTTCATCGGAATCCAGTGCAACAAATGGACTCAGCCAAGACTTTGCTACGGACGCCACAGCATGATGACGGTCGAATCACACACTGACGGGTTGTACCCCGTACGTAACTGGAAGATAGGTCTCAATGAATCGAAGAGGAGGAGACGATGCATCTATTGAATTCGACGAGTATGCATGCATTGAATGTGGCCACTGACTGACCAGCGGTGTAAACAGAATCCATCTTCGGGGGTTTCTATAAGATTACAGAGAATCCAGACGCCCAATCTCTACACTTTAGTAGTTTCTGACGAGTAGCACTCGTTCATAGCATCGGCTATTCATGACACTTTTCTTTCTCAAACATCAAGATGGTCTGGATCATGCTGCTAACCATGATGGCCGGTGGCCCGTGTTGGCCCCGTGATGATCCGGTTCAACTTTTCGTTAAATTCGTATCGGTCAGAAAAAAACCTGCATTAGTGTGGTGTGACTAGTCTACTAGCAAGCAGTTAGATCAGGGGAAAGCCATGAAGCCAAGTGAAACGCGTGGTGTATCAGTCCCCGCCAGCCACGGGGAAAAACTCGATTCTCCCGCTTAATGTGATTGGTTGTTTTTGCACTTACTCGCCGATATACTTCTTACTTTTCTAGTCCGTAGTAGTAAGTGTAGAAACAAGTATCTGGATGAGAAGGGTTCGTTCAGCAGCTTCAGATCCATGTGCAAAACTACAATGTGATAGTTTGCTGCAGTTGTGCTACTCAAGATTACCCCTGAGCAACACATACGTGGCCAATCCAATCTTCAGTCTGATTTCGAATTACTAACCAAATACCACATCCATGGCATACATTCATCTTCTATAGAAATAATAGCACTGGCCATGGGCGCCGGCCAGTCCCTGAATGCCAAGGACGATAGGTACCAACGTATATTAATAACGAGTGATACTATGGAGCGGAGTAGGTCTGGTAGCACACAACTCTCAATGCGAACTGGTCTGGCACATTTTTCAATGCAAAAATGGATACCCAGATAACCTCTGGATTTGGTCATTGTATGACCGAGGAAATACACATCCTACCAGAGTCATCCTATCTACTCTTCGAGAGGCCTCAAGTATGTAGTATGTAGTTGATAGGATCCCCCCTTTGCCGGTCTGCTTACCGGTGTCGGCGAGAATTAGTACTATCGATGGTCATCATGTTTCTGAGAATTTTTAACTCTCATCCCAGGGACCCTGGTTCCTGCAGGCTGCCTGTTTGTTCATGCAGTCAGTGCCAGTCACCGGTCACACATGCTCAGAACTCCGGGATTCGCCTATACTACTACAAGCTAAGTATAGACTGATCATACTACGTACTACTTACTTCAATTCCTGGAAACCCCTAGAATTTCTTTATGCGCCTAGTCAGACAGAGGGATTGTTGTGTCCGATCCAGTGGTTCGTGGTTACCTACTCCCAGCAGAAACATCTACTACCAGATCACTTCACAAGTTCACATTGTGCTACCAGACCCTCACTTTTCGTTGATTATAGGATGTTCTTGAATGACTGTTACTCGAAATCATACCCTTTGACTGCTGCGACGGTGGCTGCATCAGCCCGAGGTGATCCCTATGGTACCTCGGCCTCTTGCTTGATCGGAGTGTACATTGCGCCAGCTGACAGTCTACGCAGTACAGTAAGATCTGATCACAATGAACAAGAGCCCCCCTCCCTTAGATTTGGGCCCAGAAACCTTCCCTTGGTATCAAGTTGAAGAGCGCTCCAATATGCCATTTCATGTGCATCTCATACATATCATATTTGATTATCATTGGAGCGCCTCTGGTGAGTATATCGAATTAGTTCCATGCATAATTGATACAGATCTAGTGAGGCCGCCGGCTCATTGTAGCTGGTTACTCCGTGCTGCTAACAGTATTGAATGTATATGTTCATCATTGCTAATCACAGAACTAACTCCAAGGTATCGACTAAATCCACAAACATAAAGAAACTTTTGATCTATCCAGTCATTAAACCAGCGATCAACATCCAGATGCCATCATCATAAACTCAATCAAATCATAATCTGACAGTCACTGCTATCATATCTATTGACAGCAGATCAACACCGTCTCGTCATCGCGCCGCTGCGCCAGTTCGCTTTGCCGCCCGCCTCCGTCCAGATACCGTATCAAATCCTTTCATCACCTAATAAAACATGGCGTGAATGCAATACATTACACATGGACCAGTATCAACATGTAGTGAAGAGAAAAGTTAAAGAAAGTCGATGCCTTTATGCAAAAGAGTGTAGATGTGGGTGGTAGATGCGCTCTAGAAAGAGAGCTGATTGCGACGATGGCCATCAATTAATTTACGTCGGACGGCCTCCCCACCAGTATATTGATTCCTGCGCTTGCGAGGCGGAGTGCGAGGATCGGCATAACGAGAATGTTTGAAGACACTGGCAACACGAGACGGGGAGTTGGCTGGCATAAATTCTCGATGTTGGGGCAGGCGTATCAAAGTCTGGTATCGAGTATGATTGCGACGGAAAGCAGTCACAATACCCTTGTCTAGATGATTGAGGAATCGTTCAGCACTGTCATTGTCATTGGCTCGATTGGGTGTTGGTGTGGCTTGCACAGATGGTGCAACACCTGGTGAGGTTGTGAGGCCCTCGTCATCGTCAGATCCCTTGTTGATTCCCTCGTCTTCTTCATCAGAGGATCCATTGCCGAAGTCAATGAAATCATCAACATTAAGCATGCGCTCGTCGTCTTCGTCGTCCTCATCGTACGAGCTGTCTCCAGCGTAACTCTGCGATGGATAGAACGCTTCGGGAGGGCCCATAACCTGCCCACCAGGGGTGGCATCATTGCCCAAAGCGGTCATCATGAGGTTACCAGAACTCAGCATTGGGTTCAATTCGAATCCGTTGGGTGAAGTAAGAGCATCTGTGTCACTTTCATCGACCAGGTGCATGGTGGTGGTTCTAGGGCTATTATGTGCTGTTCCACACATGCTGTTGGCCGCCGACTCCAGCCAGTCGTGACGAGAAGAGGCATATGCGGGGATAATGACTAGGTGTTTGCCAGTGCAATCGACGAGTGCAACTGGCTTTTTGGGATCAGCAACAAATGTTCCCATAATGGGTCCGCGCCGACGTGGTAGGTTCGACCTCTGACTGGTGGAATCTCCGGTTGCTGTCAAAGAAGTAGTCGAGTCTCGTCGTAGGATAGACCGCGGATGTGTGATGGTGGCTGGGGGTGGAAGATCCTCGTCTGTCGTTTCTCCATCGTCGGCTATCGCATGTTAGTAACCTAAGAACGTAGATAGGCGGTGAAGTCTTATTGGGGAGCATACTTTCATAGCCACTAGAGCCGTCTGAGACGGCGTCCGACTCTACGTGATAAATATTGGCCGGGTGGCTGATATCGGACTCCCCAAAGATGTCTTCATATCGCTGGTTGTTGCTGGGGTCGTAATCACTGTCGATCATACGGCGAAGAGTAGGATCCAAGCTATCTTGTTGTAGGAAGTCACCAGGAATCTCATCGTCGGTAGAACCATCGCGGCTATCGCTGGACGAGTCCGAGTCGGCATCGTCATCCTCTTCGACGACGAAATGAACATGCCTTTGTACAGGGGTTTCGACGGCTTCGCTAGTGAAATCGGTCTCGCCGAATGTCTCCATTGCGCTGTACAAGGTGTCTTCTAGGAAAGGTTCAGTGGAAAAAAGGATGTGGTCATCGAAGCTGCCGAACCCCTCCCACTCGTCGAGGTCGGCGGCATCCGAGGTTGAAAATGTGCTTCTAATCATTTGACTATCGTCCTCGGATTCGAGAATCATCTGCTCTTCAAGCTTCTCGACATCCATGTCTTCGTCGTCGTCAATCTCATCGACGGCCGCATAGTCGCTATCCGAATCACCGGTGCTACTTTGTTGACCCTCATAGCCCTCGTCATATGAAAGCTTTCTTTTCTTGATGGATAGAGTAGAGGATTTCGTCTTTGACCCCGTCTTACGTCCTCTGTGGCTCTTGCCTCCGTAAGACGGGGTCCGATGAGCGGACTCGTCGTCTTCATCGGAGCTTGCTTCGGAGTCTGCCTCGTCTTGTTCGTCGTCGTCGTCCTCGAAACCGGATACTGAGGATATGGTTGAAATGGATGAAAAGGACGGCTTCCTTTTTCTGTTTATGCTCTTGGCTGTGACAGTCTTTTTTCCGGCCGGGTGTTTGAGGCCCTTATTTCGCGCTGCCGTCAATTGCGACAGTTCTGATCGGCGGTATTTGCCCATTGTCAATGGCGAACGCTTTGGGGATTGTGAGTTAGTTTTCGGCATTTTGTTTGTTGTGATATGTGGTAGGTTGGTATGAATATAGCCGTAGATCGATTGGCGAGATGGTACTGATTTTGAATCTGTTCAATGGCTGTACGGTAGGACGACGTATGAGGTTATGGATATGATTATTCGAGGTTATCGTCGTCCGTAGGTGGAAGGTTTAGATCGGATATCTCGGCGGAGAGAGAAAGTAGAAAAAAGGTTGCGCAGGAAAACACTTTCCAGTCCTCAATTGGACATACAAAAAGTGCCTTTTCCGTGTGTGATCTCAAGGGCAATTTCGACGTGCCTTAACGCAGGCGTCGAAAGAGGATAACAGATATCGTCAAGGTCGATTTATGAAATTGTATCTTCGAAGAGCTGACTGGACTGGGAAGAGGGGGACATACCGCCCCTCCCCAGCAGGGAATTTACAGCTCAGCGAATGCCATCTTGGGCGGTTTCCTGTCGACGATATCTGGGTGAAGGATATTTTTTTTTTCTGTAGTTGAAACTTGTGGGATACGTGGTTGAGTGTAGATGGGAGCGAGATATGACGATATGTCAAGGGAAGAGAAGAAGGAAGGGAGGAAGAGAGAAGGGGAAGAAAACAGAGAGGAGAGAAACGGGGAAAAAGAAAAGTCATCATACAGTACGGCCGGTAATACGATGGAGTAGGTAATACGGTGGTGTTACAGACGCTGATCCAGCAGGCGCTCCAATTGGTGCAAGGCAAGACCAGTTTTTACTGCAGGAAGGTGGGGTTTCCAGCTACTACTCAGGCTACGATCTTTTTTTGGCAGGGGAGAGCCAATCAGCAGCCGTGGGAGCTCACCGCATATTGCATCGTCCAATCATGTTTCCCAATGGGCTCAATTGGCAATTACGGCGATCCGTTTGTTAGCCTTGCTGTATGTAAAGATGTGTATCAGTTACGGGTGACATACTCGACGGTATTTATACGCAATCATCCGAATCTGTCAATCACGAGTATGACAATATGAATATCAATAACATTATACAACTTCATCATCACCATAGACGGGGTATTCTACAAGAACACTATGCCGACAAACAAAGGATATGGTTTGTGACTGGAAGGAAAACCTTGACCGCCGATTAGCTATCGCTACGTAATCGCATACCATCCTGGTTGCGGGACTTCTCCCAACCTATGACACCGAAGGAACGGTCTGAAGAAGGAGCTCTCCGATGCTCGAGTACATGCAGTATGCAGCAATCCATAGGCCAACGCAGAGTACTAGGTACCTATACATGCATGTAGTTAAAAGTACACATGGCAGGATTGTGCTTTCATACCTACTCGAGGAGTCGAGGACAGCAATCTCAGCGCTAGAAACGAGTGGCGGTGTCGGATAAAGACGTATCGATAACGTTGGAGGAAGAACATGAAAATTTGAAACTGTCCAAAGCCTAAGATGGGAATGCGTCACCCCACCAGACTGCCCAATTTTACATGCTTGTATTAGCATTTCGGGCGTTGCACCACCTGCGGCTTAAGGATAGGTAGCATCGGTACGATGTATTACAGCTTACTATGTACAGCCCGTGCAGTGGACACTGAGCATCTTCTACCCCGTGCTCAACAATTTATCAACTATCGCCCTTATCATGATTGAATCTTAGACTGAATCTCCAAGACATAAGTTGAAGGAATGGTATCTAGCAGTCAAATCTAACAGCGCTCCAGTACCATCGTCATAACAAAAGTCGAACCGGCCAGATGACATGATGAATCATAGCGATATGTCCGCCGGCCAATCGTTTTGACTCTCAACCACAACAACAAGTTCAGATCGTCAAAGCGACCCCCAGATTTTCCAAGTCTGGATTACTCCTCATGCCAGTTTAATGGTCGCACGAGTAAAATCGATTCAATATGACTTATCATGACTACTCACATCAATGTGAGTCAAAGCTTTCGATCCGACTTTCAAAACCACGTACATGAATCATTACTTGTCAGTCGCAACTAGGCTGCAGCGCTCATGACTGGGATGAATGACCGCGGCAGACCAGAGCGGCTGGAATGAGGCGAATGGACTGTAGTCCGTATTGAACTGTACGTACATTGAAGGTTCCACTCCCGACTACAGAAAGAACAGGTAACATTTCGAATCTTCGATACTCGGAGTGAGGCGTTCCTGGCTCCATCTAAAGTTTTTTTTTCTTTCTTTTTTCTTTTCCCTTTAAATCCGAAGCCAGTGGCCAAAATGGCACGATGCTCCATCTTGACGTACGTAAATAAATAGCGTTGTCCCGTGAGGAGAAAATTCTCAATTTACGTACCTAAAGGCCTGCCTCTGTGGAGTCTGCCGTGAAAGCTTTGTGATATTTTTTTTGCGATTGTGGGGTACTAACTTCCCAACGAGCCGCTAGAGCTTGCGTAGCGGGCCAATCAATGAGCTTACTCGCTATGGATTAGGGTTAAGAGGTGGGCTAGTATGTGTGTATGCAGCGAATCAGAAGCGCACGGAATGCGGTCCCACTGGCGTTATTGACGGTTTGGCGGGGCAGGTCGTATGGCGCTAGGATCGTTTGGGGTAAGTGCTCATGTTTGTCGGTATTTACTATTTTGGTCGTACGACATGGAATTATTGATGATCTCGAGTCTCGTGGTTTTGGGTAGATTACAGTGGCAAATGAATCCAATTCATGAGTATGGTATGATTATGTAGTCCGAGAGATAAGAACGTATTCTCATATTCAATATATTCTAGCCAAAAAGAACGCCATGGAATATATCCCGGGATCTGCATCACATCATTAAGGTAAATACATCATAAATTCGTCAAGCGCATTGATATCGTACCAAACATTGCGAAGAAGTCAAACAAAGATTATGTGCCAGGGTACGGTTGAATATTACTAGTCTCCTCACTCTTCGTTCTTTTCGAGAACGTTCGCAATAGCGAGAATCGATTGCGCTCGGAATTCCTTCTACCAGTTGTAGTGGCAGTGGTAGGAGTAGATGTCGACGTAGGAGTCGCATTGGCACTGCTTGACACGGCTGCTGCTGCTGCTGCTGCCGCCGTTGCGGCTGGTGAGGGCGTTACTGTTCCTGTCGTTGATGTTTGTAGTTCGCTGCTAGAATCAGACGCAAGTGCCTGCTCTCGCGTCTTCCGTACTTGCTCAACACCATCCCGCACATCGGATATCGGAGCGTCTCTGGGGGCAGTCGTGCTCAACGTTTCTGTAGGACGAATATGTTGTTCGTACTCTTCATTCATTCTGGTGATTTCCGCTTCCGTGACGAGACGCTCGTTTTCTAGTCGTACCTCCTTGCCACGCTTATGGCAGTACCAAAGGGCGAGCAGTACAACTAAATAAGCATGGGCTGTTAGCAGTGAACTAATATATACAGGAAGCGAAACTTACTGAATAAAGCTAGAGACCACAGCACATTCATTCCCAGAACAGCCGGGAACCTAGCACGAAGAAAAGTGATGATGGACCGCATCATACCCGCAATCGCAGTTGGCTTGCCAACAAGCTCCTTTAGACTCGGCGCTTTGAATCCCATCTTCTGCGCTGCAGCGGCCGCTTTACCTGCATTTTCCATATTGACTCCACTCCTCGAAGCCCTCTCACCAGCTGCAGCGATAAGCTCGGGTCCTAGCGACTCGGTGAATTTCTCGGGAAGTTGCTGAACAAGCTTCTGCAAAAACCCAGGCAAATGTCCAAATGCATCCTTGAGTTGTTTATCGCCGTTCGTTAACAGCGACTCCAGATCACGGTAAGCTGTAGGCACACCCGTCACAAGATCTTTGAATATAAGTTTGAATTTCGAGAGGAGTTGCTGCGTCTCGTCGCTGACGGAAAATGCGCGATTGTTTTCGGCGGCGAGATTGAGTCGCTCCATGATTATGGCGAGGTCTTCTTGTTCTTCCTTTTGCTCTTTGTCTGTTATCGGAATGCCGTCGCTGGCTGTTGGTTTTGTGGCTATTTCGTCGGCGTCGATTTTGGGTTCTTTTCCTTTGTCCTTGGCCCTTCTCAGTATCATACTAATGCAATATATTGGAGATGGAAATACCTTCTTTGTATTGACTTCATTGCTTCCCTTCTTCATCCATAAACTCCATGGCCTCCTCTTCTTAGTAGGTTTCACTGCAACATTATCCAATTCCTCCTTTCCCTTTCCATTTTCGATTACCTTCTCAGGCAGTTCCCTCTCCACATCCTCCGACGGAGACATTGGTAACGGAATATCCTGCGCACCATCCATCAACGCGATTTGCGCGTCTCTTCCCAGGGGATTGATTCCTTCTCCTTCTGCTGTTGGTATGATATTGCTATTGCTGCCGTCGCCAGGATTCGATGTGACGCGCTGTAAGAAAGCCTCGTCCTCGTCAGTCAGAACGGGTTTGGAGCTCCACGGGCTGGCTTTCGATGCGACGTTCGTAATATATTGGAGAGCCATGATTGGGTATCATATAATTGCAACAAGAATAAAAGTATATTATATGGCTGAAGTAAAAAAATGAAAAGTGTTGAAAAGGTATTGCCGCATCAGACGGAGATTTAAGAAGCTTGTAGATCGGACGATGATATCACTTTCCCTGCCTTAGAACGCTTTGACAGCGCCAAGCCAACGCACTCGCCACACCTGCAGCAATATGAAAAAGCGGATAGCACAGCCACATATCATTCTATACAAATCGAGCCAATCAGAGAAGAAGGTGTACTTCTCAGGAGGACTCCAGATTTAGATCGAAGAGATCTATTCCGTGAATTATCTGTATCTTGGGAAGACTTCAAATGTCTTTGAGATCTTCATTGCGGGGAGGGTCCGATACATTATTGGTCCTTACAAGCAAGCTACATGCATCTCAGGAGGACTCTAGAATCAGATGTGTAGCTGATTATCTGTATTCTAAGAGGACTTCAGAACTAATGCAGGCTGAAAATCCATATAGCTTTGGGTTCCTGGAAGTACTCCAAGAGCATATGACGGCTTAGAAACTGCATCATCCGGAGGCTTCAGAGTCGAATGTTAATAGATTTTCAAGGACTTCTATTGGGCAAGCAAAACACCGGTCTACTTCAAAATTTTACGATGAGACACTATGGAATTGTAAATGTATAGTAAAAGAGTGGAGTTGGTTAACTAACTGTCTTTAACTAGCATTCTGGAATAGCGAATATGAAAAGAATAGTAAAAATCATTAATGCGTAGGAAATTGAAACCGAAATTCATCAAAATCCAAAAAGAGTCAGATCCAGACCATTCCCAAAATCACTCATAAGCCTCCGCCAGCTGCTCCATTCCTTCTACGTCCTTCACAGCTGCCTCCTGTTCAACGCTCTCTGCCATTTTTGGTGGGATCACGAAATCGGCATCGGTCAAGGGCTCCCGCTGCAGAAACTTCTTCTCGAGCTCGCGAAGTTTCACATCGTCGAGGGCACCCCGATGCTTAAAGACAGCAGCCCGAAAGACAGGGTATTTGTCCATCAAAGACCAGAACCGCTGGGCGTCTTCAGAGGCATATAGAACCATGGTCTCTGCAAGGAACTTGACGATCCACGACTGCTGGGGGGCACCAAGTCCGAACGAGGATCGACCACCATGAAATGCGCTGGGGGCACTTCCGCGAGCCGAATTCTGAATGACGCCCTCAATAAAGTCGAGGAAAATAGGTAGCTGGTCGACTCTACCATAGACGTTCCAAGCAACCTGGACATTGGCGATGACAGTTCTAGCCATCTCAAAAAGTCCGAGCAAACAAGCTTGGGCATAGGTTGGTCCAAGCTGGAGGATGTACGCCTTCAGTTCCTCAATATTGTGGACTTCCTTGATCTTCCAGTACTTCCCCATTTTGTCCACATCTCCCAGGATGTCCTCCCCATCATCATCATTGTCTCCGGCTCCATCTCCATAGACAGAAACAAGATCAGAATCCAGACCATCGTCGCGCGAAAGAAATGCATGCACAGGCTCAAACTCAGCTGGGCTCATCTGATGCAGAATTGGGTGCATGACGTATGGGAACTTTCCTTGGATGTGTCCCTTCAAGAAAGAAGATTGATTGATGCTGTTGCGCGAAAGATGGAAGACCTTCTGGTCCATTCCATTGCCAATGTAAATGTCAACGATCTCATCACCACCTGGCTCTGGGGCGGCCTGCAGCTGTGGACGGCGATACTGGGCGGCAGGAGTGCTTGTCTTAGCCTTCTTGGTAGCAGTGAAAACCGAACCCTCTCTAAGTGGGCGTTTTGCAGCTTCCATTTGACCCTGAGGGCCCCCCGCAGAGTAGATAGAACCCTCATTGTCCAATTCAGGGTCTGCTTCAGATCCCTGCGAATCACTAGCGTTATCATCGTCTGTGTCGAAATCGATTGATGGGATTTTGTCGTTTCGGTCTTTGACTTTTCGCTCCTGCCTTGCGAGGGATCCCCAGTACTGCATATCTGCAGTCTTTTCAGCAAGGGTGTAGAGCCTGCTGTATACATCTGGATATTCACGGCCGGCCTGCTCATAGTCAACGGGGGGCATCGCCGAGAGCGGATAGAGACACTTCATTTCGATATAGCGGCTGTCCCAGATACATATGTTAGTCGTGTTCAAGCATAGAAAAAAGAGAAACCGGGACTTGTAACTTACCAAGTATTGCGGCCGGGGAGGTACATCAGATGCTTTCCCTGGTCTTCAAGGTCTGCATCTGCGGTGCCCTTCGGCTTGCGAACACCATAGGCAAGGCGATCTGGAACATAAACACCAATCCAGAAATCCAAACGATTGGTCCCTGGATTACGCCATTTAACGACAAAGGGCATGCCGTGCTGGAGCACGGTGTCTGCGTCAATCGGTGTGAGGTTGTTTCGAGGAGCCATAGCTGCTGTCTTTAGAACCGTATCAAGTGAGTAGGAGATCCCCGATAGTGAATGAGAAAGTGATTGTGTAGAGAGATGAGAAAGAGGAAGAAAGAGAAGTGAGAAGTGAAGCAAAAAAGTGAGAAGAACGGTGAGAGAATACTTACTTGGTTGATTCGATTGCAAGCTCACTTCTGAGCAGATGAAGACGATATGGGGGATGGGTAGGGATACTGAGAGGAGGAGTTAGTAAAGCGGGTGGGTTGAGTGAAGAGACTTGAAGTGAGATGAGATGTGAAAAGGGTATAGAGAAGGAAAGATTGTATGTGAGAAGGAAGAGGATAGAAGAAGAGAAAGATTGGAGAAGGAGGAAGCTTGTAAGAAGAGTAAGAAGAGAAGATTGCCTCAGATGAGAGGAGGAAGATGATGGGAATAGGAGAGAGAGAAAGAACGAGGAGCACTTACTTGATCAAAAGCTCAGTTCGAAGAGGTTCTTCAAATCTGGGCAGATTCCCAGTGCTGGTTGTAGATGACTAAAGTTGGAGGACTATAGGATACGAAAAAGGTAAGAATCTGGAGAGGAAGCAACCCAAGGATATGATTGAGGAGGGGGGATGGATGAGGTAGAGAGTTGAAGAAGGATGGATCTTTCTCAGTTGGTGAGGATATGGTAGTAGAGGTGAAATGAGGAGAACAAGAATGTGACGCCTGGTGGGGATTACTTACTTGAGATGAGATCCATTGAACTTCAGATCAAGAAGTCTCAGTGTTTAATGAGGTGTCGGTTGAATGTAGATCGAGAGACTGAGTAGTGAGAGAGTAGAAGAGGATGTAGAGTAAGAAAAGACAGGATGAGGATATAGAGTGAAGAGATAGAATAAGGATGTGGAGTGAGAAGAGATTGGATGAGGATGTCAGTGAGAAGAGGTAAGAAGAGAATATAGAAGGAGAAGAGATTGGGGATCTATGATTTGAAATCTAAGAGTGGTGATCAATGAGATACGAGTGAGAGTTCTAAGGATCTCTTCATTTGAGGTGGCCGAATATTTCTTGATTGTAGTCAACTCACAATGATCATGTCACATATGGCTCTCGCAGCCGGGAAGTATTGTACAGATACTACCACATCAAGGCGCGGTGAGCATTAGATAGCAAAAAGCGGAGTACAGGCATAAAGCACGCATCGAAAACAGTACTAGTGCAACTGCGTGTACGTGTGGATGATTCTCGCAGAGAATCAACGGAAACAAAAACATCTGGCAAATTGTTTAGTTTCAACAAAAGCAAAAACAACGTCAAGGAGTGGAGCGATATCAATATAAAGTAGAAAGGATGGTTTTACTCAAAACCTTAAGAACGGCGGCCAACCTCGAAGAACGAAAGAGTAATATTGCATAGAAGCAAGAGAAGAACCCCAAAGTGTTTCTCGGTTATCCTGCCATTCTGGTCGAGTTCAAATCCATCTTCTCTGCTTCGGGAATACGCCCATTATCCAATCGTTTGATCTGTTTGTAGGCGAATGGAAACAATCTCATCATTAGATGAACTTGGGTGATCGGCTGTTGCTGTATAAACCATGAGCACATATTCAAGAATGGATAGACACAGACAAGAGAATACTCACCCAATCTCCACGATGTCATCGATGTGATTGCTCATAGCCACAAACAGATCAAAAAACAATTTACCTCCAATTTCCATCTCCATTTGCATAGTCCCGCTTCTCTTGAATGTTTTGCGGCTTCGAATGATCAGTGCTAGATAATGTGCACGGAGTCGCGATTCGGTATCCGGTGTATGCTCATAGGCAAACCGGGCAGACCTCAGAATGATATCAACGGGGATGCCGCTCTGGAGGCCCTGTTTGCGAAGAGCAAGATGCTTCAGCTCATCGAGACCGTACTTCTCTGCAGCGCAGTAGACGACGGTATCTCGAAGGAGTTCAGCCTCTACGCCAGAATGAAACATAGTAGCCATGCTGGAACCTCGGCCACCGGTTTTGTAAACGTCCTGGGCATCCTCGAGTTCCCAAGTGTGACGGCGTTTGTGGTGAAGCAAACGCGGGAAATAGTCACCCTTGTAGAGAAACTCGAGAATGCAGGATAATATCTCTGGTTCTCTGTTAAAAGTCAACTGCAAGCTCCTTGTTTGTTTTGTCTATACTTACTCGTCAGGAAGGTCCACCTTCTTTACGTTGGGTTCCAGGAACTGGTCCTTCAACACAGCTTCAAAGTAGGTGGACCGAGAAAGGACATCCTCATGGGCAGCAAACAGACGCCGCTCAGGACCAACAACGATGGTCACGATGGGGCTTGTGATTGGGCTGTGATTCAAACATGTAAATGAGTCATCAGTTCTGTGTCTGTTGAAAATGATATGCGTACCTCCCCATAGGCGGACTGTCCAAGGACTCCTCCATCTTCTCCTTGGCCTTGTCACGATACGTCCTCTTGGCAGGCTTCACAGCCTTGCCCACTCGATTCTTTGCAGTAAAAGAACGTTTGAACATGGTGTTTGCGTTTGTCAAAGATCTAACGAGCGACGTTGTAGACTTGCGAGAGAAGCTAGTTGGTAGGGAGCAAGAATAACGAACGAACCCAGATGATATATATAATAACGAACGGACGATTTGAGTTGGTACAAAGAGCGAAAAAAAAGTCGGACAAAAAACGACGCTCTTGGTTGATCATGCACGCACTCGCATGAGTATGGCGGGAGCCTTGGAAGCCTGGTCAGAAATTGCGATGCGATGACTTGGTAATCCTCGTTCAGCAATGAATCGATCGATACCTACAGGCAGCAATCGAAACAATGAGAAAAAGATATTCAAGACCACGTAAACGTAATTTCCGATCGAGACTCTGCACATATACACAGCCTTGACGGCAGTAGTAGCATGTGCGTGGTTGTCAGCGGTCGACTCTCCGAAGCGTGAGGAAGGAAGAAGGAAGGAAAGACGGGAAGACATTCAGAGTCTCTATATATTTGATTGCAGGCGATGCAGATCACATGATATCACCCAGCGTGCCAATCAATTTCCAGCAATAAGCCGATCAGAAACGAAATTCAGGCAGTGTCTGCAGCATCGTTTGTAGCTGTCAGTTCATTGGAGGGTTCTTCCTCTGCCCCGCGTAGGTTTATCTTCGCTAGTTGGCGTGGCTGATACGCTCCAGCATGCTTAGTTTCGCCGCATTGTACTGTACCTATCAGGTACTTGGTTTACTCTGTTCCTAGTATGCGCCTAGATGTACCACGGGAGTCGTCTGGTTAGTGGGGGAAATGGGGCAGCCAATGGCTTTATTTGCACTTCATGCCTCCCTCCGTTATCTGAAATTGACTACATATTAGAGGAACGAGTACTTGCTTGAACACGGGAAACTCTGACATATTTTACTAGCTACGTATTATGCTTGAGTCCTGCTCCCAGTACATGCAAACGAGGAACATGATGTGAAAGTGCTTTTTCAAATCATTGAGATTCAGCAGTTCCTCAATCTCATACGTCCTCGACAGGCTCGGGCCCGTCATTCGTTTGCTCTCTTTTGTAATGCCTATTACCGTGCTGTTTCTACAATCTTGAGCCCCAGATGTGCATCGAGGCCTAGATGAGCTGTCGACTTGGAATAGCCACATCCGATAACAGGTGCTGGGATGACCTTTTCGGAGATGTTTGAAGTACCCCATGCACTGCCAGCTTCTTTTATCCAGGTACTAAATGCTACGACGCTGGCTCCAAGTTTCTCGATTTGGTCCTCAGGACCCATGTTGACGACAAATGCACATTGCGAGTTGTTGTTATGAAGTCTCATGTTTACTGCCAACCATTTTTTCTCCGTCAAATAGTATGCGCGCTGCTTTTTGGAGTATTTGGTTCCAACATTGACTTTGTCAAACACAAAAAGTGAAGAGAGAAGAAGAGAAGATGAAGAAGCAAACATGACTCTTTTTGGAAGGCACGTCTTAGGGCTCTGTGCCTTAGCCCTAACCCTGTCCGTAAACGTCGTATTGCGTACGGAATATGATATCATTGGCCGTGGGTCTGGATGAACCGAGGCTCGTCCTTCCCCACGTTCGACCTTCCAACTTTTTGGTACCGCCAACCTTGGGTGCCTCTTTTTCATACTTTTTATCTATTTGGAGTGCTTCTCTGGTATTGACCTGCATACTTGAGATTTTACGCCCATTGATGACATTTTGTCAAAATGTCGACTCTAAATAACCCAGTTGCCTTGCTTAAGGCAATGCTGGTACGCATCCCCCTGATCCTAAAAACCTTAGTCTACCACGGCCTACAAGTCACACCAGCATCACGAAAGCAAGACCTACGCACCGAAATGACTGTAGCAATTATTCGCTCTTTTCTGGACATGTCAGTATCCGTCGGCACACAACAGCGTAGATCGATGAATGATCCCGGAATCAAAGGTCCCATGTGGGTGTCCAAAGTGACGTTACCGGCACCGGAGGACGCTGTTGCGGATGCCGTTCTTCATGCAGTCAAGACATTGTCGGAAGGCGACGAGTATCAGTCGCTTCAGCTGCCACCTGTAAAACCGGTGGAGGCCGAGTGGACCGGGTACCGCAGCGGAGTAGACAAGAATGCGCCGCTGCCGGATATTTCTGAGCAGGAAAAATATGAAGCATTGAAGGCCGAAGCAAAATCTGACTTGGTGATATTATACATTCATGGCGGAGCTCTATAGTAAGATACAATATTTGTCCTTGATTTGTCCTCTAAGCTAATACTGACTTCTTCAGTCTCATGGATCCCTGTACTCATAGAGTACCCGTGGCACATATCTGTAAACTCACAGGAGCGCGAGCTTTGAATGTCCGATATCGCCTGGCGCCTCAGAATCCGTTCCCAGCAGCCTTGGTGGACGTTCTTACGGCTTACTTGACCCTCATTCATCCTCCCGAGGGCTCATTCCATGAGCCAGTCCCAGCCGACAAGATTATTTTTGCCGGGGATTCGGCGGGAGGCAATCTCAGTCTAGCTTTATTGCAGACTCTTCTCACATTAAAGAGGACTTCATCAACCGTGCAATTTCATGGTCGCGAAGTCTCTATCGACCTTCCAGCTGGTGTGTCGCTATTCTCTCCATGGTGCGACATCACACGGTCTATGCCCTCGGTTCATGAAAACGCAATCTACGATTATCTCTCTCCACCGCCACATGAACCTTCAGAAACAATGTATCATCCTACAACGAACACTCCGGACAGCATCTGGCCGAGTAACCCTCCCCGAAGCGATCTGTACTGCAGTGCGCGGCTGGTTGCGCATCCATTGGTATCACCTCTCGCTTGTCCAAAGGAACTCTGGGAAGGTGCCCCTCCGATATACGTTACTACCGGCGAGGAAGGTCTTACAGATGAGGACTTATTGACAGCGCGCAAGATTCACCATGCCGGTGTGCCTGTTATAGTGGAGCAATATGAGGGCATGCCGCATGTCTTTGGTTTTATCATGATCGCTACGCCTGTTGGGAAATTGTTTTTTCAAGGATGGTCTCAATTTCTTCGAGATGTACTAGCAGGATCCCTGCAATCTTCACGTGGGGATTTCGGAAAAGTCATATACCATCATGCTGGATGGCATTCTACCAAAGTGCTTTCATTGGATAAAGTTCATAAATACAGTGATGCCGAGGTGGAAAAAGTACTACAAGACAGTAGGGATCATAGAGCGGAGTGGGAGAAGAAGCTGAAGGAAGAATGGCAAGCTAAAGCGAGGTTATAGTTGGTATCAATATGACTATGTATCAATGACGCAGTAACCAAGCTAGTACAAGCAAACTGTTTGGAAATATTTCGAGCGAATACGGAACGTTCGCACCCTAACCCTAATCTAACTAACTAACTTTTGCATACCAATCCCACTAAGGGTACTCCTTTTCGGCGGAGTTGGTATTTGGTATACCGTTTATTACCGTTTTAGATCCGACACACATGCGCAGTCACGTGTCTGGCAAGCACCGTATCGCTCGTATAAAGCGGGTTTTTGAGGGCAACATCGAGAAACTTAGTGTCCTTGAAGGCTTGAACCATGCCTTAGCGCACTAATCAGATTTCAGGGTTTATATTAAGTTACTAACTAGCCTACCGGTCCCTAAGTTTCTGGGGCATCTGCCATTTCCGTCATGGTGTCCGCTAGCGAGGCCTCTGTTACAAACGATGTCGACAAAGGTCGTCTCGTAAAATGGCTATCTATCGACTTGACACCATCTCCAAAAGGAAGAAGCCCTTTCTTTTTCGAAAAGGGGGTGTTTGCGATGATTTGATATCGAAAATTTAGTCTCATCGCCTCCATTGTGATGGAATCGAAAAAAGAGCTTGAAATTGCGGAGGAAAGCGGTGCTGCGACACCCAATCCGGGAATCCTGGACCAGGACATCGTACCAACTACACTCTCATTCAATGCAGTCAGCCCAGTCGACGTACGAGTCAAAAATCTGACAGTACAGATCGATACAACACCTCCATTATGGCAGGCCTCTCCAGCACAAGCGTGGAAACGGCTGCTACGGTCAAAATCCGAAAGCGACGATTCATCGTCTTACAAAACCATACTTGATGGTGTTGGCGCACATATGCCATCTGGTAGTATAACTGCTATCATCGGAAGTAGCGGTTCCGGAAAGACGTCGTTACTAAATGTCATGGCCGGAAGGATAGAATCGAGTCGTCTGAAGATCTCCGGCTCAACTACCTTCAATGGTGATGGCAATATTGCACATACGCGTAGCTCCTATGTTATGCAGCAAGATGTGCTTATCCCAACCCTTACGGTGCGGGAAACTCTACAGTATGCTGCTGACTTGCGTCTTCCGCCACCCATAACGCAAGCCGAACGAAAAGCTATCGTCGAACAGGTCATTTTGGAGCTGGGCTTGAAAGAGTGCGCAGATACCAGAATTGGAAACAGTGCTCATAAAGGCTGTAGTGGAGGTGAAAAGAGACGGACAAGTATTGGCGTACAGATGCTGGCTAACCCATCCGTGCTGTTCTGCGACGAGCCGACAACGGGTATGTATTAAAGATAGCAAGGTGTTGAACCGCAGTTAATTTATCTGCAGGACTTGACGCCACAAGCGCATATCAGATAATCAGGACCCTGAAAGGCCTTGCAGGTAAAGGCCGCACTGTCATTGTCTCGATTCATGCGCCTCGTTCCGAGATTTGGAGTCTTTTTGACAATGTTATTCTACTATCTCGAGGCTCGCCTTTATACAGTGGCCCGGTGTCAGATTCGTTGCCTCACTTTTCTGAACTTGGATACACAATGCCAACCTTTGTCAATCCGGCCGAGTTCTTGATCGATCTGGCCGCTATTGACAATCGTTCGTCGGAGCTAGAAGCTGCTTCGCTAGCTCGAGTAAACTTTCTTCGAGAGTCATGGGAAATGAAAGAAAAGAAAGTCGTTGACGGAGTAGGAGAGGCCGCTTCGCAGAACAACCATTCCTTTACCCGTAACGATACTAATATCGAAATAGCCAAGAAGGTGCCTTTCAGTCGAGAGTTCAGCGTTCTTACATCACGAACTTTCAAGACAACACTTCGTGATCCTCTTGGCGTAGCTGGCACTATATTCGAAGCAGTTGGCATGGCAGTCATCACCGGCTGGATCTTCCTGCAACTGGACAAGAGTCAAGCAGGCATTCGCTCTCGGGAAGGAAGCTTATATACGGCTAGCAGCCTCAATGGCTACCTGGTCTTGACATATGAAACATTCCGTCTAACAATCGACATACGGCTGTTCGACCGAGAGCGAAACGAAGGTGTCGTTACGGTGCCCGGGTTTCTTCTTAGTAGACGTGCTGCGCGGTTTCTCCTTGAAGATCTCCCGGCTCCTATATTGTTCAGCATCATCTTCTACTTCATGGTAGGGTACCGCCTGGACGTTGCTGCCTTTTTCATCTTTTTGGTTATCTCAATTCTGGTCCACTATATCGCAGTATCATTCGCAGCCGTCGGCGTCGGCATCGCCCGCAGCTTCTCCGGCGCAGGTCTGGTTGCTAACCTTTCGTTCACCCTGCAATCGTTCGCTTGTGGATATTTTGTGCAGTCAAATCAAATTCCAGTCTATACAAGATGGCTGAAATGGACCGCCTATACTTTTTATGCATTTGGAGCCCTATGCTATAACGAGTTCATGGGCACAAGCAGTCCTCCCTATGGCCAGTTTTACGATTGTCCTTATTCAAATGACCCCTTGGATCCGGCATGTAAACAGTACACGGGTGTCTACATCATCGAGAGCTTAGGGCTGCCGTCGAATTGGATATGGCGACCATGCGTGATTTTGGTAGCATACGTGATTGGATTTTACACCCTGGCGGGTTTCTTACTCCAATACAACAAATTCGCTATGGGTATTGCGCAGGCCCGCAAGTCCGACGGCGACGCACAAACTGGAAAGGAGATTGCAGTAGCTACACGTTCCACAGAGGATATCCGGCGAGTGGTTATATCACTCGACAAATATACGCTCGAGATCAAGAAGAAGGATTATTTCTGGAAACCGTCTCGCACTATACCCATTCTCCAACCAATCACCACTGAATTTCAGGCCGGCCAGTTGAATGTGATCATGGGGCCCTCCGGCAGTGGCAAAACTTCATTGCTGAATTCTATTGCTCGAAGACTTCATGGGTCGGTGGGTACTAAGTACAGACTCGGTGGCACCATGTCTTATAACGGCGCTATTCCAAGCGAAAGTGTGATTCGATCCGTTACTTCTTTTGTCACGCAGGATGACGATGCACTTATGCCCTCGCTTACCGTTCGCGAGAGTTTACGTTTTGCGGCTGGCCTACGACTTCCGAGGTGGATGTCCAAGCAGGAAAAGAATCGAAGAGCAGAAGATATCCTCATGAAAATGGGGTTGAAGGACTGCGCCGACAATCTTATTGGTAGCGATTTGATCAAGGGCATCAGTGGCGGCGAAAAGCGAAGGGTTACTATTGCTATACAGATACTTACAGACCCTAAGATTCTGCTTCTTGACGAGCCTACATCTGGATTGGATGCGTTTACTGCTACATCGATTATGGAAGTATTGAACGGCTTAGCTGCAGAGGGCCGAACACTCATCATGACAATCCATCAGTCACGGTCAGACATCTTTCCGCACTTCTCGAATCTGCTACTTCTGGCTCGCGGGGGATATCCCGTCTACTCGGGTAGTGGAGCAAATATGATATCCTATTTTGGTTCACTTGGCTACGACTGCCCACCACAGACAAACCCGGCAGATTTTGCTTTGGACCTCATCACCGTTGATCTACAGCAAGGGGACCGTGAGGCGACTACTCGCAAGAGGGTCCAACATCTAATCACCGCATGGCAGAGTAGTGATCATGTTGTAACTCGACAAACATCTCAAATCGCCACCCCTGCTGAGCTAGGCAGTCTCAAAAAACAAATGCACCCCTTGCGCGTAACGTTTCCTTTGGTCCTCCATCGCTCCACGATTAACTTCTTTCGTCAACCTGACCTGATCATGGCGCGTACCTCCCAGATTATTGGCATTGCCATCATTATGGCGCTGTTCTTTGCACCGATGAAGCACGATTACGCAGCTGTCCAGACTAGGATGGGCTTTGTGCAAGAATTTGCGGCATTGTATTTCATCGGAATGCTGCAAAACATCGCCGTGTATCCCCCCGAACGGGACGTCTACTATCGCGAAGAGGCGGATCATTGTTATTCTGCAGAAACATTCATATTGTCCTACACCGTACTGGAACTACCCTTTGAAATACTCGCCTCCATACTCTTCGGCGTCATAGCGGCCTACGCAGTGAATATGGAGCGCAGCGTATTAATGCTCTTCGTTGCTGCATTCAATTGCTTCGCCATAATCAACGCTGGGGAGTCCCTCGGTATCGTTTTCTGCACTTTATTCGATCACGTTGGATTCTCCGTCAATGTTACCTCAGTCATCTTGTCCATCTCGACAATCATGGGCGGAATCATGTCTTTGAATCTCAACAAGGTCCTTCAGGGCTTCAATCATCTTTCTCCGATCAAATACGCTGTTGCGAATTTGGCTCCTTATTCTATGCGTAATCAGCTATTTACATGTACGGATGCTGAGCGTCTACCGAATGGACAGTGTCCAATCACCAATGGAATGCAGGTGTTGGACTTGTACAATCTAGATACGAACCCTGCACTGAATGTTTTGTGGTTGGCGATTTCGGTCATTGTGTACCGGCTTCTGGCTTACGCAGTCGTGAAAGGGGTTAGAAGTCATGGATTTTGGGAGGGTGTGAGAAGGCTTCTATCTAAATGACGAACTGAAGGGGTCTCCATACTCATCTCAAAGGATTCATAATTGTTTCATTTCTCTGACGGAGAGGTCTCCTGATACCAAATGACAGCTAAGTAGAATGAGGGACTAGGAATCATATAGAAGTAAAGTGAGAATAGATATACTTGAACTGGGTTGGGAACTGCTTATACATCTGTTTGTATGGCCTCAGCTTACTCAGACTTAATATGTGTCTGTGTTGAACCTCAAATCCAAATCTGGATTTCCCTCACTTCAGCTTACTACCTGGGTCAACCGGTAGACACGAGAAACACGAATATCAACCTGGAAACCCACGGAAAATAGCTCCAAGCTTGATATAACTACTGGACTGTTATACATCAATTGATGGTCAGAGAGAATGTGGAGACATCTGGAGGTTAAGTGCAACGCCCATTAACTAACTGATCTTAATAGCAGCACATAACATTGAATGTTCCAAGGTTGGGATACCAACTAGACCAAAAAAACAGCGCGTGCATACTAGACGATCTGGTATGGTAAGATATACCTGGCAGGAATATGTCTGGCTGTCTCCCCAGATGTCACCTCAACTTACCCAGACATGAATATGTATATGTACAAATCCAGATACATGTCCTCAACGCTAGATCTCCTTCTCTACAACAAGATTCTTTTCTCTCTTCACTCTCCCCCAACCTACATCTCCCACTCTTCACACATCTTCCTCCTTCCATTCCTCACTCCTTCCACTCTCCCTCGCCCCAACTTCTCTCAACTTCTTCATTCATTCAACAACCAACATCAACAACCAACATCAACTATAACATGGCATCCAAGCACCCTCGCAAGGAGCCAGTCCCCGACCGCAACAAGCGCGTCAAAATCACCGATGAGATGATCGGTGAATCACTGAGAAAGCCACGATTCATGCCACCTTACTTTCCTCATGAGCCACTCGACCCAAATCTCTACGCAGGAGGTATGTGACTTTGCTAATCATTAGTCTATGAGCTGATGGTAGCTGACAACTTCAAGAATGGGCAAAACCATACGTTGAGATTCCTACAGACCATCTTCCCTATGACATTGAATCGGTCCCTGATGAAAAGGACGAAGTCGAAGTCGAAGAGGATGATGAGGAGGAGATCGAGAGAGTGAGTCTCACATCCATGACTCTCAACTCACATTTCTAAACGCTAATGGTCGCTAATGCTATCGCAGGTTTTCAATTCGATGCTCTCAGGAACCGACGACAAGGTGACCAATGAGCCTAGCAATGCTCCGGCGCCTTCCTCAGATGAAGATCGTGTCGTCGTCGGTCCCCGCCCTGTTGAAGGCAAGGGCAAGAAGCTATGTTGTCTCGCCGACATGGATGAAGACGACAAATTGATCTACTATCTCAAAATGGCCAAATGGTCCGAGCGCGCCATCCATGAGAAGTTCGTGGCTGAAGGACGCATCGATTACAATCAGAAGACGATCGGAACGCGCTTTGCCCGTATGCGTCGTTTCATCATGTCGGAAAATCACCAGGAACTCAAGGATGGTAAAGCTGTTTGGCTCGAAGACGATGTGGGTCGACTTGTCGGAATGCTTTTGATTCATATCGTCAGACTAACACACTTTTGACAGATGAAACTTCTACCAAAAGCTGTGGCATATGCGACCGAGCAGATCGAAAAGGAGCGGTTGGCTCTTCGCCAGCGCAAGTGGGAATTGGTATCCGAGTTCATCCAAAAGTGCCAACCTCTTGCCCTGTATCCTGGTGAGGCGTGTCGCGAACAGTATGAGACGATGTTGACATGGGACGATGACTATGTCGCTCCTTCCAATGACCCGAGAGTGTTGAAGCAGAAAAAGGAACGTCAGGAACAGACTGAATTGTTGGAGCATTTCAAACGCTCCGCATGTCTCTAAATGCGACACAAGTTGTTTTGTCCTGGACTTGTTTCCGGACAGTTCATGTTCTCCCGAAATGCCTTTAAATTGCTGTTGTCAGAGGGGTTCTCATCCGAAGGACTGCACCAGCGGCCTCACGGTTTTCCCCTCGTATTTTGTTGTCCTTCAGTTTTAGATGATCGAAACGCTTTTGAATCGTTGACGCTCTTCAAAAATCGATAGTAGCAATATGCAATAGGCAATAATCAAGTTAAATGCTGATTGTAATCAGTCTATCTTGCAAATATATACAGTATAAGACTATTCCGGCTGGTGGTCTGAATTCGGTAGAGCAATCTCTGGAGCAGGTAGTCTGGGTTGTCTGGCCTGCTTATCAAGTGCCTGCTTATAGACAGGCTCTTCTTCTTCCTTCAAACCAGATCCTGTCGGATCCCTCCGTATCAAGAAGTTCTGTACACGATGTTCTCTCGACTTCAACTCATCCGTCTGCTGCCGCCGCTTAGCCAGAAGCCGCGCCGACTTTGCATTCATTTCCTGAACTCGCTGATCAAGACCCATTTGGGTCTGCGTAATCCACGATGCCTGAGCAAAGCCTCCAAAGAGAACTAGTAGCAACATGAACGAAATGAACGTCCCGTGCGACACCATCTGTACTTGTTTGGGGTTGTTTCTGTTGTGATATCTTTCCCAATCTTCCCATGTTGCGTTGTTGAAAATCGAGGCATCATTATCCGCAGCCCACACATATGCTTTGGAATCTGATTTCGAGTCTGGATGATCCGGGTGACTATGCCATCCGGTCCCGTCGCGGTCGTAGGCTGCCCGTTTCTCCGGATCGGACAGGATCTCGTGGGCAGTGACTATAAGTCTGTACCGTTGAAGTCGGACTTCATCGGAGACGTTTTTGGAGTTTCTTCGGTCTTCACTTTGCAGATCGGGATGGTATAGCTTCACGAGTTCGTAATACCGCCGCTTCGAGTACGGAGCAGCAGGCTCTTGACGGAGAATGTCATAAGGTGTGAACGATGGCACTGTTGGCCATTGGTGGTCTCCGCTAGAGTGTTCGCTATGTACCGATGCATAATGTCGGCTGTGAATATATTCGTACGGGTTGCCCCTCCATGGTAATTGCAGGTGATGAGCACGCGATCTCGGACAGTTGAAGACTGGAATGCTGCCGTGGCCAAAGACTGTCTGCTTCCACGACATGATCACATTTCTAGGATATCACAAAGGCAGCCGAAGTTAAACTGCCCATTTTATCCCGTTAGTGAGTTCGATCGAAGTTGAGGTTATACGTAGCCGACGAGGTTCGCCTTCCATGCCGTGGTCCCGGATTGCGGCAATATCACGTGCCATGTGGGTCAATTCACGATTGAAGCAAGGCTCGGACTTGATAGCTTCACGGCGACGACAGCTTCATCAAATACACAAAATGTCTCCGGATACAGACGACAGAGATCGCCGGCGGAAATACTCTCGCTCACGGTCCCCTGTTGCGAGCGACAGTCGGAGGAAGCGCGAACGTAGCCAAGAAAGATCTAGGGATTATGACAAGGACCAGACACGTCGACGACGATCTCCGGATCTGTCTCGAGAACGACATTCAGACAGGCGAGATGTTCACCGAAGGAGGCGAAGAGAACATTCTGTGAGGAGAGACAGTGATAGGCACCGAAGTCGAGAGAGGAGAGACCACGATACTCGAAGACGGCGGCACGATTCGTCGGAGCCTGACGAACGTCCCTCGCGACGCGATAGACGGCAAAGGTCGCGCTCGAAAGAAATTACGAGACGTCGACGGTCTGGAGATAGGCGCGATCGTAGTCGCTCTCCAGGTGCGCCAGTCCGGTCGCGAGGTCCATTACCATCTCAAAACGACGCATTTGAATCAACAGAGGCTACAAAGACAGGCTCCCCAGCACCAGTCAAGGAGAAACCCAATTTTGCAAATACTGGCAGGCTTGCCGCAGAAAGCAACACCATTGCCGTCAACGGTAGCTCGGTGGTTCTCAAATACCATGAACCAGCTGAGGCACGTAAGCCACCGGCAAAGGATGACTGGCGACTTTATGTTTTCAAAGGAGAAGACTTGCTGGAAATGGTACCACTAGGCGAACGTAGCTGTTGGTTGATAGGACGGGAGAAACTTGTTGTGGATTTTCCTATCGAACATCCGAGTTGTTCTAAACAACATGCAGCTATTCAATTCCGCTACGTGGAAAAGAAGAATGAGTTTGGAGACAAGACGGGACGTGTTCGTCCATATCTCATCGATTTGGAGAGTTCGAATGGATCCATGGTCAACGGAGATCCTGTCCCGGGAGGACGGTACGTTGAGCTACGAGACAAGGACGTTTTGAAGTTTGGACACAGCACTAGGGAATACGTGCTCATGCTTTCACAATCTTGAAACAGACGCCCACCACATCGACAAGCTACAAATACAATCAAGACAACTGAGAAGATTGATGATAATCAATATCGGAATCGCTATCAATGCAACTAATTGACGGTTTTCATACAATCAATGAACAAGAATCATGAAATCAAGTCGAGCCAGTCTGCCTGAAACCTTTGTTGGTATGGTGGATTTATTGTCCTCTGCGGAGCTCCTCAGCTTTGCCTTTAGCCTTTCCTTCTAGCTCATGGGCCTTGCCCTTGGCTTCACCCGCCAACTCCTTGGCCTTTCCTTCTGCTTCCTTGCTCTTGACACCCAGGGTCTCTTGTGCTTTTTGTGTTAAGGTTTCTGGGGGGTACAGCGTTAGCAATTGGAGTCGGAAGACCTCGACAGACAAGACATTGGCATACCTCCAGTCTCGATGCCCTTGACGGCAGCATTGGAGACAGTTCGATCAGCCTTCTTTAGAACATCCTTGGTGGCGTCGACAGGACCTCTCTGGGTGGCCAGGGTTGTAGAGAAGGATCGGTAGGCTTGGAAGGAAGCGCCGGTCATGAGAGACCGGGCTGGGACGACGCGAGTTACGAATGCCATTATGGGTGGTTGTGTGTTGCAAGCTAGTAATCATATCCGTCAGTTCAATCCATCTCAAATCAAAATGAATAGTCAGTCTCATCAACGTACATGTGGTATTGTTATGTGTTTATGCAGAGTTCTTGACTGTTGCTTAGGTGTAAGCTGTCGGATGCAGGGACGAACTTTGAAGGTTATATACCATCGCCGCTCGCAGCTTTCTCCCATGAGGACTTTCTACGTCATTCCAGCCAAGCAAGCTGTGTGCATGAAGGCATCAAGGCATCAAAGCTGTCCCAAATGGGTTAGTCCAGCCAGTTGTGTCAGGATTACGTCGTTCTCGGTCATTTTGACGGTGGAGTCCGTAAACGGTCTAGCGTTGGTGCCTGAGGCTTCTGAACTGACCCATTCTGATTGGTCAATCTATATAAACGAGAGATGCCTATACTGTATATCAATCCTTTCAGTGCATCTTATGCCTGGTAAGGCACCAGCCATGCGATTGAGATTGACTTCTATAATTTCTAGCAGCCTGAGCGCTGCCTACGACTGACGCCTGAGAACTGTGAAGAGACCCTTGTATAAGTATGTACATACCTAGGTAGAAATGGGAGAAGAGTATCCTCTGCAATACCCCTTTTGAATACATTACATGCTACCATATCAACCTCTGGCAGCTGCAGCGACAATGAGTCAGCATAGCAACCTCATACCAAACATGGTCTCAGATCCAAGGAGACTTCGGCCGATACCAAGAGTTTGGAGACGATATTGTCCTCCGGGTATGATATCCGAATTGTCAAAATTTTATTCACGGTCACCAATAAGTGGAATGCATGCAGTCTTTGAGGAAATTCTTGAAGCAGCATTTAAGGAGGAATTTGACTATCCTGACAGCTGGGGGCCTGCCTTGCTTGAAATCATCAAAGAAACATGGTCTATCCTTCGACAGGCTTTATTATCGATATCCACACAAACTCATTCTGAAGCAGCCATATTCGAAGAGTTATCCAGAATACTGATTTCTCCTATGAGAGAGAGAAGAAGGCCTTACTCGAAGACCCATTAGAGGAGAATGCCATATCTGTTCTTATCATTATCTGACGAAAACCCCAACAAAGAAGAAGAGCTCCTGACATGGTGTAGAAACCGATGTGGCATCATTTTCCACAAAGACTGCATATCGATTCATGCGTGAAAAGCCATCATCACCCGGCTTGTCCGATATGTAGGGAAGTATGGGTGGCATATATACCAAGAATACCTTGGTACTTTCTTGAGGCGAACTCGTGAATCGGCAGTGCGCCGTCGGAGACCTGTTTTTATTTTCTACTACCCACCTATTCTGTGCAACATGATCTATGATATCTGCAGGAATGACAATGATAGTTACGTCGAGTCTCAAAACCGCCAACTGCCTAACCAATGTTTAGAAGGGTCTACGAGAGCCATGTTAGGGCTTCGTGTTACTTAGCCCTAAGTTTGGATTGTAACTCGAAAAATAGGCGCTTTAAAAGAGAAAAACAGGCTCCCATATTGGTATATTCGATAATGAAACTCTCTCAACTCCTGCTTCCTCATGCTCCATGCTCATGCTCATGCTCCATGTAACTCTTTCTACCTAAACACCATCAAATGCGATGACGCCTTTCCCTTTTCGAGTTCGCTTTCCCCTACAGAACAGAATAAAAACTCCAAATTTACATAATTGAACAAACATTAACCAGTAACCTAATCCCATGGAGAACTAACCATATGCAATCACCTTATTTCCTTTTCTCGAAGACCGTTCCGTAACACCGTGCTATGATTAAGGGGGTATCAACGAATGATTAACAAGACAAAAAAGACAAAAGAGAAAAGAGAAAAGCGCGAAACGAAAAGAGATGAATATATAATATAAAAACAGCAAAAAAATCAGCGATTGCGGGAAGAGGAATATCGAGGATCGATTCCCAATCCCACTCCCAATCCAGGATAGACCGGGTCAGGCGAACTTCCTGATCTGGCTCGGACTGGCACTGGCACAGGGACAGCCATGGGCACTGGTATAATGGCCGTCCCGGGATCGGATCGCTGAGCTTGCATGCGCGGTGCTGCCAAAAATGGCTGTCCAGTGCGAGGATTGTATATGAGCGCAGGTGGCTGGCGTAAATTCCACTCCATGACTCGCTGACGTGCTTCGTCCACATCCACCTCGTGTTCGCCGAAGAAAATGCTTTGGTTTGCTGCGGCTGGTCCACCGACTGGTGTGTTTGGCTCCCCACCGTATTCAAAGCGGTTGCTGAGACCTAGATAGTTGATGGCGTTGGGCGCGGCTACTGGGACCGCATACGCAGCGGATTGGCCCCTGGAATTGCCCTCTGGTGCATATATTACAGTATATGCTGGTGAGGTAGGTAGCTGAGGACCAAAGGCCATAGGCGGCTGCGGCTGTGGTAGCTGTTGCGATGTTTGCCGAGTAGCAGGAGCAGGATCCGTCTGCCACGAAGCACGGGATTGACCCGAAGGATCGCGAGACATATCCGCGGACAGCGGTTCGGATGTGTATCCTCCAGGCATCGCTTGTCCAGGAGGCGAAGTAGAGATATTTGAAGCCGGATAGACTGGATTCTGTTCCCATCTCCGAGTATCTCTCTTCTGTACGTCGATGATCATCCCACCTTCTGGGACAGGGACAGGGACAAGTCTAGAGCCCAAGTCATTCGTACTTAGTCTTGGTACAAAGGCCGGATGTGTCGGGTTCAGTCTGGACGTTTCACGGCTGAATGATGTTGGATTCACGGACGACGATGGGTGCCTTGAATGATTTCGAGACCCTGGCGCTGAATTGGTATTGGAAGGAGGTCTCCTGCCCACCAGAGATGGATCACTGTAGCTCATGGGATTCAGCCGATGATTTCGACCAAACTCGGCCAATGTTGGTGACGGTCTGGAGCTACTTGGTCTGTTTTCCGATTGAAGATCTGACCTGTTCTCTATCGTACTCTTGGGCCTCGGTTTAGGAGAGGAGTTGCTACGTCGACACAGGACACTCGGTGCACTTTGACTCGGTGCCGATGAGGGGTTATCAGCTGAAGGATCTGTGGCTGGCGGAGAAACAACCGGCGAGGTCCATGGAGACTGGTTCTCCTTTTGACCAGCGTCTTCCACTTGTTGTTTTCGCGCATCTGGCTTATGGAATGAAGCCAGCAATTCTTTCGCATTCGTCGGGGTCGGGTTCCTATCATTCCTATCACTAGATCCAGAAGGAAATCGACTTATTGACCCCTCTCCTTGAGCAGATGACATTTTGGTAATAGGAGAAGGTCGAAAGGACCCTAGATCCCTCAGTCTACCGCGGAATCTAGGTCTCTTTTTGGGCGAGTCTGAGGATTTACTTCCTTTTTTCTTTCTTTGGACGATCTCCCAACCCGAATCAGCGGAGCCTGGGCCAGAGGGTCCATCAACCAAAGCTATCGGAGGGGCCGCTGGTGGTGGGATCTCGGTATTCTCACTATACCTTGATGAATCTGCTGAAGATCGACGTGATTTCACTCGCAATCCCTCGCCATCGCTGAGATAACCATCATTTTGCTCTTGGAAGCTCTCTCGATACATATCAGCAAGCGAAAACTGGAATGGGTTTTGCTCTTGGGATCCCTCCCGATCCATATCGGCAAGCGAAAACTGGAAGGGCTTCTGCTCTTGGGAGCCCTCTTGATGCAAACTGGCATCTGGGAATTGAAAAGGGTTCTGTTGTGGATTAGTCAATTCCACCGGGGATTGCACCTTGAGGGACTCCCAGTCTGCTTCGTTCCACGTTGAGCGATGCGATGCCATACTGTCTTCTAGCGACGAAGAGGGCCCGGATGATGAACTACTAGATCGGTCGAAGATTGATTTTCCATGACGGAGGGACTCCTCGGATGCATTGGGTGAAATTTTGCCGATCTCCATACCGATGTCTCTCACTGCTTCTTTGAGAAGCTTTTTTGTGTCTTTCACAATCGATATTGACGGCCGGCTGTCTATCTTTCTGTAGTGAAACATTAAACGCTCGGCATGAGTCTCATACTCTCGCAGATCCTTCACGAAGAGGCATCCTGTACGATCTCGAATCATCTTATACCGAGCAATCTCATAGGATTTACAGAAAACCCTCGTAGCGTTCAGCAACCACCACGTATAGAAGCTAGTAATCGGTTGCGTCGTCTGGCTGTTGTCAGGCAATTGCGAGGTCCCACTCTCAGTAGAGCCAGAATTCATGATTTGCTGCTTGTTTTTTCCGTCAACAATTCTCAGCTCGTCCCGAAAGAATGCTTGCACGACACTGTGGATTTTTATGACGTCGATTGCATTTTGATATATGCCGGAGGCTGTCATGCTCTCTGTGAACGACTCCGAACCTGAAATCTCACTTTCGGGGCTTTCCGCTTTGGGGTCCTCCCGACGTAGCAATGATTTGCCTGGATAAGGATCGGAGATTCTCTCAATAAGCCCGTATTGTATGAGTACGCCCAACGTGGTGTCGAGGTCACCAGGCTCGCCCGGTCGACTGCTTGTCAAAATGGGTAAATTTTGGCTCCCCTCGAGCGCGCTTTTCCCCCAGCTAATCATACCGACCGGAACGTGGTGTCCGAAGAACGCCAGTAAGTTAATCAGATTCATCGCCTCAAAGTGCTCATGAGCGCGGAGGTCATGCATGATTCCAATGAACGGCTCCGCGAGCCGTTGGTCAGTCAGATGTGAATTGAGGTGATATCTCTCTAAGGGTTTCCGCGTGGCAGTAAGCCTATGAGCAATAGCATGAATCGCTAAAGGGAGGCCTTGATAGTAATGAACTATCTCAGTTGCCTTTCTGTACTGCTCTGGGGTTGGATTCTCGATATCCAGATCGTCAAAGAGTAATTGACGAGCCTCCTCGGCCTTCAAAGCTCGTACGTTCAGCCGGTAAGGCTCGAACAGTCGTTGCTTCTTTGCCAGTGTTCGATCCACAGAGGTGTATATTATGCTGGTGTTCCTTCGAAAGGGGAGGTATTTCTTGAACGCATTCAGTTGGCTGTCTTCATCGAAATTCAACCCATCAAAAACAATGAGCCACTCTTCCCTTGATTCAAACCAGTGACGGACTTGCTCTACGAAGATACTAGCGTCAGTCGAAGTGGGATATTCTTTACTGCCATCAATCAATGCTGCTGCTTGAGCAACATCCCAGTAGCAAGTCGACATTGATGAGACAGACTTGGCGTCAATCCAGAATATGCCGCCAGGGAAATCTTTGCGATGACTGTGAACATATTCACGGGCAAGATGCGTCTTTCCGGACCCAGGACCTCCACAGATGAGTACAGCTGCCGCTCTCTCTTCACGTCTTTTGGTGTTGAAAAGACGGATATGGAGTTCGGTCAACTCCTTTTCCATTCCGATAAAAGTGGCATTCGGGTGGAATCCGGGAGGAACGACAAACAGTGGACCACGTTGAGGAGGCAGAATCTCAACACTCTGTGCCATGCGAGGGGTATGGTCGGCGGAAAAAATTGGCGGTAGAGGGAGATTCGGTACGGAGTTACCTACAAGAAACAAAGCACATCAGCTCACTGTTGAGATGAGATTTCATTCTTGATAAAGATACACATGAGACCAGGGTGCATGAGATCAAATCATGAGTCGTAAATAAAATCGAAAACAGGCCGCGCATGCATAGTGAGGTTTAAGGCTTCACCCAGATGAACACATTCTTGTTGGACAGAGAAAACCCGGGGTCGCCAGGGTCATTCAAGATGATCATCCAGAGAAAAGACATTAAAAACATCATAAAGACGCGAGAAGGGAAAAGGAAATATGATGTGGAAATCCACTAATCAAATCGACGTGGTTCAGCTGGCTCGGCCTCCTCAATCTCGTATGCCTTCATCAAGCTCGGGGGGGCGTGTGAATTTGTAAGGAAATATTGAGTCCTACCCATTCTAGATTCTGCTTCTGACTGAGGAGATTCTCGAGAAAAATCGACCGAAGCTAGCAATGAGTTAGTATATCGCAAAGATAGGAATGGAGAAAGGAATAGATGAAGGAATACAGAAAGGAAAGTAGGAGATTTGCTTACATCGAGTCAGTTCGTCCGCCATTGAGTGGACTTGGAGGTGCACATGGGCCCTCTCCTCTTTCCAGCGGCCAGTGATCACAGGAGGAGCCTCGCGGGCGTAGCGAATGATTGCTTCAGCGACAGCCTCGAATCCTGGTGAACTATCATCTTCGAATTTGACCATAGAGCTATGATCTGCTTCGATTCCCATGCGCTCGGCTCCTTGAACATCTGGGGCAGCAGACGATTCATCTACGATAAACTCGCGGGTTCCCTTCATATTGAGAGGCTTGGTCTCGTGAAAGAAGTAGATGTGGAACCGATTGAAGAAATCGTTGAATAGTCTGTTGATGTTCTGGAGCACCTCGTTATTTGATTTCAGTGTTTCAATCAGTTGTGGAGACGTGTCCATGAACTTCTTGGGCAAAACAGCGCTGCAGATCTTTTGCAGGAGCACCCCCCATTTCGCAACGTCAGAGCCGGTATGAGGGGTTCCCAAGAATAGGATGCCAAATGTGGAAATGTAGATGGAGCGAAGGTGGCGTAACTTGTCGCTTTCTTGGCTTCGACACATGATTAAGCAGCGTTTTACAACCAAGCCCCCGAGGGAATGACAAACAAAGATGATGGGACGCTCGAGGCAGCTTCGCAGGCTTCGATTAGCATGTAGTTCGCTGGCGAGAGTCTCTGCGTGATGGTGGACGCGGTCTTTGGAGGCGCCGTCTGTGAAGGCGGTAACGTTCGCATTATAACCATAGGTGAGGATCCTCAGACTCGAATTTTCTAGGAACTCGGGCAAGACATCAGTAGGCCAAAACACGTCGCTCTTGCTCGTCCAGGTATCCTTGGGGTGGCCGTTCAGGCCATGAACGAGGACGACACTAGTTTTGTATGATCAGCATTTGGGCTCCAGAAAGCTAGGAAGCTGCTTACTCGACATTGGCTGGCCTGTCTGGCGATATGTACACCTCCGTCAGGCCGTACTGCTTGATTTTGCGAAGCGCAGGCATGGTTTACGATTCCATGCGGAGGGTGGACAGGGATGCAAGTTATTACCTAGGGAGGGAGAAAGAGGAAGATGGAATGGAAAGAAAAGACGAAGGGTAACTCGTAGAGAAGGTATATGTAGGTAGTTGAGTCACTAGCGCGCATCTGACTCGGGGCAAGTTGGGGGCGTCCCGTGAACAGACGAGGCTTCATCACGCTTATGCACCCTGCCGCCTCTACTAGTCAGCCTGCCGAATGGAATGAAGAAGTAATTTCCATGATTACTCCATTCCTTGAACTCTGAGAACATACTCCGTAGAAGAAACCCTTCGTTCGTTACCTAGTATACGCGGATTGTACTATTTGGTGCCTGGAGGGGGCTTAATCCATCAGTGATCTTAAGGCATACCGGTATCATGGCTCTCCACATGCGGGACGCCCCCCTTATCCCCACAGCCTCCCCAAAATAGAAAATACTTTAAAACCTCGTCAAATCACATCAAAAAAATACTCTGATTACTACGCCCTCACCCTGTTGGATCTGGAATCTTTACTCATGTGGCCTCGGTCTACTCATCATATCTGACTAACGGATACCCAGATCACCCGGTTACATTTCTAAAATCATGTGACGCATCTAAAAGGCGATCACTCCGGTTTTCCAAGCTTGATCCTTTCTAGTCAGGCACTGGACCTGATTTGTTTCATCACTGTTTTGATCATTTTTTTGAGCTTGCCGTGGTACATGTACGAGCTGAGTAATCTTCCGTGTTGTTTCCAGGGATACGTTGGAAAGTGAAAGGGTGAGTCAAAGTCAGCCGGTACCAGGCTGATCTAGGCATCAACAAAACATATTTATACTTTTCAATTTTGCTAGGGCGTTTCACAGTCAACTTGATTCAGGAATTTTTTGCCTCAGCATTGCTTGACGAACGACTCTACCGTCCTCTATAAACCGGCGTCCGCTTCTCTGCAAACGCTAGCAGAGCCTCAAGTCTATCCTCCGTATCCACCACCGTATCATAAGCCGCATTCTCAGCCTCCTCGCCCTTCTCGTATTGGTTGACAGCTTGCAGCGCGGCCTTAATCGCAAGCGGTCCACCCTCACAGATATCCAGCGCAAGCTTGACTCCCTCATGTAAAACCTTATTTCGCGCAACTCCTTCCTGCTTCTCTTCCTCGGGCGTGATCTCGACTAACCTATCGCAAATACCGAGGAAATATGCCTCTGCGCCTGTGACTTTTCGACCGGTGAGAATTAGGTCTCGTGCGCGACTGAGTCCAATTAGTTTGGGAAGACGGTAGGTGCCTCCTGCGCCGGGGATGATGGCGATACGGGTTTCGGGTAAGCCGACGGTACTGGTTGATCCAAAGACGCGGAGTTGAGTGCTCAGGGCTAATTCGAGGCCACCGCCGAGAGCTACTGAAGAAATTGCGGAAATTGTAGGAATCGGTAGAGCCTCGAGGCGAGATAAGGTACCGCGGAGCTTCGTCAGAAATGCATTCGTCCTAGTAAGTCGAAATTCAGTAAGCTCGGGCTAGAGAAGATAATTGTAAAAGAGAGAACAACATACTCTTCCTTGCTCATCCCCTTCCTCTCCTTCAAATCAGCCCCCGCACAAAAAGCCGAATCCGCGTTACTCGCAAGCACCAAAGCCCTCGTCGGCCCATTGCCCTGTTCCGCATTAATAGCATCAACCTGAAACCTCAATGCATTCAATAACTCCTTCGAAATCGCATTTCGAGCTTTTGGTCGATTGAGTAGTAAGACGCGCACGTATCCCGATCCTGGCGCGGGGACTTGCTGTACGTTGATGGTACTGCCGGTTGCTTCTGAGGTGGTAGCTGTGCTGTTTGGACGGATTTGGAAATAGGTTGTAGCGCGTGAGAACGAGGACGATGTAGTCGCCGACCGAGTTGGTCGGAGTATTGAGAAGATGGCGGCGCCTCGGGGTGGCATTTTGTATGAATGATTGGACAGTTTGTACTTTGGAGGATGTTGAAAGCAATGGATGTAGTCGTAATAAACGAGCTGTAGGAGCTGGTTGTATGCGGGGAAGGTCCGTTGTCGTATGATCCACTCCGACGCCGCACCCGCATTCCCCTCGGTTACCATCGGTAACCTTACAGCATTAATCTGATAAGAATCAAATCTCTTCCATTTATACAAAGCCCTATTCTATACTATACATAAATCAATGTGGTATCCCCAGCGCCCAAATGCATATCAAATATTTACAGTGCACAATCAAACCTATATATCAGGATGTAAATACCGTGCAACGTATGCGCGAACCTCATCGTCCGAGGGCCACGATCCCCAGACTGCCGTGCTCTCAATAATCTCGTATGCCTCTTCGACTCTTCCATCAGCAAATATGGGACGAGTCTCTGTTATCTCATCTTCTTGCTCGCCGGTATGGTAATAAGAATCGAGAGTAGCCTTGCCACTCGCTGTAGGCTCGGGTTCGCGCACAGGCATCTTGAGCGCATTTAGATCCTCGAGGTAAACTCTCATAGCCGTCAAGGTGCGCCGCAACATCTTTCTACCACCTCGCTTCTGATCGGCTGCTTCCGCGATTTCCGACGCGTATCGACTCATCCATTCAAGCAGATTGAGGATGCCGTCGTGGTCCTCGGCAGTTCCGAGGGCTCTGACAAAAGTATGCAATGCCGCAGGAGTGGGCACCTGGATCATGTCCGGCACGATCGAATCAGGCAGTTCAGGCAATTCCCGCGAGGAGGACTCGCCAGTATCGCTGATGGAAGTTTGATTTTCAATGAGGATAGGATGAATCGGCAGCACAAGACGATCGAAATAAGACTTCAAGACCCGAATTCCCTGGTAAACAAATGACTCGAAATCAGGCGCAATGTTGACATGTAGCTTGTCATTCTGCCTTTTCATTCTGTGTGCCAAGTATAAGCTTTCTTCGGCAGCCCCTATACTTTGAATCCCGACGCCGACTGCTTGAGCGAATATTTGACAAAGGACGATGAAGCCCTCCATCCCAGGCTCAAGTCCCAGTTCCTGCATCCAGTGGATAACTTCAGATGCTTCGTACCAAGCAAAGTACCAGTGCACATGTGGCTTAACCAATCTTTCTTCACTTGGCCCCCTAGGCGAAGCTAAAGCCTTGAGCAAAGGTATCCATGCTGTCACCCGCCGCGGCTTTCTGGCAACTAAAAGTTCAACTGCGTGTGATAATATCTGTGGGTGACCGTTCCCGTTGCCTTTTCGTAGGGCGTGTTCGTCGGAGAAGAAGGTGCTCGTATCGACCAAGAGCTGCGAGGGTCGCTGCATCAGAATTGGGAAAAGATCCGCTTTACGAAATCGATGTCCGGGACATGGCAATTGTGAGTTGGCGCAAAAGAAGGCAATGATCGAGTCGAAAAGACTAGGTTTCATTGCCTTCAGTGTCGCTAAATTCTCCCCTTCAAGGTCCCCAATGTAAAGAGTACTCACGGCCTTCGTTTGTTTTGGGCTCAGAAAAGCAGCTATATACCTTAATCCTGTTGAGAAATCTGGTGAGAAACGTACTAGAAGTGCGATGAAATCGACACCCGGTAAGACCCCTTGCAGTATCATCCGCTCAAGCAGTTCTTGAAGTGTTGGCGGTTCTGTAGGGACATATGTCACGTCGCGGGCTGAGCTTGGTTCTGGATAAACCTCGAAACCATCTCCCGGAAGGGGTCCATTCTTCGTATTTATATCGTCACTTTCTTCCATCCTATAAATCAACTTTCTGGCCATGGCATGGTATACTGGTTCACTGGGAAAATCACAACGAGCTTCATATGATAGAAAACACGCCCAGGCTTCCCGTAAAGTGCGAGTAGCACGAATTCGGCTTGCCCAGATTGTCGAAATAACCTTGGACTCTTTGGTACCAGGCTCCAAAGACTTTCGTGGTCTCGCTAAACTTCGCGTCTGGATGGTGGGAGTGCCATCCGTATCCCAGCCCGCGAGAATTGCAGCTACATCATCCCAGGAAGAGAGGGCATAGCCGGCTTCGATCATCTGAGACAATACTTGCATCGTGCGACTCCGCATACCGTCGTTTCCGCGCTCTGCGTCAATCCCCATTCGAGCTTCTTTCCAAGGGGGCCACGAGAGTGCCTTTTGTTTCGCAAATATTCTTTCTGCTGGTGTTTTCACATGGGCCAATTGTACTGCCATGATGGCCTCATAACCTGAGCGATTGACGGGTATGACGGGGTTGTGGGCAGCCATCGCTTTGAGCAATTCAAATTGTGCTTGTTGTTGAATAGACGAAGATAAGTATGGTTGTACTCTTGACGGTATTCCCAATAGTCTAAGACACTCATTAAAGCACTCAGCTCGAAGTCTATTGGTTTCCCACGCCATTGGGTTCGTATGAGTGAACTCGAGCAAATGAATCAGATAGTAAGCGTAGGCCTGAGCGATGTTGAACTGGGCCGCTGGTAACATTTCACGAGCTCTTCTCAATAATATTATCATCAAACCGTAAGCCTTTCTCGGTTGTATGATGGCATGGCGTGACTTGAACGATGGTTTCGCGGCCTTGTTTTCCGCTGCCGGATTCATTAATTTGAGGGGTCGCCGAAGGAGATGAGATAATGAATAAGAAAGAAGCAACCGATAAGCACGAACATCGATATTCGGACGATGAAGAAGCATTTTCACAACGAATATTGGTGTTCGTGGTTTGAGCGATTCCTGACTATCCCAGAGAAAGAGCCTCATTGCGGCTCGGAATGAGTCCTGGGCGCTGAGAATCCACGCCCAAGCAGCTACATCTGCTGGAGTATAGTTTCTGATGTGCAAAAACCGCCGGTTTTCCCGACTAAAAATTTCAGAGAGTCTTGTTAACTCTTGTTCGTCCGAATTGAAACTTGAAGAAGCTTGCGATCTCAAAAACATCAAGTATTTTTGCAAAATTTGTGCCAAATTTTTAGTATTCACATAGCGACCGTGTTCGATGTGAGGCAAAGATTCTGTAAGAGTGCGAAAAAATTCCTCGTCGAGATTGGCATCTCCAAGAAGCCTCCTTTCCTCTGTAGGAATTTTTTCTACCTCAAGATTTATTTCCTCCCAAGGACTTGTATCATCCCAGGGGTCTTTTTCTTCTCCCGGAGAGGAGAGCGCGTCTCTCTTAAGTCTCACACCACGTAAGCCGTTATCTAACATACCAGTGGGTATTATGTTTTCGGGGGCATCTGTACGATTGTGGGTGGATTTTGTCGTGCCACTTCCAGGACTGTTAACTGAAATGGAAGTCACTATCGATTTATTCGGGGCTCCTGCAGAGTCTGAGACGAGAGAATTCAGTGCCCAGTAACGCAGCTCCTTCCAGTATGCTAACGGGCGACGACCAATGTGCGGTGTATCATAACCGTCATGTGAGGCTTCTCTAGAAGCTTGGGATAAATCTGCATAATGTCGAATGCGGATTCGAGCACATCGAAGACAAGGAGTTCGTGGTAAGCGGAATGAATTCTATAAAAGATAAAATAAATCAGCACATACTAGTTCCAGCGAATTTGTTTGCCCGGCATGTACCAACCTGACATGATGTGCTTCTGCTTAACTGCAAACTCGACAGTACCCTTAGCCCCGAGCTGTAAGAGGCATTACTCAAGATAGATGACATCCATGAGAATGTCCTTGAGCCTTGATCAGACCAAGGAGTGACGCATTCGAATCCTCTTCCTCCTATGCAGAGACAAGACTTGATGACAGCTGATTGATGGTCCGAAAGGCTCTTTTCCACAGCGTGGATAGAAAGTCAAGAATAAAATAATTATTCACGAGTCCAGACAGAAGGAAAGAAGGATGGCCGCGGAACCAATCAGCGACGCAGGATTCCTTCCAGCCTAAGGCTAGCAGCTCACGTGATATCAAGCTTGTGAGTGGCTGGCGTTCCCGGCGTCACAGGATTTGAGCGCTAACCCGCATCGGGCCAGCCGTAGATCGCAAGAGAATTGCACCTCCTTCATTGATGGCCTGTCCTGACCTGAAGTCCAGTTCTCGCTTCGAATTCTAGCTTGCTTTATCAAGCTTCTTTCTCGACTTTTTCTGCTTTCTTCAAGAACAATTTGTGCGTGGTGCGGCACGATTACACCCTCCCCTGTGCTTCCCGTGGTGTTGAAGCCGGTCGACGCTACGGTGCAGAAGCGTTTTTGCGATCCCCGGACGCGATCACCAACCCTCGTCTGAAGAGTCGAATACCTTTGCTGTGCTTTGCTAGTCCAGAAGTCGCGCCTCGAAAACATCAACTTGTAATTAGACGTTCGTTTTCTTCAATTTCATGGTCGTGGCTTGAGGTGCGCCATTGATTTAGATCGCTTCCTCGTGGGGACGTGTTCTTGTTTGCGCGTCTAGGATAAGTTCCCGGACAACGCCATGGCCAGTGACATAGCAGGGGAAGCGGCCACCATGCCCCTAACAAACGGCGTCCTCCATCCTCCATCAGATGAGTCCGCAGCACCCTCGACGCCTGGAAAACGAAAGCGTGCCGCGACCCCCGAAGCAGCCCCGACGCAAGACAAGAAGAAATCTACTGTGAAAACTAGTGAAGAGGACAAGGTAGAGCTAAATACGAATTTGCGCTACATTATACAGATTGCTGCTCAGTAAGACCGACAATCCGGAAAATGTTCGCATACGCCAGACTTGCTAACCCAATTATTCCTCCAGGGATGATGAGCATCTATTCGTTTTCAGTTCGTCCTTAACACCATCGTCGCCATCGAAACCTCGCTCCAAACGCCCAAAGCTCTCGGCTGATAGTAACAATCTGGATAGCATCGAAGCTCGCGTTGCAGCAGGGCAATACTTGTCATATCAAGGTTTTTTGAATGACGTGGATCAGGCATGCGCAGCTGTAATCGAAAGACAGACTGCGGTTGACAATGAAGATGTTTCATCGGTGCAGACGAAGGTCACGGCGCTAAAGGATCGCTTAAATGGACTCGTCCGTCAAGCTTTGTCTCAGGGTTCTACCCAAATCAAGATCGAGCCTGTTTCGGATGAATCGCCCCGGGATATTACACGTCGCGACAGGAAGATTCTGACAATCTACGGGGGAAGTTCCTCCAATGCCAAACAACTCTTCTCTAGCTTACAGAAGTTAAATGATACTGATAAGCCTGACACTTTCCCCGAAGACAGGTTGCCGAATGGTATCACAACTACCCGAGCCATTCCATTCAACCTAGAAATGGATGAAAAACCGGTCAAGACATTCGGTGAAGTATTTGCGCCGCGCTCCACGCTTCCTCAACTAGAACCCCCGCGTCGGGGTCGGGCTTGGGCGAGGGATCCATCGACTACCTGGATTGATGCATTTGATGCCATTACAAATTATGATAATATTCTAGGACAAAGGCACCATCATTCGTTTGCCAAACTTCCATCTGGCTACTGGCTGCATTACGGTGGAGATAGCGCATCTCCCTCATATTGGGATCGACGAGAGAAAGAGCAAAACAGCCTTGAGGGTGAAGGGGAAGCCATCACTCAGACTGCTCGAAATATCAACGAGGATGCAGCCGTTCTTTATGGCGCTTATTCCTCATTTGCTCCTTCATTTGATAGTTCACATTCCGTTATGCAGACAGATGCCAAGAACAGCATGTGGTGGGCGAAGAGAGGCTCCAGACGTTTCAATACAATGCTGGCACTTCACAAAGCGACTCAATTAGACGAGGACCAGCCACTTACTAAACTCGACGAAACTACCCTAGAAGAGGACGTCAAGTCATTCATTGAAAATAGTTCCCTCGAGGCCAAACCGGAAGATACGAGCGAGACAGCTACGGAAGATAAGGATGTCAATGCAGTACTCCAGGACATTTCTGAGCTCCTGCAGACTTTGAACTCTTTCCGTCGAAATCGCAATCTAGAATCACCATCGCAAGGTGAATCAAAAACTGATGACAATACTGGGACCCCAAGTTCTCCATCTGCCGCAGAACTTGCTACATACGAAACTTTGAAGTCGGGACTAGCGGCTATCATTTCAACCCTTCCGCCGTATGCTGTTGCAAAATTGAATGGAGACCAATTAGCTGAGCTCAATATCAGTCAGAAGATCCTGGTAGAGATGCCAACCTACAACGGAACCATGGAGGAGGATGACTATTCGCTGTTACAGAAGCGGATCGCGGCAACTGCGCCTGCTGCAACGCCCTCACGATCAGGGTCTTATCAAGCCACTCCCGGATACAATCAACGCATGTACCCTGCAACAAATGCCAGGCCTCAGCAACCCGCCGCTGCTCCACAAGGCTATTATCAAGCCCGCCCATCGTCATCTACGCCTTATACTCCCGGAGCTAGCACCCCACAACAAAACTATGCCGGTCTTCGTCCGCAAGCCTCGCCATCTCAACGGCCAAGCAATATTCCCGCATATTCGCCCGGGCAATATCAGCCTCAGCCACGGGCTACACCAAATGGCTACGCTCCTTATAGCGGGCAATCAGCCCCTTCGCCGGGACCGGGTTATCAACAGAATCCTGCATATGCAGCAGGAAGAAGTGCTTCTCCACAAAAGCCCCAAGGGTATGCCACGCCACAGAGCGCAGCACGTACAGCGTACCTGAACCCGGCATCAGGCAACACTCAGCGATATTACCCTCAGCAAGCGGGGCCTTCACCTGCCGTGTACGCAAATTACGCACCATCCGCGACACAGACGCCGGGACAATATGCCAGGTCTCCTAATGTTGCTGCAGCTCATTATCGGAATGCGGCTGCGGAACAAGCTATGGCATTGGCACGACATAAGGCTCAGATTGAAGCTTCCCGTCAAGCATCGGGGACTCCTAATCCGCCACAAAGCATTGCACAAGCCTCTTCACAAGGACGAAGTGAAAGTCCGGCTACGAAGCAGAGTGCTACTCCTACACCAGCCACGTCATGAGCTTTTCCTCCGCCCTTTTGTTTTTCTGTTTCGAATTGGTCCAAACAAAAGATTTATTTGCTGTCTTGACATGCCTTTCTTCTTTATTCTATTACTTCTTTTATTTCGCTTCACAAGATGACGTTGGCAGCGGATCGGCGCTTGGTGTGTGTATGTGTATTAAACTCCCTGTGTCCCTTTGGGTATTATGATTGTCGTATGGGGTGTTTTCTTGAACTGTGGGTTTTGTCTTGTCTAATTTATTATTATCCTTCTACTTGCTCTCTCTAAGAGTTTCAATTTCTTTCTTGCCTTCAAGCCGTGTTAAAAGAAACGTCCTTGATGAATGAATCACTCGGGGGACTTTCAACCCACATGTGAACAGCTTTTCTGTGTTATTACAAGTTCCGATTCTTTCTCTCTATTTCACTCCTGGCCTCTTTGTATAACTTAACTTTTTGACTTGTTTGAATATAGAAAGACGGCACTAGGGACAGACGACCTAATCTTCATTGCTGTTTTATTTCTTCTTACATCTTTTCATCTGCAAGTATAGAAGGTAGTTAGGTAGGTAATAAATATCATTAATCGTATTGATCATTATTTCGTTATAGTTTGTCACAAGTTTTGTAATGTGTACATGTCAACTGGTATAGGTACGCATCAAACCTTGGAAACAAAATCATAGCCTAATTTTTCACAGGTGGATGCAGGTATCATGTCGAACAAATGAGATAAGGAAACATCCGAAACCGAACATCCCACCGGGGGTTATAGGGCTATAAACAAATCTAAAGCGAGCTTTTGAGACATAAATCATAACCCAATCAAAAGGTTAGGGTTTGGGTAGTCAATAAGCCAAAAGCGGTAATAACAACGCAGTCGCCAACACGCCGATGATGAAATAGAGAATACCATTACTATTATCGCCGCGTGCTGCTGCTGGAATAGCGTCGATTCCGGTTTTGAGTGAAACCAAATCCAGGTCATGGTCCAGAAATCGGGTTTCGTTTTTGGCGATGGGGTTGTTTTCGGTCATCCAAGTACGGTATGTTTGGATATCCTTTGTTGAAGCTTTGGGGAGGATTCGGGTCAGTTTAGCGTAATTGGTGAGGGTATCATCTAATTTCAGGATCAGTCTATGTTTTCACGAAAAATTAAAAGGAGGAGGTACTTACTATACTGGTTGACCTTATACGCAAGTCTATCAACCAGCTCCAAACGTCGCGCATGAAACGCCGAATATCTCCCAGCAGCTTCAACATCCATCCGTCTCGATCCCGGTTCTAATCGTTCCGACCCTTCTTTTTCAGCGATTGCGGCGCGATGTTTCGCTTCGTATTCATCCATCATCTGAAGTTCCTCCTCTAGTTGCGATATCTCATCTTGCAGATGTAGAAGGACGCGGTGGTTGACATTCTCGAATCGTCGGTATACGGGGACGAGTCGACGGTCTCCATTCTTTGGGTCCGCGGCCGACGGGACTGTTGATGAATCCAGTTTGGAGGCTAGGAGGGCGTAACCCGATGATAATTTGGGCTCAGCGGTGGGTGTTTTGGCGATTTTGTTGTGTTTATCGCTTGTATCAGTCTTGACCAGTTGACCTGCGCTTCTTTCCGGCGATATTGATGGTCCCCGTCTGGATGTTTTGCTTCGGTCTCTATGTTTCCTTTGTCTGTGGGTGTGTGGACGGCTAGTATGGGATTGATGTTGCTGTTGCTGCTGTTGCTGCTTCTGTTGGTGATAGTGCATGCGCTCATTCAAGTAGTAGTCTTCAGGAGCAGAATAATCCGAATGCTCGTTGTGGTCTTCGTCTTCGTCATCTGTAGGCAGCGGACCTTGTCTCTGATGTGCAGCGTCACGTCGACTTCGCGCTTGCGCAATCTTCTGAAGATGATGTCTATCAGCCAGACGCAAATAGGCTGTTGCAGGTGAGCCGTCGGGAGACGTTGTTGGATCAGTTATAACTGAGTCTCTGGAAGTAACGGAAAAGGTTTGCTCTGGGCTACTCGCTCGAAAGGAGGATTCGGGTGATATAAGGTATGCGGAATGTGTATCCCTAGTATCTCGCTGTGACTCCGCTTGAGCAAGGGCTTGTAGCCCTTCCTCTTCATGATCGTCATCCGAATCCGAGTCGGTATCTTCGGAAGTTGTTGAGGATGAGTCGCCTTCCTGGAGGAATTGAAATACATTCGGTTTGTTAGAAGGCGCGCCATTCTGCGTTCTGATCAGCTCGGTTCCAACCTGTGCGATTTTCTGCATCCCTGGCTCTTTCTGTGGCTCGGAGTGCACAAGCACAGGAGGGCTCGCCTCTTTGACAGCTGGCAAGGGAACAGGAGATGCCATTGCCTTGCTCGTTGTTAAAGGGGGTTTATTGTTGCGGGCAGCCCTGCTGCCCTTTCGTCGACCGGAAACGCTCGCAGGCATTGTAGTGGTGTGTTCAATTATGGAAACGTCTCTCTAAAGGTAACAACTTGATGCCAGTTCAAGGTCTCATTGATCATGACATATAACAAGATTCGTTTTTCGATGTGCTCTCGGGTCAAGTATCAATATAAATCAAATGATGTCCAGGTCACATTCGAAACGCGAGTTTGAAGGATTCCAAGGTCGATTGGGGGGATAGTTCACAGTGCTACTCTAGTAGCACTATTTTGATCATGTAGTAGATATGACAATGTAGTACGACACCTCCTTGCTGCAGCAGTACGTAACGCCTATCAGGGCTCTAGCTCACAGCCCTAGATCCGACCCCTCCTTGAGGGCAGGAGGGAAAGTAAGAATGCAAGCGGACCAGCCGTGAATGATTATTTTTGCAACAAAGAACAGACAGAATAATCAATCCGAAAAGTGTGGTCGGTTGCTGATCTGACGGCCTTGGTGTTGTAGATAGAGTGGGCGCTACGGAGAAGTCGCAATCTGAGTTTGGGAAATCCAATTCTGAAACGATTCAGGTGTGGCCCCCATTGTCATCATCTTCATTGTCTGAACGCCTGGATATAGTGCTATTTCTGTATTCTTATCTTCCGATTGATGTTGAGATCATACAACAAAACAAGATGGAAACAATGAAAGCGCAGAAGAAAAGACAGAAAAGAAAACGCGTTTCTTTCTCTTCCGAAAATGTGAGGCTTCAAGGCGGGTCACGTCGAAATCCCGAAAGGCTTAGTTGGGTTTTCAACTAAAAAGCAGTAAAAACAAATAGTTTGGGGGGTTAGTGTGCCTGTGTCATGTTGTATAGGTCATTCCAGCCAGTCAGCTGTCAGATCATACGAACGCCTCTCTTTTTCCGACCTGCTGCAGGTCAGAGTCAGGCCGTATTGGTGCCAGTGGGACGATGCTTCGTTGGCAATCGATCACTCGCTTACCGGTAATCCGGGGACTCCTTACATCGCGTTACGCAGATAACGAGTCCAACTTAGCAGATGAAGTCTACGTAACAAATCCGTAAGGTGTACAAGGAGGCATCAATTAGCAATTCATCTCGATATACTGAATCCGAGGATGTGATGGTAGCAATAATGCTCTTGCAACACTACGAAAGATCAGCAATAGAAGTAACGCTAACACCGACTAGTCTCACTAGTAGATTTTAGTCTCTTGGGAAGCATATGACTCTGTCACCCTTGTTATCGATCACGAAATCGATCAATCAAATCCATAATGCCGGGACTCCGGGAACCTTTAGGGCTTTTTAGCCTTGGTCTCTGCGACAGGTAGGCGCCCAAACTCAAAGCCAACCCGGAGCCCTAAGCTTAAAGGCTCCCATCTGATGTCACCGCCCCAAGGACCCTTCGTATTCTAAGCGCGCAAATTAGGTGTCTATGTATGAAGCGTACCGGTAACTCTATGTATGTCTCGTGTGGCGAAGAAACTCAGCCTCATGCGCAGTATTTCAATTCAGCTGCCTGAGCGTTGACGTTGTTAATGCATATATAACAAGCGCCTGCCCTGTCATTCGTAAATTGATTCTAATGCTTAAATGTATCCATTTCACGCTTTTTGGTCGCAAGAATCTGTGAAGATGTGCTTTCGTTCAAAATTCGATCAACAAGACGACGATGTTCCGCAGGAATTACCAAAAGTCATTATAACCAGAGCATCGACAGATCGCGAAATCTTTGGTGACGACGACGTTGAGATACACTTGGAGCATGCGGAGAAATATGTAGGAAAGAGGAAACAGAATCAATCAGCGCAGCGGAATCCGGCGAAACAGAAACGATATCGAACGTGAATGACCATCCGTCGAGAAGAGGCAAAGCGCATGTGCTCTCTCCATCTTGATGATGAATACAGATAATCTTCAATGTTGCTCATGGATCGCGACACCGACACTTTCCATTAAACCTTGGAATAACGCGGCCCTTCGGGTGTCGCACTTCGAGACCTGGGTATCGATGGGACTTTCCGCTTTAGGAAAGATTAGGGCTTCACACCACACTTGATACCTTGCAGCGGAACGATCTGCTTTGACAGACACTCCAACATCATTCTACCAATTTAGACTCTTCTCAATAGAGAGCTAGTCCCTCACAGCACAGGGTCTATAAGCATAAGTTCAACAGAGCATGGGTGAAGCGTTCGCATACCTCCGAATTCATACCTAAGCATTGACATAGATGCCAATGCTTTACGTGTATGTTATTGGACATACGTGCAGGAGAATTGCATTCTTACTCTGCGAGGATCTGTTGAGACGGTTACATGGGGTTTCCTCACGACGAGGTGTAACCAAGAGTTGGAAGGAAGGACGACCATCAATCTCACCGAACTCCTAGTATATCTGAAATGATTTCGAATGACTATGCGACGATGCAGCGATTTATCGTGGGATATCGTGAGTGCTAGCTAGAGATTATCTATTATTACAATACATATAGCAATGATCCAATGAAACACAATACATGTAGCTGATATCCGTATTGAGTTGTAAAATACACATTCCGGTAATTTATGTTTGATCGTCATATTAACCAAGTGGATGAACTGCACCATTGCGCTTCCCTCCTGAATAATCGGAAGACATCCGACACTTCACAGATGCCACGTCTATGGTATTCTCGCTATCTGGCTTCGGCTCGCCTTCGCTGTCACCCACTGTTGATTTCAGAACAACCCGCAGCCCGACTATATAAACCTCTCCTCCGCCAAACAGTGAACACTGACGCAAATGTCCAACGTCCGAACGACTTCGTGCCTCTCCGCAAGCAACTGAAGGAAGAAGCTAAAAGAGCAAAAGCACAGAGTCGGAATGGTCGAGGAAAGAAACAAGGGGCAGCCAATGACAAATGGGAATTGACGGTGGGAATTGAGATACATGCGCAATTGAACTCCGAAACGAAGCTTTTCTCAAGTCCGTACACCGTGCGACGATTGTATGGATGAGTGGACTGACGAGGGATTGCAGGGGCACCGACATCCACTGTTGCGGAGCCAAACACCAATGTAGCTCTATTTGACCTGGCGTTCCCGGGCTCACAGCCAGTATGTTATTGGTCTTACTGCTTGATTATTGAAGATCGTACTGACACTTCTTTTCCTGTCAGGAATTTCAAGTTGCTACTTTACTTCCTGCCCTCCGCGCTGCGATAGCACTCAATTGTGATATTCAGCATACCAGTCGCTTCGATCGAAAACATTATTTCTATCAGGACCAGCCAGCAGGCTATCAAATCACTCAATACTACGGTACGCAGGCGCAACCTAGGAATATGGTCAGAGACACAACTGATTGCAATTGCTCTAGAACCGTTCGCACGAAATGGATACATCGAGCTGTATGACTACGACGGCATCGCGCCAGAAGATGGAAAGTCCGTCCGTGTCGACATCAAACAAATACAATTAGAACAAGACACTGCCAAATCCCACGAGCACCCGCCGTCTGCGCATTTCCTGGATTTCAACCGTGTCTCGCACCCTCTGATTGAAATCATTACCATGCCTCAGATTCATTCTCCTGCTACAGCGGCGGCCTGCGTTAAGAAGATCCAGGCCATACTACAAGCTACAAGTGCAGTGACCACGGGCATGGAATTAGGTGGCTTGCGTGCAGATGTCAACGTATCTGTTCGACGACGCGACGCTCCGCCGGGTTCCGGAGAGTACCACGGAATTCAAGGCCTGGGTCAGCGTACTGAAATCAAAAATCTCAGCAGTTTCAAGGCTGTTGAAGATGCTATCATCGCGGAGCGCGATCGTCAAATACAAGTCCTCGAATCTGGGGGTACCGTTGAAGTCGAAACAAGAGGATGGGCGATTGGCAGCACCGAAACCCGAAAATTGCGAAGCAAGGAAGGCGAAGTCGACTACCGCTATATGCCAGATCCAGACCTAAATCCTCTTCTTATTGACGGCGCGCTCGTGTCTACATTGAAAGATACACTTCCCGCTTTACCTGATCAGCTTTTGACCATGCTTACTGGTCCATCATACGGGATTAGTCTTGAGGATGCAAAGCCCTTGGTGGAATTAGATGACGGCGCACGACTGGAGTACTACCAGGATGTCGTCGATGCGCTCCAGACCCTTCACAGTGGCGAAGATGCAGCCAGAAAAGTACTGGGTAGAACAGCAGCCAACTGGGTGCTACACGAACTGGGAGCATTACACACCAAGGCAGATGTGACCTGGCATGCTGATCGTATCTCGGCGCAAACACTGGCGGAAGTCATCGATCAATTGATACGCAAAAGGATTACCAGCTCCGTCGCAAAACAAGTTCTAGCGATGATCTTTGACGGAGATGAACGACCGATTCATCAACTCCTCGAGGAAGAGAACCTTTTGCTGCGACCTCTTTCTAGAGACGAATACATTGCTTTGGCGAACTCGCTGATTGAGGAAAATCCACACATGGTTGCACAGATACGGGAAAAGAATCAATTGGGAAAGATAGGCTGGTTTGTAGGACAAATGATGCGCCAGGGAGAAAAGGGTCGTGTTGAGGCACAGCGCGCTGAAGAGATTGTACGAGAGCTGATCTTGGGGCAATGATGGATGTAATATAGATTGTCCTAAATCTCTATGATTTTGAGGCGTGTGTACGATAGTGGTAGTATAGCGTACTCGCTATGCAATGTTGTATAGATAGATGATACCCTTGCTACGACGTAACATATCACTTGAAATTCGATTTCACACATTCCGACGTAAAAGGAAATATATGCGACGCAATCAATCAGAGCGAAAAAATTTTCCGACCTAAACTCGGGGCGATTCGTGTCCTCCGGTTCAACCTGTACTTAGGGGAATGAGGCCGGAGGATGGTACATTTGGGCGAGATCACTCGACGGTTGGCGGCGGCTAAGCCCACCTCAACCTGGGAGCTTCGACCGCTAAAAGCAGCTGCACGCGAACAACCTGAACTGCCTTTTGGCAAACCACCAGAAACATGGATAATCAAGGGGGCGCCCGGATTCTGTCCTTTTTGCGTTTATTTTTCCTGACTTCGTGAACCTACTCTTCTCACCATCTCAACAAAAGAAATCTCTTGACATCACCGTCAACCGTCCCCGCATTCCTTCTCTTTACCCTACACTTCCACCCACCTTCAAGTCCTTTTGACGAAGAAAAGAAGTAAACACAATCAAGATGACTGCGCCTTCCACAATCAAGCAGCGCTTCCTCACTCAGCCCAACGACCTCGGTGTCGTAGCTGTGGGCTTCTCCGGTGGCCAGGTGAGGCGTCCTCTGTACCACCTTTTGACTCGTACGAATGACTAACTTGTCGATATCTACAGTGCAAAGCAGGTGTTGAAGCGGCGCCGATGGCCTTGATCGAATCTGGCCTCCTCGATCAGCTTCACGAAGACCTTACCTATAACGTTCACCATGACAACATTGTTCACGACTATGCGGACCTCATTCCCGCCGAGGACCCGGATCACAGAGGCATGAAGAAGCCTCGTACCGTGAGCGCGGTTACTCAGAAGCTTAGCCAGCAAGTCTATGAACATGCGAAACAAGGAAAGATGGTTCTGACACTCGGTGGTGACCATTCGATCGCTATTGGCACAATCTCTGGTACCGCCAAGGCTATCCGCGAGCGATTGGGTCGCGAAATCGCAGTCATCTGGGTAGATGCTCATGCCGACATCAATATTCCCGAGGAGAGCCCTAGTGGTAACATCCACGGCATGCCGGTTGCGTTCCTTACGGGACTTGCCAAAGAGGAGAAGAAGGACATTTTCGGCTGGCTCGAGAAGGATCAGTTGTTGAATCTGAACAAGTTGGTTTATATCGGACTGCGGGATGTCGACCGAGGCGAGAAGAGAATACTTCGTGAGAATGGTATCAAGGCGTTCAGCATGCACGATATCGATAGGTATGTTGGACATTGCAATAACAAGAGAGGAGACCCATGTTAATTCGTCCTAGACACGGTATTGGTCGCGTCGTCGAGATGGCTCTTGCTCACATCGGTAACGATACGCCCATACATCTGTCCTTTGACGTCGATGCCCTCGATCCCCAATGGGCTCCTAGCACTGGTACTCCAGTTCGCGGAGGTCTTACTCTCCGGGAAGGGGACTTCATCTGTGAATGTGTTCATGAGACTGGAAACCTGGTTGCCATGGACTTGGTGGAGGTCAACCCTAGCTTGGAAGCAACTGGGGCCGGCGATACCATTCGCACGGGTTGCTCGCTCGTTCGCAGTGCTTTAGGCGATACTCTTCTTTAGTTATTGCTCGTACTGTATCTTCTGTATCTTTGCGGCGGTGGATAGACTAGAAGTCAGCCTTATACAGTCTCGTCATGAATCAAATGACAGTTTAATCGCCATCATCGTAAGGTGCCCTAGGTAGCCATCGGATATCCGTTGAGCCGTCAGTCCGCGCTAAACCTGATACGGGAGGGCGGCTGCTAGCTGGTTGAAGCTTCACGAACTTAACTGCGACTTTACCGCCTACTCTATTTATCTTGCGACTCACCACCGCGCGACGCTTGCTCTCAACAAACTCAACCAAACCTCCTTTGACACTGCTATCTCCATCTGTATTCTAATTAATTTTACCCCTTGATCTACGCTTCGTGTCCAACTTACTGCTAGACTTATTCAACTGCCTGCTTATCCGACAGCTACCTTGCGTCCCCGCATCACCTTGTTGACTGTTTCGATCTCAACACACCACGCGAAGAGTCATCGCAGACTGGCTTTGCGCCACTTTTGACCATATCGAACATTCTGAATCCTGATTCCGTCCATTTCATCCAATACCGCTCCTCCCCGCGACAGGCTCTCTGCTGCATCATTGCTCGTGGCGATATTCATTCACCTCCAGCAGGGCGTATGCTGACGGGCACCACCATCAGGCGATGGCAGAATAACTCGCGCAAGGATATCGCCGAACATTGATCATATTGTAACAAACATCAACTGAGCAAGCGAATTCGCCAGGAGTCGACTCACACGAGCCGACGGACAAGTCTAACAGAGTATGCTTCTGCGACTCCCGCCCACGCTTCATTACCCCATCACCGTCAAATCGCTGCTCAAGCGCCCAGGCGATTCGGTCCAGCGGGGTGATCACCTATTTTGGTATGTCTACAAAACAACCGTCATCGAGGGCGATGGATTAGGCAACGATATCGAGGTCCAGAAGGAGTTTCCTATCAAATTCGAGTCGAGCGTTGATGGCACAGTGGTGGAATGGAAGATATCCAAGGGAGATATTATCGATGAACCGTAAGTTATGGTTGATCGGTTGCGACGTGGGAGAATTTGACTGACTTGAGAAGGGTAAATGTTGTGGAGATTGACGAACCATGCGCTCACGAAGTTCAGTTTGGAGGCATGTGCGCAGAGTGCGGAAAAGACATGACTGCGTATGTATTTACTTTTCCTCTACGTGATTTCAGCTGCATCAGAAGTACTGACATTTATTGCCTGAAGTGCGAATTACAACACCGATGTCATGGACGCAATGCGAGCGCCGATTCAGATGGTTCACGACAATACCGCGCTTACAGTCAGTCAAAGAGAAGCTACGCGAGTGGAAGAAGACGCGAAACGCCGACTATTGGCCTCGAAACGTTTGTCCCTAGTGGTCGACTTGGACCAGACCATCATCCACGCGACCGTAGACCCGACAGTTGGGGAATGGAAAGAGGACAAGAATAACCCGAATCATGAAGCTGTCAAGGATGTCCGCGCATTTCAGCTTACTGACGATGGACCTGGTATGCGCGGATGCTGGTATTACATTAAACTTCGGCCTGGTTTAGAAGATTTCTTGCAGAACGTATCCAAACTTTACGAGCTACATATTTACACCATGGGTACGAGAGCATATGCGCAACACATCGCAAACATTATCGACCCCGATCGAAAACTTTTTGGTGATCGCATTCTTAGCCGAGATGAAAGCGGCAGTCTTACCGCAAAGAACCTGCAGCGTCTGTTTCCTGTTGACACTAAAATGGTGGTAATCATTGACGATCGTGGAGATGTCTGGAAGTGGAACCCGAACTTGATCAAAGTGTCGCCATATGACTTCTTCGTTGGCATTGGCGATATCAATTCGAGCTTCTTGCCAAAGAAGCAGGAGTTGGCGCCAGGGAAAACAAAGGGCGAAAAACCAGCTGTTACCGCTCTAGGTGGACATCATGTCAATGGCATCACTCAAGCGAAAGAAGCTGGAATAGAAGTCTCGGCGTTGGAACAACTTGTCACGATGGGCGGAGGAGATAATCCAACGATGCTTCAAGAGCAGGCTACGCAACAAGAAGAAACAATCATGCATCAGGTAGAGGATAGGCCGCTGCTACAGAAGCAGAAGGAACTAGATGCGGAAGATGATGCCTCTGAGTCACAAGCAGGCGCCGATAGCGAGACGTCCTCATCAAGTATGGAAGATTCTCAAGATGTTACACGGCAGAGGCATCACTTACTGGAAGATCATGACCAAGAATTGTTCCATCTACAAGACCGGCTGGAAAACGTGCACACGCAATTTTTCGAAGAGTACGAACGGCGTCGAAAGAGGAACCTCGAGAAAGGACGGATTTCTACCCTTCGAGGCGAGAGGACTATTAGGGATCGGGATATTGACTTAGAATTACTGCCTGATATCAAGGTCGTCATGCCACAGATCAAGGCCAAGGTTCTTGGAGGCGTTGTTCTCGTGTTTTCTGGTGTTTTGCCTCTAGGAACCGATCTGCAGAATGCCGACATTTCTCTCTGGGCTAAAAGCTTTGGTGCTATAATCTCATCTCGAATTGGGTCAAAAACGACACATTTGGTGGCAGGGCGGAATCGGACAGCTAAAGTGCGGGAGGCTACTAGATATCCCCGAATCAAGATTGTCACGACACAATGGCTTTTGGACAGTTTGACGAGCTGGAAACAAATGGACGAGGAACCGTATTTGATCCCGGTTCACCCAGAAGACCGCGGCGAGCCTGTCCTGGGTAGTTCACCTGGCTCTAAGCTTGAAAGTTCCTGGCTCTCTTCTTCCGACGATGATACAGGTGTGTCGCTTACAGATGACGAGGGTGAGTCGATCATTGAATTTTTAGGAGCTTTTTGCAATGCTAATCTGGATTAGATGTCAATGAAGAAATCATCAGATCATCTGGAATGACTGAACATTCACCTGTGGGATATACCGCCGCAGAACAAGCAGCAGTGCACGACGAGCTCAAGGAGTTTTTGGGAAGCGATGATGATGATAGCGATGATGAAGAAGATGAGGATTACGTTGACGACGGAGAGGAAGATGACGACGGGAATAGCGATAGTGAAGAGGAAACAGCCGCTCTAGCGAATCCGGAATCTCGCAAACGAAAACGTGAAGGGGACGAAGAAACAGAAGGTGAGGGCGAAGGAGCAGGTACCGCACCCCTTGCACAGCGACTTAAGAGATCCGGATGTGATGATGGCGAAGACACGTCCAAGCAAAACACTATCATCGCCACCGGGGGAGATGAGGACGAAAGCTACAACCAAAGCAGCTACACGGAGAACGCGGACTACGACGAGGATGAGTTAGAGCGGGAAATGCTCGCCGCGTTCGAGAATGGCGACTACGACGAGAATGCCGAAGATGCAATCGGAGCAGATAACGGTTGATACTTTCTTCTTTTCTCTCTTCTGTTTTCTTGGCGGTGATATGTGATAACACATGTACATTTTTACCTTGCATATGGAAGGCGTGATGGCAAGCGTGGGTTTTACTTTTGCTTAAGTTCAGTATTGGGAGGTTTCCTTGTTACCGTACGGCCAGTGTGGTATCCAGCGTCAATTAGACATTGGTATAATCCTAAGCTATCTTCATTATACAGACAACATAAAGACCTAGACATAGGTCCGGTACGTATAATCATAATGCGTACATCCCATCAAAATATGTAGTTGTGGAATATATGGATTTAGTTGGAGAATTTGTCAGGGACATCCTTTCTATAACACGCAACAAAAAGTCAGTCACCGGTAACCAGCAGAGCAAACGAAGGAACGTACCCAGTCATCTTCTCAAACATGCTACGAGCACCATCGGTGATCTTCTCGTTTGTGCTGCGCATCTTGACGGGGTCGATTTTTCCTTGGCCGAACTTCGTCTCGGCGAAGTCGAGGGCTATTGACACCACAATCAGTCATGCGCTTAGATGTAATGAGGGGGAGGGGTATGAGCATACCCTTATCGAGATAATCCTCGTTCTGGTCGTTGCCCTGGGGTTGTTGTTGTTGCTGTTGTTGTTGCTGCTGGTTGGGATCCATTGTGACAGATGATTTGTTTTGTGAAAGTAATTGAGAGTGTATTTCTTTAGCAGGTTATTGTCTAAACGGAAGTAAAAATATGAGGGGTAAAGGAGTATTTATATTTATTACATCGATATTCTTTCTGGTCAAATACAGACCGAGGCTTAGACAGGTCGACGGAGTAGACTACGTCATTGCGGGTGTCAAGCTTCGCAGCTATTTGTCGCCACGTTGGGGGAGATACAGCGCTTGCGTCTCTCATTGGGTTATCGCTAGATCATGGCTGAGTATTGCTTTCAGGTGGTGTATCTAGAGCGAATCGTACGAGGACGTGGATGGTAATCTGATTACGTATCGAAAGGAGAGATTTTTCGATTCTGATTGAGATTATGTCGTGGGGAAGTTCGGTGTGACGGAGGGAGTTGTCGGAAGCCCTAACCCAGCCCTAACTCTGAGTCTGCGATGATTCAACGTTACTTAAAGGATTATTGATGAGATAGTAGATTTATATTCGGGTGTTGGAATGTAGAGTTGTCAAAATGACAGGACTCCGATAGCTGCCATCCTCTTTCTGCATCTAGGAGTACTGTCGGTGTCTACAAAATGAAACCCATGAAGCATACATAGTAAGTAAGATCAATGATTTGTCGGATAGATGCTCAAGTACACAAACATAAATCATACAGTCATGGTAATACAGGTCCGCCCATGCATGAATGGATACAAAACACCACTTCGCCTCTATTTACACCAAACAAAGCTCAACAAAAACATGTCATGACACCTGGTAACCAGATTCATAGCATATTGAATCATCAATTAGCATCCCGATGCACCTGCCATGACATGACCATCATCCAGAAATAAAAGACAGTATTCACAAGCTCGAACGCAAACGCGGCTTTCCAACAATTACCTATCAACACGCAAATCCATTAGTACATTCGATCGCCATGCTGCGAACAGAGAAGTCCAACTTACATATATTATTCTGCGTCAACCAAGCCAAAGCCTCTATCGTATTCCCCTCATACGGCAAATTCGACACATAATTCTGACAATTCGAATTGACATTTGCCTGAGGGCCGTAGAGCTGCAGACCCGTTTCTATCAGCCCCGTTAACCATAACGTGAAGAGCAGGAAACTGCCGATTATTATTATGCCGGGAAGAAGGAATCGTTGGGCCGCGAGGATGAGGATTATGAGACAAAAGACGACGCCGAGGGCACCGCAGACCGTCATGAAGGGGAAGAGCCTGTATCGACCTTTGTTAGTAGAGAGTTCTGCCCTTGCAGATTGGGTCTGATATACCATGGTGTACCGAGGTGTAACTGTGATTGAACGACCATGAACCACGCAAATATACCCAGACATGTCCCCGAGCCGGCAAGAACGGTGATGAGCCATATGTTTAATTGCAGTTCCGGCCACTGGTACCGCCTCCGTGCTGTTGTTCGTCTGTATGTTGGCATGTTGAATGACTATCGAGGATAACTCCCGGGAGGAGGTTTAAAATTTTCGTAATTCAAGTCGCAGATATGTATGTCACAGGTAGATTGAAAAGGTTCTCGAAGTATTCTGGGAAATGACGGGTTTATATTTTGTAAATATCTCGGTTGATGTTCGACTTTGTTCAGCTTCGATTTGGGCGCAAACAGAACGACAGCAGCACGTTTCGGTATATGGGAGACGGGTAGGTAGAAGTCGATAAAATTCTACCTAATGGTAACCCTAGGAACAATTCCGACTTTCAATCAAAAGCCTCCACGATATGATCTGGCACTGTTCGGTCTGATGCGAGCCACGTCTGGTGTCTCCGCACTTAAGGATTTAGTAATATGTAGGTGATATGGTAACTATCAATCCATCGCAGTTAGTCAATCAGATGTACCAAATAAAGACGATGAAAGCGATAAAGCTGCAATAGAAAATTGCCAATCTTAAACTGCATATGCATAAATAGAATATACAGAAAAGATCATTCAATCTTCAATATTATGTTCGATAATCTCAAGAAGAAGCAAAACAAACAAATCATCACCGCCTTCTGCCTGACCGCCTTATCGTTGCCTTAGCCTACGTCGCCGAGTGGGGCAGTCTGCCTCTGATTGGCTGGTCCCTGCGTTGCTATGCTGATCTACAAGATGAACTTCGGATGATCCTCTTTAATGGTGACCTTTAATGGTGACATCTGACAAACATAGATTCATATAGATATATATATTCATATTCAATTGCTCAGAGGATCAATCATAAAAGTCTGATATACTACATAGCAGAGACCTCGCATCGGAAAAACAGCAATCGACCAGAAAGGATAAAAATTCAAGTAAGCTAGGCTGGTATCTCATGTCGAGACAATCGTATCTCTTGCAATCTGCTCATGTATGTTCGCACCAGACAGTGTTCGGGAAGTCTAATACGTAGCTTCTGCACTTGCCGTTACACTGTTCTCTTGCATTTCACCGATTTACTTGGCCTTGGCGAGGCCGACGGCACCGTTGCCCAAGTCGTAGACGCTGTACCACTTGCGGAGGAAAGCATCACCAAGGATAGCAAGAGGACCGACAGGCTCAGGGAAGTCCATGCCCATGAAAGCGCTGATGCATGATCCCTGGACTTCCAAAACGTAGTCGAAAGCGCTGATGGAGAAGTTGTATCCGCTCAAGGTGACGGTGAGGTCGGGGAGAGAGTCACGCTTGGCACAGTCGACAGTGTATTGACCGTTCCATGACTTAGAGGCACCGATCTCCTTGTTCCTAGAAAGTTGTTAGCATATATTATATGTGTAACGAGTAACAGGTCACTTACAAGAGCTCGGCAAGAGTAGAAGGAAGAGCAATGAGGGAAGTACCAGTGTCAAGGATGACTCCGGTGTTCTCAAGCTCAGCAACGTTGTCGCCAAAGGCAATGGCATCGAAGTCCACCTCCCAGTAAGCCTTACGGCGGAGAGGAATCTTGACCAACTCTCCAGTGTAGTGGCTCTTGTCAATACCGCCAAAGGTCGCTTCAGAGTTATCACCTTCCTTGTTGCTATCGCCGAGGTAGAAGGCAAAGACAGGCTCATCAAGAGACTTCTGGTTTAGCATGTTATAGAAAGGAGGGACAATCTTGTTGACTGAGATGGTGTCGAAACCAAGACCCAAGATACCGTCAAAGCGGCCAAAGGCGAAGGCCAAACCAGGCTCGTTTGTGGCTTCGGCGAAGTCTTGGTCCTTGATGGAAAGGTCGCCAATCGTCACGATGTCGCGGGAAACGAAGCCCTCGAGACTACCTGAGCCGTACTGGATGGCAAAGTCGCTGCCGTTCTTCTTGTAGGTCGAGGAAGAGGACGAGTCATACTTGTTGTGCAAGTAGCAAGCAATCGAGTTGCAAGAGGATGAAGGAACCCACAAGTTCGAGCTGCCGGTATCAAGGACAACCTTGAAGTTCTGTGGGGGGGTACCGATGGTGATCTCTGAGAAGTCTAGGACGAATAGTTAGAATCGCATTATCAAGACCCAAGACTGTCTACATACACTGAGCGTTCAAAAAGTTATCAACCAGCACATCGTGGCCGCCCTCGGGCCGGATGGAGGTGTCCTGGTACATGCCCTCGGGGACAACACCCATGTACTTCTGACCCAAAGACCGCATGTGGTCGTTCATGCCGCGTTTATCCTTATCAAATCATCATCAGTTCAAGGTCATATCAACGGATTAAAGCGAAGAGTTGAGGATGCCATACGAATTGCTCAGATAGAGGCACCTTGTCCAGCTTGAGCTTGTGGACCTTGGCGGTGGCAGCGCCGACCAGGGCGGCGGCTGCGAGCACGGAGGTAGTCTTCATGATGACCAACCAAAGCTAATGTACCAAGTGAGTGACAGTGGATGAAGGCAGATGGATAAAGAATAAAACCGGACTGTTTGTTATTGACGATGCAAAAGGAGAGAAGTTGATGATGATGAAGTCGACGATGGAGATGGAGTGATAAGGAAGAGAAAGGTACGGAGGATAGATAGTGCCGGTCGCAGGTGATGACGATGATGTGCTCTTGGCCTGGTTGCTGGAGCAAAGCGGGCCTGGGTTGGTCACAGTCTCGCAGGCAACCGCCAAAACAGGCAAAACGGGAGATACCAGCAGCCCCTTGGCACTCTCGCTCTGCCAATCAGCGCCAGTCACCGTCCCGCAACCAGAACAGGCCTCGTGACTTGCCTGGAGTCCTGGACACACGCCGAGGCACCAACTTTCGGTGCCTGATTGTTATCTACACTGTCATGCTGTTCGACAAGAATAGTACACTGAGTATGTAGTGTGCTGTCGTACAGGAAGCATTGCATTCTCATCAATACTGCTGAATATAACATCAGAACATCCAACACGCTTTGAATCAACTCGTCTTTCAGACAACATCGCCAATGCCTCATTCCAGTTTGGAGCCTCTACGTGCTACGTTAAAACAAGACACATGATGCCTACGATGGAGTATCACCAACCGTCACAAGTATCCCCTCAGAATGGATTCAAACACGAATGCAGGTTGCGCACATATGAAGATGAATCTATGTATTGATGTTACAAGTAATCCTAGATCATGAGGATATTGCTATCGAAGACCAAGAAACCCAACTTATGACGCAAAGTAGCCATCCGGTGATTCCCGCCTCACTTGTAGAAATCGAATCTAATGAGCATGGCAGTTAGTAAACTGGACTTGAAACATGTAGTCAGTAGAGAAGGATAACATACTTATCGGCTTCCTGGCTGGTCTTGACTTGGCTGGAGTACGCATCTTCCAGGTCAGATTGGATGATGTTGTAACGGTTCTTGCGGACGGCACGTAGACCAGCTTCCTGCATGATAGCGGCAATAACCGCACCGGATAGAGGTTCGTTTCGCACAATCAATGAATCCAAATCCACCTCGGGCGAGAGAGACATCTTTGCTGCGATAGTTGTGAAGATCAGGCGACGCTCACGGCGATCCCGGAGAGAGGGAAATTCAATCTTGCGGTCGAGACGGCCTGGTCGTAGCAGGGCCGGATCCAGTGTATCTGCTCGGTTGGTAGCCATGATAACCTTGACATTGCTACCTTGGTCGAAACCGTCCATCTGGTTCAAGAGTTCGAGAAGAATACGCTGCACTTCACGATCGGCTCCCGTTTGTGCATCAAAACGCTTGGTGGCAATAGCGTCAATCTCATCAATGAAAATAATGGCAGGCGAGTTCTCGCGAGCCATTCGGAAGACATCGCGGACCATACGGGGTCCTTCTCCCAAGTATTTCTGAACGAACTCGGAGCCAACGACACGGATGAAACTGGCTGTTGTGCTATTGGCCACGGCCTTGACCAACATGGTCTTTCCGGTACCTGGGGGGCCATAAAGCAACACACCGCGAGGAGGATCAATACCTAACAACATGTTAGATCCCGAAAAATAGCTACTATCCAAAACGAGGACCTACCAATCTGTTGATAAAGATCGGTATGTGTAAGCGGCAATTCCACAGCCTCTCTAATCTCTTGTTTCTGCATATCCAATCCACCAACATCGGCATATGTAACATCCGGCTTCTCGTGCGCGCCTAGCATCGCAATAGATGAATCTGCTTCAGGAGGAAGAATATCAACGAGTGAGTTCGAGTGCCTGTGCAGAGCAACGGATGACGATGGCTTCAATTTCTCTCGGTCAAGGGTGGAAAGGATGCGGACGACGTAGTTAGAACCGGTTGACGATTGTACAATTCCCGTACTATCACAAATATCACGTATCAGTATTGTAGAACAACTCGAACCGTTGGTAACTCACTTCTGATCGATGGCTTCCATGAACTGGCCGATCACCAAAGGAACACTTTGTATCCGTTTGATCTCTTCTTGGGCTCGTACTAATTCTCTTTTTAAACTCCTATAAGACAAGATTCTTGTTAGTAAAAGACCAGGATTGGCGGATTCATAGCCGTCAACCAGAAAAGTAGCCACATACCTCTGCTCGTCTTTGATGTACTCCTCTTGGAGATGAATGTACCTAGATGATGGTGTCAGCTCTTGCCGCACAAAAGATGCTTGAGGGCTTACTCTAAATGCCTTTGAAGGCGCTTCAAGGTAGCATATTCATCGCCGCTGTCATTGCCGGTTCCCTCTAATGAATCTATGATGGGTACTGAATCTGCTGGTGCAGGGCGTTTGTGGATTGCCACGCTGTTGGCGGGATTCTCAAGGGCGACGTCAGCCATGACGGATGACGGGAATCAGAGAGTCTCAAGAGTTTGTTGTGTGTGAGTTCGTGCTTATTCTCAAATGAATCGATGAAGAAAGGGTTGGTGGAAATGACTGATGGAATGGTGTTGGTTGGTAGGATGGTGCTCGAAGCTTGGATGTAATCTAAGCAGGAGCTACCCGATTCCAGAGCTTCACGACGCTAGATGATTCTGAAATCACGTGACCACGATCAATCATAAACATCGAGTTCAAGGTTGGCATTTTGTTCAACCCACGAAGATTTTACTGTGAGGTTATTGTCAAACTACTCAATATTCGAAATTCCGCACTAGCACTTGCACCAGTTCTGAGCTCAACCTTGGAGTATGAAAAGACGGCATTTGGAGTTCAATCTTAGTATGACTTCGAACAACAGGAATGAATCTACAAACCACTAAAATCCTGTAGATGTCCCGGACTCCCGAACGTTTCAACCTGCATACATTTACGGGGTTTGAACTATGCTGGCCGTTATCATTGCCTTGGGGCATTTCCCACGAGTCACAAATGAGACGACATCCCAACTCCGGAGACTGACCAAGATCTTCTATGCAAGCTATGTTGAAAATCGGAAAGGAACAGTCAAAATAGGTATGAACCCTGGGTCTGCGGAATCCATTTCTTTGGTGTAGGTTTGGCAGAGAGCCGGGGATTGCTGCACTTTAGTAAACCATTCGTAATCGAAACGGAACCATACACGTACGTGACAATACTGACTCTGACTACATCAATACATACATATCACCATGCCATCCGTCATCTGGTCAGTGATGAAATCGAAACTAGTCTTGATGGGTCTTATCGGCGTTGCGCAATATATGAAATAGCTTAAATATATAGCTCAGGCACGCCCCTCACCGACCAACCTCCATTGTTTGTTCTCTTAAATTCCAAACCACCGCCCCTGTCTCTATCTTCGTCCCATATTTTTCTTCCCTGCCGAGGACGAGAATATCACTGAGTCGAATGTACTAACAGCCCGTTCGCAATGGATTCGTACATGGCCAGATGAAATCTGGCAAGGCGAGATGAGCCAAGTGAGTCTGACAAGCAGTCATGATGGATGATCTCCTGGAGCGGCATCATGAGGGTATACTTCACATGATAGCCAGGCGACTTGAGGGTATGTATAACACAGACCGTGCCGTCATGAGATGTAGAAATACATATCGGACAGCATAACTAGTCATGATGATCGAAATAATATTATGGCAGGATGGCATACCTTCAATAGCCAGTAGGATGACAGGGCGTGACAGCCCAAAGAAGATTAGCGCATTTATTTGTGCACTAGCCTTTTCCAGGTTAGTGGATGACAGCCTCAGTCACGCCAGGCATGAGGCCCCAATGATCGGAAGGCTCATTCCCAGTTCTTTTTTCATGAGTTTTCCTGCTTTTCCCGTGAAACCCAACCCGCTCCCATCGACCTCTGTTTCCCCCCCCCGACTGTTCCTGTCACAGAAATAACGGTGCTTTGCTGTCTTATTTGCTGTCATACTTTCAGAGTACGCAGCTCTTATTTCTTCCCTTGCGTGTACCAGAATTATCGCTCCGCCTAGGCACACACCAGATCCGTTCTGAAATTATCATTCCCTTTAACCCTCTATTTCCCTGGCTGTACCATTCCTGCGCCTCCACTTTCTCCCCTCTCCCAAAAAGGATAGGATATTTGGTGTTGCTCCATCTGTTCTTAGACTCTTTTTGTTTCTAAGGTAGGCTGCTTCCCCTGCCTCTTTCATTGCCTTATGCTTGGCCAGATGGATCTTGGTGTCGCCTTTCACCTCAATTAGCCCGATGACCCGCCACGCACTGGCCTTCTTATCAGCACAACACATTATGAGATGTGCCTCAAATGCCTAATTTTTATCTATAATTGGTTTTGTTTTATTTGCTTTTTTTTTTTTTTTTTTTTTTTTTTTTTTTTTTTTTTTTTTAAAGTTACCAGGAATAATGCTGATCGGAACAAAAAGCAAGTCGAGAACCGTCTGTTACTGCTGTTCAGCCAATTCTGAACCAGGAAGCCGGCTCGTTTGCCTGCCGCCTTCCTCTCCTTCCTCAGTCCCAAGTCCCGTGACTTCCTCCTTCCCGCCAACTTGTCGCACTCGCCAGCCAGAGCGCTATTTTCGGATTACCGAACGAGTCGTCCATCACGCTCACTCGCATCACAGCATTTATAGCTAAACCAACCTTGTCGGTATGTTATCATTCCCTTCTTTTTTCAGTTTGTCGATGGTCCGAGATGCGCATGCCTATGGTCGCTTAGAACCTCACCTTCAGTCGCGCTTGCCCCTTCCACCACTCTCTTTGTATTGATTGCCCCGGTACCCTCTTGACGCGTCTAGAACATTTTTCGGGCGTGACATCACTCCACTTCCAGTCAATGTTTACCTGAAATCTCTCCTTCGATCGATCTGATGTTCTTTGGACGCGCTTCTGATGGCGATTGGCGTTTATCCTTGATGTCTTGCTGATCACTTGTTATTCAGATGGGTTGGCCGATCCACACGACATGAATGCGTGGCTAACGGACGCCTCTAATATCCCCAACCATGACAATGGGACATTTAATGGGACCATCGATCCATCCATGGCTTTCCTCCAGCCATCGCAGGCTCCCCAAGACCCTGCTCAATTCCAGCGCATGTTTCAGAACGGAGTCCCTCGTAACGTATCCCCCGGCTTTCATAATCCTAATCAGGTGATACCGTCAAAACGACCGAGACCTGAAGATGGAATACCTATGTCTCCAAGGCAAGCGCCAGGCGGACTGCCAGTGTCGCGTTCTCAGACACCTCAAGTTCCCTATCCGGGTTATCAAGGGTCGGCAAATGGAAACCCTCAGTTTGCGCATCCGACTTCTTATCAACATCTCCAGCAGCCACAACAACGAGGCCCAGTCACCACATCACAATCTCCTAGCCTGCAAGAATTCGACCAACACGGTGTTCAAAAGATGCAAACCTCGTCCCCCAGTCCTTTCTCTCCCGCAGGTCCTGTAGCAAGTCAAATCTCTCCACCCCAGTCTGACCACGGAAGCCGAGTCAACACACCACAAAACAATACTTTCATACAGGGACAGGCTTTTCCTCAAGGAATAGCCCCTCAGTTCGCACAGCAAGCGGCTATGACGTCGGGCGCGACCCCAGCTGCTATGCAAGCTCAAATGGCCAACATGCCGCCGGGCTTCTCGCCCCAGGCTATGGCTGCGCAACAGCAACGACTGTATCATATGCAATTACAGAACCAAGCCCGCCAGATGCAAATCAGCAATCCTGCAATGGTAGGCCGTCAGACCAGTGCAATGAACCCCATGGTAAACCCTCAAATGGCTGCCTTGCGTCAGATGCAGCACAACATGGCCCAGCCGAACATTTCTAAAGCGAACAGCCCGGAGATATTCTTGAAGACCCTGCAAAAGTTTATGATGAGTCGCAACCAGCCCCTGGATCTCAACCCCGTTGTAAGCGGTCGACCTATCCACCTGATGCAATTATACGCCACTGTGATGAAAATGGGCGGCTCCAAAAAGATATCGACTGCCAATATGTGGCCAGGAATTGCCCAAGCATTGCAATTTCCTCAACAGCAATATCCAAATGCTGCTCTAGAGATTCGCGACATCTATGCCAAAAATCTTGCCGCCTATGAACACGCTATCATCATGAGTAGCCATCAACAGAAACAAATGGATAGCATGCAACAAAATGCGCTTCAGCGACAGTCTGTCGACGCCAACTCAATGCAGTTCCAGCAATCTCCCGTCAAAGCACTTCCAGAGTTCGAAGCTCAGGGTCCTCAGCAGTTCACCCCGTCACCTCAGGTCACAGCGACAATGTCAAACAGTATGCCGGCAAGTGCCACAAATGGCCTTGCAACACCTCAACAACCTCGACAAGCTAAGCAGCAGCCACATCCACAACAGCCCCAGCTGCCCCACGGTCAATCGAATCAACGAGCGGGAGCTCATCGCCAAGCGCAAATACCAGCCACCCCGGCTGACCCATCTTTGCAGTCGCAAGCTGCACCACCTGGAGTCTCAGCTAAATCGATTGCTCCTACGGGTAAGCCCGCATCAGGACAAGAGGCGGCCCCTACCAAGACCATCAAACATCACATCGATAAGACTTTCAAAGCAACTGTGCTTCCAGACAATCATAGGCATGGACCTGTGGTAATAGATGAGATTTACCAACTCGGCGAAGAAATCACAAGGTTAAAGCCTAACGTACCCTCGTTTCCCGAGTTGGGAGTGATTGACATCCATGCTCTAACCATGAGCATAAAATCTGGCATACATGCTGAAGTACGAGTGGCCTTGGATACCTTGATGACCTTATCCTCCGAAGCTTCGGTTCTCTCCTTGGATAATTGCGATGATCTTGTGGAAACTTTAGTCGACTGTGCGGAAGAACAACTCGATCTGCTCGCAGAGAATGCAGCAGAGGTCTCCGATGAAATGCTGTTGCCGTCCTACGAAGAGGTGATTCGCGGCTGTCACGTGGAGATGTCGTCGCTTTTGGACGTTCCGGAATTTGGCAGTTTGGGTTACGAACTTGATCGGGCCGCTGATAGAGTGCTTTGTATCACTGCGCTACTCAGAAATTTCTCCTTCTCGGAATCCAACTTCAACATCCTGGGAAGCGCACCAGTTATTACGATGTTTTCTACGATCATTCGGTATTTAGGCACCCGCAACATGCTATTACGTACCAACCAGAATATTTTGGATTTCATGAAAGATACCGTCACATATCTGAGTAACATCGCTCAAAGCGTTCTGTTACCGGGCAAAGAAGAGGCATCTTGCTTACTTCATTTTCTTCTATCTTTTGCGCCATTGCCGACTCCTGTGCTCGGCCCGGATGGTGTCACATTCACTCAATATTCGCCCTCCATACATAAATATACACCGGCTGCAATTGATGGTTTGGCCAAGCTTCTTGCTCGTGATGAGCCGAACCGCATGTATTTCAAGGCAATTTTCCAAGAGTCTCAATGTTCTCCCCAGAATGAATTGCTCACTCGTGCATTTGGTATGGCTATTTGCCCTGTGCCTGATCAACCACGAAAACCTTTGTCATTTGCAGATGCCCGGAAAGTCTTTCTCATGCAAGGGCTGTTAGCTGCCGAGATTCTCACGGGTCTGGTTGATGGGATAACTGCGCGAACATGGCTTGAATCAACGGATCGATTTGCCATCCACCTGTTACGACTATGCTGTCTGCTCAGCACTGACCGCCTTGCTATGCCACCAAACCCTCGTCATCCACAGGCACGGAACCAACCAGACCTTGAACACCATGCTTATGTATCCATAATCAACCGAGGCTTGAGCATTCTTCGAAAGCTCGCCGAAAAGTCTAAACAAGAAGACTCTGTATCCGGACGACCTTTCCCACTGGGCGTGTTGCCCAAACGAGAAAGTCTTTTGGGTGCATTATTGACACCAAATCTGGAATCTAGCGTTGTGAAACAGTTGATTGCATATGCAGGATTGGGGGAGTAATTTTGTGATGAAAACCATGTAACTTGATAATTTCTTTTCTTTTTGTCGTTGACTCATCCGATCTACCTGATACCTTTGTGTTGAATATTTCTTTCTACCCTGTACCTTTAAAACTGCAACTGTACCTTTGGAACATCGGACAGGGAGTCCCAAGTGTCGTTTGATATTTACAGCACTATCACTCTTTCTGTCAACACGAGAAGATATGATAGTTACATTTCACGTGCCCGTATATACAAACTTTGGCTACGTTTTCTACAATTGATTCTCATATCGTATATGGCCTAAATCAATCGATTTATATACGTATTACATACCTACCATATGCACCATAAATAAGTTCAAGGACAATTCAATGACCTTCCGAATAACACATTATCTTAAAAGTACTGTTGATAATCCTCCTGACCACTACTTCAGAAGTAGAGACAGACCATATAAAACTTTTTCGCGCAGAAGAGGAGAAGTGGTAGCATCGAACAAGCCCTAGGAAAAAGAAGACGAAGAAAGATGCAACCATAAATGTACAGTCAGTTCGCGACGGGAAGAATACAGTTGATGCAATGAGCAAACGGTAATCAACAGATATGCACGTAAAACGCCGAAAGAAAAACGGAGACGAGCAATGGAATATGTAAAGCGTAACGGGAAAGAAACGTGAGTCAATGAAATACATAGGATGTCGAGAAGAGAAAAGGATGTCTCGGATGTCTCATGTCGTCCCCTAAAAGTGTCCGGTTATGTTTCGTGTGGTGGTGATCCATTTAGAAATTTCTCTCAATGAGAAACTTTTGAATCTCATCTTTGCGCCAACCCTATCAGAGAGGAAACAACGTCGGTTAGCTAAGCTCTTTCTGGGAGGAACCCCCTGACCTCCACACATACCTTGACAATTATATGGCCAGTTGTCGAATTGATCGTAACTTCCGGCTTCTTTGATCCAGTCTCCAGGTTGAGGGCTTTGGCAAGATCTGACTTGAGCGCTTCCAGGTCACCTTCCGTCTTTTGAATTTTCGTCAATCGTTTCGTTCCTCCGGCCTTGGTCTCCAGATATACCGGTAATTTGTTGGAAGGTGTCCGTCTGACGAAATAGGGGAGGTTGGTGAGTTGTAGTGGTGTAGTTTGTGCTTGGGTTGATGGCGCTTTAGCTTCTACTGGCGAGATAGGTGGTCGTGTCGATTGTGTGCTGGCCGGGAACTTGCGGGCGAGTTTTGCGAGAAATGTTCTGGTTTGTTGGACTGGTAGTGGTGTTTTGGGTGATAATGGATTGTGGGATAGTTGATTTGCGATTCCATTTCCTGATTCTATGTCAGTGTCTTTTTTTTTCTCTTCATCTTTTTTGCTTCGCTTTCTCGCCATGATCGAGCTTCAGTCGCAAACGGGGGTGTGGATAAATGCATACGGGTTATTAGACGCTGACTTTGATTATGAAGTAATGAAAACCGACGAATTGAATTGGCTGTAGATAATTGACGTCGCACCGTTGACATCGCAGTTGATGATCGTGTGAGGGAAGCCATTGCTAGAACTTGATAGCTTGTTTTCGGTGGCCTGGGTCGAATCTTCCTTTACTCTCGAACAGGGTGTCTATCTCCTCTCCTGACGAAAAAACAACAAATCAATCACAACGTGATCGATTCTTTTGCAAAAAAGTGTAGATTGTCGACCACCTGTTGGGTCTTGATCATATGTCTGGCGTAGTCGAGCAAGCAAGTTTTCCCGCGCCGCCGAAAAGTCCAAGACTCAATGCACTCCAGCGCTAACCCCGTTTGGTGCTAGCGGCGCCGCAATCTTTCCCACTCACTTTTTCGCCAGTAAAAGTGTCGCACATTCAAAACGACCGTAGGCTAAGTTGGGATCCCCTCCTTCAACCCATTTTTTCCCAACCACGTCCCATATCAGCCCGGTCTCTCGCTGTCACAACCGCCAGAGTACCTCCATAATGGCAGACAACGCTCCTCCGTCCGCAGAGACGCTCCTCAACGGCGCCGCTGCCCACCCTCCCAAGACCGCCGAGGAAATCGCCAAAGAATACGATCTCCTACCCAAGTTGATACCCTACCTCGACCGTCACTTGGTTTTCCCTCTCCTTGAATTCATTAGCGGCCAGGATGACGACAACCTCGAGATCACCCGCTCGAAATATGAGCTGCTTAAGCACACGAACATGACGGATTATGTTGCCAACCTGTGGCAAGAGATCAACAACTCAGACACCATCCCCGAAGAGTTCGTGAAGAAGCGAGAGGGCGTCCTTGCCAAGCTGCAGCAATACCAGGAAGATAGCGAGACCATCACCGAGCTCTTGCAGGATGAGGCTGTTGTTGGAAACCTTCGCAGCGACAAGGTTGCCAACTTGAAGTTCTTGGAGGAACAGCATGGTGTTACCGTCGAGATGGTCAACACTTTGTTCGACTATGGCCGATTCCAATATAGCTGCGGTAGTTACGGAAATGCCGCAGAGTTGCTTTATCAGTTCCGTGTTTTGTCTACAGATAACGACAAGGTCTCGTCTGCCACATGGGGTAAATTCGCTTGTGAGATTTTGACGACCAACTGGGAAGCAGCCATGGAGGAAGTCCAGAAAGTCAAGGATTCGATCGAGACCCGTTTGTTCAACAACCCTCTTGGACAGCTTCAACACCGTTCCTGGTTGATTCACTGGTCTCTTTTCCCTTACTTCAACCACGAACCCGCTCGCGACGTTCTTACCGACCTCTTTTTCTCCCCTGCTTACATCAACACCATCCAGACCAACTGCCCATGGATCCTCAGATATTTGGCCGCCGCCGTTATCACAAACCGAAGCCGCGCCCACAAGAACACCAGCATGTACCAGAAACAATTGAAGGATTTGATCCGTGTTGTCCGACAGGAAGGTTACGAATACTCCGACCCTATCACGGATTTCATCAAGGCTCTCTATGTAGAATTCGACTTTGAGGAGGCTCAGAAGAAACTCGGGGAAGCGGAGGAAGTGTTGCGCAGCGATTTCTTCTTGGTGTCAGCCGCAGATGCCTTTGTCGACGCAGCTAGACATTTGATTTCTGAGAGCTACTGCAAGATTCACCAACGTATCGACATCAAGTGAGTCTTACGCATTATTCATGGCACATTAACTCGGTCAGGAACTAATGAATTGCTTAGGGATCTATCGACCCGTCTAGGCCTCGGTCAAGATGAAGGCGAAAAGTGGATTGTCAACCTTATCCGTGACACTCGGGTTGACGCAAAGATTGACTACAAGGAGGGAACAGTCATCATGAACCACCCTCCTCAATCAGTTTACCAACAAGTCATTGAGAAGACCAAGGGTGCTTTCTTCAGGACTCAAGTGTTGAGGTATGTCAATTTCATTTTGATGCATCTTAGGAAAACCGGTTCTGACCATGGTATAGTGCGGCGGTTGCAAAATAAGACCAAAAGTCTAAAAGCGATGATTCAATGGTCCATTAACGGTTGATTCGGTTGAAAACACACAAGATGCGGGGCTTCCATTTCAGGCAGGAGGCAGGCGTTCAGGTTGTCTCTTTTACGTTGTCTTGTAAAATTCCCTTTCTTAAATATGCCCTTCCCATAGCCTTTGCATTACACTGAAGGAGGTGGAAAGTTCCGCACTGGAGGAATCCTTGAGAAAGCGATTTGATATTGCGATCTCAAAAGATATGGGGAAAGTACACACTCATGTATTTCCTTTAATGATGAAAATTCTCTTTTTCTTCTGATGTTAGAGAGAGATCTGATTTTGTATGTCTTGTTCAAGGCTACAGAGTTGGATAGCTTGTGATGATGCATTGACGTGGATGATGTATGTTGACATGGTTTTATGAGGATATAAATATAGACATGTCATGAATAATCTACGGTTCATACATGAATGGTACGTAGAGTACATAGTAGAATCACCGGGGAGAACCTCGATATTGTCCATTTTTCGTTGTAGCAAGATAAAGAGAGAGGTCATACGCGTCGAGGGGATCCTCCATAGCGAAATTTCTTAGGGTTTGCGGAGTGGAAATTTCCTATTCCGGCTACCGCTCCTCTCGCGAGACGAAGCATCACCGTGAGCTTGGCCACTCTTGGGTCATGGCTGTTTGAATTGTTGCTAGAAGATAGGGGAGCCTGATCTTAATGGACAGGAGATTTTCTCCATGTCTGAGTCCTGTATCTAGGGATTACACTTATATGGGAAGGGACTGAACAAGCCCCGAGTGTTGTTCTGCGAATCACGAAACTCTAAAACAAGGCTGTCAATATGATGTAGGCTCTCTGGTTATGCACTCGTTATGCTTGAACTCTCTAGCTGCTGAATCAATTACATATAGGTCAACTATTGTGAACGACAGTTCCAGATGTCAGCAATGCACTAAGTATTTTGATCAATAGGCTCAGGTTCCATCTCGGGTTTTCAACTCTCTCATTGCATCTCCAAATATTTTATATTTGTTCTTCCTCTCAATAAAAGATGGTTGGGCGTCAAGATTCTCAACATAGGATTAGAAATATGTAGGTGTGACATCGGCGTGTCTTGAAGCGAAAGGCTGGCAAAAGAACTCAGTCATATTCAGTGGGTAGAGATAGACCAAGCTCTGCACATTCCACGAGCTAAGACCTAGAAATTGATACAATTCAACAGGGTACGTATAGTCGCGGTCCTTGCGGAGCACTTCAGGGGCGCAGAATACAGCTTCTAATTACTCCAACCACTCTCCGTTGATGAACATTGAACAAAGAAGTCTTGGGAAATCACGAATCAGAACCTATGTCAGAACTCAAATCAATAACTCCCCGGCGGCGCAATGTCCGTGGCTTGGGTCTAATCATAGTTGCTCTACGAATCGCGAACCCTAGAACATGGGGGGCTTAGATTAGGGCTTCCTTGGTCATGGATTCATGCTGCTTGAATTCTCGCCGAACCAATAGTTGTACAGGAAATGTCTCACGATTGTCTTGGCCTTGTGTATTGATTTATGGTAGTTTACAGGTTGATTCGTGCAACATTAAATGAGGCTGAATCCTTTAGTCCTGATTTGTCGAAGAGTCAGGTACAAGGAGGCAAGGGTTTAACCCCTTTTTCTATCCAGATTCCAGAGGCTCTGCCGATGGATCTAGATCTCAAACTCACGCAGTGCCCATCGAGACCCGTCACCCCAGACTGTAGTAGTCTCTAAATGTATAAAAGCCTCAGTAACACAGTCCGGAAAACAATTTTATCTAAGTTTTATTCAAAAATCTCCTCCATCATGGCCCCTTCCAAAACAATGTTGTCATATGCCCTCTCACTGTTCATGCTAGTAGCAACAGTCTTCGCCGACTGTACTACCCACAGCTTCACCCACTGCGCCGACGGAATTGTGCACTGGTACGATCCCAACACTGGCGAAGTATGCGACCCTCTTGATTGTGGTGGTGGACGAGCTCCTCCCAAGACCGACGTACCTGGATGCCCCCTCTACTCTGGCACCGCAGTACGCACAACCTCATATCTGTCTTGCTGGACGCCCTCGGTCGCTGCATCCGCGACAATTGCGTCGGTCTCTGCTACTTCTACAATTGTTTCGACGTCTGCAATCTCGATGACCACTTCCGCTTCAGCCTCCTCGGCCGCATTAACGGGCTCAGTTTTTGCGTCTTCAACCGGTAGCTCGACCGGAGCTACAACTGTTGTCGCTTCGTCCGAAGGCAGCACCTCCATTCCTGCAACTACTCCTGCACCATCTATCTCTTCGGCTGCCGGCAATAATGGATCGAGTACAAGTGGTGCGGCCGTGCCAATAAAGTCGACTGATAGTAATGCTGGTAAGATCCTGGATGGATCGTTGATGGCAGTAGCCGGGGCTGCTATTGGTGCTATTGTTCTCATTTAGGGCATCAAAGCATGGGCTGTCAGTGCCCTGGAAGAAGGTTTAAAATTTCTTTTCTTGAATTTGTATTATTAAAGTGATATTGTTGTTGTCTTATACAACAGATGTGCTTAACGCTCCTTATATCAATTTCATAATCTTCTAGTCTATGGTTTGCTTGTGGATTAAGTATGCAAGTAGATGAGGGTTGCGGCGCCGGAGAGAGGCAGTGCCCGTACATCTAATACCTAGGGTTCATATTTCCTCTAACGTGTATTGCACCATTGGACGTAAATGAGGTTGCAATGGATGGCTTATCAGCACTATTGGAACATTGAAACGACATTTCCGAGAGGGTAAAAAAGCATGGAAGAAGAAGGAAAAGGAAAAAAAAGGGTAAACAAGATATAACTGACTAGTCAGTTATAACATCAGAATGATACAGACAAGGGCAAGAAAAGCAGGCATAAATTTGAGGTATCAAAACAAACACAAGACAAAAGAGATGTAGGCGATAGCAAGGAAAAAGAAAAGAAAAGAACCGAAATTGAAGGAACTAGATCAATGATCTGGTTTCGCTCCATGGTGTTCTGCGTGTGCAGTCCCCCGGTCTGTTGAAGACATACTCTATGACAATAGAGTACCCATGGCGGGACCAAAATTGACCTGACCATCTCAATACAGCTACCTACCTATATAGACTGGTAGGAAGCTGTATTGGGAGATTCGTCGGTGTTGGAATGACTATGATCGGTACTGTTGATCCCAGCAAAGAAATAACAAAGAGCCGTCCCTTGTTATTGTTATACAGGAGAATCGGAAGAAAAGTATCAGGACTTGCAGCAAAGGGATTGCTGAGCAACAACACGCTTTGCATAAGTTCAAGATTGCGTTATATGTGCTCAGCGAGCTCGACGGGTGTCAAAGCGGCGTGGGTTTCTGCGAGCCTGAGGTCGCTGATGAACCGGAATAGGCTCATTGATATAGGGCTCTGATGCTTGTCCGGAACAAGAGCCATCCAACCCTGCATGTGTAGTCATTCTAGCGGCCTCTTGCCGTTCATATTCTCTGGACATCACGGCGAGGTCGTTTATTTGCTCCTAGGGAAGGAGGTATCCCATCAGCAACCTTAGAGTCCTATCCGTGATAGTGATTGTCACTCACTCGCGTTAGAGGCATTCCATTGATAAGATAGCCTTCACGTCCCTGTAACGGGTTAGAAACCAACATAGGTCCGATGGTATGGGCGCTCCGTTCATTACCTGGTAGGTAAAAGGTCTTGCTGAAGCACTCGGGCCAAGAAAGTATTGTATATGTCCGAGGACAATATGGCGAGAGAGGCCAAAGCCCGGAAGCCAATATTGTTGTTCACGAGCAGCCGACATTGTTTGTTGATGTTGATACTTGTGGTATTTTGATGTAGTCATGTATGGTCCTAGCAGCCGAAGTAATGTATAGTATTGTATCAGTTGCGATTCAAGAGTCTGGTATCTTAGTGTCGAAGTCGTGGTGTACTCGGGAAGAGCAAAGTCACCGTCCAGATGTTGAGTGCACCAACACGATGATATAAGATTGTCTGGAAATCCAAGAAAACTTTAAAGCCGAGACGACTGTCGAATTAACTGGGATGACACTCTTTAGCACAGGCCCTGGGATTCGGACTAGGCTTTCAGTCCCACAATAGCACAGCGTGCTAAGAATTGGGACAGGAAAACAAATCATAGCCTAGAAGACTGAAGTATTACATACAGCATGTAATTCTCCATTCGAAGTAGTCCGGAAATAGTTCACACTAGCCCTGAACGGTTCAGCTGGTCGAGAAAGTAAGTAAGATTTTGATCTCCTTGATCGATCCCAAGATCAGATGTGCACTGATGTTGCATCTCCGTAAATTCAATTTCAGTACAGTGCGGTGATGCCCGCCATCGCATCTGAGTTTCTTACCAATAGGGGAGAATAGTGCATTGCAGCCTATATTAAGGAGTGTTCCTCTTCACTGTTCTTCGCAATTCCATTGGGGTCACCGCATCGACAGGCAAGCTGACTTGAGAGAGTGAGAGGGGGGCCGAGATTAAGATACGACCGACGATGTTCCGCCTCACTTTTCTCTTCCCCCTTTCACGGCACAAAAAGTGAGGCTAGCCTACTAGCCTTTTTTCTCAGTGGTAGCGAATTGCCATTGAGGTACCGAGTACGTAGGTAAGCACTCAATATTCGCCTTATCACTGGCCCCTTCATTTGTGTTTGTCTCTCCTTTCTTTACTGAGAAAAGTAGCCGGTGGACACCGAACGCTGCCCAGGACGAACAGTGGGGACTCAGACTCCATGTAATACTGTGAATTACATGCACCGGATTTCTGCCAGAACTGGCGCTTGCATTCGGATTTTTTGCTGCATGCAAGCGCCCCAACGTCAAGTGCGATTGTCGTGGCCTTTTCAAGTCCAACAACAGTGCCTGCCGAGTTGCTTCTCCTCGGGAAGCATTTCTTCCATGGATATTCGTATCTCGTAATTGACTGAAATTCTCGGTGAAGAGGCTGTTTCTTTCGATTGACCTGCTCAGGGGCCGATTCTGGCCACAGGCACTGCGATGTACTACATGGTCTGCGGTGCTCTGGGAGTGTACAATGGGCAGTGTGTGTAGTGTAGAAAGTGGTTGAGTGGTTTCCCGCTACGGCCACGGGACTTTCTACTGCAACTCGCCGGATTAGTGCATCTTCTTCTCTTAACGACTCAACGACTAACAACTTAATTGTTGGATATCTTCACCTTTCCCCACAAATTCGGTGGATTTAAACAACAAAGAGAGAGACATCATACATGGCTTAATTAACTAACAGCAAGCAACACACAGACGGGTCCTACATGTACGTGTCTTCGGACCGAACCAGACAGGACTGGGATGGTCTCGACTCACCGACCTGAGTATATCATAGAGTCTGTCTCCTGTCCTTGCATCTGAAGAAAGGCGGTCTGCAAGCAGTGTTACCACTTTCTACGACGTGCTTCATGGTCAGTACACTGTATAGGTGACTTGTACAGTTTCGACTCTTCGAGGTCGAGACTGTGGAGAAGGCTACTTCCACTTCGTTCGGATATTCGGATTTGGACTTTAATCTACTTGCAACCGGATCATCTTCATACAAAGAGATTGTATTGAAAGGACAGCCCGGGCAAGGTAGAGCGGAAGGTTACATGAATACTACAACGGCATTGCCAGCTCGGCGATCGACAATGTGTACCTGCCCACCAGTGTAGCCTATATCAGATTGAAATACCGGGCGTGCTCCGAACATACGATCCTGAGTCAAGGCTCTTTGTCCTACTCCTGGCAAGTGTGACCACTAGGGTTTCCCTTGCTCAGTGACCCACCGAGTCAATCGGTGCGTGGTATGATTGATTAGCCTGTCAACTCGGCAGTTCGTATGCCTCATGACTAGAGCTATCTCCCCAAGGCGAGCTTGTAGATCTCAATTCACTGATATGACCTTCGAATTGAGGTCCAAGCTCCAATATGTCCTATCAGATTTGTGGGGTTGTTCTGCTCAGTGCTTATCGTAGAAGCATATCTCCAGCCTAGAAAAAGTAAAACACGGAGTTGCTCGTCTTCGACTTACACCATTTAATCTCAGACAAACAAGAATTTGACCACCCTGGCGACCCAATATCGCGCTTCGATGGTAGATCTCAAGCCTCACGCCTATGCCTCGTGATGTCGGTGGCAAAACGCCTCATCTTCACCGTTGTTACCACCTCCAAGGTCGCCCTATGTACTAAAGGTCAAAGACTCCAAGGCCAGAGCTTCTAGCTTAATCTAGTGTATGAACAAGGATAGACCCGGTTCGTCATGGAGTACCTCAGCACTAGTCATGGCTACAACGACCATCCATGTTCGGAGATTAGAGTGAATCCGGGTGTTACCTGGATATTGTCACCAGTGACCAGTGACCAGTCAATCAGTGCAATATGATATTGACGCTGGTCATGGGATTGGTTTGACTCGATCTACATACTTGTCACCGGTAAGGGCCGTCAATGCCGAAGCCAGGGAAAGCTCGAAGCTTCGTGGCACGGTCTAAACACCCTCTTGCTCGTGCATCGTCTGCTGGAAGACTGGTATCCATCACATTAGGGGCTGCATAATTCATATGACATGTCCACAGGGATAAACCAGGCTTATGCGCTCATAAAACAAGAGGATTGTCTCATTATTATCTATTTTCATCACTCACTCAAACGTAACAAGTCCGCAAAAGGCCCAATATCTACTCCGGAGGCACGTAGGGCTTGACTAGCATTTCGCTAAAACTGTAGATCAATTAGCATCACTTCGTCTGCTGCGTAGAATGGACTGGGGACGTACTTCTCGAGCTTCTCCTTCCCTCGTACTTCCTCCACCAATAAGGGCATCCTGACCACGTTGAAGTCCTCGTACAGCTCCTCGATTTGTTCTAGATACTTCTTCTGCATCTTTCTTCGCGCATTGCATTGTTCACAGGGGTTATCCTTCTTAGGGAACAACAGCTGGTTGACGACGATGGCATGTGTATCGATTTGATAACCGGTCAATTCCTGAATCATTCGTTCCGTTTCATACAAGGACAAGAATTCTGCAATGCAAACACAGACGAATGTAGTCATATCGGCATTCTTGAATTGTGTGTTGACTTCACTGATAGTCTCTCGGAGCGACTCCATCTTTGACATCAAATCATCTAGGTTCTGTCCACCTGGTAGTCCACCTCGCGAGCCTAGGATTGAATTCAACATGGGTCCGAATTGACCTGAGAGTTGGGAAAGTTTGGCCAATGCCTTCTCGAGCACGGTAGGAAATTGTAGGAAACGGAGGGTGTGACCTGTAGGCGCTGTATCGAAGACGATTACTTCGTATGAGAGGGATTTTACTTGTTTCAGGACTTCGGCAAATGACATGGCTTCGTCTACACCGGGAATCTATTCCATGGTCAGCCTGTGTCGAAGAAAGCGAGGAGATGTACTCACACTAAAGGCCAGATCCTGCATCATACCACCCATTCCAAGCCCTGCCAACGGATCCTCCTGTGTCTCTTCACCAGAAGCCAACAAATCCTGAATACTGCCATTGGGATCAATCTCCATCGCACTCAAGTTCGTAAATCCATCCACCAGACGTGCTTCCTTGCCAAACTTTTGACCAAAGGCATCGCTCAGATTGTGTGCGGGATCCGTTGAAATGAGCAAGACGGATTTGCGGACTTTTGAGAGCTGGATTGCGAGAGAGCACGAGGTGGTGGTTTTACCGACACCACCTTTGCCACCGACGAAGATCCAGCGGAGGGTTTTTTGGTCGAGGATGGATTGGAGAGTGGGCTCGAGAGCTTCGTCGTCGTGGATGAGAGCGGTCGACGACATGGCGGGGTATTACGTTCGAAGCGAGAATTAGAAGATAATGTGACGATATTTTAAAGAAGGCCTCCGCAGAATAATAGCAAATATGGATAGAAGCTTGGAAGAAGAGGTCGCTTCGAAGAGAAGTGTTTGGTAGGATAGGAGCTGGCAACCTGGCGAATCGAAGTTTCCGGAAGATGTCACAACAATCAACCCAAACTGTGGGGTACTTGCCTAGGTACAATCTTTAATTATCTGAAAGCTTCACAACAACACACTACAATTGAATTATACAGAATTACTTGCTTATTTTCAATCGAGTAGGACCTCAGGCAAAAAACAATCTCAATCTAGCTGGTGTATATGCGTTATCCTACATTGTACTCCACTACTGGAGCTCTCAACAAGCTCCTATGGCGGGCGGCGATTTCCGATGACCGCCTGGGATACATATATCCTGCTCCCCGCATGATTGATTGACCAAACTAACTTCATTACACAATTTTTCAGACCTCATGGACAGGGAGACTCGGACGTCTAGAACTGGAGAACGACTCACACTCTATCAGCGCCATATCAGCGATTCAGTCAGACCAGTTGATAACCATCATCAACACCAAGAGCACCAACCAACCGCAAATCCATCCAACGCCATGGCTCGCGACCCAATTACCTGTCACGTCCTCAACACCCTGACCGGAACACCAGCAGCGAATCTGCCCTGCACATTGACACTTTTGTCTTCCGACAATGCAACCAAGAACACCGCCACCGAACACACCTTCACAGCCATCACAGACTCCGACGGAAGAATAAAGACATGGAGCCCATCCACTTCCTCTTCGGACTCCAAAACAGTCCCCTCTATCCTACAATCGCTACCCGCGCCAGACTCCAAGACGAATTGGTCTATCCGCTTCGACGTTGGACCTTGGTTTGAGGCGCAGGGAGTAGAAAGTTTTTGGCCGGAGGTGGAGGTCAAGTTTACGGTGCGAGGACGGGGCGTTGAAGGGGAAGAGGGTTGGAGACATTATCATGTTCCTGTTCTGTTGGGACCGTGGAATTACTCGACATACAGGGGATCATGAGCGAGTATCTTGCAAGCGAAGAATGTGCAATGAATGATAATGCTACACCATACATTTCTAATATCTACATACAGGCAAAAAGTCAATCAAACAATATCTTGAATGCTAAACCGTAATCTATGCACACAACTTTTCCCTAAGCAAACTATGTAGTGCTGATATAGACAAAATGCAAAGTAGAAGGGGTATCGTTGAAACAAGGGTCGAGAAATAAAATGATAAAACTTGAAGCTGAACCATGTGGTCCATGAAAGGAAAACTGTTGAAAAAAGTCCCCATTAGTAGTGAATGACTCATTGTTTATCACCCTCGAGCCTATAGTCAAGAGACCATATCTTCTCCCATGGTCTCGTTCTTGATGGTCGCTTGCTCGGCGAAGATGCACCAGAGTGTAAGCCATCTAACTCTGCTCGTATGGCTGGAGACTGTGGTGCAGCCTGGGGTCGTTCAGCAGCCTGTGGATCCGTCAGTGCATTCAGGGACAATGCAATTTGGAAGATCTCGGACTCAAGATTTCCGCTGCAATAAGTCACGGCGAACCTCGTCAAATATGGGGTCAGACTCCCTGGGTTGGATTCCAGCATCAGCATCAGCAGGCTGCACATTGTCTCCAACCGACTCTGCAGCAACTAATGTCGGAACTGGTGTTCCTTTCTTTGATGCAGAGCTGTTTCTACGACTGTCCAGGCTCTTCGTCAAGGTCTTAGCTACATTGCCTCCAGCAGCGGTCCGTTTGAGCCGAATGGACCCTTTGGCATCGACGTGTGCAGAAGCAACTGTGCTTTTTCCTAGCCCTGGAGTACTGGGAGCACCTGGTTTCTCCTCGGTTGCATCCAGAAGATACCACCGCAGGCCGTCCGATAATTCAAATGGATTCTCATCATCAAACGAAGTGCCGTCACTGGTGATGGAACGACGGTCCTGATTACCGCCATTCATGGATCTAGAAAGGTCGACAACTCGCTCTTCTATTTTGCCAATGCGGGCTAGCAACCAATCTCTAGTTGTTAGTTTATGCGCATCCTGCTCCCGGAGGAAGTAATGTGGTGCTCCCACATTGAAAGCGGCCCAAGACCGGACCGCTTGATTTCGAGTAGGAAGGAAAAGTGCCAGGTCGCCCTCCTTGAAAGATCGATAGGCAATCTTATCATGCGCTTCGCTTTGCATGCGGTGGTACTTGTCGCGATAACTTCGGGCTTCCTTCTGCCACTTTCGCGCTAAGACTTCAATTTCTTTCTCCCTCTTCACTACCGCTTCACCAAAGACCTCGACATCAAATTTCGCCATCGAGTCGATGAATGCCTTGAACTTGGCATCTTCATTATTTGGTTCATCCTGTATCCAAGTCGAAAGAGTCGGATCTGGTCGAAGAGACGCCACTGTTGATGAAGCTAGAAGGTCTCCCGAAGCGGAGGCGCTATTGACTTTGGATGCCCTTTGCACACTGAGTGTATCGTCCGTCTGGATTACGGCGAAGCCGAGTTGCTCCAGCATATGTCCTATACTCACAGCCTGTGAGAGAAGTCGTTGCGAGACATCTTGAGCTTTGCTTCCACGTGCATTCAACAAAGCCGTCAACTGCTTCTCGGAGTCTTGTGCCAATGCTAGCTTTTCGCGGTATTCTTTGGCCTCTTCTTCGGCTGTGTGCGCTTGAGCGTTCAGCTGAACCAATTTCTGTGACATAGATGCAACTTTGCCCTCTTCCTCTGCTAAGCGCTCACGAAGAACTTCAGACCCAGTTTCTCCAGCCGAGAACTTTGACCGTAGATGGTGAAGTTGGCTTCGCTCATCAGCGAGCTCACTTTTGAGAACGGATACCTGAGACTGTTCCTGTAAGAGCTCGTTTCTCACCTTCGTCATCTCGGCTTTGTGTTTTTCGACTGTTTCACGTAGTTGATCAACTTCAGCTTGCTGCAAGTTCAGCTTCTCTTCCAGGTCTTTCTTTTCCTCGACCAGAGTCGCATGTGATTTTTCTGTGTTCCTGGCGTGAATTGTAAGCCCTTCAGCTAAAATCTCAATGGCTTTGACCAAGGACGCAAAGTCGGATGGCGCTGATCGCTCTGGAGAGAGAATGGTATGTGCTGCTTGCAATGTACTAAGATTCTCCTGGTTCTGACTATGCAGCGTCTCCAGCTGCGTCTGTAGTTCTGAGATCTTGGCTTCTTGATTCGACAGTTGTTCTTTGTCGCTGGAAATAGCAGCCTCCAATTCACTAACTCGCTGTTTTTCACGAGAGTAGTTGTCCTGTAGAGCTTGAAGCTCTGTTTGCGCATTCTCAAGTTCCTTGGCAGTACTGGTCTCTGCAGCCAGAAGTTGTTCTTCCAGCTTCTGAGCACGTTCTTCCAGTTCTTGCTTTTCGTGATCGCGGCGGTCAAGAACGTTGAACAGTTCTTCTTCCAGTTCTTCGATTCTATGTCGTAATTGTTTAGCGTCCGCCTCTAGGAACTTGCGCTCATCCTCGAATTCCCTTTGCCTAGACTCAAGGTTCTTGATGAGGTCTTCTTTGGTAGATTGAACTTCTTGCATCCTATCGGTGGATGATTGACGCTCCATACGGGCCTCTTTTTGCAGTCGTTGGACAGTTTCTCTTTCAGTAGCAAGGTCTGCTTCAAGTCCTATGATTCGCTGCACTAGACTTCTGTCCTCGGCTGTTTGGTTAGATGACATACGCCTTGATGAGACCGATGACCGTCTTGATAATGCATCCGGCCGTGGAGAAGCCGGAGAAATGGGGTAATCAGTGCTAAAATTCCCACTCAGCGGCCTTGCAATATGTGTTTGGCGATGAAGAAGATCCTCTAATTTCCGAATTCGGCTTTCCGAACTTTTGACCTTTTCTTCGAGTTTGTATTTCTCATCTTGAAGGCTGCGAACCATATCATCGCCACGGATTAGAAGCGAACTGCGTCCCATGTCGATCACACTGCCCTGTTTGAACGCCTTCGCTCGCCGTTTCTGCTGTCGGGTAGGCTTATCAAGGTCCGCATAGAGCTGAGATACTTCCTCGACTATGGCTGACATGTCATTTCGGGCCTTGAGAGCATCAATATAGAGCTCGATTTCTTTGCGATGTACTTCAGGCCACTCCTGCCCTTGACCTTGCATGTTAATCTCTAATCCAGGAGTCATGTCATCGGGAAGCGCTACAAGCTCTCCAATCGACTTGACCCATTTCTTTCGGCGACGCTGTTCTTCGTCCCTAAAGACGGCCATTTCCTCAGCCAATGTGAGCGAGTCGGTTTTCAGCTTTTCGCTCCACTCACGGCGTCGAACAGCCTCCACAAGCACCGAGCCGTAGGCCACTGGTAAATGGTACACCTGGAATATGATGTCAAAAACATCTGCATCAACATCCAATTTGGCGATCTGTGCCTGAACATCCGCTAGGCGAGACTCTAATGAGGACACAGTTCGCATATGATTGACCGCAGCTTTCATTGCAGTTATTCGATGCTGAACAGCCTGGTCTAATGCGGTGTGCAATTCAAGGCTGATCTCTCGAAGAGATGGCAGTAATTCCTTTGTATGACCCAAGGCCATCCTTGAGATATTTGCCAGGCTCTTTTGATTGCTGGGTAGACCGAGTACATGCTCATAATCGGTACTCACTTTCTTTGCCAAGGTCTCCACCTCTTCCAGTAGACCATGACCCCCGTCGATCATTGGAGGCTGCGCCTGTTCTAATAGGGCATTGGTGTCGGACGAGATGCTACCGACAGCCGCTTGAACTTCATTTACGCGACGCGAGAAGCTCTGCGATACAGACGCACCTTTTGAAGCAGCCCGGCGCACTTCATCCACATCTAGAAAGTCCTGGAGTGTTCCATTTGATCGCTCTCTGGTTCCCTTCTTCGGTGTCGAGGGACGCCCAAGAAACGATATATCCTTCCGCGCCGGTATCGCCTTCAATTTGTCTAGAGCAGCCTGCCATCCATCTAAAGCTGATTTCTGTTCCTTGAGGAGATCGTCTGCCCATGTCTGAGCTTCCTGGAATTTGCTTTCCAAGCTAGCCACGTGGGACTTAAGGTTCTCGAGGGCCACACCAACACCACGGTAGATAATATCGATACGTTCGTTGTGCTCTTGGAGAGCTTGATTTACAGGAACACATTCCTCAGCTAGAGCTAAGGCCCATGTCCTGCGAGCCATGTAAAGGTTACGCCACGATTGGAGGTCATTCTGATCAGCGAGAGTATCGGGGGGATTCTTTGGTTTGAATGGCGGTGGTTTGGGAATATCAGGGAGCTCGACGGGACCACCTTCACTGACTAGTTGTCTATCGTAGACGAAGATTTCGTCCTATATTTAATTAGTATGTGGAACATGATTGATAGAAGCTACTCCGTATACCACATACCTCTGTGGCTAATGTCTGGGGCTTGACATTCTTTCCCCGGGCGGTCATCAAGATCTGTCTCTGAGAAGCGATGGATGTGTTGCGAGCAATCCATGTTCGGAGAGCTTCTGGGCTATGGGCATCAAGTCAGTGTTCCATAAAGCTTATTAATAGCTTACTTATGCTCCGAGTGAAGATGGAAAGAGCTCGGCGATATCGAGTCGACTTACGATGCAAAGGAAACTGGGTCCGCCAGTAGATGCTCACCGGTGTGAGCGATGTAGATGTGTAAAGACATTGCTGGTTTTCTCCGTCGGCGCCCTAGAAGTAGGGAATCCGAAGAAAAGGTCCAGCGAGACCAAGGGAATAAGGGAGTCTGTAGACTGGAGGCTATGTTATGAGAGATGGTCAGCTTGGGCAAGCAAGCAAAGGCATTGGGTAAGCGGTAACGTGACGCAACAGAGCTAGCTGTGACCCAAAACGGCTTAGCGGAGGTACCCTTTGCCCGTCATCTTCTGGAGAAGGCGCGACCCAATTGTTTCAGCGTGATAAACCCCGGCAACCGCGATGCGACTGACCCAGCACTCACTATATCACGAGATGCGATCTTCTGCCTTCTGACGGCAATTAATATTCGTTCATGGCATCAAATGATAGAGATCAATATGCGTCTAATACGTTAGGCTTGACCGAGGCGGAAACGGCCCTGCTGGATCTGGCAGCTGACGATCGCCGGGAAGTTTTATCGCTATCTAGCAAGGAGGAGCTACTATTGCAACTTTATGAGCAAATCCAGGAACTTGAGTTGGAGCGCGCAATTCTAGAGCAAGGTACTTGCTTAATTTCCTAGCTGCTTATTTTGTCCCATACTAATGACGCGTGTAGATTCCGAGGAAACTACTGATGAAGATGCGGAAGAGCAGCTTCCAGTTGCAGAGCGCGAGCTCTTAGAAGCTCGCGCGACATTTACAGTGCGAAGAAAAACAACCGAATCGATTCTAATGACGGATCCGATCCTGAAAGCGGTGCATTCAGGAGCAGCATCCCCTGCAGAAAGGTATGCCTTCCTAGTACTAGGTCCAGACAGCAAGGCATCTAGGAAAAGTGACTAATATACTTCATTTATAGAGCTCTTCTGCCACTGGTCAATTGTCGAGATGTACTATCTCTTGTCTATGAAAACCTAGCCAACGCGCGGACCGCCACCGTCGAAGCACTGTCGAATGCCGAGGTTGAAAATCTACGCTTGATAGAACAAAACAAAGGACTATCCTCTGAGCTCTTGGAGTTAACAGCACAAGAGACATCGTGGCGCGACCGCGTGGATGATGAAGCCGTGATCGCTCAGATGCAGGATATCGAGCAAGAGTACAAGAAGACTCGCGCTCAGAGGGATACTATTAAGAGTGTGATTAGCGCATTGGTTGTAGGGAGCGGAGTTGACTGGGCTCGCGATGACCGATTGCGCAACTTGGTGCTTGATGAGCTTGATTGATGTTGTTACAGATTTTACTTCGCAGGAAGTTAAATCAGCATTTGACAAGCTCTCAATCATAGATCGCTTGGGATCTTATCTAGCCCTATGAGGCTGATTGTTTACTCTGACTGCTTTTTGCCCAATCATCTCTGACGATAGTGGGTACATTATCTGATTGGTCGCGATGCTCTAAATGCGTGACGTGCATCAATCGATTCGTCTGCTTTAACCTAGTTAACTATATATTTAGCATTTACGTACAAGCATAGACTAATACGTAAACACTCACATAACAAACAGCATGTAGAGGTACAGTAGATCAATCTACTGTATCATGGACTGTGCTAGGTGCGGTCGGCGTTTCGGGTGCAGCTGTTTGAAATTCTGAACGTAGGAGGGAAACGCTGACTGTCGCGACGCGTCTAGAACCCACACCACCATGTACAGACGACAGTACGGGCTGCGGACTACGGAGTAACGTTTATTACAGATAAACAGCAGGCAAGCAATATAATTTGCGGGCTGAGGCTAGATTAATATCTCAGCGTGTATTGATGATCCGTCCAATTACTTGGCTGGCTGGCTGTTTTTTGGATAGATATTAAACGAAGTTGAGCAACTCGTCGGAATGTCAATGCGGGCATGTATGTGTGTATGTATGGTGGTTACGACTAAGCAAACATCATAGCTTAGTTGGGTTATTACTGCCAGTATTCCGTAGAATCTGTACTCAACATAAGATCAAGTTTTCTGTGATGATCATGTCCATCCTTCGCGTGTGATATCGAAGGAGCGTGTGTATAAGGATTTGACCGATTGCGTACGGCAGTCCTGCACCTGGATAGAGTACATACTAGTGCATAGTCGCAACTTACAAGCAGTGTCAAGCACTGCTATCAGAATGCCGGCGTGCATAATATTCTTTCTCTTGTCGTAATTCTGGCGAGTCGTGTGGACGGCATCGGCCACACTGCCTAATAATAAGAAAGCTTACGACGGGGAGGACGGGCTACGTAATATGGAGCTTAGCGGTACTACGGATACGGAGGATGTAGGAGAGCTCGATACCTTCTCCATTTAAAAGTGGTAACAGCGGGTACGGGTACTGGTATGTTACTCCCATCCTGAGCCGACGCAAACATACAGTACCCCATGATATGTTCATAGGAAGGAAAAATAGAAAAATCGGAATAAGCTGATTTCTAGCCATTTATAAGGTAGCATACATATCAAACTGGATGTATGCAGATTCACAGCGCAACACCCGAAGGACACTGCGCAAGAATGCAGGCGATGGACAGGGTTGACATACATGTAACATAACAGAGCCATAGCACGATTTGAAGTTTGTTAAGAAATTGACTTGTTACATCGTACGGTACCATACCATACCATACCATACAGCACTCACTCCATGGGTCAGTCGCCCTTGCCTGACGGTGGAACTGGCACACTGACTAGCATTTGGCTGGGTAAGATTACCGCGCGGATACACGAGCAGGGCTGCGTGTTGGGTGTAAATTATCCGTAATTATCTGTAAGAAATGTATTTCAACGTAATAGTCCCGCACTAGCTCAGAGCGGTACAGCAGCAACCAGACTGCGGCTGTTTTGTGTTTTGCTAGCAAACAGGCAGTCCCGCCCTTTCCCTCTCTTCCCTCAGTGTCTTTTCAGTGTCTCCCTCTCTCCCTCTCTATTACTACACTGCCCGCCCTCTCTTCTCTCTACATACTCTTTCTCCCATACAAACCGCCTCTCATACAAACCACCACCTACCTACCTACCATACATACTGCTATACAAGGTAAGCTCCCCCAAATAAACATCCATCATATATCGTGTCCGCCAATATCTTCCACTCTCCATTGCCCTCCCATCCACCACTTTTCCTCTTCTTTTCAACTGGATTCACGCGTCTTTTGATTTGCAATTGCTTCATTTTCGCTCTTGGTCGCGCTTCCACTCTGCGCTTTCCTCGTCTCACTGCCCTCTCACCCCAACTACCAACACACAACCAAGCTATTCAGTGACAGCGCAAATTATTATTTCGCTGAATTTGAAAATGTTTGCGATTATTTTCGCGCTCGCATTGATTCTTTTTTTCATTTTACCCTGTCGCTTGTGAATCTTGATCATACAGAAAGAAACAAAAAAGCAATCTCGTCTTAAGCTTGGGGAGACGCGAAATGGTGTTTGGATCCGCGTCCCGCCCGCAACACCAACAACGCTCTCATCAACTCTGCACCGTCGTCGCGCATCGCACTGCGCACCTGCTTGTCGTGTTTCTTGACTTGTTTTTCCCGGTCGCATATGCTTCCCGACTCTGGCGCCAGCAAAATTGACCCTCAATCCCAACTAGTTTCACTTGTTTGATCTCTTCACTACTCACACACGCATAACATACCTTCTATTGACCAAGCTGACTGTCGTCTACAGCAAATAACCAATAATCAAAATGCCTAAGGAAAAGACTACACGCAAGACCACCAAGCGTGGTGAGGGTAAGAGAAAGAAGGGTAAGCCTAATCTCTCACATTGACGCGACACCGAATAGCAGCTAACCTCGCGACAGACCCCAACGCCCCCAAGCGCGGTCTCTCTGCTTACATGTTCTTCGCCAACGAGAACCGTGAGCGCGTCCGAGACGAAAACCCAGGCATTGCTTTCGGTATGTTCACCTCACCCTGCTGTCTTTTCTTCAACTAACCATACCCTCATCTAGGTGCCCTTGGTCGTAAGCTCGGTGAGCTGTGGAAGGGATTGAGCGACTCCGAGCGCAAGCCATATGAAGACAAGGCTGCTGCCGACAAGAAGCGTTACGAGGACCAGAAGGCCACCTACTTGGTAAGTCTTTCTTCTTGTCTTCCTTCTGAAACACGAATGCTAATACACTGATGCAGGCCGGTGGCGATGACGAGGAAGAATCTTCCTAAATGTCTTTTTCATTTCTTTCACTTCCAAAGAGAACAAAAAAGAACAAAATCATCCCTCAGTGTATGATTATATTTGATTAGGAACTTTTTCCCTTCTGGTCGTCGGCTTGATGGTTCTTGCTTTTTCTCTCTTACCTACGATATCGCCTTGCGTAGCCTATATCCATGGCTATCTCTCTGACACGTTTTTCCTTTTTTATTAATCTCTGGTTCCTACGGTATGGGCTGACGGGGTTCTTTGTATTCTTTCTACGCGGTTGCTACTTTCTTTTTTTGTGATGTCTGTTCGTTTTCTTATTTATGCTTGCGCGAGGGGTTTTTAGTCAAATATGGAAATCTTCGTTGTGCTTTTCATTCCGATCTCACCTTGAATTCACGTAACGATCAAACAATCCTCACGTCCTCTCCCCTTTCTTCCTGTAATCGATTAATCTCCGATTCTATACACAGCACCCATCGATCCCGTTCAAGACGACTCCTGGCCTTGAATACAACGGTTCGTCCAGGTACACCGAGCGCAGAGACTCGACGAAGCATGCTATTGGTCTTTCCTTCCTTGACTTCGGAAGCTCGAAAAAGACTTTTGCGTATTGGATGCCAAATGACAAAACAGATCGCTGTATCTTCGTCTCGACTTGTCCAACCATCTTGAGCGAGGTAGATACGTGGCAAGGCATGGTGGCCAGGGTAGTTGTTGTCAAAGGTCTGGTTGGTATATAGTAAATCGTTTTCTGTCAAAAGTCCAGAGTAGATGTAACAATCTTGTAGGTCGAGGGTGGCTACTCGTTCCTTGTGAATGTGTGGAATTTCGACTCCATTGTATTTGCGAAGGGTATCTTGGAAGATCAGTAGCTGTCCAGAAGTGCATATGACCTGGCAACGGTGGAAGGTCGAACGACGGCGAGGCTTTCGGTACAGGTAACCTGACATCTAGTAACTTCTTGTAAGCTTTAAGATTATACAATGTTTCTTCTAGGACTTACCTTGATGGGACGACAGCCCGACAAATGGCACATATTGTACAGATGTGGCGACGCTTCTGCTCGTCTCACCTCCCACTTACTAGCAAACTGACCAAATAGTGATTCCATCCTCTCATCGATATTCAAAATCTCAAGGTTATACTGACGGATTGTCTTCAGCTCTTCAGCATCGGCCTTGACCCGGTTCTTCCAGTACCGGACTAGCGCTGAGAGACGCTTGACCCATTCATTTCTTGTTTCATCGTTGTATGTTTTGAAGCGGACCACGAGATTATTTGATAAAACAAGCTCAAATCTACTCTCAGCTGTAGCACTATCTACTCCAAGTCCATTGGAATCTCTCGACATTCGCACGTCATTCACCTGGCATAGATCGATGAGACCTTCTGCGTTCTGCAAGTTGGCGATGTTGCGTCCAAACTGAGCGATTGCTTCTTCGTCACGCCGTCGCAAAAACTCCGCATTACCACTCGCAAGCCATGTGATATCTCCTTCTTGCACTGGATAAGGGAGAATATCGTACTGCAATGGGTTCCGTTCGAAGATTTCCTGATATGTCGGTATGGTCGTATCGGCATAATCAGCATCTGGAGGGTGAGGAGGTAACGCTTTTGCCGGCTTGCAGAAGCACAGAAAATGATCCTGGCTGAAGTAATACTGTCTCTTGGAGAATTCCTTGCCCAGCCTTTGTTGTACGCCTTGCTGTGAAGTGAGACGTACCAGAAAACCTTCAATAGGGGCTGGCTCCTCTTCCTCTTCGCCATCTATCTTTATCATTGAGGGATAATGATGCTTCGGCCTGAGCTCCAGATCATGGGATGTTTGCATCCCAATAGTCCCGTACATGTGTTCTTCATTCGATCCATGAATCCATTCGAGGCGGTCAAATCGTTTCCATGCCAATCCCACTTTCGACGTTTTTGACCATCTGTCTAGTACTTCAGACCATTCACTGCTACTTTTCAGGACATCGATGCAGTGAGCGACGATTGATTCAACGACCAATGTCTCCTTTCCACGCGAGTTTTCGTTATCAACGGGTGTCCGTCCGAAAGGATCTTTGAAGATAACAGAAATATCTAGATCAGGCACATTGATGAGCAAAGATGTTGGACGATGCCACCCCAGAGTCTGCCTGATAAAAGTATACCATTCCATTGCATGAGCCGAAGACCGAGGCCTTAATATATAGATTCGTGTACCGCGCTTGTACGGGTGCCAGATAGCCCAGGTCTTGTCCAGCGCGGAGTACAAGTTAACCTTGGTAGTCTTTCTGTCCATCGGAATCTCATAATAAGCTGATTTGCGTGACTTTTCCACGTCCTGGATAACCCGAGTTTTGTACATTTTTAGCGTGAAGGGAGCGTTATCCTCCAGGGCTTTCCGACAGACAACGACATACTCGCGCCATTTTTTAATTTCTCGCGTCTCCGTTCGCAGGCTAACATTCTCGGAATAGTCCGATGGCAGCTCTTGCGATGTTTCTTCGACTCGCACAAGCATCTTTTGTGCTCTAACCATCTCGCCTTCACTTTCTTTACTCCAATGAGGCCTATTGGCCGAAACCTTGTCCTGTGTTCGTTCGATTCGAGAACGAATGCGTTGTTGCTGATTTAAAACATTGTCATCCAAGTTGAAACGAGCAATTTTTGCTCTTACCCTGTCCTGAGGGCCAGATACCGGCTCGGCTGACTGCACATCGTGAGGCCGGGGATCCTGTGGGCGGAGAGTCTTCGTCGATTCAGCAGAGCTGGTCTTTACGTCATTCCGGTGTGGAAGAAGGGATGCTGTAGATCCCGCATCTGTCGTGTAATGCAAAGTGCTTGGCACATGAGACGAGCGCTCTGGAGAGAGCATCCGTCTAGATGCAGCGCCAGAATCACGTGAAACCCTTGGCTCGTCTATGGTGGTCTTGGTGATGGATGGGCTCAATTCTTCTTCTCCTGGAAGAGTTTCTCTGGCAGTCACGAATGTGCTTGCTACTCCAGTACCAGCATAGGATGGTCTAGGCTCGGTTTCGTCGGTTGTGTCAACCTCCTCATTTTCAACATCCTGTTCATGACTCGAAGAGTCATGTCTTATAGTAGAGCTGCTCGGTGTCCCGTCATCGTCACGGTCATCATCCAAGGCCTCATTCGCATCCGTAGGTGGTTCGGGCGAAAGGGGTCGTGGAGCCTCGTTGAATGAAGTAGTCTTGGCTGAGAATGTCAGGGTGCGAGATGTGTAGTTTTTGAAGCTGAATCTGGACCTATACCAGGCCTTGCGATGACTATGTATCCAATCTTCGGGGATCGGACCTATAAAATGGCGCCGCGACGTTAGGTATAGGTGATGTGCAGATGCATGATGCTAGTCATGGACGAATTAGCAAAAACCGATCTGTAAAAATCTAAGCTTTGGCAGGTACCAAACGGCGGGCTGTATAAGATCTAGCATCTAGGCCCCGATACTGCTCCGGTTCAACCTGAATGATAGCGTCGTTGTGATGTTGATCGTCGGGTGAGATCGTCATGGTGCTCAATTCCAGATGAGCGACGAAAGCAAGACATCAAACAATAAATATTATAGCAGTACTAGTATAAGTAAGGGTATGGCTATCACAATGCAACGCTGAGATAAAATAAACAGAAGACGAGAAACACCCATGGGGAGGGCCGTGAAATTGCTTGATAAATGCAACCCGTGACAATTGGAGCTATGACGTCGTTTCAGGGTGGATGGGGCTGGTGCAACTGTGGCAGTGCAGGAGCTTGCTATAAAAGGCTTAGCCCCATTGTCTGATGTCTCTGGACCTTGGATCAGATTAAAGCATCGAGCTAGCGTCCGGCGGCAGTCTTGGCAGGAGAGAAGCCACTGTGGCTTCTTCCGCACGTGATGCCCCGCTGTCTCTCTGTCCCCGCTGTTGATGCGGTACATGTCCGTGCTAGCTTGGACAATCAGACTGGACAAGTTACCGCCACTTCGAGTTCACCCCTTATAAGTTCTCGCTCTCTTTTTCTTCCCTGTCTCTCCTTCTTCGTGACAATTATCAATTTATCTTTCTGCAATCATGTCTGCTCCCGTCATTCCTCCCGGCAAAACTTGGCTCGATACCCTGCAGAAGTCCTTCGTTGACGTACCTATCGACGCCGCCAACGACAATGCCGTGTCCACCAAAGAGTTTCTCGACGCTGCAGAGTCTTTCACAACTCTCTTTGGTGGGTTCATACCTCAATTCTACGACGAATTATGCTAACCTGTACAGATGTAATTGGCGTCCTAGCTTTCAACACAGTTAAGAGCGATCTTCTTGGAAACGTCAAGGTACATCCTTACCCTTAGCTCCCTTCTTTTTTACGTTTTCTTAGGGTAAATTTTCATACAATATCTTTACAGAAACTCCGCGAACGTTATAATGCTGCCACCGCCGAATCCGAGACTCTGCAAGCCCTGGTTCTTAATGAATTGAAGACGAAGAAACACACTGCCACGGAAGGTCTCCTCTGGCTTGTCCGGTATATACACAGCTTTAACAACCTACGGGACTGGCCTTGCTAATACCTGTCTTTAGTGGTCTTGAGTTCACCGCTGAAGCTATCAGTGACTCTCTCGATTCTCCTAATAAGGAATTGGTTGACTCTTTCCGTGCAGCATACGGAAACACACTCAAGCCTCACCACTCCTTTTTGGTCAAGCCGATCTTCAGTGCTGCTCTTTCTGCCACCCCGTACCGCAAGGACTTTTTCGACAAGCTAGGTTTCGACGCCAGCGCGGAGCCTGCCATGAAGGAATATGTCTCTGCTTTACAGAACCAAGTCAAGATCCTGAAAGAGTTCCAATCCCGCAAGGAAGCCAAGTGGTGATAAGCCATGAGCTGAAATTCAGTTCCTACCGCAAAATGTCACAGATCCTCTGCCAACCTCAACCAAGTATCAAAAGCTGAATATGGGTACTTGAGCCGGATAGGATCATTATTTGTCTGTGCTTAGATGGAATGCCATTGTTCACAGTTATCACACCTCTGCATATATCAAGCGAATCATGTCTAGAACCTTTTGAATATACATATCGAAACTATTCCTATTCCTTGTAGATTCAAGCGATAACGCATAGTTCGATGATAATTAGTGAGCCTCTCGACAGCCAATCAGCACCTCGGACGAGTATTGCGCTAGAGCCGTAATAGGTCAAGCGGTTGGCTCATGCAGCCAATCACATCGCGACAAATCGAACGGCGTCCCTGGGCAGTGGGCAGCGCCGCCGATAATAATGATTAATCCTTCTCAGCAACAAAGGCAAAGCATCTAACTCCAATTTCTTCTTCTTCATTCTATCGCTACTGTGGCTTCTTCGACAGCTCCGCGTTCGGCAAAAAGGGTCTGTTCGGTTTACCCTTTTGAGCTATTCAGTTCTTTCCTATGCTCTTTAGTTTGATCTCATATGAGTAACTGAATATTCAATTACTTCGCTTTGGTTGACCTGCTTCAGCAGGACCTCCGAGTGGCAAGATGTAAGCACTCTGCTATCTTCAACATTACAGTCATTGATACCGTGCTAACCCAAAGATCTCGACAAAAAGGCCCAAGCTTGTCGCAGACTCTCAAATCGAGAGTGCCTCTTTACATCACCCCCTTCCGATTTACCTTCACACCTACGTGTGGCCGTTCCTCATCGCATGGCCTATCTTCTTTGCGTTCTATCTAAACCCCGCTTCATATGATACCTACATTCAGGGACAAGAATGGACCTGGGTGTATTCAGGATCGATAATCACGCTGCAATCATTGTTCTGGTTAATGACCAAGTGGAGTGTCAACTTGAACACTCTCTTTACAACGACGCCTGCGTCGGAAGTTGAGATCGCTGAATTGATCAAAGTCATCCCCATCACCAACGCCGGCGCCCCCGAAATATGCACGCTGCTTCGTGATACTACCCGTGGAAAAGAGACAACTTCATTTTTGTTTCAAAAACGACGATTCCTTTGGTACCCCGAGGAAAGAAAATTCGCGCCGTTGTCTTATGCCCTAGATGAAGAACCGAAGCCTGCTATCAAGTCGTTCCAAAAATCCCGCGGTCTCCAGAGCAAGTCTGAAATCGAGCGTATTCAACATCACTATGGCGACAACACGTTTGACATTCCGGTGCCAACATTCGTCGAGTTGTTTCAGGAACATGCGGTTGCGCCATTCTTCGTTTTCCAGGTGTTCTGTGTTGGTCTCTGGATGCTAGACGAATACTGGTATTACTCTCTCTTCACCCTTTTCATGCTAGTCACCTTTGAGAGCACTGTCGTCTGGCAACGCCAGAGGACTTTGAACGAATTTCGTGGCATGAACATCAAGCCGTACGACATCTGGGTCTTCAGAGAGAACAAATGGCAAGAAATCACCAGCGATAAAGTGCTCCCTGGCGATCTTGTATCAGTGAACCGCACAAAGGAAGACGGTGGAGTGGCTTGCGATATCCTGCTTATCGAAGGCAGCGCAATTGTGAATGAGGCAATGTTATCCGGAGAAAGTACCCCACTGCTGAAAGATTCCATCCAACTTCGTCCTGGTGATGATCTGATTGAGCCTGACGGACTCGATAAGAACTCATTCGTTCACGGTGGAACAAAGGTCTTGCAAATCACTCACCCGAACCTTGGTGATCTCTCCGAGAAAGCTGCCAGTGCTGCATCCGGTGTGCCCAAGCCGCCCGACAATGGTGCGCTGGGTATAGTCGTGAAGACTGGTTTCGAGACTAGCCAAGGAAGTCTTGTTCGCACAATGATCTACTCCACGGAGCGTGTCTCTGCGAACAATGCTGAAGCGCTGCTGTTTATTCTGTTCCTGCTCATCTTCGCCATTGCTGCCGCTTGGTATGTATGGCAGGAAGGTGTTGAAAAGGACCGAAAGCGTTCCAAGCTCATGCTCGATTGTGTCTTGATTATCACAAGCGTTGTCCCTCCGGAGCTTCCTATGGAGCTTAGTTTGGCCGTCAATACCAGTCTGGCTGCCTTGAGTAAATTCGCCATCTTCTGCACAGAACCTTTCCGCATTCCCTTCGCTGGACGGGTTGATATCGCATGCTTTGACAAGACCGGAACGCTTACTGGAGAAGATCTTCTCGTTGATGGTATTGCAGGCTTGACACTGGGTCAGACTGGAGCCAAAGTTGACAAGGACGGCGCTCACACTGAATTGACCAAGGTTGCTGAGGTCGGCAATGAAACTACACTGGTTCTCGCTACTGCACACGCGCTTGTCAAGCTTGAAGAAGGTGAAATTGTTGGTGACCCTATGGAAAAAGCTACTTTGTCATCCTTGGGATGGGTACTGGGTAAAGATGATATCCTTTCCAATAAGGCCACAGGATCTCAAGGATCGGAATCCGTCCAGATCAAGAGACGTTTCCAGTTCTCCTCAGCTCTCAAGCGTCAAAGCTCCATCGCTCATGTTACGACTACCGATAAGGCTTCGGGCAAGAAACACAAGGCTACATTTGTTGGCGTAAAAGGCGCTCCCGAAACAATTCGCACCATGCTTGTCCATACTCCTCCGCAGTACGAAGAGACTTTTAAGTATTTCACCAGAAACGGAGCTCGTGTACTTGCACTTGCCTATAAGTATTTGTCTACCGATGCCGATTTTGGTCAAGGTCGTATCAACAACTATGCGCGCGAGGATATTGAGTCTGGTCTTCATTTTGCCGGTTTCCTTGTTCTCCAATGCCCATTGAAAGACGACGCCATCAAAGCCGTTCGCATGCTCAATGAAAGTAGCCATCGTGTGGTCATGATTACCGGAGACAATCCTCTTACTGCTGTTCATGTCGCTCGTCAGGTAGAGATTGTTGACCGGGATGTACTGATCTTGGACGCACCTGAAAATGACAACTCGGGAAACAGACTTGTATGGCGCAGCACCGACGACAAAGTCAATATCGACGTCAATCCCGCGCATCCCCTTGATCGCGAGATCCTGCAAACCAAGGATCTTTGCGTTACCGGATATGCATTGGCTAAATTCAAGGATCTTCCTGCTTTCTCTGATCTTCTACGCCATACTTGGGTATATGCTCGTGTTTCCCCGAAACAAAAGGAAGACATTCTTTTGGGTATGAAAGCTGCTGGATACACGACTCTCATGTGCGGTGACGGTACCAACGATGTCGGAGCACTCAAACAGGCCCACGTTGGTGTTGCACTTTTGAATGGAAGCCCCGAAGATCTTACAAAGATTGCAGAACATGCGCGCAACACCAAGATGAAAGAGTTGTACGAGAAGCAGGTCCAGATGATGGCACGATTCAACCAGCCGCCACCTCCGATCCCCGTCCACATTGCTCATCTGTATCCTCCTGGCCCTACTAACCCACACTACCAAAAGGCTATTGAACGCGAAGCGCAAAAGAAGGGTCAGCCTGTGCCACCTGTTACGGGAGCTGTTACAGCGCCGGCAGCTCCACAGCAAGCACTCACTCCTCAACAACTTCGTCAAACACAAGCTCAGGCTACTGCCGCCGGACTCGCCGACAAATTGACTTCTTCTATGCTCGAGGCAGAGCTGGATGACGAACCTCCTACCTTGAAGCTTGGAGATGCATCAGTTGCCGCTCCTTTTACTAGCAAGCTTGCGCACGTTATGGCCATTCCCAACATCCTTCGTCAAGGTCGTTGCACTCTCGTTGCCACCATTCAAATGTACAAGATTCTGGCTTTGAACTGTTTGATTAGTGCATACAGTTTGAGTGTCATCTACTTGGATGGAATTAAATTTGGAGATGGACAAGTTACCATTAGTGGAATGCTGATGAGTGTCTGCTTCTTGTCGATTTCTCGTGCCAAGGTGAGTTTCCTGCATCTTGAAGTTTAGGATCTTTGACTAATGCACATGATATAGTCCGTCGAAGGTCTTTCCAAAGAACGTCCTCAACCGAACATCTTCAACCCATACATCATCGGTTCCGTACTTGGACAGTTCGCCATCCACATCGCTACCTTGGTCTATCTTTCCAACTACGTTGCTAAGATTGAACCGTAAGTTACCTTTCTGTTTCTAGGCATGACTCTAGCTAACTTTGATTAGACCAAGTGGTGAAGTCGACCTTGAAGGCGAATTCGAGCCCTCTCTTCTCAACAGTGCCATCTATCTTCTTCAACTCATTCAGCAAATCTCGACCTTCTCAATCAATTACCAAGGCCGACCTTTCCGTGAATCCATCCGCGAAAACCGAGCCATGTACTGGGGTCTCGTCGGCGCATCGGGCGTCGCCTTCTCCTGCGCCACCGAATTCATCCCCGAAATCAATGAAAAATTGCGCCTGGTCCCGTTCACCGAGGAATTCAAGATCACACTTTGTGTCCTCATGATCCTCGATTATGGCGGTTGCTGGGTTGTTGAGAATGTGCTGAAGCAGTTGTTCAGCGACTTCCGACCCAAGGATATCGCTGTTCGCCGCCCAGATCAGCTAGAGCGTGAACAAGCGAGGAAATTGGAGGAGCAGGCTGAGGCACAGGCCGAGGCGGAGAAGAATCGCAAAGTATAATGTTTCTCATCTTGGAATTTGAACTCGACCTGTGTGTTGGGTTGTGAGGTTGAGTTTTGGTTTAGTTTTTTTTTTTTTTTCTTTCTTTTCGATTCAGTTCATTATATGTATAAAGAAGGCTTCTTGACATTGTTATAGAATGTTACAGTACAGAAAAGACCGAATATTATATAATCTTATTGCTTTCCCTTTTGATTAGCCTTGTACCTTCGATGATTAACCTTTACAAAGGATACGATTAATCTACGAGACCTGAGTCTCGAAACACGTTGCTGAGTTGAATGTATCTTATTGTTTTATACATAAGGACCGATGGACCATCTCTAGTGTCTAGTAATACATAGTTCCAATATACCCCAGTACGAACATCTTGTACTCCACATGCAAAAATATATGTACAATGGATGAAGCGCAAAAAACAGATGATCTAATCCAAACCTGGTACCTCAATCTTAACCGCCTGTTTAACAACCCTATCCCTGACCGAACTTCTATACCCTTCCCCCATCTCCTTTTGTGAGTCAGAACCCGCCTGTGCTTCAGCCGGCGGATCCCATTCCCACCATTTCAAAAGCCTCATTCGTGGATACAGCACTGCTACCACACTCCCCGTGATTAAATTGATGCTCACCGGACCGTATGTATTACTATCGAGGGATTTGCGTGGATCATCCGCATCGCCTTCTAACCAGACATGGTTGAAGGGGACGATTTGCGATGGTCGAGGGCAGGGTTCTCGTGTTATGACGCGGTCTCCTGGTAGGGCGATGACTCGTTTGATTGCTATATTCTCTGGATTTGCGGGTGATCTATGTATATGGCTGTCAGTAAAGACACTTCCCACATAAGAATCAAGGATGTGAAAGGGACATACCGAAACGTAACAACCATCCCCCTCTCCAACGTTCTCGTCCTATTCCAGGGCCACAATGTCCCCCACGGCCACAAATTGACCAGAATAACATCACTTTCGGTTTGTGTCTGCTCGTAGTTTTCATTCAAATAGGGCGTCATAGACGGCCCAGCAACCCACATGAGTTGCAGTATGTGTTCAGAGAAGAATATCCCCACCGGCACGATAGGCGCAATGGTTCGAAGCGCACGAAAACTCCATCGTACTGATACCGGTAATGCGGCATAGCGAGCGCGAAATCGGCTTCGAAAGGCTGACCATCGGGATGGACGTTCTTTGTAGATCGTGAAATCGGATATGTCGATGGAGGAGGATCGGGAGGTTTTGGCCTTATTGAGAGAGGCTCTATTTTTCAATTCGAAGCGAGAGACGACTCGTGGTTTGGATTTGATTGCGCCGGGCAGTTTGGATATTATTCGCGCAGCTGTCTGCTTTGCTTTGGAGTCGGCCATTGTCGGCCGGGGAGTCGCCAAACGGCGGTCGTTGAGAGACCGATCACACCAGGCTGTATTATAGAGCTGAAAAGGTTTTAATGGAATTGATCGATCACCTCTTTGGACAATTCCAACACTCTTTCATCGTCATGGTCATATGGTGTTGTTGATTGTATCACATAATCACAAAATTTCCGATCGGCGTTATCGCGGAGGATGGCATGGAAGCTTCAGCATGTTTGCACTGTTTGCAGCATCTGTTGATAGCTTCGTTTTTAAATTTAGAACTACCTTATCTCTCTATTTCTCTTTCAATGATAGCAATAAGTATGGTTATCAATTAAGCATATCTTCGTCATATGTAGCTAATGCTCCATCTCAATCTACTATCCTACCAAAGCAAGGCTTAAATACAGCAATCTCCTTGCCTCCAAGAATAGCGAACCACAGCATCTATCTGATCACGACTTGTTCTCAGTTTCGGACTTCGACAATTCATCAAACTCAGCTGAACTCGACTGCATGCTCTGCACATCCGTCACCGAGGCCGCTTGGGAATTCGAATGCAACTCGACGGGCTCCTCGTCTAGTTCCTGATTTTTGTCGCCGCCGTCTCGGGACAACTCTTCCCAGTCCTGCTCGTCTTCGCTGACCGATTCATAGCTGTCGTCTTCATTCACGTCGACGATCACGGTATCTATTGATAAGGTCTAAGTCAGGGCTTTTGTTGATTCTCGAGAAATGGCGAAAGATTCACCGACCGTCATTGGTCTTCGTCTTGAGAGATGCGTTTGCGGTCTCAATGTCTTCGTCCGTGGGAGGGAAGTAAGCCCTGTCCGCAGTTAGTGTTTCAGTAATCAAGGTAACCCCCCCGAATGTAAATGTCATACGGCAAATAGCGTTCATATGCCCTCACATCAGCAGGCATAAAGCTGCAGAAAATAACTCGTTCGAACTTGGAGAGATTGTCCCCCTCTCTCAAGAACTCTTCAACTTCATCCAGGACTGCTAGAGCCGCTGCCTCATTCGGATAGCCGTAGACACCAGTACTGACAGCGGAGAAAGCTATCGAGCGCTGACCATTTTCCACAGCCAGTTCTAAGCTTCGACGATAACAGCTACGGAGAAGCGTCTCAGATAATTCGTGATTATCCTCATTGTAGATGGGACCGACTGTGTGAATGATTTTGGTAGCGGGCAAGTTGTATCCATTTGTGATCTTTGCGTCACCTGTACGGCAGCCGTTGAGTGTGCGGCATTCATCAAGTAGTCGATAACCTGCGGCGCGATGGATGGCGCCATCTACTCCCCCGCCGCCTAAGAGGCTTCTGTTTGCAGCGTTGACGATGCAGTCCACTTGCAAGTTGGTAATGTCGTGTCGAATGTGGGATAAGATATCATTCAGTCTTTTGGAAGGGGCACTACCCATGGTGTCCTTGGCTGGTGATAAGAGTCTGGCACGATACAGTTGTGTCAGTGTGGGGATCTCCTTGAGAGTAAGAGCGTTGGACGCCATTCTGTCAAGTGCTGGATTGAAGTCTAGGTTCTGTGAAACGTGGTCAGTAAAGTTTCGAGATTTCTTCGAATATTCACTTACCAGTCCCAGGCAACTCCTATCGATCGATGTTTAGTTCTGCTTCCGACTTGATAGGAAGGATGTAGATGATGTGCTTCTTTGTCTGATGAAACAGGGTTGGTGGGGTGTTGTGTTAATTTGTTCAATTATTGATGCTACTGCAAAGCAAATATATGACAGTGCCTGTAGTTTCTTGAAAGAAAAGGATTGCCTTTTCAAATCGTCATTGTTGTTCTATAGAATAGAGACACAGACACGTGATGGAAGTAACACTAGGCCAAAAGTAGTACCGCACTTGCATTTGAATTCTAACACTGGCTTCGATTATTTTTCTACAGAAGCGAAAATTTACCAGAGATCCAATACTAGTAAGTTATCTTTATTTATTGATTCATAGTTGTCATGACAGCCTGTCAAAAACGATCAAAGCGTCGTTGATCAAAAGATCGATCATCATACGGTCAGTGCAACTGACTCGACATGTAAAGGAGGTATGCTGGTGTAGGTCAACACCACACCATATAAGAATGGAACAATTGGTATGAAAGAGTAGAAGAGGACATGATTCAAACAGAAAATAGAGTGATTCAAGCCCGATCTGTCAACCGGAAGAAAATGCTAAACACAAAAGCGAAGAGAAGAAATTGAAGACCTGCAGAGTCAACTAAAGGAGAGACATGAACGTAACGTCTTAGGCAGGGAACGCCTGTTGCCGAACCTTCCACTGATTCAATCGTCAAATATCAATGAAAAACACATGCAAAGCACCCAGGCTACTTCACATAATGGGGGTCTTCCGTTTCTCAGCACTGGACAGAACCAACATGGGTGTCTTTCGTCGCTCGGTGGTCTGGTTCACTGAACGGTGGCCGGCCACAATGGCAGCAGTCGACGGCGGACCAACGGGGGACAGGACGTTGGGAAAACTTTCATCGCTACCAGCAGCGGAAAGTATGTACATGTTTTCCGCAGACACCCGCTCTCGCGAAGAACGATCCTTCTCCTTGATCTCAGAGCCAATGGCTCCGTTAGCGAAGGCGCGTAGGCTTCCCAAGCTAGGTTTGCTAGAAAGGCTGCCACTACCACGACGGCTGTCGTCACCATCGGAGACAGAAAAGACAAATTCAGTCTCACTGGCAGGAGTGTTGCTACCACCGCTACCATGGTTGCTTCGAGACTCGCCTCGACGCTCAATTCCCGCACGTACCAAGTTGTGGACTGCTCGGCGGCGTTGACGTGTAGCGAAGTTCTTGCTACCCTCATGTTTCGATGTAGGTTTAGCAACAAGCTCTTCGAGAGCCGGGGGACCACGCGGCTGGCGAGACGGATGTTCGCCTGCACGACCCTGACCGGGTCCAAAGGTTCCGGTCAAGGGAGTCTGAGGAAGTACAGCAGAGCGAGGGCCCGAGCCTCCAGTACGTGCCAACTCGGTGTTGGTGCGCAACCCTGGTACAAATGAGTGACTCTTCTTGTGATTGCGCCTCAGAGAATTTCCAGGAAGGGCTGAGAGCGGAGTCGTATTTGTGGGAGGAGAGGGGATATCTTTGGGTGACTCGGATCGGGAAGAAGCATGGACAGAAGACCGAGCAGATTCAGGAGGCGGGGAGACCTCAGCACGGAAAGGTGCCTGATGTTGTTGATATCCGATGGGTGACTGAATTGACTCCTGGTAGGTGGGAAGAGGGTCTTCTTCTTGAGGCGAAGGAGTGCTGTTATCAAAGATAAAGCTCTGCTGTCCGGTCATTGGATTGTAAACCGAATACAGACCCGGTTGGCCAGAAACGGGTTGGACAACAGGCTGCATGCCCTGCTGCAGCTGTTGTTGGTAAACGCTCATGCCCGGAACGAAAGAAGCAAATTGGCCCTGTTGCTGTGATTGAACGTGTTGCTGTTGAAACTGCTGTTGAAACTGCTGGTTGAGTTGATTCGCACCCAAGCTCAGGTTCTGAAACTGTTGAGCAGCAGCAGTAACGCTTAACAACTGTTGTTGAAGACGCTGCTGCTGAGCAGCCAGGAACAAGTTGGTCGTCATCAACTCAGCGTATAGTTTTTCGTCCATGCCGTCGGCATCTCCCAAATCAATTGCTGGAGGTGCAAGAACTTGCTCTGGGAGAGAGTAGAGAGGACGTCCCGCGTTGTATCCCATGTTTGTACTCTGAGAATCCAGTCCGTAAGAGTATTGAGGGAATGTCGCACCAGTAGCCGTCTGAGGAACACGGTCGTTGGTTCTATTTGTGGCGTAGCGGCTGCCTTCTAATCCAACGCGGCCATGACCCTGGAATTGCTGGTTGTATGTAGAAGGAACGGTCGCTGACTTGGGAGCGGTGCGCAAGCCAGCTAAAAGGTGAGAACGGCTGGTCCGGGGAGTGGCAACACCGGTTGCCGGACCCGTTTCATTGATAGTTGAAATTTGAGGAGGGACGCTCAAGCGTTTGATGTGTGTCCCTTTTCCTCGGGAAGCGAAACCAGTACCCGGAACGCCAAGCGAAGCGCCATTAAAGGAAGAGTTTTGAGTCATTTGAGTAAGACCGCCTGCGTCCATACTCAATATTGAAGAAATAACAAAAGCTTCGGAAATGCTGATTATGTTGTATGTGCAAGGATGCAACTCAAAGAACCGAACAGTACGTTGTTGTGATTGAGTGCGATAACAAAGAATTTGTTTTCGAAACGGGAGAGCGTTCTCGAGAAGCGAGTATCGAAGTATACCGAACGATTAGGATATTAGTAACGTTTGTCGATGAAAGCCGTACGTCAATAGCAGCCGTCAAAGAAGAAGAATCTAAACCAGAACCTGTCAACCCCAAGTCAGCAAACAATGAGGTAAAGTGACAGCGGAGAGGAAGGCGCGTACCGAAAATGCAAGACAATGACCAAGAAGCAAACGGTATCGGAGACGCGAAGAACAATGATGAATGTAGAGGATTAAAATATACAGAGAAGATACTGTTGCGTATATGCTTCGAATAAAGATTGAATCAAAGACGCGCTTCCGAGGGTTGTTTGTAGTCCTGTTTGAAACGAGACGCGGATGCACTGCAAGCCCACCTCGTCAAGAGTCGGTATTCGATCAAAGCCAAGAATGGAAACAGAAGTTCTTTTTCAAGCAACTCGAAAGCCGATTGTTGAAATATGGTATAGGCTGAAATATGTCACGTGTGCGGATGCCTCGGGCGGGAAGTTGAATGGTGTTTGATAGCTCTATTAACAACGCCGAAGAAAGCAGTAATAGTTGGACTGATGGACAGTAGTCGGTAGTGATGGGGTAATTCGAGAAGACGTCTTGATCGATAATTAAGGAAGGGTTGAAAGACTTCTTGCCTTGGTGTGAGAGGATAATAAACAAAGCGTGAGATGAAACCGCGAGAGAAAGCCTTCAGGGGAACGTCTCGGTGATATTTTTTGGCTGTTTTTGTATGTTTTTTTCCTTTTCTCTTTTCTTGATTCGACGACTTGCAATAAGAAAAATGCAGTCAAAGAGGGGGGAGAGTGAACGGAAGAAGTAAGATCCCAGGGAAAAGAAGGTAAAAGAAGAGAAGAAGAGGAGGTGATTAAGAAGAGAGATGGAGAGATGGATTGGAAGAGTTCGAGCGAGAGAGGCGAAGAAGAGCGAGAGGATTGGGGGAAATTAATGGGGAACAGCCGGGCAGGCACGCTGATTGGACCAGGGCACTAGACCCGCCAAGCGAGCCAATGAGCGGGCGGGACAGCGCGAGGGCAGGGGCCGGGCGTCTCAGGTAGACTTTGCGGTGTGCGGCCAATCAGAGGCTGCAGCTGGCTGTGATCTGTGACCATGCCATTGGTCTGTATCTGAATATCATGCTACTTATGCCTAACTACGTATATAAGTATATAAATCTTAGTAGTTGCGACTCGTCATTGTTATCATTCTGAAACCATCATGAATTCATGGGCGTTCAGCCAAATCGACGATGCGAAATCAATGCAGACTGTAGACTGCCTGTTCTTCAGCGATTGTTACTACTCAGCAAGGTGAGGGGTCGCTGTCCATCACAGCCGATGAGGTCAGCTCGACAGCCTCGAAAGGGCGATTCTCCCGTCCGATTTGTTGAAGCCCTCATCGCTAGCAGAATGATATGCATGCCATTGTCATGTCTGTATGCCCGTCGGAAGAACACTTGATGCGGCGGCCCAGCCCAATAGAAACAAAAGACTGCCGTGCCGAGCCTTACGGGGCTTGGGGACAGGCGCTGCCTCCAAAGGCTCCAATGAGCGCGCCGCATTAGCCCTCTCTTAGGCCACTATTGGTTTGGCGCTGTCAACGTGGCTCGTCATGGCAGCCATCCAGCGTTGACGATCCCACTCACCGTTGTTCTTCGACTCTTCGAGCCATCTAGTGTGGGTGGGGACTGCCGATATAGTGATCGGCCCTATCGAAGCCAAAGCACGCTGCCTAACTTTGGCTACTTACGAGGACTGCACTTTAGAACTTAAAGAGCCCTCTGAAAAAATAAATCCATAGTAAATGTCACATATCAACCATCTCTTCGGGCCTGTGCTCCCATGATGGAACTCAAAGTTAAAGTACGTACACGATAGAGAGATTTTGTCAAAGGTAAAAGGTAGCAATGGTAAAATAGAAAGAAACGGGTATCACAAGCGAGCCTGGAGAGGCATAAGCAGTGGGTAGATTGCCGGGTACAAGCTGGTAGGGATGAAGATCATACTTGTACATGGAGCTCTTCAAATGCAATGTCGGATAAATATGTATGACGTATTCTCAAGCATCAACAGGAACAGTAGGACCAGAGAGCATTGCATGTGAGGGCAGTGAGATCTGACCAGATGGACCACCCTCTGATTTGCCATTCATCCGCTCAAATTCGAGTGTATCCGCCAGCTCAGCCGACATTGGATCAAGCTCATCCTCTTTAAGACCAGTTGCCAACGCTACGAGTTTCCGGTGCATGTCTAGTTTCGTGCTGACCCCAGCATCGGCCTTTTGCTGCAGGAGATCTCGTACTGCATCTCGTCGCTCCTCCTGTGCTGACACTAGCCTACGCACAAGCTCAAAGCGCTGTAGAAGTTCCTCTGGGACTAGAGGTTCACTATTCGAAGCTGGTGCTTGCTCCTTGGGAGCTCCAACGGCAAACCGATCGGAAAGTTGTTTGTGATGGATCTGTTCAATGAGCGATGCGCAACGACTCTCGATTTCTTTGTAGCGGAGCATTTGTATCTCAAAGGACTCATTCGTGTTTTCCTGGGACATTAGTGAAACCTTCTCCTTTTGCAGGGCTTGCCGATCTTTTTCCAACTGCTCGAACAAGTCCTGAGGGGTCGTTGCGTCTCCGGCACTTTGTTGGCCGACTTTAGCATTTCCGTAAGCAAGGCTGAGCTTCCGCTGTGCCTCATCCATCAAGCGAGCTATTTTGATGGCCATGGCTGAAGTCATAGGGGACGAAGTCGGAGGCAGGTTCATAGACTTATCAGTATCCATCACATCAAGCGTCTCGTTTTCAGCTCGTTCGTTAACATAAGTCACGCTAGACGGAGCATGAGGTACGGTACGCTGAGCATTTGCCTGGTCCATAATAGCAACAGCAGTATCGCCTTTCTCATTAACCAGCTCTCCGGAACGGCGGCAGTGAAGAAGGAAAAGAGATGTCAGGCGAAAATTACCGTTCCGGGCAGCAACTAGTGCTGGTGTATCGCCATTCGAATCCTGGCATGAAAGGAGCATATCCAGCTCCTGTGGAGGAAATGTATCACGTATCTTCTGGAGTAGAACCTCGCAGTAGTAGCGAGCGCTCTTCCATTTGCCTTTGCTGCGGGTGGTTTCTGCCAAATGATGAAAGACCGTAGCCCCAAACCAGTCCCGGAACGTAAGATTATCTTGAAGCAGATTCACAAGCGAAGGCATCGTCTTTTTCTCAAAATTGTTGGTGAATAAGACTGCGCGCACAAGCGGAGTTTCCTCATGGACCGACACTGCTTGTACATTGGCACCCCGACGCAGAAGATCCTGAACAATTTCTAGGTCTCCCATGGCGGCGGCCCAGTGCAACGCAGTATTACCTTGATCATCAATAGGACGATCCACTTGAAAGTTCGCCGGTGGTACTGGAGGCTGTACTTTTGCAGCCTCCGGAGCATCACCTACTGTCATGAAATAGTCCAAAAGTTGGTCTCCATATAGTATATGTTCCTGCTCAGTCGTCGACATAATGTTCATCTCACCCATGCCACGTTTTCGTTTCTTAGAATGAGTGGAGTGTTGGGACATCGGAACCATATCCTCTTCCGCCATCATCGATGATGATTCCAACGTAGTCTGTTCAATGGATTCTTCCTCTTCAAAAGTTGATGGCGGTGGCATTTCATATTGCTCTGGAGGAGGGAAACTAGGAACACTCATTCGCGGGGCTCGCATATTGAAAGATTCCTCCTGTGTGGCTCGCTTGTTTGCGCCGGATCCTCGCGGCGCGCGTGGTCTGGAAGCAGTGGTGTGTTTCGGCGCAGGTGGCGGACTTCGATCCCCAGCAACATAATCCAGTATTGGGCGTATCTTGTCTAGAATATTATTGCGCTCGGCAAGTAAACGGGCTTCTGGCAATGGGATCCATGTTCCTGGTCGACCGGTAAGGAATGACAATCTTGATTGCAGGATTAGACCTGTGTCATACCTTGATATTTTCCATAGCCTCCCTGCACCTTTTCATGCACACCTTTTTGTACTTCACGCTCCAAAATCCGGGTCCTCGAGGGCTTATCGAACCCCGCTACTTTGAGGATATGTGTTGCATTAATCCAATCATCGGCCCTCCTCCGCATCAGGCACTCGCCCTCCATTTTGAACTCATAGACAGGAACCTGGATAAAACAGTATCATTGCGTTAGCTGGTCGTTTCTAAGGCGGACAACAACCCGGCGTGCGAACAACTCACTCCACTATATGTTGCCGAATATACTATGCCTTCAGTGCTCCCCGCCATCTTGGATTATAGCGCCCTCTCTGGACGCGGACCCTCAGGCTGACAAGAAAAAGAGATCCGTATATCGTTGTAAATAGATAAAAGGCTTCATCCAAGCACGAATATCGGCGTATGTAATTCCTCAATCCTTTGTTTCAGAGATAGCAATTTTCGCAGCCACGGTGGCTCATGAAGAACAAGGTCGGATCAAAATCGCGAGAACGCGTTCGCAGGATGGTTTGACGCGTAAAGTGTTCCAGTCAGTCAGAGAAGGCGCTAGGCTTGATCCGGTACTACTGAAACCAGCCTGAGTCATGTGACTCGGGGTCACGGGTTTCGGCGGGAAGCACCACGGCAACTTCAAATGATATACTTGCAGCCTTTTGAGAAGGGAGCAGTTCTTGTTGCTTATCACCGTGTCAACCCGACTGTTCACATTTTCTGATACAGCATGACGGTCGTGGAGTCAGTCAAAAGCCTTGCGGGCCTGTCCGACAGTGGTACGTTGCTCAATTGGAAATCAATGGCTTTCTGATCTAACAGCTTGTTTAGCCTCGCAGAAGGAAATGTCGGATGCTCGTCTTCCACTCGCATACAGAGACTCATGCGCTCACCTCCTCATTCCCTTGAACCGATGCCGTCGAGACGAGTACTATCTTCCCTGGAAGTGCGAGGTGCGTGGTGTGACGACTACTACCGATAACGGTGGTGGTCTGCTGGACAGGCTCGACAGATTCCGAAGCGCCTTACTAACATTCTACTGTTTCATCAGACCGAACGCCATACATACGAAAAATGCCAATACGATGAATTCAAGAAGCGAGTGGCTAAAATGGATGAATTACGGGCGGCCAAGGGAGGAGAACGAAGCAACTAGATATCTTACTAGCACGGTCAGCGGTAGCCGTGTGCACACCAACGATTGAGCAATATCGAATCTTCATGGTTGTGCAGCTGGAATCGAGTTGTTGATGTAAATATTATTCATCGTTTGCTGATATTGTTGGCGTTGGGATCAATCTACCATTTCTCATCGTTCAGACGAATCCGAAACATTCAAGCAGCATCCATCAATCTATGAGCCATTTCCTTCAAGTGACATTTTATTCAGAGAAGGCCGATGTTAGGGTCATGCGTTTTCATGCGAATATCTCCCTTCCAAATAAAGGTGGAAGGACCGGAGCTTATTAATATGGCGCTAAGTTCGGGCATAGAGGTAAAATGCAGTGGTGTGTCGTACTGTCTGGCAGACACCGAACGTATCAGCAATCGCGAGATCAGGAGACCTGCAGCGTCTGGCGTGAGCTTATGCAGCGCTATCTCCATTGAGGTAACCAATCATCTCGGTCTTGAAGTTATATGTAGTGCCATGATCAATTCGTGTGTTCCTTGCACGCCAGACAGGGGCAGGGGGTTGTAATTGGAGGCATATGAGATGCAGGGAGACAGACAATGGGAAGAAAGAAAGAAAGAAAGAAAGAAGAAGTTCCTCGGTGAGTAAGAGCAAACATGAAGATATCAACTTCCAAGGCACATGCGGAAAGACCCCGCCGATTGCGGTTCTTCTTTCCTTCCTGGACTACCCCCACCCACCTCTTGTCTCTTGCTTAGCAATTCAATCTTCGACATTCGACCTCCCGGAAGATTCTAGCCGGTGACTCGTGTGAGGGAGAATTGCCTGGAGAGAAAAGAAAAAAGAGAAGCATAGTGCTTTTGCAATTGTCAAGACGGCGCCTTGAGTTGAGCGGGGTAGATTGTTTACTAATCCGCGAAACTTTTTTTTCTTTTGTCAAGCTCACTTTTTGAGGACATATTTCCTCGAGGCTATTGCGCAAGGGGCATTCCTTCATTGATGTCTTCAAGATTGGTTCCTACTGTCGCTCTCTAGAAAGCTTCTTTTCCGCCTCGTCTCTGTCGACCGGATTGAGTATACTACCTCTCGGAGTGGAATATTTATGCGATGGGTTTGCTGTAACGTCATTCCTCGGAATCTTCATGCGCATACAAAATTCTAACATCCTGGAATTTGTTTAGACAACTAGGAACTGCCCTCGAATGGCCCGAGGCCAAGAAGAATGCCGATAAGGTTAGAAAATGGGGTATCGAGGTTGGTATTGTCGTCAGAAAAATGTCATTCACGAAATTATTGACACTTAGCGCCAGCAACTTCTCGCTATATGGAATAGAGCCAAGGGAAAAGAACGAGATGTGCTCCTTTGGGGAGATGAGGTGACACTTCTCCATGCATATCTGAGTATAGTTGTTAACTTGCCGTTTGGCTGGTCAGATCGAATATCTCGTCGTTGCGTTTGACGACAGCCACAGAAAAGTCCGGTTATCCCTTGCTCAAGCCGATATCCTCAAGTCGCTTGCCCGAGATGCAGCTCTATATAAGGTGGGAGGAGATGTTTCTGATATGAAAGCTAAGCAGTGAGCATATCAAGACCATGAAGTTGTACAAGGCACCTCACTAATCACTACCCCAGTGAGGACGAAACATTGCCGACATTCCACCCAGAATTTGGGAGGTTTATGTTGGAAGCCACGCCCGGGCGACCATGGGGCATCAATCTTACAGATTTGTTGAAGGTGGAATCAAATATGCGCTGGAGGTGCGATTCTGTTTTGAACCCAGTTTCAAGAACTATCAAGCTGATTTAGGCACAAAGGAGGGAAATCGCGAAAGGGCACATGGCTGATAATGAATACCCGATCACACTCACCACTTTCCCACGCCTTGGAGGACCCGAAGACTACATTCAGCCCTATTATCCCCCATCCGGCCCTGCGCTGCGTTCTCAATTCGTCCCTGATGAGATCGCTAATCCTCATATCAGATTTCCAACATTGGCTGCCAATATTAGATCTCGACGAGGTCGCAAGGTCGAAATAAATGTCCCTGTATTCAAAGATAGAAATACCCCGTGGCCGTTTAATGACCCTACAGTGAATTACGACTTGCATAACTGGCCGGAAGATGACGACGTGAGGAACGGCGCTGCCAAAGAAGGCCATGTATATATGGATGCTATGGCTTTTGGCATGGGAAGCTGTTGCTTGCAAATAACGTTTCAAGCCAAGAATATTACTGAAGGCAGGACACTATATGACCAACTAAGTCCATTGGGACCGATTCTATTGGCCCTTACAGCTGCGACTCCGATATATAAGGGTTTCTTGGTCGACACCGATGTACGATGGAATCAAATCAGTGCGGCGGTCGATTGCAGGACACCCGAAGAACTTGGTGAAAAGGTAAGCATTCGCTAGAAATGATGAATAATTGATCTGACCTTAGTAGCCCCTGAAAAACGATCGCTGGAGAATTCCAAAGTCACGATATGCATCCAATTCCACATATATTTCGCAGGATCGAAGGTTACGGAAAGAATATATGGATCCGAATCTCGTTATTGACGAAGATATCAAAAAACGATTAATAGAAGGAGGGATGGACGACTTACTGGCAACGCACTTTGCACATCTTTTCATTCGTGATCCCATCGTCATTTTCTCGGAAGACTTGAAAGAATTAGATCTTAATGAGGTCAACCATTTTGAGAACTTGCAATCCACCAATTGGCAGCATATGAGGTTCAAGCCACCTCCACCTGATAAGGATATCGGCTGGCGAGTGGAATTCAGATCAATGGAGATTCAAATGACCGATTTTGAAAATGCGGCCTTCAGTATCTTCATTGTACTCGTGACTCGAGCCATTCTCAGCTTCGACTTGAACTTTTATATCCCAATACAGCGAACGACAGAAAATATGGAGACGGCGCATGCGCGAAATGCGGTATTAGAGAAGAAGTTTTATTTCAGAAAAGACCCTTTCCCTCCTAGGTCATCACGACAGTCACATCTGCACAACAATGGCACCGAACCATCTTCTGCCGGTTCTTCTGCTACAGTCAGCGCTCCCTCATCGCCACCCTTAGGACCAGTTGATTCAGAATATGCGTTGATGAGCATAGCGGATATTATAAACGGGTCCGCAGATGGCACGTTTCCCGGTCTCATTCCATTGGTGGAATCATACTTGAACAGCGTCAATGTTGATGTTGAGACACGATGCTCATTGGCACGATATTTGGACTTGATCAGGAAACGAGCAAACGGCACACTTTGGACTGGAGCAAAGTGGATCCGCGATTTTGTTGACAATCACCCAGACTATCAACATGACAGTAGGGTATCAGAGGGTATTACCTATGACCTAGTCAAGGCTGTACAGGCCATGGAGGAACAGGAAGGAAAGGCTGGTAGTATTGGATGGCAAATGCTTACGGGTCAGAAGTGATTGATCCTCTGCAACACTAACCTCCTTTTCACCCAGACAATAAGCATCACGCTTCATGTGTTACGATCTTATCATTCTTGTCAATATTTGAACCATTTTTTTGATAGAGAGATAGAGACATGAATCAACATGTACTAGATCTAAATCTGTTCTCTATACTTACTAGTCCTTTCCCCCTCATGCTTAGGTACATAGCAGTTGACCCCGATGTTTCACGGTCGACGCATCAATTGATTGTCCCAAGTAATCCAATCCACGGCGTATACTCGGCCTACCAGTTGACATGGGTGCTAGGAGACTTTGGAAGTTAGGAACAACACATCCGACATATCAGGCATATCAAAATTTGTCCGAATCGACGGTATATCATAGTTGATGATACCTGAACAATCCGAGCTTCATCCGGTAAAATCTAAGGACCCTGGACTGTACCTAATGGTTGAAACGATTCAATGTTAACCTGGAATTGATCCCGGTATGGTTATGTATATAACACAAAGTAGCTATAAGACCACTGTTAATGTACCTATACCTGGTTCATTAGGATATTTGATCCCCGATGCTGATTACCGCATGGAAATCACATGCAAAGTGTTAGGCATCAAAATATCAAGAATGCACGTCATTCAGCTTGTTTCCCAATAAGTACAGACGCCAAATGTCAAGTTATGAGACCCCAGGCTGTCAACAGGCCTCACTGATCAGCATTCATCGGAAGATGTCAAATATCCTTGGCTATCAAATAAGTGTACACGAATCTAGAAGTGACTTGCCGTAAACCTATCCAAAGTAGGAGAAGGAAACGATGTAGTCCGAGGCCGTAGCTGTACTATACATATGCTAGGAGCCCATTGCCTGGACGTGTCCGCGGAGACTTACGGTTGGAGACAAAACTAAAAACCACCTGGCATACGGAGTACAATCGGACATGTCATCAAGGGCCATAACTTAATTCAATATGACATATTCTTATTGTCGGGGTTGATGTGACTACTCCAGCCCGCACAGACATACCTACACCCTGCCCTAGGTAATAATGAGATTCATGTGCATGGTGCAGATTTTGACGTATGCACAATGCAGAATAGGGTCTGCCAGATTCCACAAGAGGAGAATCTGTGAGTAGGCACGCGCTTCTTGATTTTGACTCCGTGCTTGATTGACAACTGTCCACTTCTTGGTGCGTTGTCGAATGGTTTCCAAAGTATGCTGGGTTCGGAATCGGTCGTTTCGTACTGAATGTATTAAGAATATAGGGCCAAAGAAACCCCAGTACAGCCCTTAGTCCGCTTACTCTGATGTAAATCTGATACCGTCAGTTCCGGTGTATCTAATGTGAACAGTTTCCTCCCACCTCTGACGGAAAAATGTCACAGGTGGGTGTGCCAAAGGCTGCATACTGCTAAGCATTTAGTTTCATAGCAAGTCAATCAACCAATAAAAGTCAGTTCAAATAAAGCAACTCTTTTACCTTTGCCAGCGCCTTGCTAGGGTCTTTACCTAAAATATAGAGACTCGATCTCATTCGCTGATGCGACGCCGAAGCAATATCCGGCTGTGAGATCGAGATGGTGTCACAGTCACACTCGGAATAAGCCGCGTCCATCTCGTTGCGTGTTGTAGCACGATCGCTGTTATCTGATCTCAACTTTAATCATAGGTCAACATCAATCTTAGATGATCCTGCTCGAAGTCGAGGGGAGTCAGGGCTTGATTAAACACTTAAGGAAGCCGTCGTTCTTTACAACAGACGCATCTCTGATTTGCTCATTCATCTGGAGACTGAAAGGCTCATGAACTAATGCAAACTGGTTTTTTGGGGGTGCTTTGATCCTCCCGTAAACATGATTCGTGTCAATGACTGGTATAAATCATCATTTATAGGCATAGCCCAGCAAGATATAACTGAACTGGTTACCTCAACGTGGAACTAGGGCTACTCGTCCGGTTTGCACAAGCGTGCGATGATCACACCTAAGATCAGTTAACACCTGTTTCTAGCACTAGGTCGAGGATCGCTTGTAAATGAGGGGAGAGTAGGAAGTTCTCCTGGTAATTCTAAAACAACCTCGGCCGATATCGCGGATTGTACCCCGATGGCTAAAGGGATACGTAGTCGAAAGAAAAGCAAAAGCAAGTCAAAAGTACTCCACAGGCGGAAATTCAACGGCGAGTAGGACGAATAGCCCTGGCCCATGCTTCGGTAACGGCTGGAATTTGCCTAGCGGTTCAACTTGTCACGAACTCCCTTGGTAGGACAGTGCACGCTGGGTTAGTCGATACGGCAATAGAACGGCCATCTTACGGAAACAATACGTACAGTACGAAGTCGACCCCTGCTTTCTTGGCCATCTATCGCGGATTGGCATTCGTGAACAGCTGGTGCTAGTTGATAGCGTTGTACGTAGTGCGAGCAGTGGCGAGTGGTGAGTCGCAACAGTAGATAAATCTAGTTGAGAAGAGTGTTTAACTTGTGACAGGTAAAGTGTAAACAACCGTTAAACGGAGTACAGTGGATCCACTGTGATCTGGATCAACGGCTGTCATCACCTAACAAGGACAAGCGTCTATGCAAATCCTGATGCTCTGTGAGCAGGTTGAGAGCTCATATTTTCGTGCTTTGTCTATGGCCGCTGCTCCCTAAGTCCTAGTCATTGATTGTCTAGATTCTTAGTAAAGTGGCGCCAACGGGAAGATTCTTAGTGGCGCCGTCTTTGATGTATTGTAATTGTAGCCATGTGTAAGTATGTAACAAACAGCCAGTGTCAGATTGAATTCAGGTGTCGAGTAAGGTTTCTGATCTTCAAGTGATGATCCGGTGTGGGTGCGTCGTAGACGATAAAGGAACATATTTCAAAGACAACCGATACAAAATGCCATGAAAGTTGATGAAGTCGCGTAATCGATGTGCTGTCTGAAATGCTCCATCCCAAAGGCTGAAAATTGGCTTGTAGGACACACTCACTATGATTGCTCCACTTGCGTCTTAACTGAACAGTTGATCTAGGCTCATAGTCTCAGGAAGGTGTTTCAGACCATGTTTTATCAAGATTGTTTTAGATAGATAGCAATATACCCGGTGATAAAGTGAGACTTGCGCTGGTTGTTATGAAGATCAGGACTGTACAGTGGTGTACATGCGTGCTTCGTACATAACTATTCCGAAGTGTCTTCAGCATGGCAAGACGTGTCCGCAGGATTGCAATCTTCTTGCTAGATTCAAGTACGTAGCTCTGTGTGTAAAATTGGCGGTCGTTCCAGGCAGTCCGACGCAAGTGATTGGGTGTTGGGACAGGTATCCTGAGGCTTAACAGACCCATTATTGCTGTCGTGGCTGGGAGGGACTGTGGAACGGCGAAAGCTCCGTGAGAGCGGTTAAAGTTGCAATTGTTGGTATTTTTTTACCATCAATCTGCTCACACTAGACTCGAATGTGTATGGCCTAGTAATCTGATACAGACGCGTACAAGATTGTCTTCGAGAAAAGAAAGGGTTCCACCGCATGAATTGCTATGCCAACCAATCTGTATAGTAAAGAGGCAAAAAGCCCTAGCTCGGCGACCATGGCGTAACCCGAATCTCAAACTCTCCGAGTAAAATTGAGATCTTCTAACGGCCTAGGCTAGACAATCGCATGTTTTAGAGCGACATATGCCATAGTCGAAAAGTCGAAACCAGTACTGTGGTAGTTATGCGAATGTAATAACTCGTTACTTTCGTAACGTCTTCCACGAGACTTGATTGGGATGGTATTGAACTTCTTCTTCCATACGTTCGATGACTTCCTTGAACTGGTAGTTCCTGGGCTTTAGTCTCTTCTATCTCGCTCGGCTAATTTCCGAAATAGATTGGAAAAGAGAGGCGGTAATGTCAAGACAGAAGATTCCGGTAATTATTACCCATCGATCGATCGATGGGTTCGGTGCGTGCACGGTCAGCCATCAGCATCCCAGTAGACGGCCCAGGCGCCAGCGTCTGGAGTCGAAGGTTTGTTAAATTAATGGCAGATTTGGCATCATTATTAGTGGTTGGTTGCGCAGTAGAAGCCTTCTAGCCTCTCAAGGGCACAAGTACGGACACCTACGAAGTAGTGACGATTTTCCTGTCTTATGATAACAAGGTTAATAATAAGGCAATATTACGTATGTTAAATGAGATCAAGGACGGACTTACACCGACTCGGGAAGCGCATTTAAGCTAGATAATAAATGATGGTGTTATAGTTTCCGGCGCTCTTTCATGGCAATGTTTTGTCTTCGAGTCGAGTCGACTGAGACAAGCAAGACGGGATGAAACTTCCCACATGGCGTCAAGACCCAAGTATAACAAGGAGAGTTAAGAAGACTGAGAGTTGAGGTGATACTTGTAAGGGAAGTTGATGGCGCGGGATCGGGAGACGTATTACGTGTACGTACTGTAACTGCAGTCACGGCAGGAGCTTCCTGGAGAGCGGCCGAAACAGGCAACTACCTACTAGTGCAGCCCTGGTTGAGGAAGGAGCTTACCCGAGTTGGTGACACTTTTCGCGTAAAGTTACTCTGCGCCTTCCTGGTACTCCGTACCTCTGTGGAGGTTTTGCACCTTCCCGTGTTCCAGCTAGAAGACCCAGCAGATAACGTTGGTAATTTTCAATTAGCACTCACTAGCGGAGGTCTCCAGTCATCAGTCGGGAAGACTCCGTGATACTCGCCAAGACTTTAAGGTCCCCATACTATGGACCTGGATAGCTTTTTACCCAATACAGAATCTACCGCTTCAACAAAGTTATCCGATCAAACTACGGTGTACAAGATCGGAGGCACAGAAGCGGCACGAGTGAGATTATGGATAAGGAGGCTGCGCCCAGCTTCGTACGACATGCTTCCTGCAGCTTGTCCTTTCGGGTGAGCTTCCAAGGTCTTGCCCCTGTCTTCTATACCCTATACTACTCACCTTTATAGTTAAGTTAACGGGACGAGCTTTCCTCTTTACGACATGATTCATACGCTTCCTTTGTCTCTGATACGCACCAAGTTCCAGAGAGTACATGCTGAATTCGATCTGCTGTATCCACTCTCACCGACTCGCAGTCTGGTTGATATCTTGAGATCCCGAATCATACGGTCTGGGTGGATTTAAGATTGCGTGTTATTCTATATTCTACAATTTCCTTCCTGAAATTGTCAAATATCGGTGGTTCAATCGGATGCCGTGTTGCGTGTTTACGGATTTTTCCGCACTTGTGATTCGGGCTGGATGCAAGATCCAGTCTTAGTGAAGATGTGGATGTGATCATGCGAAGAGCAGATCCGGACGCATGCTGCCGACGAATCGGATTGACTCGCGATTCTTGAACCTGTTGGTTACGCGACTTGGGATTGCTGACATCTGATGCAGCGAGGATGATCGCAAAACAGGGCATCAAGGATAAGTTTGAACCATAACTACGTATGTGTTATGTAGGGAGAAGTCCGACCTTTGGGAAAGTTTTCTGCAGGTTCCCGTGTTCTAGTAAAATCCGAAAAAGGTCAAGATCAAAACATGGGAACAGTTCTTAGCTGGATAGCTTGTAACGGTCTCACAAGCGTAGATGATCAAATCATGATGGATCTCTTGGGTCGATGTCCACCTAGTCACTGGTTAACAACTTAACAAGCGCGTGACTGCCGCTCCGTCGGAAACCAGTACCAATTGGGCGGTTCGCAATTTAATTGACTGCCCATGCAACTGTCGTGGTCTGACAGATGTACTAGGAGCGCGGGGCGGGTTGTGATCTGTACATCCCTGATCCTGGTAGTTGTTAGGGCAACTGTGCCTTCTTCCCGAGGTCATAAGGATCCGGTTTCCTTTATTCCTGAGGAATGAAAAGGGGCACGCAAACGATTGATAGGATTTTTGTCCAAAAAAGGTAAGAAAGAGGGAGAACCCGACTGAGCGACTGCATCTGCCGTGTCGATCCTTTGAAGTTTATGCCTAGACTGTTGAACCTGATCAGGAATACGGAGTACTGGGCCTGAAGGTTAGACGTATTTTACTGATGGAAGTTGTATGGCTTTGAGAACCGTGTACGGAGTACGTATGTTTTCATATGCGCTAAACATGATAAGCTCTCTCGAGGCAAAAAGATATCGGACAACTACTCCGTACTAAGTAGATTATATTAATATTAATTTGATATATAGAAGGCGGAAAAAATCTAAAAAAAAAAATTGCACAAGGCAAGGGGCTAACTGGGAATCGAACCCAGGACCACTCCCACCCTAAGGGAGTATCGTACCACTAGACCATCAGCCCGCGAGGTTAGAAGAGCGCATTTTAGACACTATCATCTATTCTGATCTCTGGGTAAATGTTCGGGAAGGAACGGCTGTAAGAACATCTTCAGAATTTGCTCAAATAATTCTGTGTGTCTGCTGAGTGATACATTTCGGTCATCAGGCTCTCAAGCTATTAATGTAACTACCAAGATCTATTGACCAACTTAGCATGGAGTATGGCCAAGTTCGTCGTCAGCCACATCGCCACATGGCGAGACGTTGTTGCGAGTTTGCCAAGTTGCAACTTGCTTTTTGTTAGTTCTCCACATGGTTCAATGTCGGACTTATCTCGGGCCCGGCAACCACGAGATGCATCAAGCGTCCAGAAAAGAAAAGAGAAAACAGACGCTGCGCGATTTAGTTTCGCGTGGTCTGTATCGCTTGATTAAATCTTCCCAGTTAGAGTTTGCACAAAGCTTCGACAGCGGACAAAGCGTACGGAGCAGTCGCTACACACCATGACGGCTGTTGAGATACTTTGGGAAGTTGGTAACCCGCCATTCTGTCATGCTAGATCGAATCGAAAAAAAGCGCGGACTGTTGGCTGGCCATTACATCATTTCCGTGGCCCACATCCCCCTTGTCCTCCTTAGTCCTTACCATAAGTTACGTGCTACTCGCACTACGACGGATACCGTAGTTAGTCAATGGTCAAAGGTGCTAACTAACTTAACGACGTAGGTAGTTAATCAAGATCTTAATTAATTTCACACGGTGGCCATCACTTAAGCACATAAGCGCGTCTTAAGTCTGTTCGGACAACGAGATCAACAGCACTGATTTTGTACGGTACGGTAATGCCTATGGTAAAGTATGGTCATATCCGAATTGAGCTGGCTGCCTCATGCCCCAGGCAAAGATACGGTATGTACGGTAGTCCATCAGCCTAGCCAGCCGTTGCACTTGCACTGCATCCTGGAGATCTCCGATCGTTTCGGTGGAATACATAACTTACCTGCTGGGTTTGGAATGAGCCTGCATAAGCCTTGAAAATTTCGCAGACGAAGAGTTGATTAAAAAACAAGCCTGGAACAAACAGATACGATCCGACCAACCATTGGTCGCGGTTGAGTCCTGCAGCCAATCGCCGGGCTGGACACTCGCCCCTCACCCCCCTTTGTGCGGCCCGATACGTAGATTAACTAACAGATGCCAATCGAGATTTGAGATGCATCATCAAATCACTCGACCGTTTCACTTCGACTCGATCGCCTACGTATTTGTAATTACCTACGTATTGACCGCGGCGTCCAATGGGCGTCGTGCAGAGGGATCGAGATTCGATGTGAGATATGATACCAACGGCTGCTCCTTTAGCACATGTTGGTGAATTCTGATTCGATGGATGATCATGTCGAGTACAAGCATATAACAGCAGTATTATAGTGCGTTCACCGACCAATCCGCACATCGGCGAGAACAAGAAAAGTCAAACTGACGCGGTCGCTCATGTTACTACTGATGTACACTTATGTACAACGAGGTACTGATCTGTCTGTACTCCGTAATGAGGAATTAAATACTACAGAATTACCATACCGTAGGTAAATGCAAGTGGATCACGACAGGATGAAGCTCATTTGGCACTGAGGGGTCTTCCGGCTCGATACATGGGATTAAACTGGGTCAGTGGTCCAGCGCACGATCGATGGATCTCTTCTTCTGTTTCTCTATTTCCCGTTTTCTCGACGGAGTAATTTGGAATGCGGGTGCCCACACTGGCACACACCACCTTTGACTTTCGAGAGTTTCTGACTTTCTGGCCATTGGCAAAAGCGCCTCGCGTGGGTCAGCAGCCAGGGTTAATCGTCCACGCGGGCACCCGAGAGAGTCAAGTCGATGTTTTTAGTATAGAGTAACGGAGCTGTACTAAGCACTTACTAAGTAAGTGCTCCGTTTTTACCCTCTTTAATTTCTGTTTTGCCCTTGGATCCCTGTGCATTGTGCATACTACTATGTACTACGTAGTTTCGCCCGGGACTAGTGTGTTCTCCGTCTCTTGCACTGATCAACTTAAATTGCCATCCCTATGGAGATTGGCGGCGGATCGTGGCTGTTGCTTGAATGGGAATCTGACGGTATGTACGCCGTCCAGAATAAGATTACATGTGTGTACAATTACATAACGATTATGTTCTCCCTCTGGTTTGACTTTACAGAAGACAATTATGCTAATCCGTTAAGTTTGTTCTGCGATACCGCGCATAGTACGGAGTATATACCCCATAATGACAAGTATCTAGCCATGGATTGCAAGTGGAGGAGAAATTGACTTTGCAGCGCACAGTTCTTGCGCAGGCCTGTCTTTCGGGGAATGGACGTCCTTTGGACACCAGTATCCAGTATTGAAATCCATGGAAGCGACACGATGCAGACGAGATGTATGGATCTTTCCCTTCGTGTATCTGATTTTTCATAGACGAAGTAATTAATACTTGTGTATTAATATAGTACCTACGTAATAATAACTTACCCAACGATACGAAACTGACGAGAAATGGAAACACGTACGTACGGACGTACTAAAAAGAACGCGCTAAACATTAGGTTAGCAGTGACGAACAAATCTTTCTCCAATCTCCGCCCCTGAGGTTCCATCGTAATTTGCTCCACCCGAAAAATGATCCTAGCCCTGGCCCAAATGGCAAACTCCACAATTAGCGCACAATCTAGAGATCCGCAATAATCAATTTCACGGCCGGTACAGATACAGATTACAGGCATGGTAATTTATATGCAAACTAACTAACTAACTTACCTACGTACTAACCTTAGCCGCTATGGACTACGTACTTGGATCTTATCATGAAATTAGACAAGAAAAACAAAAGAAAAAAAAAAGCGGAACCCCCATTCCCAAGCCGTAATGTCAAAGTTGGCTGTTGGTGAGCGAGGATAGACTCAAGAAAGAGGAACAGAACGTACTAGAGCAGGAGGCGAATAACAAAAGAAAACGCGAAAAAGCCAAGGCGATAGTAGTTACCAGAGACGCAAGAAAGACATTCACCCATCGAAGTGGACCATTACTACTGCCATTATTATTTCTTTTTTCTTACTACTTACTACGTATGTACTACTGGATACAGCTTGGACGGGCTAGTTTACTTAGTTTGTAACTTTGTTATACTAAGCTACGATCTCTCTCCACGCATCTGAACGGCTCAAAACCCACCAGTGGTCCGCCTTCCCGTCCACAAGACACGCTCCTTCCTTCTCTCTCTCTCCCTCCCTCTCCTCTTTACCTCTCGCATCTCAAAAGGGAAGGGGAAAAATCAATTATCTTCCTTCTCTCTCTTCTTTCTCTTCCCCCCCTCCCATCACATTCCTCATACTTCGCCTTTCCCTGGTTCTTCTGATACTCCCGAGATTCCCTTCCTCCTTCTCGCCTGTCGTCTTACTCCCCCTCGCGTCGGCTGCTCGATTGCGGCGCCCCTCCGGAGATACATCATTCACCCGATACGAAATATATTGAGAGGATATTGAATGGGACTTCCCGAAGGAAAAGAACTAAGCCAGGAAGCAAAGACAAACGAGAAAAAGGAAAGGTTAACAGGCGGAATCGGAAAAAGCGAAAGAAAGAAAACACAAGAGGTTTATTGCATATTCGGCCAGCAAAAAAAAACACCAATACATACGTACTACATACTACATCTACATACTACATACTACAAAGCCATCCCACGCGACATTGGCTTAAATCCCTTGCATTGGCACTCCCGCTGACCCCTCCAACCACGTCCGTTGCTCACATTGCCGGCCTTCAAAAGTTCGGTGCATCGCGATTGCACGTTAGCTAATTCGAGATCACATCTTGAGTCGAACGAGATTGATATCTGATTTGTGGGTTTGTCGCATCTCCTCCTTTGTTGTTGTGCTCTTTTCTGTTTGCCATTGTTGTTGCGGTGGTTGTCGGACTGCCGATTCGATCACCGATCTCATTCTTGCGCCCATTTGCTCTCCTGTCACCAACGCTTGGCCATCGGCTAGATTCGCGAGATCATAACGGGCGAACAAGAGATCCTATCCGCCACCGTTCATATTTGTCTATGACACTTTAAACTTACACCTTCACTGAGTTGTTCAATAGACGTGGATGAGTGCCGAGATTAGGATCTGATCGCAAACCGAGGTTCGTTCCTGGCGCTTGGTAAAAGAGATCTGTTGGCTTTTTTCTGTTTCTGCATGCTTGTCAAAGAAAACATTGACTAACGCGTTGATTTTCAATTCTACAGTCCTTCCTCGTCGACATTTTTGTTTATACGTATTTCTTCTTTCTTCACAACGCAATGGCGACAGGCGTCAGTGTCAACCCTGCCCCAATTGGGGCCCCCTCAACAATGTATCCCGGTCCTTCTCATCAGTCTTATCCAACTCCTACCATGTCCTCGATACCGCCGCGACTGCCCGGTCACAACAACCCTCCACACGCTTTGCGAAGATCGATGGATTTAGACCAAGAACCGTCTCCAGTCCAACCGCCTCGACAGTCATTACCTTCCATACACGAAGCGCTCGGTAACGATAATCCTCTTCCCTACCCGGGGCCATCCCCTTCGGGTCCTCCGTCGCATCCTCATACAGCTCCGAATTTGCTCTCTCGTCCCAGCACCGAAGGTCCAGCCGGTCCACCCAATCCTTTCTCTTCGAGTAATAACTCTAACCCCGCGCCATACTTGCGCGAACCGCAATACAATTCACAACAAGGTTCGACAGCCGCGGCGGACCAACAACGGGTCAGTATGGTTTCATTGTCCACCCAAGGTTCTCGAAAAGAATCTCTTCAGTCTCTTTCCGGAAAGTCCCCCACCAGCAGTTCAAAAACTGCTCCGACCACGATATCTCAAGGTTCCGCACCCTACTCACCAAATAGCTATGGGTCTTATCCGTCACAACCTTATTCCTGGCCGTCACAGCCACCGGCACCATACGATGGTCGCGCTTACAATGGAGGTCCTTGGAAACCGAACGTAGACGAGAAGCTTGGACACCGGCCCGGTATGCCACCACATAGCGATTCAGTGAAGCGACAATTTGACTCTTACGACGTCGAATCTTCCTTGGCCGAGGTGAGTTTTTTCTTTACACGTATTACCGTTCATAATTCCAGAAGCTGGAGACTAATTGTAATTGAAGATCATCGACGGATCCACCAAAACACTCGACTTCTCCAGACACTACGCTTCAATTGCCCACCAAAACCAACGCTCAGGTCCCATTCTGGGAACTTTACCGTCCTTACATGAACTCGATGATTTAATACAGCAGCAGCAACGCAATCATGACGCTCTTCTGCGCATTCGCAACGCTGTCGTGAGCCAGGAACAAGCGCTAGCTGAACAAAGAGTCCAGCAACGCCATCCCAAGCTTGAAAACGGATACGATGATGAGCATGTAGGGTTATACCAAGATGGGTTCAAAAGCCCTGGTGGATTTACCGGAGGTGATGCAAAGAAAAGACGAGGCGTAAGTTCACATCTGCCATTTCGATTACCTCCTTGGACTAGGCTGCTAACGGATATTTCTCATATAGAAGGCGGCTCCTCCAGGACGATGCCATAGTTGTAATCGGGCTGAGACTCCCGAATGGCGCCGCGGTCCAGACGGCGCTCGCACTTTGTGCAACGCCTGCGGTCTTCACTATGCTAAGCTGACTCGAAAGATGGGGCAAAACAAAGCCGCTGCCCTAGCGTCGAACCTTAAACCAAAAAGTCTTGATTCCTCGTCGCCAGTACACCGATGATATATGGCCAAGTTTTCACTATATAATCATTGCCATTTTCCTAATGTTTACTTACTTGTTTTACTGTTGAACGGCGTTTGAAGAGATTGGATTGCACTAGAAGTTCCGGAAAGAGCTGGCGGAGCTGGCGTTTTGTTCTTTTTCACAATTCATACTTGAGACTTGTATCATTCCTTGTGTTTATTCTCTTTGCTTTTCTTCTACTTGACCCGCTGGTATTCCCCCTTGACGTTGATGGGCGTTAAGTTTTTCCTCATTTATATGTTTGATTTGACCATGCTATATACATATTTCTGTTACTATTTATATGCCTACTATTATATATCCATTCGTGAGAAATACGGCTTCGTGCTAAAGATGATCTGAATTCTGGTGCCTGTCACTTTTGATTGTGATCCATTTAGCTTTATGCGGTTTTCTATCATCATGCTTGATCTGATCTACATTCCTCGAAATGTTCCTCGAGCATACCACAAGTGCTATTTTGACAGAGACCAATAGAGAATGTCAACATTCTTCGGGACCCTTTTCCGGTGAAAACATACTACTTAGTACTTACATTTCCATACATCCCCAGACCCTAACTAGATTGACACTTGAGCTCCATCAAGGGCATTTCTTCTTGGGCATCACATTTTCAGAACCCCACCAATGCATAGAAATATCTGCTCTATCTAGCTTTCCACAAACTTACATACACATAGCTGCATCTGTATCTACCTTATAGTGGGGGCAATATTTCTGACGATCTCAATTCGAATGTGATAGACATGCCATCCCATGCACCGAGAACGTTAATACCATCTCTTGACATGGGACTAACCTTGGAAGTATCTGGTTGCTGTCGATCATTGAAGATAGCAAGTGCAAACGAACCCGATCGTGACCATCAATTTGGTATCAAACAGTTGGTATCCAATCGATCCAGGAGGTCGATGTTAATAGTCCGGAGCAGTGTAGCGATTATCGAACAACGGTGCTAAGAAGCTTGACTCATGAAATGTAGATCAGTGTGTAGATCTTGTATATGTGCCTAAAAGGTTGAATATGTGAGAAATGCAACGTTGAGACTGTCTACAAGTGGCAATTGTCCTAGGAGCTTATCTTGCGTGTGTGCAAACTTCTGTCTAGAAGTCGACGTATCCATGCAAAAGTGGATGAAAAATGCAAGGTTACCCGATATATAGAACCTTACTCGTCCCTGATCTTCCCACGACAGTCGGATCTCTGGCACTGTGCTGGGCTGGCTTGCGCATCTACAGATCAGATCTTCGAGACTGTGCATGCATACCAGATCCTCCAACCTAGTTAGGTAGGTTTAGTAAACCACTCAACTTCGCATAATATTGCTTTTTAAGTGACTAGAGCCAACCAGGAACCCAGATCCAGCATATACTACTGATCATTTGACTTCAATAAACAAAATCTTCAATTTAGCACGTCTTCATTCTAGATTGTCGTGTAGACCGATCGCGGTGGTACTTGTAGGTTCAATCCAGAGAAAACTCTGAAAACGCCGCCACGGGCCCTAATTCGACTAAAACGTATGTAAAAAAGAGTTGCACTTGCCATCGATGTAGCTGCATGATAATAAAGAGTCCTGTGCATCAATTCATTGGAACAATGAAAAATTGAAATCATGAAAAAGCAATATGTACACACCCATCCAATTGAATTGTCCTATCTTGTAGCTAGATGCCCGAACGAACGAACGACTTTGAGCTAATGTATGCCAACTCACCTAATATTGACATTGATATCCGCCACAATCTGAGAAATTTGCCTTTAGTATCCCAAAATGATAATGCTGGATTGTCATGCACTGTTTTGTGGGTAGTGGTTGCATTCACATAAACGCGATAACCCTAAAGATATCTGTCATAGGTCAAAACCCAACATTTGAAACCAACATGCAATGCAGACGCCAGATTTAGATCGAAATTTCAATGTACGTACTATTATTGCGTCCCGAAAATGCCCGTGGCTGACAAAATCTAGATCATGAGATCTTATTCTTGATACGGATTGAATTTTCAGCTGTGTTGTACCGGTACGTAACCCACGACTATGGAATCCTTTCATGTTGGTTTCCGAGTCATGCGTATATAGTAAATTAGAAAGGGGGGGAAGAGACCTGGAGTAGAAAAATAACGGGCGTAGTTCGCGGCTCGGCAACCGTTCGGTACGTACCGCAAATTATGTCTCTCGTATGAACCAATAAAGTAGAGGTTAGTAGTTAGTAGTTACGCTACAAAGCGCGCAAACTCCTGCGAGAAGACTTAATTGTAATTGTCTTTGCTTTTTTTCATGCGCGCGAATTGTACGGTATCTTACCGAACGAATGAGAGGGGAAATTACCGTCTGGCTGTTGTATGTAGTACGTGCCACTACGTGGTACCTACAGCCGGAAGCGATCGTAGTCTCGACATGGAACCCGGCTGCTTCCTTGCAATTCACTCAGATCCTGTAAGATTTCCTTTTGGCCCCTATAGCCTACTAGCCTCTGCCTTGGCTCCTGAGAAAATGAATAAAGAAAAAGCTTGTTTTGTTGATTAGTTACACTGTTTCTTGTTTGATTTCTTCGTACATAGTCCCGTAATCTGTACGTACGTAAGTAATCCAATCGAGATCGTCGTAATGCTTGTTATCTGTATTCGTATTACTTAGGGGTGGTCTCTGAAATCAGTACGTACTTGAGACAAACCGTTGCAACTACTCCGTACGTATTCGATAACCTACTTCCTTATTCAGCGTAGATCTGCGGTTAGATGAGTCCTGATCTCGTGGCTGGCTGTTGACCCCGACAAACTTACGATGTGCTTAAACGATTAAACTAGTTACGACCTCGGATTAGAACCTTCTCGCTTGGGATATGATCAGCACTGACAGTCTATGTACGTATGTATGTAGCGAATAGGTGCATTGCGTAAACCTTAACAATCGTTACGAAGAGTTTAATTCTCGTCATTCGATTACCGAGAGGTCCCAGTGCGCCTACCGCAATATTCTTTGTATTCGTAAATACTTCCTCCACATCGACGATAGATCTACTATGAGGCGTAAGGTTCGCACCACAATCTTTGAGTAACTACTAAGTCATCTCCGCGGTGTAACAATCAACAAAGCGTGGCCAATTGCCGATGCTAGGGGCTCAGCTCAGCCGTTCTGTCGATCGATCAACTAGCTGCTGCCAAGAGCCGAGACTAGATTGAGATGAGATCTCGATTAGTGGCACACAAGTTCCATCGCCGATGAGCATAATACCCGATCTGGCTACCTGCTCCGGTACGTAAGATGGTATTCTTACCGTACGTCATTACAATACACCGTTGTTAACAGTTCGTTTTCGGCCTTGTGTACGATGATGTATCATGTCGCACATTATGTCGTAGTAGTACGTATATCAATACTCCCGGAGGTACACACATGATCGGTGATCTGCGAAGTTGACAATTTGACAGATGTCAGTTATTGAGTTAAAGAGATAGATCATATCTCATGACTTGTGCATATACGAAGTCAATCTTGATTTATTATTCGTCGAGTGACAGGCGTTATTTTGTATTTGACTTTGAATGTTGGTATTCGAAATGCGGTAGCACGGTTCCTGCTCGTGTAATTTAGAAACGGAAGCTACGTGCTCCGTACCAAAGTTTGAGACTGAACCGAGGGAAGCATGCTTCCTTACTATCCTTGGGCTTAGGCCTAAGAAATCGGTCGGGAACCGGCACCTTACAGAATATGTACATACATACGTACGTAATACATAATGATTCGAGAACGAACTTGGTATCACAGCAGGGATCGCCGATATGCTTTGTGGAGATTCGCAGAATCGCAGGCCATAATACGAACATGAAACGCCAAGACGGATAAATCTTACCAAGTAATTTCATGTGATACACACATCATCTGAGCGTACTGTATTTCGTATCTTACAGAATTACACATCTTATATACTAGGTATTCTGTAATTCATCTCCGTACTGGATGCATCGTGGTTTGAATGTGCATATTTTCTGCGTGATGTCGATCTTCTTTTGTTGATAAGTATTGTCATGTACACTAGAGAAGACACTGCGAATTATCTCCTAGTCATTCGTAGCATCTGGATTCCCTTTTCCAACACGTAGGAGTCAAAACCAGTTCGATAGACAAGACATGAAGTCGATATTGATAATATGCAGGCTTACACTTCAAATGCTACGTCCATGTATTTTTTGGACACGTACTAACTAGTTTCTCTAGATAGTCTGAATCTCCTTCCAACAGTTCACGTGTATTATGCGAAACAGGCGACAGCGGTCTAGCGACCAACATTGAGCGTTGAGGCTCCAGATATTTCGGTACCATTTTACCATCGGCAGAACGTACCGAAGACCGTATTTATGAGGAACTCCATCGCACCTTTTTAGTCTGTCGTTAGGTTACCAGACTTACAGAGTGGGCTGCGCAGTGGATTTCTCTTCAGAACAAATGTCTCCTGAATGCGTTCCGAATGTCGTCCCAGCGTTGAAGTCAGAAGGACTCCACGGCGAGGAAGGGATTCACATATGTTATGAGTCATGATACTCAGGGCTGGATCTAGCTAAGGGCCTTATTTTAGAGGCTCTTCAGTATGATCAGGTGGAATCACCTAATAAGCTCTGAGGAGTTCTCTGAACACTTCCACTAAGTTTCGTTTAGCGTTCGATTCAGCGACAATGCAGTAATGAGTTTGAATAGTTACGAGTTTCCTATGATTTATTTTGTACCTGATTATCCCTTACCGATTGGTAGTTTTAGATCTACATCGGCCTATCAAATCGAAGCTCCATATGGTTATGTTAGATCGCTGAAAATCAACGCGGCTAGAGCCTAGCGCTCCATTTTGATTGTCCAACACATGGTGATCATGGACGCATCCATGGATGTAAGCAAGAAACGAACATTTTCATTGCATCTATGGAATAAATTCGTATCCCTATTTGTCCTTGTCATAGGCTATTGTTGTACGTACGTACGTACGTAATTTCAACTCCGTACTCCCCACTCGTACATACAGCATACTCCGAATCATCGAAGAAGTTCCGTTTGAATACGAACCGCAGCATTGGTTCCGCTAATTGTGAGACTATTGATCCCCGGTGTGGGTATTTTAAGTCAGCTATCAGCAAATACAGAAGAGTCGAGCACTCCGTACTCGTAGTGGGAGTTTTCCATATCATTCAAACTTTTATGGTGGAACCGGATGCTACGGGACTGATTTAGCTTATTGTATCTCGATCTCGAGTACGACTATTGAGTATGCACATGAAGTCGGCATATGGAGGAAATATCAATAACCACTAGTGAATGCTTGGCCCTATTGCTTTGTCGTGGCTCAGCAATTCTGAGTTATTGCCGAATTACAGATGTATGACAAACCCTTTGGCTCGATTCTGTTCGTACGATACAACTCATTTTGGACATGGGATGAGTCTGAGAACAAAACCCATGCCTCCGTTTCCTATTTTGGCAGGTGTCAGGCCGCGCGAGTCACGGAACGTCTTCAAGATATCTTCAATTACAGTCATTTGAGACCCCGCATCCACTTCATTCTTGAGAGGTGAATCGAGATTCGATCGCATCCCATAAAATTCTCGTCTAGACCCTTTGTTACCGGATCTTTTAACCGGTCCTGCGGGTGTTTCCGTGGATCAGATACCCTAATTTTACATACTTTTGTCTAGTTAGCACTTAAGGCATACAGCCGACCTCCCTAACTATTTAAAGACACTCATCGGCGATGACCGCAAGTCAGTGCCTGAGACTGATGGGGTCTTTTGGTGACCAAATCTTCAGAGTTACAAAGTGTGTCATCAAGTTGCATCTAAACTTGCGCTTAGATGGACGACTACCTAAACTAGTGCATGTAGAAGACCGGCCGCCCTATGTTTGGACCTCGGCGTAAACTGGCGAAACAAATACTAGTCGTTATTCCATCTACTCCGTATTCAGTCTTGGTTTAAGGTGCTTATTCTACGGAGTACTCTGTAATAATCTAGTCTGTAATTATCGGGCTACACCTTGTCCCCTTCCCGCGGAGAGCAAGTAGGTCCTGAAGATTGTCACTTTAGGGTGGCAGAGATAGGGCTAGGGCTAGGGCTAGGGCTAGAATCAACTACACGTTTAGGGTTACTGACTGTTGTACATGAAAGCAAACACGCAACTTTGTATTCAACTTTTGTAAATGAGCAATCATCAGGATCTTGCTCAATCATAATTACATATAACAGCGACGAACGTCATTTGTGTATAGGAAATAGAGAGCTGGACAATAGCGTAATGGAATAAGAAACGAGGTATTTTTATCTCTTCAAACACAAAAGAAAGTCGACAGTAGTTCATATGTAGTACGGTTGGAATGAAAAAGAGAAGGGGGCTTCAACAGATTGATGAATTGCTATTGCAATGCACCAGACGGCATAGGATTATTATATGCAATAGACACAACGTACAATTGCTTGATGACAACATGTGTACATGGTCCAGATGTCATGAGCATGTAGGTTGCAGTATCATTGCAGACCACATTGAAATAGGTCAAGTAAAGCCAAAAAAAAAAAAAATGGAACTGCTAAAGACTCGAAAGACCCAAGCCACTATACGGAACGCCAAAATTTCGATATCAGGGGCCGCATGAAGGGCAAGCAAAAGGAAAACGAACAAATGCAGAGAAAGCAGAACGTCGCTAATACTGAACGGTGAAAACATAGTCTCCCACGAAACTCGAATAAAAGCAAAACCCAGATCAACACCAGTGCAGGTAGGTTAGCAGCCCACACGACAATGCAAAGTGAACATGAACAATTAAAGAGACATAGGTCAACTGTTCCTAACTCGCAAATACGCGGTCATTTTCGAAAGCATGGAGTGGAAACAATATTAGCAAGTCTAAGCGCAAGAGACATTTTGATATACACATAACATAGATCGGTCGTCAATAACATTAGATGGTTAGATCCATTCGGTATTCCAAGATCAAAAACTGAATAGACCACTCCGTTTCTTTCCTAAAGGATAGACAACTAAAGCAGCCAAAAATAGACCAACAGTAATACCAATGGCAACCTGGATCATTCCATATCCGATGTCAAAGACGACTCCGCTGTACATCTTACTGCTTCCGTAGAGCGACATGTTTTGTTGGGCCTCAAGGAAACCTTGAGTTCCGTTGTTGATGATTGAGTAGAACGAGGTATTGTGGTTGATTTCATCAGCCGAGGTGATACCGGAAACCAGAGAGCCACTTGCTGCTAGACCTGATGGCACCTGGACAAATATTGCTGGCAGGATAGCTGCCGCCGCTAATCCATGCCGAAGGCGACTGTATAAATTCCCCATCACCCCAATAACAAAGGCACCCAGAGCGTTGACGACCTGAGTATTTGATCCAAATCTCTTCGTCGAGCAATAAGTGGTCAAGTAGCCACAGAGAGATATCAGAAGCATCACTGGTATCTGGCGCCACTTTGACTGATTAATGGTTGTCAAGCAGAAGGTGAACATGATAACAAATGGTAGGCGCTGTAGGTAAGGGTTCTCAATGGGGCTTGGTGGACAATAATAATCAGAAGTGGCGTTGGGGTCTAATAGACCGTATACCGATGTGCCAACAGTGATGCCGAATCCAAGAAAAAGGGAATAAATGATTGAATACACCATGCGAACTGAGCCGGCAACAATGCTACGGGACTGCAGTTCCAGACTTCCACATAAAACCATATATCCTGGCAAGATAAGAGCGATAGATGACTGGGCAAGTGCGGAGAAACAGAAAAGACGACCTCCATGATAAGGAATACTGCCAAAGGCCCTTGCAAGAAATGACGTAAGGACGGCAGCAGAGATCTCGAATACATTCGAGTATAAATAGGAACGCGGTGATAGAACCAATTGAAGAATTCCAAGCAAACAACCAAGAAGAAATGCTATCGGCATATCGATAGGACGAGCTCCAAATGCGAAAGGACCAACAGAAGCACTGGCGCAACCATGCATGAGAATGAGGAACCAAACATTGAACCGTGGTTTTTGTTTCATTATTTCCTCCAGTTTTCGTGTTGCCTCTGCAACTTCAATGACATCGTGGATCACTTCTTTATAGATCTGATGTACTTCAAACAATCGGCCTAGGTCCACACCTTGCGCAGCTTTGACCAGTTTGACATCTGCAGTATGGGTAGCAGCATCGTCAAAAGATATGACCATACAGCCAGGGATGTACAGAAATTGTCCGTCAATCTCCAACACTTTCGCCGTCATGCGCATATATTCTTCCAATCGGTGCGTAGGTGCTCCGTACTTCATCAATGCCTTGCAAAGGCGCAGCAGGTATCGTTGACGGGATAGGGTCTCGGCAAGTTGGACAGTAATACACATCTCATCACGGGAATCTTCTTGAGCACGCATCTTCACCAGCCTTTGCATGGCTGGGGTAAGGCCACCACTACTTCGAGAACGTCTAAGTGGTGGGCGTTGCCCGGACGGGTTTGAGAAAGAGCTCTTGGTGCTCGAATTTGTCCAGGAAAGAGGTGGAGATGACTTGCTGGAGCTATTCTCCCACCATTTCCTCTTAGGAGGCTTAACGATTCCCGAGTCTTGGCTGAGCGATCGTTCGGAGATGTTTGTGTCATCGAAGCTACCATTGCGGAGATGTAGGCTATCTGGGTAGCTGATGTACTCTCGACTCGGATCATGGTTTGTCGCCGCATTTCTCCTGTCATGGAGCCTTAGTAGGTTGGCAAGTACGCCAAAGTTGTTGTGAGATCGCGAAACTAGGCAGTCATCGGGGTTGTGATCTTCAGTGGGCGTAGTTTGCCCGGAGTGCAAGCCAGGAGAGGAGGCGCGGACCCGAGAAAGAGCATTGAGGCCCCTTCGAGTCATTTGTTGAACACGTAAGAGAGCTTTGAAGAGCTTTATAGAACGTCCTGTTTCTCGTTCCTTAGCAACTGACCCTTCTTCATCCTTGTCGAGCAGGTCGTAGAGCTTCTCTGACAAAACGACCAGAGGTAGATCTTCACGCACTTTGGAGACGATAGGGATATTGATAGGTAGAATTACGCTAAGGCCATATACGTCAAGAAACTTTGATTTTCTGAAGCAAAGGCAAAAAGGCCAGCGAGCTTGCTCTTGTGCTGCATGGTCTGCAGTTTTGAGTTTTTCTTCCGCGCCGATCCCATCATCATAATCATCGTCAGTGATTTCAGTCGAGCACTCGTTGGTGCTTGAAGTGGATCCACTAAGGGCACTGTCATCTGAGGATGGGGATGAGCTATCATCTGAGGAGAGCCGATGGGAAGAGTCACTTCTCAAGCTATCAGCATAAGGAATGTTGGCGGCGATTGTGGGTCCTTGGAGCTGCGAAACCCCTTCCTGGGCGTGAAAAACTGACGTCGACATAGGCTGTAGCTCTTGCTCAATCTGTAAGCTACGCTGGTTGATAGTATACTCGACGCTATTGGTGACTTGTAGAATTCCCACATTCTTTGGCTTGCTTTGCGCACCCCCTGGTCCGGGCGTCTCCTTGGTAGAAGTAACGCCATTGGGTAAATTCAATGCTGATGTATGTGAGAAAGTCTGGGAAGAAATAGAAGTTGTACTTATGACTCCTGTAGGGGCGTGTCTTGAGAAATTCTTGGCCCCATCGTCGACATAATCAGAACTGGACAAGGAAACGGCGGGAAAACCGCCAGCCATTGTGATAGAAAACAAATTGTGGATCTCAGTAAGAATTCCAGCCTTGCGCTTTCTCAAAATTTGGTTGGACGACTACACCAAGAGATGGGTTGCGTGCGAAGGCGAGAAAGTTTCACTGGGTTGTATCTACAGCAACGGTCAGCATATTTGTACATCATTGCTGCCAAATACCGGCTCGGTCACAGAATAAAGTCCCGATTAAAGGAGATACAAAGTGCTCTTTAAGATTCTGAGTAGACTTACGAGAGTTGTGACTTACCATAATGTAATTCAAGTGTACATGTGCTGTACAAGGGCTGTTGCATTTGTAATAAGGATTTGGCGTTACCAATAGCCAGTGGCACGTCAGAGACGACCACTTAATGCAGGATAAAAAAATTAAAAAAATAAATACAAAATATAGCTCTGGGATAACCAGAGTTTTCCCCGTTTATTTGACTTTGTGCTTCTTTGTTCGTGGAGTCTAGCCCAGAGCGTGGAGAGCAATCTTGATTAGGACTCTGGAGATGATCAGACTTGGGGTAACTCCAGGATAGAAGCAAGAACCCGGTCCGGCCCACAAGATTATTCTCCACTTGTGCAAGTCCAGAGCCTGGTAATTGTAAATGAGAAGGAAAAGGTATCGATCGTGATACATGGAGAAGGTGCATCTATCGACAGGATATGGTCTTGATATATAGCTCTTTCTGTGGAGGGAATATGAGCCGCATTGTTCAACTAATTTTTCAATTATATAATGAGTAAAGTTCAAGAAACATAAAAAGCGTTCCATCGGCATGATTCTCAAGTCCGATACTCAAGACCGGGTGAACTCGAGCCGTGACGGCACAAACTGCAGCGTCCATGTGGACCCAAAACGTTATAGAACGAAAAGGACATGAATGCTGGGATGTCATGTATAGCTGCAACCATGAATCTTATTTGGTCACATTCCCTCACGAAGAAAGATCATTCTACTTGGCCCGCTTTCTCGAGCATTGTCCTTTCGCTTCAAAAGTCGACGATTGCGCTAAGCTCTCGTGTTGCCTTTGAGCCTGAACCTTGCAAGCACAAGGCGGAAATCCTTGGTTGCCACCTTGTTTCAAAGAGTGACATTTTTCCCGCAGCTGCTATACGCCCATACGAGCATCCATAGGCCGATTGAGCCTCCGTCATCGCCTCTCAGGACACCGAGAGATAGGTTGTGATTCGGGCAGGGTCTTCGAACTTTCTAGAGTGGCATTACAGCACAAACTTTACAGTTATATGCTATAGTAAGAACAAGTGGGCTGTTGACAGATATTTCAGACCTATCAAGTGTCTCAACGGCGTGATTCCAAAGCCGAGCGTGGAGTGGTGGTAACGAATTTGGTCGACCATGCAGCAGTGAGCGTAGCATTAGCACGGCCTGCACTTTTTAAGTGACACAGACCCCCCTCTTTCAGCATGTCTTACAGACTTGATTGGACTGGTTCATCGAGTCTTGAAATAGGGGCAAATGTGGTCGGCGACTTTAGGCATCCGTTCCGATTGCTCAGGGGCAACTTCTAGAATCGAGCTCGATACGAATCTCCGATAGCAAAGACCACCTTGGTCTCTCAAAAATAAGGATGAGCATACCATTGCTAACGCATCGAGAACGTTGATACAGATCATAATCTTCATCCAATCGGCACGTCCTGGGCTTTAGGGTTAACTAAGTGGAGTGCTGGCACCGATCTCCGTTAACAGTGGAGAGAGTGCACAGAGCCGAACAGCAAACCAACAGCCTTATTTTGGAAACAAATCCACTATGGATATCAAATACGTACGTAGACGGAAAGTGAACTGAGACATAGGTTCGGAAACTTCGAAATAGATCCGTTGACCCGTGTGGGTTTGAGGAGCTCTTTCCGGATGAACGTACCTTGAACACTGAATTGGTTCAAAAGGCACGTCAAAGCATAAATCTACATATCTGACAGTTCGTCTGAAAACAAGTCAAGGAGCGATGGGTCATACCTTCAAATCCTGCTTTTGACATGCAAATTACGAATGTATCGGCAAGGAGTAATTGGCTCGGGATTTTTTATATGCACGTATTGATTTCTAATTACCAGTAATCAGCCGTTCGATATCTCCTTCATTTTCCGTGGACTCTAGTCTCAGAATATGTGTAGAAAGTGCAAGTTATGCAGATGAGATAGGAGACACTGAAAATGGAATGAGGGTACATGATTTATTACGCGGCCGTTGACATCAGATTGTATGCGGAATGGTAGACTATTGGGCTCTTCTTAAATGACATGATTGGCTAGCAGCTACCTAGGAGCCAAAAACACGTGCCTGCATTTAATAGCGTCGGAGAGATGTATGTGTGGTTGATAATAATGATCAATTGGATCAATGGCTGAATTATGCTGGTGGTTTGTAATTGCTGGTCCTGCCAATTGGATTCCTGTCAATCCCCAGGGCAAGCGCCGTTTTAGCAATAGCTTACGACTGTTTATTTGTCTTCCTTGTTTTCTTTTTGTTCCCAAATCCCCATGTGCAGAGCGTGGCAGTGTCCAGCATCCGTCAGATCAAGATTCACTTTCCGCGAACCAGGTCTCTCGTTATCAGACCCGGAAATGTTAGACCAATTGAGTCCGCACAGCCTGTCATGATATTCGTCTTCATTTTACTTGTTGCGTACAATTCCGAATGAAAGACACAGTCTAAAGCGGATTGCTGGCAAGGAAGCATGCATTATGAGTCATCAAACATCGGATTCTGATTTGCGACGCTCGGATCTAGGCCACTGATCGTTTGACTCATGACTATATTGCCAGAATGATCGTCTAGTGGCAACATTGGTTACGAAAGAGGTATCTGAACAGGGAACCGAAGCCGACCAGTGCAAAGATAGAGCTTAACATGTGGATATAGATGCACGGATTATTGTCCCTGATCTGCAATCATGACTTGTCACCAATAAACCTGTTCTCTATTGTCACAGCTTTCGGGTTTGATTGAAAAATCTCGCCTGTTTGAGGTGATGTCCCCTACAGCCCATATTGTAGTTGCTTCAGCAAAATTTCTACAACGCCACTTCGAAACATCAACATCGCGTCTTTCCTACTCTTCTGCCTAGATATGGTTCGGTGTAATCGCTCGGATCATTAGAGGACGTTTGTAAGATCTACTTGTTTCGCGGCCGGGCCACCCATAAGCCTTCTAGACCACCACAATAATAATAATCGAACTTAATAGAAGATCACAGCTTTTATTGTTCACCAAAAATGCAGTATAACGACCCGTGCGCCGAGGTTACATGTGCTATTATGCATCTAAAGCTAGAAAGTCATCTGGTGGTTACACAGATTTGATGATATCCATGGATGGTACCGTGAAACATAAAATTGTAGAGATACATCCATGGATGCATTAAGTAATTAGCAAGACTTGTGACTTTACCTTTCATCATGTAACCTCCGGCTCATGATACGTAGGTATCGGATCATATCTGAATAGGTTAGGTTTCCGACGTGGAATGGGAGACCTATCTGAAGCTGTTGAGTGAGATTGTGGGCCTGAACATTTGAAGGTGTTTTACTACTTGAACTGTTGAAACAGCCTTATTACTGGAATATAGCAATGGGATGATATTAATGGATTGCCTCCTATTCAAACTCCACGCATGTTCTCAGGAGATAAAAGCCATAAAGTAGGTCAGCCTGATTGTCCACAAGGAGTGTAAATATAACAAATTGGCAGGATTTGACGATGGTTAATGGATTGTTTACATGTGACAGTTGGCAACATCGATGAAAAGTTGTACGTTTGTAAAAATCAGACTCCTGGAATTGGTGACTCCATATGCCGAGTCGTCAAGATGACGCACGTAAAGTGTTCTAAGGAACATCGTAGTGAAATGTTTCTAGACGCTTTGAATCTTTTTTCCTTGGCTTTTCGTCTCTGTACCTCGCATGACCATTGCGGCCATGTCTGAGAAACCCAGGGTCTGAACTTACGTTAACTAGCCAATCTCCTGTTTACTCTTCTAGTACTCTTCAACACTAAGAGCTATGTATACAACGGATGGTGGCCTTCTAACGGCTCTAGAACTGCGCCAAGTTTGTTGTCTGAGCGTCGTTTGGGTACCACCGGAACCTCTCCTGCGCTGCCGGTGCACTGCCTAGCTCCAGGCCGTGGGGTCGGCATCAGAAGATAGGGGGCATGAGCCATCGCTAGTCAGAAGATGATGTATACATCTCCGGAGCTTTCACGAGATCAAGGTCTTTCCAATCGTTGGCTGTGAATGTACTAAGCCCGATTGCTCGGATGTGTTACTTTGTGGGGCGTCGACTAATCGTAGTATCTTCGTCTCGGATACGAGCTAGAACACCTAAAAGTCTGTAGCTAGTGGTGTCACTTCATGTGCCAGTGACCCAATTTTCCGAGTAGTGGTCTAGATTTTGAGGTACATCAAGTGCCAGTGACTCGCCTGCGACTTTGAGAAACTCAAAAAAAGCGCATTATCTGAGCATGGCCTCGAGAGGGACGCCATTTTTTTCATATTGAGAAATTCGCCCAGCTCCTTCATGTCTCTATTCGATTCGGGACATGGGCCAATTTCGCGTGAGGGATCCATTACTATTTCCTTTTTTGATCTATGACTTCTTGCTAGGGCTTAGGCCCACTTTCGGAATTTGTGTCTCTCATTTCCTCGAGAGCATAATGGAAAGAAGACCTGCCTAAAGAATAAAAAATCATGTGAGTACCGATTGCTAAAGGCCCACAATTTGACTGTCACTCAGCACTCAATCAACTTCTCATCCAAAAACGTTCACTTGATAGTCGGCTAACAACTCGCTATCAGTAGAGATCAGAACGAAAAACAAAGGAGAAAAAAAAGAACAATGAAAGTCAAACGTCTAATTATGATTCGTCGGAACCTCTGTGGCACGGTCCGGCCCGAAAGTTTGTGATGCATAAACCCGAACAGCCCTAACAGCGGCGAATAGCCCTAACTCGATATAGGGACCATCCGAAAACAATATCAGATCGTCATCATATGATCATCATATCAAACGGATCTGAAGCAGATGGGGCCGTTCTCAAATATGACGAAATAGTTGACCATGGAAGTTCAGTCAGTACGCTTCTAAATAGTTTACTCACGCCCGGCATTTAGAAACGGTCTCCAGTTTTCCCACGGTTAGAACTGCACAAACATTCTGGTATCGACTGCTTACCTGAATAAGCGTTCCGTTGTGTCGGTACGGCTGAGCATCAGGTGCTGATCCATACGGAGTTCAACGAATATTAGGAACGGTGCCAGCCTTTTTCATGCACTTATCCGTGTCTTGAGCCGCGGCGGGTCAAACCTGGGGTAGGCTTCCGTTAATGAAATCAATCATTTGGAAAGATAATGATATTTGAGCAAGCTTATTTAAGGCGTGCATTAAATCAGGGGCGTGAAAATGAGACTAAACATCACTACGACGTAGTCGATATGAAGATAGCTATAGCTATAGCAATTGCGTGTATGTACATCGATATGCAAGCCACAGTATACAGCTGCTAGACGTTTCACCCTTCCAAAAGCACAAGCTCAACCGATCTAGGGGAGAAAATGCTTAGCTTGATGTCCAAGAATCACGGATGTAGCGCTTCGCGCGGATACTGGCAGCCCAGTTCCGCTGCAGATTTACATAGTTATTGTACTACATACAAGCCATGTACTCCTATAGTATTAGCGGAGAATGTGGATAAAACGTTTGACTTCGGTAATTAGGGGGGATTTTCCCGGACGGATATCAGAGGTCGTTTTACCTTTCCTTCGGTTCGCTGCAAGTTTGGTTTGGTTTGTTTGGTGTTCGGTCGTAGTGAAATGCAACTTGAAACTGTTGAGAGTGGTTTCGAATGTCTTCATCATCTCTGCCACAAAAGGGGCAAAGCGATGTACACTTGTTTCAATACATAGACACGATACATACAGAATACATGGTCAGAAAGCTGAGGAGGGGGTATTCACAGGATAGATTCCTTGCCAACAAAAACCAAATGCTTTTAAGTAGCTGCCATTAATAGCTACATTTATGAAACTCAATTCTCTCAGCACTCTCACAAGCTTCCAATTGGACCTAGTGGCCGACCTGGGGCCTACATTCAGTTGTGGTTGCCTTACAGCAAATATGCATCGGATTCTGGGGTGCTTGAGCACCATGCAAGGTGTCCGCAGCTCAAATAAGCCTGCATTCCCGGACTGCAATCCTTCTGCAACACCGTTGAAACACACATAGCAGCACAGCATGAAGAAGGAGTGCTAGATTCGACGACTGAAAATTTTTTGACAGCCAATAAGCATGCACGGGCCTTTTGATTTTTGTTTCTATTGTCATGTTAGACAGAATCCTTGGGAGATAATTTTGACCTAAGAAATATCGAATAGCATATTGAGGAACTTGGAACGCAAGCTATGTTCCAACGAAAGAGACAAATGTACCTAGACCGTGTTCAACAATGTATAACCTATGGAAAATCAATGTCACTTGAATGTTATTATATACAATGTGAGAATAGGAGTATTCAAAAAAAACTTGCCATAGACGTCATGATATGTCCTTGATGGGGACACCAAAAAGTCATTGTACTCTTCACATTGAATGTATGGCCTTGGTACTTCCACTTCCTCCCATCCGATATGATAGATACATTGGGCATGTCGAGCCAGCTTGTAACTAGTCATACCACTGCCTCAATAATGACTATGTACGTAGTACATGTCATGGACAGAATTCTAATGCTGCTTATACGATTAACTATTTCCTTAAATCTGTAACGGGCATCGAGCTTACATGGGGCTGTAACTCGCATCCACAGATGTATGTAGGCGAAGGAAATGTACTTTAGACTGTGGGGCTGAGAGCAGATATTCGTACAATATTTTATGTTGTGTATCAAAATTTGGCATCGAATGATGGCTAGGTGACTGGAAGTCATCTCACAAGCAAATTACGTACGAGTCATCCATGGATGTTCTGGTTCTAGACCGTTGAAATACGTATCTACCATCCATACATTCTATCCATCTAATAGACATCTAGAGATTCAATGTTGATATTGCCTAGTCTGTTAGACGACTCTAAGCCTAAGGAATGTTGAAAGTGACTACAACTTCTCAGGCACATACTATTGCCTACACTCGAATCTAAGTTCCAAAAATGATCATACTGTGAGCGAACTCAAAGGCTTCAAAAGACATCATCATCGCTTACTACATTCCACGTTATCGTTGCAATATCACTGATCCCGATCCTTAACAATAGAGGAACAAACACCCACACGCCCAAGCCAAAACCGATAAGTATGAAGAATAATAACAATAAACAATCAAGCCTTCGCAATGAACACAACAATGTGCAATGTAATGCGCCTGTAACCTGGTATCATTTCAAATGTGAAAGGGAAAGAAGAGAAATAAATGGTCCAACAAAAAAAATTCCGACCTTATATGTAGCCCTATTTTCTCTTTCTCTCTCATCTCCTTTCCACACGACTTAGAGCCCCTAGTATTAAACTGATATCCTCCTTTTGCTGTCTTGCTTGTCGTGTCCGTAATGCCATTTGGTGAGTGCCTTTGCTGTCGCCAGCCTTATGTGAGTCCTCTTTGCTTTGAGTATCGTCTTCAAAGATCCCCCTTGCGATTCGGTTGTCTCGCTCTTCGAGACGGTCGGAGCAGACCTTTAGCATCTGATGAGACAGACGATCGGCCGTAGAGCGATAAAGGTCAATGTCATGAAGCCCTGAAGCAAAGGCATCCAGAGTCGGGGCCAGAGATGAAGTGATACGTGATAGACGGCGGGATATTGTGGCAGGTGGTAAAGGCGGGTTGGCGGTTGATGTAGGAAGTATTTTCTCGTCACTTGGCCCTCCTTCACGATGTATTCGAAGGCCCTCGGGTGCGAGAGTAGTCATTATTGTTTGCTGCGAAGGATCTAATACCGCCTCGTCAATGACTGGCAAGTTCTTTGAAGCAGCATCGTCTTCCGCTGTCTGCTCGGTAAGAGGCGGTTCAAGTGCTGGTATTGAAGGCTGCCGCAGTAACGCGTTGAGTGCATGTCTCTCATTTTGTAATCTGCCGTGGTTAGCACTAGAAGCCGCAGAGAGAGAAGTGCATGCCCAGAATACTCACTTTCGTATTTGCTCCTCCAACTCTTTTATCTTCTCCGCATTCTGTACATTCTTTGGATTTGGTTTTTTGACAATGACTGCAGGAGCTGGTGCATCCTCTCGCGCAAACCAGTTTGTCAACTCGGATTTGTTCGAGAAATCCTGAAGTAGCTCCTCTTGTATGACTCGAGCTGGAAGATATTAGTCTCGTTACCACCAAAATTCAATCATGCACAAAAACATACCTGCTAATCTGGCGCTGTCGTCATCAGAACGAGAGCCTGAGGGCTTATCGTCTAACGCACGAGTAGCACACCATGTCATCAACTGTCTCATCCGGCGTGGCTCGGGCAGTCCGTCGCTTGCGATGTGTTTATAAAATTCCGAGGTTGGAACCTCTTTATGCGGAAGTGCTGCGCCAAAAGTGTTAGCGGGAATATCCGTCTGTAATATAAAGGTCCTTTACGCCTCTAAGAGAGGCTACACACCATTTGATGCTCCTGAATCTATCAGCGAACTTGCTCTTCGACCTCTCATTCCCAGACTATTTCTTCTTTGTCCTTTTCCGCCTCGTCCTTCCCTCATTTCCTTATTCCTTCTTATGACCGGCGTGTCTGCCACAGGCAAAGCGATTTTCGAGGTGGCGCCTTGAGAGGGCTCTGGGGATCGCAAACTGATGTCCACGGCATGTTTTGCCTTGGCGGGTCGACCTTTCTTTGCAGGTTTCTCTATCGGAAACGGAGGCTCTTCGTCGCGTTGTCGAGTTTGTCTGCTCGGGACTTCGGCTTGCAATTCTACTGACACTCCCTTTGGCCGTCCTCTTGTGGCTTTGGTCTTTTTTGTGCTAACTCCAACATCTTCTGTTGTCATATCTTCAGCTGGTTGAGCTGTATGCGCTTTCGGCGGACGTCCTCTTCGCGGCGAGTGCACGACTGGTTCTTCTATTGCAACGTTATTTACAGCCGGCGCTGATTTTAACTTTTTGGTCGTCGCTCGCGAAAATTGGAATCCTCCAATATCTTCGTCGTACTCAGCTAGATAACCAGAAATCTCAGAATCAGTAACCAATTTTGCAAATGATAAGCTGGGGTTTTATTCCAGTTAGCCCAAGTACACTACAGGTCGCAACTTACCGGCATTACGTTTCGATGCATTCCGCGTAGGCCTCCCTTGTGCTGATTTCGGAGGAGCGGCGCCTTCATCGTCACCATCGTCCTTTGCATTCAAGCGCGAGCTGGTTCGCGTCCCTCTTCCCTTTTCTGCATTTCCGCGTGCTGACGACGACGACGCAGGTCGGCCCTGCGACGCCGCCATATCAATCACTTTCAGAGGTTCACGGCGCGCGGTCCTTGTGGATGTTGCTGTCAAGACCGTGGTGGTCATAGCAGGTAATTCGATGTGCGTCGAACCGATATAAATCGAAGAACCGATTCCGTAACTATCAAGTCCACCCGCCTCTTAGATTTCGGTATAACATACGCGAAAAACCGCAAGTCCTCGTGGAAGTCGTAAAACCGTTGTTGTTGTCGTTCGTCTTGTTTGCGCGATCGTGGTACTTAGTAGTCTTCAGCGGATTTGACCCTCTCACGCCCCTCCTTCCCAAGCAGTCAATCGTATTTTCCGACAGTATTTCGCGTAGTATCTATCCTTCCGCATATGACGCTTCCTCGTATCGCCGTTCTCGTGCGCAGAGTTCTTTCGAATTCGAAGTGTTAGAGAATGAGTAACTTGGATTGAAAAGCACGGGTCGCGCTTCCGAAGATAGACGCGCCCGACCAAAGCTTCTGATTCGATGAGCGACCCCACCACCGCGAATGACCGAACGGGCGGACAACAACACTGAAGAAACTGCGGCTGTCGCTGAAACGAGACAAAGTGCTGAGCTGAAAGGAAGGCAACACCGTACTGAATTGAATTGAATGAAGTCTTTCTTGTCCTGGCCGGCTGTAAACACGCCAACGACCAAGACAACCTTGTGTGTGGGGACTGCTAAGCCTATCCGGGGCTAGTGTGCATACTGTGACACGAGGGGACTGTCTACTCTACTTTAGTATACTTAGCATACGAAGTCATGAGATGAAGTCTGTAATGTCGTAAATCATCATGGAATACGAATATGTATACATCTACTACTGTGTCTTCTGGACGCCAATCAACCCACGATCCTGCGGTCAGCCTCTTCTTTCTCCTCCTGAGAGATCTCATGCTCCTTTTGTCGCACGTCAGGTTCGTATTGGGGCACATCTGGGCTGTGGCCAATGGACATGCCAACACGAATCTGTAGAAGAACGGTGTCAGTAATGACTGCCATGTGTTCTGAGTTTTCTTGATCTCACTTACCAGTGTTTCGAGTGCACCCTTGGAGTTATCAACCAGATCACTATCAAAATTGATTTTTCCAGGTTCGAAGAGCAGCACAACGGTGCTGCCACCGAATGCAAAGTAACCCAATTCCTCGCCACGGGACACCTTCTCGCCGGATTTCCGAGTAATCACGGTACTCCCAACCATCATGGCACCAACACATACCGCCATTACCCGGCCATGAGCCACAGAGTCGATGGGTGCTAGTACTCGGACATTCTCACCATAGACATCGAGAGCGGAACGAATGGCCATAGGATTCACGGTATAATATTCACCTTCGATGGTCTTCGGAGTGCCAAGCACTCCGTCCACAGGAATATGGAAACGATGATAGTCCTGGGGTGCAAGCCGGAATATTCCAAGGGCACCGTTTTTGTAACGTGCAACATCTTCCGGATAAGCCTTGCCTAGCAAACGCTCTAAAGAGAATTCCCGACCTTTGATCCAGATCTTGGTGGCGTCTTCAATACGGTCAAAGACCACACTGCGGCAATCAGCAGGAGAGACAACAATTCTCGGTTCGTCGGGAGCTGAACAAGGTCTCGCGCCCGGCTTCAACTTGCGATAGAAAAATTCATTGAATGTCTTGAAGTTTTCCACGGGTTCCAGAACCTCTGACATATCGAGTCGATGGAAATTGATGAAGCTTTCGATCTGACTAGCAGATGCTGGATCATCGTATTTCTTCCCTTGTTTAATACTTAGAGACTTGAGCATTTTCCGAACTGTTGATCCTTAATTAGTCATCTATTATTCTGAACCATGTGGTATGAACAAACTTACTTCGTTTCTTCTCCATATCGCGGCTTTTGATACCCTTATATAACAAGCGAATACCAAGACGGACATAGACGCTCATTTTCTCTTCGTTTATCTGACCGGTGATACGGTCCTGCACCAGGATATTCGCCGAATTGGCACCAAGTCTGTAACCACCATATCCAATCTTAGTAACGACTTTGCTGTACCATTTGCGCTGTGCTTGGCTGGACGTAACAAAGCCGCCCATCACAAGGTTATCAACCTGCCGCCAGTCTTGACTGACGCAGGTTGCAAGATGGGTGATAATGTCTGCATCAGATCGTTTGCTCAGACGTGGCTGGTGACATAATGGACATTCTCCAATTTCAATAACATGTTCTTCACCTCGCTCATCGGCAAGGTCATCGGGTGCGAGTTCACCATATCCCGGGGAGGGCTGCTCCCCTTCTGGAAATTCGGACAGATCCAGTTGCTGTGGTTGGCCTTCCGTGCCCTCTAAATCAGTCGTCTCATCCGCACCAGAAGAAGTATCTGGGCTACGATCTCCGGTCGAAGATAGAGAGCCTGGCACTAGGTTCCGAAGCTTGGAGTCGAGTCCGCTATAGTTACTCTTCTGTACTTTTTGTAGAGCATCTTCCAAACAGATCACAGCTTGATCATAAGTCAAATCGTTGAATTCGCCGGACTCATTCTCGGCAGAGAACCTGCTAAAGAAACTGTCGATCGTAGATTCTTTTAGAGTCGACCCAAGTGTATCAAGCATAGTAGTAAGCTCGATTTTACTAAGCCGGCCGCTATCATCAGCATCGTACTGCTTGAGCATGACCCTCCAAAACTGTTGACGAAGAGCTTTATAAGGCATGTATTTTGCCTTTATGTAGAGCTCCGGAGAAAACTTGTCTTCCCAGCGCTCCTTGTTCTTCAGCAGAAGCGGGATTGTATACGTCTTGAGATCTTCGCTATCCGGGGAGCCTTGGGGTGACGGGGGTGTTTCATCAATCTTTGGCGAGAGACTGCTGGTGCTCGGGACGTCAAGAAGTGGGTTACTCGTCTCAGAAGGGACTGTAGTAGGAGGGGTAGGGGGAGATTGATCAGACCTAGTTTGTGTGGTAAGAAGTGAAGGGTTGGATGACTGAGATGATAAAGTTGGTTTCGATGATTTGCTCAGACTACTTGCAGAGTTGGAGCGCGACATGGGCAGCCGAAAGCGCGACCGAGACTGCAACGGCTGACCTGGCCTGGACGGTTCTTGTAGCTTGTACAGACCAGTCTCGGGGTCGGCCTCTGGAGCAGCTGCTATCAGTGTTTGAAGTGGAAGCTCGGCGGTCGCTACAAGATCATTCCCAGACAATTTGTCACGATCAACCACTGTGAAGCTCATGGTGTACATCTGTTCGTGTTTCATGACTTGGAACACCATCTTTTCGTCATAGACAGGGTTCAAATTATGACGGATGACCCTCGTACGAAGAGTCTTTCGTCCCAGTGATGTTACCACGAAGGGATCCATATCGAAGGAGGTCCGGGTCACTATATGAAGTTAGTTCTGAAGTCTCTCACCAATCGTTTATATCAGGGCTGCTTACTGTTCCGCTCTGGTGGGAGGCTGGTGATCCTATTGATTTCGAGAAAGATGACTCCTTGAACCCCATTCGAGGCACCGGAAAACTGATATGCTCGCGCAGCAAGAGATTTGCGCTTGAGTCGTGCGATACGCAGCCGACGCCTTCGCTTTTCCACGATTTCGGGCTTGGTAGGATCGTCAGTCTCGTCTGAAGTTTCTTCATCTTTGTCATTTTCATCTTGATCGGCCGATTCCAGCACGGTATCGTCTTCTTCTTCTGCAGCGCACACAATGGATCTGAATTTTCGGTAGGTATCGGCAGGGGTCGCGGTAGGATTGACAGTGTCGAGCAGAGAAAACTGGATGAGAATCTGCCCAGAAACTATACTCTCCTTCTTCTTGCCTCGTCTCCGCTTGGACTCCAGTGTGTACCATTTGGGCTAGAATAGTATTAGCTTCAATTCGTATTTCGCCACAGCTGTGAACGGAAAGTACCTGATGCTGAGTTTCACCTTCGGCAAATATCTCCTCTAAGGGGATATCGAATTCTCCCATATAATCCCTCCCAAAGCGATCACGGTCCCAGCAGACACACTCCAAGAGGGGTACCCCGCTAATGGGCAATTCAAACGTAACATTCCAATCGGGATTGAGAGTCTTGCTGATCGTTGGAGTCGACTCGCGCGCGCTTCCGAGGGATACGACTAGGTACTATCCAGACATCAGCCAGAGTCAAAGCGCAGAGTCAACAACTAACCGAGGGAAAGACTTACAGGATCACTCGTGCCACCTCTATCCTTTGCTGCTAGGTCCCTTCCCTAATGATTGTTACCATGTTAGCTTGGCATCAACGAGTGGAGGGGGCAACGCTGGATTGAAGCTGTTCAGCCGTACCTTGATCACATTGACACTGAGAGTTAGTGTGGACTCCATTGGCGACCTCAATGGACTCGGATTTCGACTCTGCTGAATGGGAGTTGTGCTCTTGGAGCTGATGAAGCGCTGAGGCAGTGGTAGACGGACCATGGTCAACTGGAGTGAATGTGGGGTATAGCCTTATTATATCTGGAGTGGGTGGTAGGTATAATGGGCAATAAAAGCAGCGCAGCAATGACGATGGCGCAGGGACTAAACTAGCAAGGCAGATCTCTGATGGCGCCCTATCGTCGGATACCAAGTAGCAATGGCTGTGCCGTCCGTTGCGTTGTGGATTGAAGCAATCTGGGGTTGGGAGCAATGGTGACTGGCCTGCAGTTGACGTGACAATTGTGTTATTAGAAGTATCGTTGATGGACTCGCTCAATTCGTAGACAGTGGAAAGAGGTGAATAATCATGTTGGTATTTCAAAAAGAAACAACGTAGACAAAGCAAAATCAGGGATGAAGTACCAAGAACACCAAGGTGGCTGAATGAGGGGAATAATGAATAATGATGGAAGAGGAGGAAGTCGCAAGGTTGGCGGAGAAAGCAAGCGGGGTGGGGACAGGAACAACAACTCCTTAGTACGTACTACTTAGTCTTGGAGTTTCCACTGAGTCGCTCTCTCTTACTCACTACGTACGTACTTTCCTAGGCACAGACATCAATCGGCCATTTCTTATCTGTATTTTCATCCATGAGTTAGCGACAGCCCGAGTCATTTGTTTCAGAAAATCTTTGGGCTGTCTGGCGAATCACGAAGTTGGACCATGTCGTATCCTGGCATTTTATCTCGCCAAATCGCCCCTACCAGCGACAATTGTTTACAGACTGATCGTTACGGAACATTCGGATGCGAAGACATCCGGAGCGTGTATTAGTACCGGCTATCAAGTGCAGTTTTGTGCATGGTTCCCTGTACCCAGTACCGGCTACGTAGTACTACGTCACGCTGGCCAGATCGTTTCGGATTGAATTCTAAATATATTGCAGTACTGGCTGGGTGGGCCACTGGACGGGCGATCCTATCAACTCGTTACTCCGTTTGATGTTACTATTGTTATTTGATCTGTGCACGCTGAATTTACAGGGAAGAGACGTATGAGGGGAAAAGTAGATGAATGTACCATGTTCGGAATCTAATCTATCCGCCGTTCATCAACCCGACCCCAGACTTCGTCTGGTGTGGATTTTCCTTTCGTCTCCGGAACGCGGAGATAGATGAGTAAACCAAAAACGCCGGCTAGGCCGGCAAATATCCAGTAGATCTGACCCTTTCCTCCAAGTGCCGCGTTGAGGATAGGGAAGAACTGGGCGACAATAAATGTGGCAATCCAGTTGGCAGACAACGCCCAGCTTTGAATGGCCCCCACAGCCTCAGAACCCACAAGCTCAGAGGCAAGGATGAAGGGTACAGGGCCAAGTCCGACCGCGAAGCTGGCAACGAATAGGAGACTCGCCAGTGCAGATACTATCTTCTGTCCGACGGAGATACCAATGGCCAGTAGCACCGATGCTGAACCCATGCCACCAATACTGAGTAAAAGACAGGACTTGCGACCGATCTTGTCTGGTAAAGGAGAGCACGCAAGGGTGACGACGAGATTCAGGGCAGAGATAATGACAGCTAACAAGGGAGCTGCCGTCGGTAGCGTAGTTTGAAGCAACGAGACACTGTACATGATAATACTGTTAACACCAGTAAACTGCTGTGCAAGCATAACAATGACAACTGCAATAATAGCAGGTCGATACTTTGGGTTGGTGGCCACGGTTAAGATCGTGACTTGTGGTTCTGGAGAGGAGGTTTGATGTGTATGCTGTGACAACAAAGACTCCTCCTCGTCAGCTCCATTGCCTTCAGGCGACCCAACCTTCCAAGTTTGAATCTCTTCTTCAATATCCGCATCTTTGCCGCGAATACGTTGAAGGACTTGCCGCGCCTTATCTGCGTGTCGATGTTCGGCCAGCCAGGACGGGGTTTCTGGCACCAAAAGAAGGCCGAGAAATTCAGCCAAGCCAAGGCCAGCACCCACAGCGAGAATAATTCTCCATAGGCTGTCTCTGCTAAAGAAATAACCAAGAGACTGGGTCAACAAGATTCCTACATTAGTCATGACTTGAGTGAAGGCACCGAAGAATCCTCTGGATGAAGGCGGGGCGATCTCGGAGATGAAGATTGGGCCGACCACAATCGATGCTCCGGCTCCGACACCACTTAGAAATCTTCCAATACTCAAGACAACGATATTTGGAGATGCTGCCTCAGCGATCGAGCCTAGAACGAAGAAGGCCGTAGTCGCCCTCAATGCCAACAGCCGACCTGACCGAGTGGCTAACGGTCCGGAAACCAAAGCCCCAACAAGACCCCCAAGAGTGTATATGGACGAGACAAGCCCAAATTGCGATGCATTCATCGGTAAACATTGTGGTAGCCGTGTTGAAACTGATACCGATGTGATGCTCTTCTTCTCGCAGGTAATGACAGCTTGTGGGGCATTCAATTCAGCCTAGATTTGCCGATTCTATTAGCTCGCTGAACCATGACTATAAGGTGGAGTGCATACCAGATGAAAGCCAAACTGAAGAGGCCCCAGGGTCGAGACAAAAACCAGATAGATGAGGAACGCGGTAACGTGGGATTGCTTAGAAGAAGTTGTAGACATCGTGTCAGCTCTGCGGTACTGCCTATGGGGTGCTGTATGTATATGTGGTTGGTCGAAAGACTATTGTCATCTCAAATAACAGAAAGTCTTTCATATATTGAACTGAGGGCAAATCAGGACGTACAAAACAGTCCTGCCGTTGTCGTTGTCGTTGATGTTGTTGATGGATCAGCCCCGTCCTTGGTGAACATGACGTGTGATGTTGACTCTAGTACTAAATAGGACTAGCTCTAATCATAATCAGGGTTAGGGCTAATAATAGGGTTATTCGGAGTGAGGATTTTTGGACCATTATTAGCTTTATATTAATTGCAAAATTAATTGAAAATTAATTGATCTGGTGCTGTTTGAATACCGCTGGCTTCCATAACGAAGCCCTTTTCTCCACCCATTCGAAGGACGTTCCACCTGACCGAACAATACAATATCGAATCGAGACGCACCCTCGTTCTAATGCGCTGATAACCTCCATAAACGTAGCATCCGCAGGGACGAGACCAGTGCCACTAATGGCATCTTCTTCAAGCATGACAAGTTGCTCAACATTGCCATACAGAGTCTGCAGTGATGTAGGATCTTCTGTAGAGCACAAAGGATGTGATGACGATGGAGAACAGATGACAGAGTATCGAGCAGCAAATCTGTTCAGTTGTGCTGGGGTAAGATGGGTTAAGAAGGTATCGTTATCACGTAATTGTTCTTCGATTATCCTTAATTTGGAAAAGTATGCTTTCAGGTACTTAGATCTCGACTCAGAGCTGGTGGGAGCATGAGAATGAGAGGATTCGGTGTTATGGAAGTCATTCATATGGCATAACAGTAAGAGATGAGCAGCTTCTCTATACAATCTTAGGAATCGTAGTTTGCGGTGCTCCATTCTGATTGCTCTCAGAGTCACGTGTCGAAGCCGTTGGGAAGATGCTTCCAATAACTTGAAATGCACGAAACCATCCATTAAACTTAACCCTGCTTCGGATTGGTCTATCACACTAGATATGTCATGATAGATATCGCAAATAAGGTGCCGTGCTGGTTTTGTAGTCGCAACTGGTTCCGTACGTCGATCGTCTGCGATATTTTCGGCAAGCTCTTCGTCAATAATCACTTTCAAGTCCTGTATAAAAGCTAGCACGGCATCTTTCAACGCCAAATTAGGTTCACATGACTTCCAGCGTGTCTTTGTTGTTTCATATCCCTGAGAAAAGGCAATCTTCAAACCATTGGCCAAATGCATGGTGACGCCTGCTGTTGAGTTCCTTAAACTCTCTGTTGCAGCAAGCATAAAAGACATAATAAACCCAGTCCGCACTGCCTCGGCTGTTGATGAAGCTTCTGCCAGGGCCTGCCGGGCTTTGGAGACAGCATCAATATAGAGCATTGCCCCTGCGCTTTCCTGACTGGTCATATCCAACCTTTTTGTAGAACCTCTACACGCAGACTCGTATTCATGATGTGTAGCAGCAAATGCTACCGCCGTGTATTGAAGCGTCGCTTGGGAAACTGATGTTTGTGCCAACATGACCTCCCATAGCGTAGTGTCGTAATAAGTCGAAAAGATAGGGATCGTTTGGAACCGGAAATATTCTAGAAATGTCCAGCCATAGCCTTCAATCATCAAGTCACCGCCGGTGATTGGTAGATGTATCATCTTTTGCTGTTGTGTTCCTGCCCGGCCAACAGGGTAGCCATCGCATTTGCGGCCCGTATCAACGCACCGTCGACAGGATGGGCGTTGCTCATCGCACTTCTTGCGTCTTGCCCTGTTTCATTCTGGTCAGCTCCGTAAATTGTTAAAAGCATCTATCCAATTCATGTTGACTAACTTGCAAGTAAAGCATCCGCCTCGCGATTTTCTATGGCTCTGAATGCGCCGTCTGGATGTACTGTTACAGGATTCAGGCGTAGTGGAGCAACTTTCTGACATCCTGGTAGTGCAAATATATTCACTCTAGAAGCGAGAAGCGTCCACCAGGAGTGTTCCTGATAGAAAAGACGTTGAACAAAGATCCTCGGAGATCCTAAATCCGACTCGATTTGATTATCAATCTTATCTGATGGGTCTAAAGCATTGTGACCCACAGCATAACGCATTCTGAATGGCCGGGGCGCATTCATGTGGATCTATTAGCCGTTTTAGGAAATATCGCGAATATACTTAGCATCGTGAAAATTCTCGCTACGCCAGGCTTCAAGACTTGGTCGGACCATTACTCGGCAAGCAAAACCAAGCTCGTTTTATGTGAGTCAGTTTGAGTAGTGAGTTGCGCCTGTGGGCTGGATATCTCAATTGGACGGTGCGCATTCAGCATATGACCTTTAAGCATCTATAGTAAGTTCCTTGTAACATCAGTTAGGCCTAGAAGCTCAGTTACATTGCTTGGATGCAAGTCTGCTTTAATAATTCTGAGTTATATTGTTTACTCGGAGCCGAGATGCCGCGTACTTTGATGACAACGGTTATAAAATCCACATGCTCCTCCTGTCATCTGCTACATATATTGCATCCAAGGGTATTGATGTCGCTTCAAGATTTGTCGACACCAGCACAATGGCCGCCACAAAGATTTCTCAACCCTCCGAGAACATTATAGCAGATATAAAGACACCGATTGATTCAGAAAGGACACAGTCTACTGACCCCTTTCTGGTTACTTTTGCCGAGCCTCATGACCCCGAAAACCCCAAAGACTGGCCAACAAGCAAGAAATGGGCGGTTACCAGTGTCATGTCAGCCACAGGGTTGAATCGCATTATGGTGTCTACCATCATAGCTCCAGCACTATCCGACATTGCAACAGACTTGGACATGTCGGACATCGAATCTGTCATGGCAATGTCCGTATACTTAATCGCCACAGCCTTTGGTCCTCTACTCATTGGGCCTCTCTCTGAGGTATACGGCAGAAGGCCCGTTCTGCATGCAACTAACGTCTGGTTCCTGATTTGGAACTTGATATGCGGATTTTCTAATTCGAAGGACCTATTGTTCGCATCCCGTCTACTAGCCGGCTTCGGTGCCAGTGCCATATACGCACTCGCAGGTGGCGTTCTAGGAGACGTCTGGCGACCTGAACAACGCGGTCGGTCCCTCGGGCTATACCTTTTGATACCTCTACTCGGCGTTGCGATAGGTCCTATCCTCGGTGGTCTGATCTCTGGTGCAGCCACATGGCGATGGAACTTTTGGTCGACATCCATTCTTCAAGCGTTTATGGTCATTGGTTCCTTTGTGGTTTTCAAGGAGACATATACACCTATCATCCTTGAGAAGCGCACTTTGCAACTAAGGAAGAGCACTGGACAGGACCAGTATTATTGCCAATCGATGAAGCAGTCTGCTGGCCGCTCCAAACTTAATGTGATACGCAATAGTCTCACTAGGCCGATGCGCCTTCTCATGTTCCACCCCATCATTCAGATGCAAGCTTGCTTGTCAGGTCTGAACTACGGAGTCACCTATATTGTGATAGCAACATATGCTGATCTCTGGACATCACAGTATGGTGAGACAGTAACAATCAGTGGACTGCATTACATTGGTATATCTCTGGGAGAAATCTTTGCTGCGTTAATCGGTGGACCGATCATGGATGCCATCTATCGGCGCCTCAAACAGCGAAGCAATGAGCAAGAGGGCCGCCCTGAGTTCCATATCCCACTCATGCTGCCTGGGAGTATTTTGCTGGTGGCTGGCCTGTTCATGTACGGGTGGTGTGCAGAATATCACGTTCCATGGCCGGTCGTCGATATTGGCGCCGCTGTTCTCTTCATTGGTGGGACAATGGCCGGACAGCCTTTGCAAGCTTATGTTATTGGCACATACACAGAGCATACCAGTTCAGCATCCGCAGCAACCCAGTTCCTGCGAAGCATGGCGGCTTTTGGCCTGCCGCTTTTTTCGCCGGCTATGTATTCGTCCCTTGGCTATGGGTGGGCTAATAGCTTGTTGGGCTTTGTCAGTGCAGCCTTGTTCTTACCATCTTTTTTGATAATCTGGGTTTATGGTGAGAGGATGCGATCGAGGATGAAATCAAGCTACTGATTATAGAGATCTTGAGGCCGTCATGTACGATTTATATCTCTCGGGCACCCCGGGGCCTTTCCAACGCTGTGGAACTATCAATTAATTGGCCCTAGCTCCAGAAGTAGTCCTACGGTATTTAGATGTGGATTGGGCGACAAGCATGGGCAAATGCAAAGAGCATTGTTTATTTCGATATCAATTCCAGCCGCTGTGTTCGTGTTCGGCACAGCATTGCAGTCAAACTCTCATAGCACGTAAAGTACATAATCATACATATTCTCAGCGCAAAATCATAATCTCAGTCCTCGGCCATCATTTCTGGTTCAATTCCTTCTTTTTGGCTTCGATTTCCTCGCGCGAAGCCTTCGGCGGCATTTCTTGAACATCATGAGTATGTCTACCAAGCCTAACAAAGAACGCAAAGTTACTCACCGTGGGGAATAACAGGCCCTTTCGATATGTAATCTTGAGCGGTGGCCTTGGTTGCTCCTTCCCTTTGCTTTTGATCGCGGCTGGTTGTGGCAGAAGGTAGATCCTGGGGTTCAGAAGGCACGACAGGCATGACCACGGATATCTTCGAAGGTTATATTCAGTAATTCCGCAATAAAAGTCACAGTAGAAAAGGCGTGATGTATCTTTTGTTATTGGAATTGATGTTGTCGAGGTGACATCTGGAAGCTCCCCGGCGGATGCCCGGTTTATTATGTACGGAGACAGCGGCGCAATGACGTCGTCGGCTTTGTTGACAGTATGGAGCAAGCCCGTCGACATCTGGATTTCAACAGCCCATCTTCGGCGACTGGCTTGTGGCACTAGTATCAGAAATCCAAACTGCCCTCGGTTGACGCCAACACATGATTTATATGCGTACTACGTAGTCTGCTCTGCCGTTGTGGTTATGTATTTATTGAAGGATTTGAGAAAGCAACGGTGGCTCGGGCCCCACTGGGCACGGTAAAAGTCCCGTGCCTAGTGGACTGCCTCAGGCTTAAGTTACCAACCCACCTGACTCCCGTCCTAAAAGTAGCTACCTAACACACCACCAACAACGCCTGTTCCTGTTCATTGTCACCACTGTCATTGTTACCTACGTCTCGCTTCGACCGCCCTCTTTCTCCTGTCTCTGCACATATCGGACCGGCGCGAACCTCACCACTCACGAGCCCTGATCCATATGACAAATATTGCGACCGTTGCCTGAACGAAGACGCTCGCTCCGTGCTCGGATTGCGATGTATCACCGGCGGTACTAAGTTGAAGCCTATCTACCTCTCTTCGTCTATTTTACTTAAAAACTCACTCGAGCCGCCATGCCATCCATTCTTAGCGACGCAGATAAGGAGACGGTCAAGAGGACTGTTCCGAAACCGGGCAACAAGATCCTCGCCGTCGGTGTCGCGCGACTATACGTTGCGCATCCCAATCCACAGAAATGGACATATACCGGCTTGCAGGGAGCGGCCGTTCTCGCAAATGACCTGGTCGGCCACACATTCTGGCTCAAACTCGTGGATGTTTCGGTAAGTCGGGAGATGTGAGCATACCAGGATATACAGCATACTAACACCGACTAGCCTGCGAACCGCGGAGTAATCTGGGATCAAGAGATATACGACGGCTTTTTTTATAACCAGGATCGGGTCTTCTTTCACACATTCGAACTCGAGGAGTGTCCAGCAGCCTTGTCATTTTCGGATGAGAAGGAGGCAAAGACTTTTCTGAAGAAAATGAACGAGCGCGAGAAGCATGCGAGCAAAGAGACGAAAGCTACCCCATTTGGCTCGACGCGCGGGCAAGGACCAGCGATTGTATCTAGCGGGAAATCTGGCCGTTCACTTTTTAGCGGACTCCTCGGTAGAAGTTCATCAACTGCAACGCCAACTATACCTGCAACTCTACCCCCTGTTGCAGCTCCAGTACAGCCTCCACCTCCTCCGGTTCTTGCCCCTGCGCCAGTAAAAGAGAAGTCATCCTCAATAGATCTTACGGATCCGGAAATACAAGGGGTTTTGGCGGAATTGCGGCAGATGGGTATCACCGATGCACAAATCAAAGACAACGAGGGTTTCATCAAATCGTACATTCAAAGCCAAGCTGCTGAAGCTTCTAACCGATCGTCTCCCTCACCTGAAGAGCAGAGAAAAGCGAAAGCGCCCCCGCCCCCTCCCCCGGCGGCAGCACCACAGCCGAAGGTTGCTGCAATCAGTCCTCAGAACACTGGTGGCAGTGGTGGTGGTAGAAGGGGCCCCCCTCCTCCACCACCTTCACGTCGACGAGCAGACGCTGCACCCCAAGAGCTGGAAGCACCTGCACCCCCACCGCCTCGAGAGCCGTCACCACCGCGGCCAAGATTTCGAGCACCGCCTCCCATTGCAGATGCGGGCAGATTTGCTCAGCCTGTAACTGCCCCTGGGAGGCCTCGCGCATCATCTGGTGCAACTCCTGGTGCAACACCTGGTCCTCCGCCACCCCCTAGGCCCCCAAAGACACCAATGGAGGAAGCTGCATCACCACCTCCTCCACCGAGGGGTCATGGTGTCCCTCCTCCATTCCAAGGCGAACGCAAAGTTTCGGCGCCTCCAGCACCTCCAAGCCGCAGTCCCGCGCATGCTCCACCTCCACCACCACCTCGAGAAGTCCCTCAATTGCCACCAAAAATCCCTCATGCAGTTGCACCAGCTTCTATTCCTCCCCCTCCTCCAGTACGAGCTCCTATTGCTCCTCCCCAGCTTCCTCCATCAAATACTCGTCCTGTCCCCCCTCCCCCTCCCCCAGCTCCTTCGTCTGGAGCTCCTCCTCCACCACCTCCCCCTCCCCCTCCCCCTTCGTCTTCTATTCCACCACCGCCCCCCCCTCCCCCTCCTTCTTCCGGTGCTCCTCCTCCACCTCCACCACCACCTCCAGCCAGTTCGGGGGCACCACCACCTCCTCCGCCTCCTGGAGGAGCAGCACCACCACCTTTGCCCTCTGTCGGCGGTGGTGGCCGAGACGATCTTCTCGCAGCTATCCGAGCGTCTGGAGGCAAAGGCGGCGGTGGATTGCGCAAAGTTAATGACACAGAGAAACGAGATCGCAGTGCCGCAATGGTTCCTGGAGGGTCAAATGAAACGGCGGCATCAACTTCCAGCGCAGCACCTGCGGGTGGCTTAGCGGGTGCTATACAGAATGCCCTGGACAAGCGGAAAAAGAAAGTTAGCGGCAGTGGTATGTGTGAATCTTTCCCTTGTGGTGTGACTATACTGATGATCTCTAGATGACGAGAGAGAGGATGACGATGACTGGTAAATCTATTTGCTTCTTATTCGTGGCTGGGTCGGACTCGACCTAATTATAAAGGCTTTTCTCCAATTGCTATGCGCGTTGGTTGATAGAAAACCTCAATCTGCGATACGTCTTGTGCTTGAAGACAGTGATGAAACAGTCCCAGCCAGCGGGCCACCGTTCAAAGATTACTTTGAACTTGTATATATTTACATATCGAACTTGCGTCTTATGTGAGAGGACAGATACCTAACAATGAATAATTCGGGGACCGTCTCAAATATATCTCAAATACATGTAGAGATGTCCATATCGCAAGACACTCTTTGTGGTACAAATTGCTAGCTAATGTTGTCATTAGCCCTAAGCTCCTATAACCCTAACTCGGAAAACTGCTCTTAGTGGGCTCGCCGTATAGGTAAATGATGAATGCATTACCTTCTCATGTCTCACTGTAGCCTGTGACAATCACATATAAAAAGGTCGACAATATTGGACGCCTGTAAAGCGACATAGCATGTTTTCCAGTGTCCTGGCCAAAGTCCAAAGTAGAGAGGCTTCACGTGACCGGCGGAATCACGATGTCATCGATCGGAGTCCCGACGCTACGGGATTGGATAACATTTTATCACTCATGGCAGGTTCATCTGAGACGTTTTCAATAAATTACCAGCATCGCGCTCTATTTCCATCATTGTAGAGTACCTCTCTGCAATCTGGAAAGATGCTGGTGGTTCCTTCGCTAAAACCGTTGGCGCCATCGCCAAATTTACTCCGGTTCCTGAGATCTCAATCGGATTCTTGCTTTTTCACCCCCAACCCGACGAAACAGAAAGCCAGTACTATGAAGGTCACGTCTAATCGATGGAATAACGGCAGATCAAACTGGATACGGTTGAGTCCAGCGCCCTGTTTGGCGCAGATTGAGGCTTCTTTTTTACCTGTATGGCCTGCAGTGAAAATCTCAACGCCGCGAAAGTCATCTCAGCTACGTACCTCACTCACGACGCGTTCGGAAGCGGCAAGGTCAATCGAATGCAACAATATCCCTAATCATGGTTCTTTGCGCAATGTTTCGACAAAAAGCAGACGCTGGTGGCACAACTGGTTGTTCAAGAAGGAATCGTACCAAAAGTGGAAAAACTCGACCTCTCCTCCAATCACGAGTTTCACGGACGACGGTGCAGAAGGGAATCTCTTCAATCTAGGACGAACGCTGGCTTCGAAAACACTTGATGAACCTCGGTTGCGCTGTACGGAATTTGACGAGAATGGGAACGTCACATTGGTCAATGGGGAGTTCCGAAAGAGTGAGCTCATTGCTAAGGTGCGTCTGTATGACTCTTTGATAGAGGTGCCAGTTTCGCTTACATGATATTACAGTACGGTCTTCTGAATCGCGACTTGCGAAAGATCGATTCTTCCGTCCTACCTCATATTCTCGTGCGACCAAGTACAATTCTTATTTCGCTCTTACACCTTCGCGTTCTGATCAAAGCCGACCGAGTTCTCGTCTTCGACGCATATGGCTCAGCCGACTCGTATACACAGTCCGTCTTCATGTATGATCTGGAGGGAAAGTTGAGACAGCGTCAGGCTCCAGGCTCGGGTGCTTTGCCGTATGAGCTCCGTGCGCTCGAATCTGTCTTGATCAGTGTGACTAGCGGTCTGGAGAGTGAGTTTGAAGGTGTGCGCGATCCCGTCGTTCGCGTTTTGCGAGCTCTGGAAGAAGACATTGACCGAGACAAACTACGACATCTACTTGTTTACTCAAAAAAACTGGGTAGCTTCGAACAAAAGGCGCGTCTCGTACGAGATGCTATTGATGATCTGTTGGAAGCCGACGATGACCTTGCTGCGATGTACTTGTCCGATAGGGCTCACGGGAAGGTGCGGGCTGAGAATGATCACCAAGAAGTAGAGATGCTGCTCGAGTCTTACCACAAGATTTGTGACGAAATCGTCCAAGCTAGCGGTAACCTGGTTACTGCTATCCGAAACACGGAGGAAGTGTAAGTCGTGCCTCCATCACGCCCTTTGGGATTATCGGGTAGGCTAATATGAAATAGTGTCAAGGCAATTCTGGATGCGAACCGAAATTCCTTGATGCTTCTAGATCTCAAGTTCAGCATCGGGACCCTTGGACTCGCCGCAGGAACCCTAGTCTCAGCATTATACGGCATGAACTTGAAGAATTTCATTGAAGAAAGTGATTTCGGGTTTGGTGCCGTATCCTTGACCTGTTTCATCAGCAGCATCATCGTCAGTCTTTACGGACTTGCAAAACTACGCAAAGTCCAACGAGTAAGAATGTGGGGAGAAGGCATGGATACCGCGGGTATGGGACCGCTTCAAAGTCGCAGTTTGGCACTGACCAACCGCGGAAATTGGCGCTCTGACGCAATTGAGCCCATGTTGGCTGGTCTGCCCGGTGAAGGGCGGTCCGAAAGGTTGAAGAGATTCAAGGAGGCGGTCAAGGCAACAGCAAAGGGGAATTCGCCTACAGATGCGGCTCGGCGCATGGCGATTTCGCAAGCTCGACGGACAGCGAGTCAGTCACAAGACAAGAATGGCACCAAACCAGAAGAGAGTCCGTCTGATGAGACAATTTCAAAGGCATGAGGGAGGCTGCGAGGTGGCAGCATACCACACTCTTTTGTTTAGAGTATCTACGAAGAGTTTGTTAATACCCCGGAAACAGGCGTTTGACATAGATTGGATAGTAGCATTTGTTGGCGTTTAGCGAAGCACATTGTGACATGTATATAATACGTCTCTCCTCCTTGTGAGAAAATTGTTAACATTGAATGTATAGTAAGTATATCTTTACCCAACTGTGAATAATGACACACATCCTCCTCCCCGTACACCAATTGCTCATCGTCATCAGTACAGGGTAACAGTGCATGTAGCATCTGTCTACTGGGTAAGACAGAGCCTGGACATGGTTTGGCAGCGTCATATCTTCCAAATGTCGTGATACAGAGGCCCTGCATGTGGGCTGCACATCTCCGGTATCATCAAGCCACGGCCATACATATGTATGTTTGATGTTCTCCTATAATTTCGCTTGAGGTTTCACCAACCCCCAAAGCCGCCTCACAATCCCAGCATACAAATTCCGGATTCGAGCGTATATGCGCACAATGTGGACTCTGCTCCAACTTATACTCCTCCACAAACCACCCTTTCCACCTCGCCTCCTGGGCATGTATAAGTACATGTCTCCAATTGGTGCTCATATCGCTTTTCGAATTTATATAATAAATATTTGAGTTGCCGACATAATATCTATTCAGGGGTATCCTACGCATCTGAAGGTGCGTGTTCTCCGTTCCCCTAATGGCGAAACTTGCGTACAAGGGGACTAGAAGCGTATGAACGATTACCGAAACAACCGCCTTTCGCGATTTGGATGGTTGGGGGGAAGGACAACTGCGTTATGTGGGTGTGATTATAGCCTCCGGAGTCGGGAGCACTATCCATTACGATTCCGACGAGAGGGAGAGGTGCATGCGTTATTCCGCGGAGGAGGATGAGGAGTTGAGTGGCCGTGAGGCTACCGCCGTGGGAACATCAATGGAACAAGATCTTTGTCTTGTTCGGGCCTTGTCCATGCTGTGTTTGTCCTCCTTTATCCGGGGAAGAAGCTTGTTGCCTGTCGTTGGTCAAGGCATTCTCGACGATATACTGCGCCGCCGGTTTGAGGGCAGCCCTCTGCCATGTATAAGGCTGGAACAACGTCGTAGTAGAGGTTTGAATGAGCAAGATACTTGCTCCCGGGGTAATTGGCTTGTGTAGCTGGGTCAATTGATGTGTGTTTTCGTTGAGCATCTTCCCCGCTGAATAAAATAACCAGTTGATCTTCCTGGCCAGGGGACTCAGGCGTGTACAAGGAGATCAGGGGTGAAAGCTTTTGCATATGCATCACATTTGATATTGCAGGCTACTGCAAGGACCGATATCTGGAAGATAGAGGGCTGACCGAGAAGGGTTGTGCAGCAAGATTGAGGTTATACAACTAGAAAACAGAGAACAGAAAACAGCAAACAGCACACAAAATCTGGGTACCTTCCACACCTGGGAGAAAGCCATCGAGCGACCAGCCCATTTCGAAGAACGGGGAATCCATTTCATGGACAATAATGGTGTCCGAGATCAACCGCAGAATTATCGTATAGACCAGTGAATGTACGCAGAGGTTCCAGACAAAAGTCGTCCTGACAATGACGATGCAGGCACAAAGAAGCGTTCATTCCATCAAAGAGATCAATAGACCGGATGCAGGGACTAAAATTGTACCAAACTCTAAAGCCTTTGTTTGATGGTTGGAGTACCTCGGCTCCGGGAAGTTACCAACATCTCAACCGTCAACGCGAGGGTATTTAGGGTTTTGGACCGTAGTGGAGAGAATGTGTTGCGTTTTCTGATATTGAATGATGATTGATTTACATGCGCCAATGAGAATAGTAATAACGGCAAAGAAATATCATCCTAGCTATGACACCCTCCGTCGTATCATGTACGCAAGTATTGCACATCCATCCACAGTCACCCCGAGTTTATTGCCATTTATGGATCCGCAAGATTGGAAACAGATCTACTTGTTCTCTCAATTGCAAAAGTACTACATAAAAGCACATCGCCAGCTCAACGATTGATCATATACTAACAAATGTCTATAGTAACAGTTCCGCATATTAGATACCCAAACCAACGCCCAGAATGCAAAACAAAGCATACACATCTGAAAATGAACACATTCAACGAGTATGGAACCCCTTCCACTCTGGAGCTTTACAAGGGTTCCTCGCTATATCATCATCAATTTTCGACCTGATCCAGCCAGATTTATATCTCGTGCCGTCCGATTTGCGGGTTCGCTTTTCACCGAAGCGATATGAAAACGAGTAAGAGCACTTCTTCGCCATGAATTCGTATGTATATTGCATGCAACGAGGATACTCGGCGCAAGCAGCGGCACAATGTTCAGGAGACTGATAAGCTTCTTCTTGCGTCGGGGTCATCTCGTCTGGAGGTATGGGCTTGTCTTCTTCTTCATCGGGAGCCCGGATATGGGCATCGTCGGAGTGATTGTACCAGTCGTCAAGACTATCCTTGCCCTCAGGGAGGCGCTCAGCCATGAAATGTTGGTACATGTCAGCAAATAAAATGGGTTGCGACAAGTCTTCTCGCTGCTGTTCAAACTGCCAAACGGCGTCCACGTCGAGAGGTGTGACGTGATGGAGCGACATAAGGGGTTGACACCAGTATCTTTCACCTTGGTAACGTCCAGGCCCGTAGCGCAATGTGCTGGGTGGTTCTCCTTGCAACAAGGGTTTGTAAAGACCCAGTTCAACGCCCTTCTCTTTCAGTGCTTTCATCAAAACGTAATCGCCATAATATTCGTTCTGGGCGATTGTGTCATAACGGGTGGTGATATCGGGGTCATTGTCCAGAACCTTGGACATGGCGCCTCTGGATATGATGAACCCACTTCCACCGTGAGCGAAACCCTCATTGTTGACATAGGTCTGCTCGCCCAAATAGTGAAGTCCGTTCGGGTCGAACTGTTGCAACCACAACAAAATATTTGTCCAAAATGCATACGTGTCTCCCTCGAGGAAGACATACCAGTCGTGATTCGGTCGCATCGTCCAGGTCTTTTTCAACATCGGGATAAACTTGTATTTGTCCAACTTCCACCCGGCCTCTCCTTCGGTGCGGAGTTCGCGCACATCCTGACCAAACTTCTTGTAGTCCTGCAATTTGCGATAGTAGTCGAAGTCTGGACCATTCTTGACGGATTCGGTGATGTTGTCGAGCACATCATAAATTTGATATGAGCCGAGCGTCGTGGCAAGATCGGAAAAGATAAGCGGATCTTCGGCGCAACGCCAAGCCGAGAGGAGCTGGAAGGGAACTTTGTCATAGAGCACATTGGCGCCCGTTTTCACAATTATGGCGACATCTGGGGCGTTGGGGACGGCGTTACAACGACGGTCTGTTGTTGCGTCAAGTTTTGCGTCAGGCTTGGGTGTTGGCGACGGTGTTGACTGCGGCGGTTCCGATAATCCATCTTTGTTATTTCCATCCTGTTCCAGGGGCAGCGGCTGGGTCAGCTTGCCACGCAGGCTGTCGATGCTGGTGATGTTCAGGGCATTGATCGACCACAGCACCAGCGACAACACGAAAATAGCGATACCAGTATTTAGCACATAGCGCGGCACACCTGAAGGCAGTCGAGGAAGCTGCATCCTCGATCTCGCATGCTCGTGTCGAGACAGGGGCTGGAAGGTAATTCGCTCGAGGACCGAGGATGGCGGTGATGATATATCCTGGGAAAACTAAACCATTATATTATTAATTCAGAGACATGAAGTTCATGGCAGGCAGAGATAACGCATCGGGAGCTGCGGAGTCACGGTGTCAGCCTGTCAGGGTGCGGTCACCGTGTGGATCCGGCGCAAGCACGACTCACTGCGGAAGCCAATGATTAGCTGCGATGGGCCAGGGTCCACTGTTAGTTCTCTGATCAACAAATGCAGTCAATCTAGCCGAATGCGATCGCATCAACTTGGCTACCATAGATGGTAGTCTTGTGGATAGTGTGCTATACTGCATTCAGAGTCTCGACCAAGAGTGGCATGAACGATGAAAATAGATCAGGCATACTTCATCGTATCAATGCGTGCATGTTGGTGGTGTTTCAGATCGTTACTATTTATGTCGTAGTTAATTACTAGCGCGTACTGATCTGTATTGCCGTTACAACGTTACGAATATGTCGCCAAGCCCACCATAGTATGCAGCCCGACGCCAAAGAGACGAAAATAGCACCTTTAGACCAATTAGGCCTGTCTCCCATTGGCCAAGTCTCTCTGCGGTTGGCCGTTATGCTATATAGTATGAGAGGGTGAAACGCTGGCATGCCCAGACGGAAAGCCACATGGAGAGCCATGCTGCATCCAGCATGGAGTAGCATTGAGTTCTATGAATTCTTTACGAATGCGAGAAGTGATTGAGGGCCGTGAAATAATCCGGGATACGTATGTAGTACTATGTACAAGAATCGATGGTCAAGTCTAAATTATGGAGTCGAGATTTATTTCAATTGGCCAAGCACTGGCAAGCAGCATGAAAGTGGTACCTTTATGCTTATCGCCTTTAAGCTAATACGGCGGCAAGCCAACCAGAGTCTTGACTGGCATGACTAATCATTAAACTGTTGTGATTCAGAGCCTCACGTTCAGGTCAATCAGATGAATCTATTTTCGACTTGACACGAGTCTCCGTAGATACACAGACGATGTCATAATCTGGATTAATGCACCTTGAATGGTTACCGCCACTCTCATAGGTTATATCGTACGATCAGAAGAGCGTTACGGGGCTCAGAGAGCCGCTATCACAAAGTTAAAACCCAACCACATACTGTTAGACAGGCACTAATAAAGATTGCTAACTTGCAACAGTCTGAAGAAATACCGCCAGTGAGCTTAGCTGCCTGTGATCAACCACTAACAACTCGCGAACTTAATTCCCCGCCCTGAGAATTTAGAAAAGCTGTCGTGCCCGTGCTCGTACCTCCAGTAATTTACCCATTTCAGCTGCGTTTGCCAAGCGAATGATGTTGGGTACGGAGTACAACCAACGCCCACCGTCATTTTTAGTGTCTGCTGCTGCTGTTCGATCTTTCCGTCGCGCATCCAGATCACCAGAAGAAAATCCCTCCAGCAACAACAACAAGCCAGAGCCCCAGGAATCATGGCAGACCTGTCCTTTCGAAGGGCCCTTTGGCTCGTCGTCTGGTCGGTGCTCTGGTCTCTCAGTCTTCAGGATAGCACTTACTCTTTTACAAACCCGCCCCCCAACGACTCCAAAATCACCAATCCCTCCTATACTGTTGGAAGTGATATCGACATTGAGTGGGTTGGAGGAAATGACTTTGTGACTGTCCGTCTCGTGCACGTTTTACCCAACAATGATTATGACGAGTATACCCCTGTCTTCAGTATGCTAGCCCACGGTTCTTGCGCGACGACGTCGATAGAGATGGATGGCTAACGCGCAATGTTCGCTAGGAAACGTCACCAATTTGGGTGGACACTACACCTGGAAGATGGACCTAGGCGGCATGAACCTCTCGAGCTCGCATGAATTCTTCTTCAACATCTTCGTCGAAGGAGAAACATCGCCGCGTGCAGTCACTCATAATTTCAACTTGACGGATGCCGTGACTAGTACCACTGCGCCTGCTTCTACCAGTTTTACGACATCTGCATCGACCTCTTCTTCGACCGTTTCTACCACATCGAGCCCCACCCATCCAGCAACCAACGCGCCGTCTGCGACCAACACCGTTGCCCCATCAAATAGCGGACTGAGCACTGGAGCCAAGGCTGGTATTGGTGTCGGTGTCGCAGTGGGAGTTATCGCTCTTCTCGCAGCAGCAGCATTCTGGTGGCGATCGCAACGAGGAAATAGTGGTGCTGGAGGTGCAGCAGGAGCAGAAAGTGGTCAGGGCACTGGTCCACCATACCAGCCCGTCAACCAGCAAGCGCCTTATGAATACTACAAAGTCCCTGGCGCGCCGTCAGAGTTGCCTCCTCAAGCACCAGCCAACGTCGCCGCGTCCGAATTGTCTGGTTCTGGACCTGCGGCGCTTGAGATGGCAGATACTTCTAGACCACACCATTGATTTGAGACAAAGTCGATCATGGAATGTTTTGCGTTGAGATTTCTTCGTGGTGGCCATAAGCGTGCATGTTAATACCCTGATCTGTAAATAGGTTTCGTTTATTTTATTGCATTACAAAGATAATGCCTGTTGCTTGTGTATTGAGACTATGTCGAAATGAATAAGATATCCACTTCCATATCCTTCCAGAGTATGAGTAAGATGGTGTTTGTTCCAAAATACGACGATCGACACGGGATTCGGGGTCTTTTCGTTGTCCTGTGCCGGTGCGTTATGCAAGATCTCCTGTCACGTGGAGATAAGATCGGCCAAGTCTTCGAGAAGCACTTCAAAGTTCAGGCAGTCTGTGTGGCAGCGTGTGCCGCTTTTCCGGAACAATTTGGACTAGAGCCAATCACGCTGCATCTATAGCCATCCTTTGAGTATGCGGGCGGACTTAAAACGGATTTTAAGGGTAGCACTTTAGTGAGAGTGTTGGGAGCGCATGTACTGCGTAGCTATGACAATTTTATGCATTGTACACGGCAAGATCGGACACGTCCAAAAGAGACAAAGATCAAGGAAATTCATTTAAAGAGGCCGTTTCCCCTTTGCTGTAGTGCGCTCAATGCAGCATTATCAGGAACATGGCCGACATGGAAAAGGTGGCTTCTGCTGCCTCGAGGAAGTCTGATCTGAGCAGAGTGTGCTCTGCGCCTCACATGGACCATCAAACTGCGTTTTATGCTACGTCAAAGGAGGAAGATGGCCGAGAGACTGTCTCTGTGGTGCCCTTCTATACGGCAAGAGATGGCGACAACGCAGATCTGGAGAATGGCAGCGGTAGCGATGATCCGCAGCCAACGCAGAGTTCCAGTTCTCGACGCTCTGAACGAGATTCTAAATTGGTATGCATTGTTCTCGAGCCCCTCGTCAAATGCTTGCGTGTATTCAAGCTGACTTTCTTAGGTCACTTGGAAAGGACCTGACGACCCCGAAGACCCAAAGAATTGGTCAATGAGAAGACGCTGGGCGGCTGTATTTGTCGTCTCGTGCTACACCTTCATATCACCAGTATCTTCATCCATGGTTGCGCCGGGCTTGACAGCCATCGCAAAAGATTTAAACATTACAAACGAAGTCGAACTCGAAATGACCCTGTCCATCTTTGTGCTGGCATACAGTATCGGGCCTCTCTTTCTGGGCCCGCTATCTGAGATTTACGGTCGAGCCATCGTCTTGCAGCTTGCCAATCTTTTCTTTCTCGTCTTCAATATTGCATGCGGCGTTGCTCAGACGAAAGCACAGATGATTGTTTTCCGGTTTTTGTCCGGCTTAGGCGGTAGTGCGCCTTTATCTGTAAATTTTCTATTATATCCCTTCTTCTAGATTTAATCCATACTGATATGGTTCCAGATCGGAGGTGGAGTCATGAGTGACTGCTTCAGAGCCGAAGAAAGAGGGCGGGCAGTGTCCATCTACAGTCTTGCACCCCTTTTAGGACCCGCTGTCGGTCCCATAGCTGGAGGTTTCATCGCCGAGAATACAACTTGGCGATGGTGTTTCTACTCAACGTCCATCTTAACCGGCGTCATACAGTTCATCGGGCTTTTCATCTTACAGGAGACATACGGCCCGACATTGCTGCATCGAAAAGCCAAGAAACTCCGCAAAGAAACCCAAGATCCGTCCTGGCACACCGAATACGAAGACGCAAACCGCACTTTTACCTCTCTACTATCCACATCTCTGCGCCGCCCGTTTATTCTACTCGCAACTCAACCGATCGTCCAGGTTTTGGCATTGTTCATGGCCTATATCTATGGACTCATGTATCTTATGCTAGCATCTTTCCCCGGTCTCTGGACCGGGGTCAAGTACTACAACGAATCCGTCGGTATCGGCGGCCTCAACTACATCTCCCTGGGCTTCGGATTCTTCCTCGGATCCCAAATCAGCGCACGTCTAATCGATCTCATCTACCGAAAACTGAAAACACGAAACGGCGGCGTCGGTGCGCCCGAATTCCGCACACCGCTGCTCTTTATAGGAGCGTTGGCGATCCCCACTGGTCTCTTCATTTATGGCTGGACCGCGCAGTACAGAACCCACTGGATTGGACCTAATATCGGGACTGCGATATTCTCCGTTGGCGCCATTATGACGTTTCAGTGTATTCAGACGTATCTAGTTGATGCCTATACCCGATATGCGGCTAGTGCTTTGGCGGCTGTTACTGTGTTACGGTCGTTAGCTGGGTTTAGTTTCCCCCTATTCGCTCAGTATATGTACAATGCACTGGACTATGGTTGGGGTAATAGTTTATTGGCGTTTGTTGGGATAGGTATTGGAGTTCCGGCTCCGCTGCTTTTGTGGAAATATGGTGCGAAGCTGCGGGCTATGAGTCCGTTTGCTGCTGGATAAAGGTAAAGAGGATAATTGAATGATAGATTAACGCATGAAACGGGAGCCCTATGTAACTAGATGCGTTGTGGGAGTATACGACATATTTCGGTGCCGCAGTGTTTTACTACAAAAAATTATTCATAGATCATACTTTAGGTGACTACTGAGTACTAAAGAGAGAAGTAATTCAAAATATTTGGTAGATATGTAGCTATAGCTACAATCAATCTTACGTAAACATCAACATGAACATAAACGTCACAAAACACCTCCTTTCATGCAAGGCCATGACATCGTCAGGGGTATATATATGTATGTTGAATGCGTACATGATTGAAATATAATTTAAAACGAAACGAATGATCCACAATTAAACCCACATTATTCACTTGATCTTCAGTATCAAGATCAATTCCAACCAATTCGATAATTTACACACATCCCAGCACAACTGATTTTAAACAGTCTGCGGCTTGGTCTCTTCGTGCTCGGCGTGGACCATACCCTTCTCGGTAGCGAAGGTGGTGTGTGGGCGCCACTTGGCGGAGGTACGAGGAGTAGTCTCCTCCATCATCCTGTCGACCTGCTCAAGAGAGAGACCCTTGGTCTCGGGAACGAGGAAGTAAGAGTAGACGAAGCAGCAAGTGCAGAGACCACCCCAGACGAAGAAGACGGAGGACTTCATATTACCGTGGTCAGAGCCGACCATGTAAGGGGTAATGACGGCAATGATGGTGTTCCAGAGCCAGTTGGAGGCGGTGGACAAGGCAACACCGCGGGAACGGATGGGGATAGGGAAGATCTCGCCAATGAGAATCCAGGCACCAGGACCCCAGGTAGAGGCGAAGAAGAAGATGTAGATGGCGATCAAGGCGACCTGAGCATTGACAGCAGGGATGTTGTTGGCGATAGTGCTACCGCTGCTATCGACGTGGGTCTTGTTGAAACCGATGGTGATACCAACAATGGCGACGATGAACTGGCAGATGAGCATACCGAGGGCACCGAAGATGAGGAGAGGACGACGACCGTATCTCTCAACAGTGTAGAAGGAGATAGGGGTGGAGAAGACATTGACGAGAGTGAAGATGAGCGACATCAAGAAGGTGTTGCTGATAGCACCGGTGGACTGCAAGAAGGTAGTGGAGAAGTAGAAGATGAAGTTGACACCAGTCCACTGCTGCATCATCTGAAGAGAGGTACCGAGGATAGTACGGCGCAAGTTGGACTTTTGCTCCCAGAGAGAACCAGTGAAGCAGTTCTTCCAGCTTCCGAACCAGCCGGCATCGGGGATGACGCTGCGCTCGTATTCCTCGTTGGCAACAATCTCAGCAATTTCGGCCTCGATGTATTCGGAGTCGCGGGGCTGGCCACGGAGTCTGCAGAGAGCGTTGATGGCATCGTCGACACGGCCCTTCTTGACGAAGTAACGGGGAGAGTCAGGAAGGAACAAGAGACCGGTACCGAGAACAATAGCCCAGATGTACTGAATGGCAATGGGGATACGGTAGGATCCGGTGTCCTTGCGGTTCTCGGTACCGTAGACGACGCAAGAGGCCATCATGAGACCAATGGTAACACAGAATTGGTAGCAACCGACGAGAGCTCCTCGGACTGCTTTGGGGCACTATTCAAACAATTAGTACTGGAAGTATTGGCTGTCGACAGAGGACAACTTACAATTTCACTCATGTAGAGAATGACAATGGCCGACTCGAAACCAACACCGAATCCAGCAATAAGACGACCAGCAACGATTATGCCAAGCGCGCTGCCACCGACACCAGTGATGACCTGGATGGTAATACCAACAGCGTAGATCCAGCAGCCGATGATGACAGTCCATTTACGACCAATCTTCTCAGCAACGTCACCAGCGATCAGAGCACCAAAGAAAGTACCAGCGGAGAGAATAGAGACGATGAGAGACGAGTGGGCGGAAGTAAGGCTAGTGTGACCGGGGTCGATCATCTCAATGAACATCTTGATGCCATTGACGCCGTTGATGTATCCGGAGTCATATCCGAAGTAGATACCACCAAAGGATGCAAAAGCGCAGAGGAGGTAGGCCTTCCAGGTGACTGGCGCCTCGATGTGGTTGATATCCGCAGTGGCGTGGAGACTCATTTTGGTCGAGGAGGGACACAACAGATAGTACAAAGGGGGTTTGGCCCAAACAGATAGCCTGCTGGGTGGTTTCTACTGAAGGGAGGGAAGGATGTCGAGCAAGGGAATGAGAGGGAGAAACCTGTCGCGTGGTAGAAGCAGGAGAACGACCGGGGGAATTGAGGAGATTATATAGTAGTGGCCCACGGGGTAAACTTTTAGGATGACACGAGACGAGCACGACAACACCAAGCCAAATCCATGCAAAGCATCAGCTTGCAGAAATTTTCCGTTTCACTTGACCATAGAGTCCCCGCATCTCCCAGGTTGTGTCCGAGTCGCCCCCCGGAAGCGTGCCATGGGCCGGGGACTGTGACTGCGTGGGAGACTGGAGCCGTCATTCTCGGCCTGGGGAATTGGTTTCAGCAATAATACGGAGCGCGAGAGTCATGCCATGGGGAATTACCAGAAGCAAGTGGGTTAGTTTGCTGTGTAATGTGCCATGTCTGGACTGGGCGAAATTGGAAATGGGACGATGGCCAATGATGTTCTCGGCAATCTACGGCGACGGACTGGGCGTAGAAGTGATGTATCCGTACCATACCGTATTACCATGTGACCATCTGTTGCTGTGAGTGGCCAATAGACGGCAGGCACGCGCCAATAAATTGATTGCAAACGGTTTTTTGTCGGTCATAAGGTACCGATCTGGACTAGCCTCTTCACCACAGCTAGCGTGGCTTGAATGGCTTCTTGAGAGATTGATTGGCCAAGAGCCGCATAGACTTTTCCGGTTCGTAACTTACGACAATCATACAAGACTCTTACGAGTTCTTGTCTCGATCAGACCACCCGCAATGACCCTGTATGAGTATTTAGTACTGACCAGTAATGGCTGCTGATGGGAAGAAGCTTTACAGATCAGCATCAATCTATTAGACTTTCGTCTTGAGTCGAACGCATGTAAATGTGTATGTACTTTGTACACTGTACACTGTACGCAACTGTAGGAATGGAGCAGAATATTGAGGGGCCATAGAGCGAAACATGATTAATGAATAATGATCCCTGTCCCTGTCCCTGTCCCTGTCCCTGTCCCTGTCCCTGTCCCGACATTTACCAATTACCAGAGCAGGATGAGACGCGTTACAGAACGATCGGATCTTCTTCAACTCTCTGGTCGATCGCGGGAGAAAATTTGCCGCCCAAGACTTTTTGATTGGCCAAGCGTACTAGCTCCTTCCGCAAGTGGCATGGTCAAACTTACAGGATACACTAGATGGGAAAACCTTAATCCTTAGTCTTGACTTGCTTAGTCTTAGTGCTTAGTACTTACAGTAGCTGCTTAGCTGCTTTACTTAGCATACTCCGTAGCCCTTCCTTCTGGCCGCTTCCAGCATGCATCTGCCATCACCTGATAGACGAATGATTAAGCCACATTCCTTTGTGCAGCGTGTGTATCGTGCAGCGTGTGTAGTAACAACGACAATCCTACGCTGAGAAACCAGACAACGTAATTCCATTCAGACTTGTGTAATCGCTCGGCTTTCCAACTCATCTGGGTCAAGATGCCGAGGAGCCAAGGTCTTGGGTGGATTGGCAAACCCCGAATTTCGAAAACATTCTGGATGGGGCTCGGACAGCAGGAAGTAACCAGTCAATGTTGAAATGGAGCTTGCGAAAGTTTTTTTCCTCCTTGGAGATTACTATGAAGGCCCGAGGGCAACCGGTAGAGTTTGCTGTCTGTGCCAATAATTGCCAAACTCAATCTTCGAGCGAAGCAACATGGCTGACACAGAGTTCTGGATTTGCCGTCACAAGTGACGCTGTTTCTTGGTACGGAGTTCTCCGTGCTGGACTTTGATTGGAAGGATTGTGTCTCCTCGTATGACCAAGACTTCAAGAGAGCTGCTGCAACTACATGGCATGACTCTTGACGTACACTAATCTAGCCACTTGGTGAAGTCTACAATGCGGGGTTCTGGTACTACAGAATCTAGATTTGGTCGATGTTATAAATGAGGTATATATCATCGAGATGAAGACTACGGTAGTAGAATCGTGTTTCATTTCGTCCACGGATATCAACAAAGGACGTGTATACAATACGTAGTGTATGAGGATCCGATTCTTGGTCCACCAACTGCCAAGCTTCAGCAGAGAAAGGCTGTTTAAGCCAGCCAAGCTACCTCAAGCATCGATTGGGCATACATGCCGAAGATTTGCCGCTGTGGCGTCTTGTTTCTTGGAAGAATTTACTGGAAGAAGCATACCGCAAAAACTCTTTTCCAGATGGGAATACCTTAACCCTAATACCACAAACCTTGCCCACCTTTGAGTTTGAATTTCTCCTTTCCCGTCGGCTTGATTGGCCACATCGAGGAAAAGGCCGACTTTTGGCCTTCGTAATTCGGAATGTCGCTCCAGGTTTCCCACTATTGAAAAGAAAAATACAGATAGTAACGATGCCGAGGAGACGCTGCTGCTGGAACCCGAAATGAGGACCCTCTCGGAACCCACCGTTGGAATTCTGCTTCCACAATCCCGATTTTCGGCATGCCTTGTCCTTCCCGAAAATTTTGTGCTTCGCCCTTGCCCCTAATTTTCTTAGATATCCCTGAAAATCGCTCTTGTAGTCATTCTTGCACATAAAACTGTCATTCTAAATACGAAACGAAGGCAGAAAGTACTTTATACCAAAAGACCGAAAGGACATGTGGATTCAGACCTCCTGAAACATCGGGTCAACAAACTGCACGGACATCGCAACCGGTTTGTTTCTATATAGTATGTTCGAATACCACAGACTTCCAAGTTTCGGTAACATTGAAAGAATTGTTTATTATCTTGTAAGAACTTACAAAGAACCTATAAGAACCATACAATTATGTTCAGAGTTGCTATGACAAATTCTAATGTAAAAGGCCTCAACATTGTTCATAAGTTACACGAGCCCATCCATCTTACAGACCCACGCTCCTTGGTTTTCCGAGGTTCTGCATCAATCAACAGCTTCTAACTTTCCGTAAAGATTCACCGGGAGCTCTCCAACGTAAGATCCTCGACTCCAGAACGCCATACCATATCCAGATGCCGAAGGTATAATATAAAGACTCCACCCGAACCAAACAAACTATTATCAAAAGAGTAAACAGGCTATTTTCACTCGTCATCATCAATCGGAGCATGGATTTCCCGATGCATGTAGGGCTTAGCCACAGGGATACCAGCCTTGCGTTTCGACTGAGGCTTGGGACGCGCCAAGGTGTACCTAGAGATTATTCGTCAGCAATGGTCGATGCTTTTCTGATCTGGAGACTTACTTGGCAAATGCCCTCGATAGAGCCTTCTTGCAGCTAACTTTCTGACTGCCAATAAACGACTCGACCGTGACCGCAATGGCGCGGTCAATGTCTTGGGACGAGCAATACTCTGACAGGCGCATCTTGCAGAAGGCCTCCGCAATACGCATGATTGCTTCCAAGTGACGGACCTATCATATCAAGTCAGTGATGTTCTAATCTCCGCAGTTTGACTCAGATCCCCAGGTTTTGTCTTACCGTAATGGGATAAGCACCTGTAACCAGGGACTCCCGTCTCATGTCTGCAAAAAGTCGTGCCACTTTATCCTGGTCGATCTGATACAATTTCGGGTGACACCTCTCACGGGCGTAGAGAATGTATTTCCGTAGCAATTCTTGTGGGATTTCTCCTTCTTTCTCTTCTTCAGCCTTTCTCCGAGCTTCTGCCCGAGACTGCTGCTCTTCTGGAGTAAGGGGCAAACGGTTGCCATCCTTGTCAACGCGGTAGCCTTCTTCATCGATAAGCTCACCATCCTTGTTGATAGTTCTCCCCTTCTCATCCCTAAGAGGCTTTGCGGGGTTGGCTCGGGAGTGTGATTCGACAACGAATTTGGCAAGTCGCTCATCTTCAGCTGGCTGCACAGTATCCCGCACTACGCAGAGAATATCGAAACGAGACAGAATTGGCTCAGTCAAGGCAACGTTCTGAGAAAATGGGATCGTTCCGTTGTATCGACCGCCGATTGGATTGGCCGCGGCAATTACTGCACAGCGAGCCTGGAGGGTTGTGACAATACCAGCCTTAGAAATTGAAATAGTCTGCTGCTCCATAGCTTCGTGGATTGAGGTTCGGTCCTGATCGTTCATTTTGTCGAACTCATCGATCAAGCAGGTACCTCGGTCGGCAAGCACTAGAGCGCCTCCTTCCAATGTCCACTCACTAGTCAAAGGATCTCGTCGGACACTGGCTGTGAGACCGACTGCGCTAGCACCTTGACCCGTTGCAAAAACCGCCCGATGCGCTGATTTCTCAACATATTTCAGCACCTGTGACTTTGCAGTTCCTGGATCACCGAGGAGCAGAACGTTGATGTCTCCACGAATAGCCATTTTGCCTTGAGCCTCTTTTCTCACACCACCGAATAATGAGAGTGCAACCGCCGTTTTGACGTCTTCGTGTCCATAGATACTGGGAGCAATAGAACGAACGATTTTGTCGACAATATCAGGCTCTCTAGAGAGCAAGCGAATCTGCTCAATATCTTGCTCAGTCAAATGGAATCCAGCCATTTGGTCATGGGACTTGACGACGTGGTTGGCCTCGAGGATAGTTGCAAATACGGGGAAGCCGTTCTTATTGTTAAGTTGGGCATCGTAGCTATTTCTGTAGATACCAGTAACCTCGACCTCGTCACCAGGCTTGGCAATATCAATCAAGTCTGCGAGTAGAATGACTTCTCGTTGACGGGGGAGTCGGCCAGCAGGCACTGAGCCAGGAGACTCTTGTAGAGTCAATTTTTGATAGTTTCGGTAAACGGTCTTCTCCGAATTCATAGTAAAGGGACCTCGAGATTGGCAGTTCTGGCAGAAGGATATTTTGACTTCCTGTGCTGCCTCCTGTTGGAAAGGACCGAGCGTGACTTCACATTTGTTGCAGCGGAACATGACAAATTTCAGCTGAGGGAACACTCCGGTTCGCCTAGTGACGACACCGTTAACACGCACTAGACAGTTGAGGTGGGATTGGCGTAGGTCCCTCAGTGAGTAGCAAAGAGGGAGATCTGTAATGCGCACGTGGATCTCATTTTGAATATCGGCGAAATGAGGATAATGGTAGAGAGTAGTTTCAAGTGCCGCCTGGTCGAAAATCTTCAACACCTCTGTCGGTTCGTTGGCGACAAAGAATCCGAGTACAGCCTTTGCTGCCACAAGATGGTCGTAAGATACCTCTAGAGATGCAGAATTGACCTCACCCAAGGTCTTGATACGTTCTCCGTATACGGATCGACCGGAAGCGTCAATAAATTCGGTCATGAAAGCTTTGAATTCACGACCGATGGTACGCATGACTTGGGGTTGGAGAATCCACTCTGTCAAGTTGGCAGACTTAACATCACCCAACTCTTCAAGAGAGAGCTCTTCTTCCAGAATATCTTCCTGCATATCCATATCATCTCGGTCTTCGTCATAATGGTGTCTTCTGCGACGCACTTGACGGCTGAGATCCATATTGGTATCCTCATCATCGTCCTGGAGAAAGGCAGCAGGCATGCGTCGGCGGCGCGCCAGTTCTCGGTCTCGTTTATTCAGGCGGGCATCAAGTTGTCGTCGAGTTGCAAGATCAAGTTCTTCTTGATCTTCATCATCATTGATGTATGCGCCACGGTACTGTTCCTGGTTGGCATTGTAGTCTCTTTCGAAACCATCGGCGAAGAGGTCAATGCCATCTTCGTCCTCTGCCAACTCCTCGATGTCGTCAATATCTCCTTCAAGCTCATCCTCTTCATCTCGGTCTAGTTCATCGTCGAATGGAAGCATAGGAGGGGATGATGGAGGTGCTATGCGTCGTTAATAATGTTTCAGTCTAGGGTTTTCAGCAGGGAACACTCACGACTTGATGGAGGAGCAACCGATGAGGTCTCATCATCAGGCTCTCGATCTCTCTTGCGACGACCCAAGTTACCCAAGCCGCGATTTGCAGCAGAGTTGCTGGGGCGCAACGGTGAACTGCAAATTTGTTAGTACGATCACACCCAGTGTGTTGTTGTCTTCTCACCTCATGATGGACCTGGTACTCTATGTAAAACAAATCAATCGAAAAGGTAAACCAAATCAACTTTATGCATAAAATGGTAGAAAAAGGCCGCTGGTAGAAAGTGATGGTCAGTTGATTGTTGAGGTTGCTTTCATGTCGTCGTTGCGATCGAAGGGGGTTTGATTGAGCTGGCAAGTGGGCGCCAACTTTTTAGGCGGGCCCCCTCAGAAACGCGTCGACGCGCGACCGAGTCGCGTTTCTCTTTGTGTTTCAATTAAACCTCTTTGGGAAAGGTCAAATCACGTGGACTTATATCACGTGATTCGCCCTTGTTAGCCGGGGTCCCGTGATATGCGAGTCCCAATCAAGTAACATTCGATTACGTCTCTGCGCGTCTCCCGCGTCGCAGCCATCGCCGATAGTTGACATTGCGCCGGAAACATTGCGCCGGAAACCCAGCCATCAACAAATCATCACAATGGCTTCCCATACTGGCACCGATCAACTTACTGCTCAGAATGATGAAAAATCAGATCAAACAACTCGACGCCGAGAGAGCTTCGCCTCTCAGGAATCGCAAACCGCAAAAGAGTACGAGGCTATCCGCGCATCATTATCAATGTGATCTGTTGTTTTGCTGACTTACTCGCACAGCTTCATTGAATCCCAACTACAACTCGAAGCCGACGCGCGCGAGATTCTTCCTTATGTAAGTCACTCCTTATCCCAATTAAACAAATATCTGTAAGAATAGCACTGACAGATCCAGTCTTTCGACTCTTGTACCCAAGAGTTAGGTCCACTCCGACAGACGCTATTCTCGTGTTTGACATGTAACCCTCCACCCAAGACCGACGACGACCCTTACACCCCAGCCGCAGTTTGTTACTCGTGTTCTATTTCTTGTCATGGTGAACACACATTAGTTGAACTTTTTAGTAAGAGAAACTTTGTGTGTGATTGCGGCACAACACGATTCCCCGATACATCAGCTTGTACGCTGCGAGTCGATCAGAAAACAAAAGCGAAGGGTGTCCGTTCTCAACCTCCCGCGGACGGGAATAAGTACAACCATAACTTTCGTAACCGCTTCTGCGCTTGCAATGAAGAGTACGATCCGCACAAGGAAAAGGGAACTATGTTCCAATGCCTCGGCCTAGGAACAGTCGAATCGGGTGGTTGTGGAGAAGACTGGTGGCATCCGGAATGTCTTGTCGGTCTCCCACGCGGACGTCAGGATACAGTCAGGGAGACTGAGGCAGCACCGAAAGACGAAGAGGCTGAAGCGAAGGTTGACAGGTCAGCCGAGGACAACGTGGATGAAGATGAAACACCTCTACCTCCAGGATTTCCAGGTGAAGACGATTTTGAGACTTTCATCTGCTATAAGTGCCTGGATTCTAATCCTTGGTTGAAACGCTATGCTGGGACTAAAGGGTTTTTAGCACCAGTATTCAAGACTCAGCCTCCTGTGAAATCAGAACCGACAGGTGAAGGTGACGAACCGAAACTGCAAGAGCTCACACAATCGCGAAAGCGAAAAGCGGATGACAAGGATGATGAGACTCAAGATACAAAGAAGGCGAAAGTGGATGACGCTCTAGAGACAATCCAAGAGGAAGAAGCGTCTACGGAGGTCTCCAAGCATAAGCATGAGCTCCTACCATCGGAGGCTCCTTCGGGAGCATTTTCCCTCTTTCTCAAGGAAGATTTCCGTGAACATTTATGCCATTGTCCCAATTGTTTCCCTCACCTTGTGCCTCACCCTCAGCTTCGCGAAGAAGAGGAGACATATGAACCCCCACTGTCTGAAGATGGTGAGGAGGGCGCCAATGGTGCAGGTAGCCAGGGAACAAAGAGCTTGTTGGATCGCGGCGAGGCGGCACTTAGCAACATTGATCGGGTCAGAGCCATAGAGGGCGCAATGGTATACAATCATTTGCGAGACAAGGTCAAAGCCTTCCTCAAGCCATTCGCCGAGAGCGGCCAGGCCGTTAGCGCAGAAGATATCAAGTCCTACTTTGAGAAGCTGCGTGGAGATGATATGGCCATCCGCGAAGCTGGTGGTCAGGCGTCTGCTTTCAATAGCAATGGAGGAAGCAGACGAGATGATGATCAGGAAGGGGGCGGTTCTAATCGGAAGGAACAGAGTGGTATGTTACTGCATCCAAAATCCGAGCTTTAACGATCCTTTCATACTAATCAATCTTTCCTTTAGGCTACTAGGAAATGGGTCAATACCACGGTGTTATGGGAAATCTTAGGGCATGGATATCGGGTTAGGGGGAATGGATAATTTCTGGACGATGGCGCATATGGTCTGGGAGCAGCCAGTCGATGTTTTTACGTTTGCCCTTTTTGTTTCTTATAATTGACCCCAAACTACTTAGGCTAGTCACCAATGTACATTATCATGAATTGAACTATCTGACGTCTATTATGAAAAATATCCTGCGTAAATATGAATATGTAACCAGCTTTGTAAATCAGCCTTCCCAGCAAATATAAAAATAAACACCACAGCGCTAAAACGCCATGCATGATGCAGAAATGGGAATAGGGTATATGTAGCTTCACTCCTTGAGACGTTTAGCCACCCGGCCCATGAGACTATCGTCTGGAAGTCCACTCCGTTTCGTGCCTGGAAGACTACCGGACCGGATATCGTTGCCTTCTTGACTGACCCGACGAGGAGGATAAGTGGTTTCGCATCCCTCGAAACAGTTTCCACTGATTGGTCCGCCATTGGTAAAATATGGATGTTCCAGGGCCTCCTCGGCTGTGATTCGTTTTGCTGGGTCGTATTCGAGTAATCGTGACAAGAGATCAAACCCGTCAGCGCCAGGGGTACCGACGCTACTGCTTGAAGAGTAACCACCTGTTTTCAAACATCCCTGATACCATTGATCGAGGCCAGAAGGCTTGTTGTAGTGAAGCGCTCCTCGAGACGACATCTTCATGGACTGCATCATAGATTGCATTTGGTTGAACTCGGGCATCGCCGCCAAGCCAGGCCACGTTTCTTGTCGTGGGAAGCCCAGGATCTCCACGATCTTCATCATTTGGTTGCGTTGGAATGGAACTGTCTTTTTGCTGTCCATCTTCGCTTCTTCGCCTTTGAATATGGGTCGTAACGACAACAGTTCGGCAAAAATACATCCCACCGCCCACATGTCCACAGCCGGTGTATAATGTCGGCTACCTAGCAACAATTCTGGCGCACGATACCAGATCGTCACCACCACCTTGTCGCCGGTAAACAATGAATTCAAGGGTTTGTAGAACAGACGTGCCAGTCCAAGATCGCCTATTCGAATAGCACCGCTAGCAGTCACAAGGATATTGGCAGGTTTCAAGTCACGATGAAGGACCCAATTGGTGTGCAGATAAAGCAAACCGTTCAGTAGCTGAAACAATATGGAGCGGACCATTTTCGCCGGTATTGCATATCGCTGTTGCTGAGTATGATGATGGATGATTTGAAGCAAGTCGTGTTCGGTGTATTCAAACACCATGAAGATACATTTGTCCTCCAAGATAATCTCTTCAAGTCCGACTACGTTTGGGTGGTTGAGTTCCGAGCACAGAGCCATCTCACGGATCGCAGATTGTGAGAGGCCTGTGTATTGGATCAACTCTCCCTCTTTATCGGGTTTGAATCTAACTCTTGTCAATATTGATTTGCTGAGAGGGCCGAGGATCTGCACTCACTTCTTGATGGCAAACTCCCCCTTCTTGCCATTTTTCCCAAGTGCCTTATAGACACGTCCATACGTACCACTGCTGATGAAACCAACAATGTGGTATCGCTCTCTGATATGGACCTTACTTGTGTATCCACCGCCGGATCGGCCGGAATCTGCGAAGTGGCAAGTCAGCACATAGTCAAAGGTAACAATGCTCGGTCATCCACATAGAACCACAAACGAAGAGCAGGGAGAAATTGCAACGAGGATTGTCAAAAGGCCTCGTTTTTTGCCTACTGATCTCGTGACATCCGGGAAGAATGTTGAAGCACGTGACCTCAGTTGGGACAAAAGCAGACACCATGCAACAGCCAGAGAGGGAAATTACCACGGAGATATGAACCACCTAGTGAATTCAGGAAGGAGTAATTTTTCCCAAACATGGTGAACAAATAAGTACAGTTCTGCTGATACTGTACGGGTTGCGAAGAAAAAAGAAGAGTGCGGTAGCCGGAACAGGTATACAGGCCATCTCAGATTGAAAGGAGGTCGAAATGACAATAATGAAGAATTCAAAATTCATAAAATCAAACACAATCCATGGCGATGCTGCATGCCTGCAGGGGGGAAACGTGTGAAATAGAAAAACAGTCTATTTACCGTCAAAAGCAGCCTGCACGCTTCTCTTGAGGTTCAAATTGGCAGAGGAGACGTTGGGCCGGATGGAGGAAGAGGTCGTCAGGGGCCCACCGGTAGACGAAGGCGGATTAGTCAGGCTCATCAATATCAACGATGAAGCGCCAGCTCCGACATCGACAGGCAATTGAGTTAAGAATGTATGGAGATCGGGAATGAAACGATCAGATCGATGGGGGCAAAGTGGAATTTTCGCGCAAATTAGTCGACTCTAGGCCGTGGGGTGGCGGGAAAGTGGGCGGGCAAAGGAGCCGGAGTAAACCACGACAACAACTTCAGCAGTGTTGTTCAGATGGAATGGCGAGGATGATGTGGCCGGATTCCGAGAGGCAAGTCAGAAAGCAGTGCGCATCCACTAGGAAAACCGTTGGTTAGTCGTTGAGATATCCGGTGTCCACAGTGCTTGTTACTCCAGTCAGAATGTCAGCCTCCACCTGTGAGGGGGAACAGGGAATGACATTAACCGGTGAGATGACCAGTATGCGGGGATGGGGCGCTAGAATGATAAGGTATCATATGTTGTAGTACTCACAAGTTCGAAGTCAATGGCCCGGTGGCAGTTTTGTCGCGCGTCGTGACTCGTCTGCTGGTTGTAAGCTATTCGGAGTTGAGATGAATGGAGTGAGTCGGGGAGAGTTGAGACGGTTCGAGAGTTACCATCCAATCGCCTTTAGCCTTTCTACACCGCTCCACTTTGGCATCTCTAATCGATTATCACATCCTTAGTATGAAGATATTGTGTGTTTCTATTAATTATTTATAAGTCGTCTCATTCACATTTTGTCACTTTTGTAAACTGCCAGTAGGTCTCCAAGTAATGACATAACCCTTAGGGTTAATCGGGAGTTGCCCGAGATTTTCGGAATATTTCCGCTAAATATGTGCTAGCTATATTTGGCTTAGTGCATCCTTAGTCAGCTGGATATTTCACATATGATTGGTCAACCGCTGTCCCTACGACATGACGTACTGCCCGCGATGGAAATATAGCTGCTTAATTTTAGACATAGTAACTCTGCACTTCACTCTCAAACACGCCATCATCGCCCTCATGACTGAACGTCCCGCCGCACCTGTCAAGCTATCTCTACCATTAGTAAGCTATTCACGGTATTGATTTTGTCGCTTCCTAATCATTTCTCGATAGAAATATCAGCAAGATTTGTTCAACGAGCTCCGCAACGAAGATGAGCTCGTCATTCTCGCTCGAGGCCTCGGGCTCCTGCGAATCGTGACGAATCTCCTGCACGCCTTTGATGCAGCAGGTAATAATCTGATTATAGTGGTTGGCGCTGACGATAGAGAGAATGAATGGATTGGCGAAGGTATGGCCTTGAATATGCCTTCGACTTCAAACTACTAATATTATCTTGTTTATTAAGCGCTTGCGGAGCACTATGCGATCAGCAAGTCCCCTCTGGCAAGGGGGTTGAAAGTGATCAATACAGATAGAGCGACTGTTCCTATGAGGTGTGTTGAGCTGTAATGCATATGAACCTCAACTAACATATAGCAGAGAGAAAACGTATAGTCAAGGGGGTATATTAAGCGTAACTTCGCGCATCTTAGTTGTTGATTTACTATCCAGTAAGCAAGTTGAGCCATGGTTTGGTCTACAATTTTCTAACCTTATTTTAGAGCTTCTTGATCCGGAGAAAATCACCGGTATAATTTTGCTGCACGCGGAAAGGTAAGCTGATCGAAACCGTGCTAAGGTATTAGCAATGCTAACCTCGAATCAGAGTTGTGGCAACCGCTCTAGAAGCTTTCATCGTACGAGTGTATCGCCAGTTCAATCGAAGTGGCTTCCTCAAGGCGTTCTCTGACAGCCCAGAGCCTTTCACCACTGGATTTGCGCCTTTGTCCAATATGTTACGGAATTTATTTTTGCGCAAACCCTCGCTATGGCCTCGATTCCACATTACTGTGGCAGAATCCCTTGAGGGTCGGCGCAAGGCAGAAGTTATTGAGCTTGAAGTTCCTATGACCGATAAAATGAAAGACATCCAGAATGCAGTCATGGAATGCGTCGAAACGAGTGTATCCGAGCTAAAGAAGGCTAATAGCGGTCTTGACATGGAGGACTGGACGTTGGACAGTGCCTTGCATAAGAATTTTGATGTTGCAATCCGTCGACAATTGGATCCGATATGGCACCGTGTCAGTTTTAGGACGCGACAAATTGCCAATGACCTAACGGTTCTGAGGGCTATATTACAGTAAGACAGAACATATTTTCGATGAAGTGGCTTGACTAACTCCTATAGCTCTCTTCTCACATACGATGCGGTGTCTCTATTGAAATACTTGGACACAGTTGTTGCGGCTCATTCGGCTCCACCAGGTTCAACAAGACACAGCTTCTCACCTTGGCTCTTTTTGGATGCAGCACATGTCCTTTTCGAAACGGCAAAATCTCGTGTGTACCGAGGAAAGATAACTGGCAGCAAGACATCAACAACTCCGGGCGCATTTTCTGCTGCGTTACGGCCAGTTTTAGAAGAGCAGCCCAAATGGCATGTGCTTGCAGAGATACTACAAGAGATTGAACAAGACGCATATTTGAACCCGACGCAGCGCGGCGACTCTAATAGTACTGTATTGATTATGTGCGGTGATCAGCGCACATGCAGACAACTTCGAGACTTTTTGTCTTTGATGCATGATCGGCCTGCTGCTGGAACCGATGACGAAGAAGAGATTCTTGATGAAGAAAAATCTTCCGAAGATAGTACATCAGGAGAAATCCTAATGCGAAGGAAATTGAGGGAGTACCTTAATTGGAAACAGAATTTCTCGCGTGTCAAGGACAACCTTTACGTACAGAAACAGAACCCGACCGACGCACCAAATCGTGGGCAGAGTTCTTCATCGGTCCCAGGAAGGGCTCCTCCGAACAAGCGCCGGCGTGTGCGTGGTGGTGGTTCAAATTCTCTTGTCTCTGCTCGTGCCCCGAATTCAAGTGTACAAGGGCAAGATGAAGCCCCTATCCAGGTATCCGAGTTACTAGAAGACCTTCAACCTACTGCAGTGGAGGAAATGCTGAAGGAAGACAACGTTATCGATAACCTAGAAGACATGGAGGATTACTACGAACTATTTGACATGAATGACCTCGTGATGATTCATCCTTACGACGGCGATATGGACGAGCGAATCCTGGAAGAAGCTCGACCACGATACATTATCATGTATGAACCAGACGCTGCTTTTATCCGCCGAGTTGAGGTATACCGCAGTTCGCACAGTGACCGTAACGTGCGAGTGTACTTTATGTACTATGGAGGATCGGTCGAAGAACAGCGCTACTTAAGTGCTGTGCGGCGGGAAAAGGATGCATTTACAAAGCTCATTACAGAAAAGGGCGTAAGTTTATTTCTTGCGATAGGTCATAGGCTTTTGCTAACAACACTTAATTAGGGTATGGCCGTGACACTTACCCATGACAAAAGCGTCGAAGACCCCGAGGAACAGTTTCTCAGAACCGTCAATACTCGAATTGCCGGTGGTGGACGACTAGCTGCCACTGCAGCGCCACCTACGGTTGTCGTGGATGTCCGTGAATTCAGAAGCGCGTTACCGTCTCTACTACATGGCCGCAGTATGGTCGTTGTTCCTTGCCAATTGACAGTTGGAGACTACGTCTTAACTCCTGATATTTGCGTGGAGCGTAAGTCCGTACGTGATTTGATTAGCTCTCTAAAGAACGGACGTCTCTACAATCAGGCAGAGACAATGCTGAAACATTACAAAAACCCACTACTTCTGATTGAGTTTGACCAGAACAAGTCGTTCACCTTTGACGCTTTTGCATCCGCTTCCTTACCCAGCACGAGCTTTCTTTCCGACTATGTCTTCACGTCATCCGGCAATCCTGCATCCGCCTCAAGCAGTTCTCTCGTCAACCCATCGACACCTAAATCCGCACAACACATGCTTGTCCTTTTGACACTAGCATTCCCACGCTTGAAGATCATATGGTCATCGTCACCGTATCAAACGGCCGAAATCTTCGCAGAACTGAAGAATAAGAACCCGGAACCCGACCCCATAAAGGCGGTTCAGATTGGTCTCAATGTTGATATTGCCGCATCTTCGAATCCGGGCGACGTGATGGCTGCGGCTGGCATAGAGCATCGGGTGTTTCACCAGCTTCCCCAAGACATGCTTCGTTCTGTGCCTGGGGTTACGCCGGTTGTACTGGAGCGATTGAGTCTGGAGACGAACAGTATACATGAGATTGCTAATATGAGCGTGGAGGAGCTCGACCCCCTTGTTGGGAAAGAGACAGCGCGGAAGATTGTGAGGTTCTTTAGGAAGAGCGTTTTTGAGGATGAAACAGAAGGTTCGTAAGGTTCATGAACTTTCTCACATTACAGCTGAATATCAGCTTCGAGTCTCTTAACTTCTACCTTAAGGCTACAACCAGACTACTGGAAAACGTAGTAATTTTCAAGATTTTCATTCTATTGCTGTACAGTGCATAAGAATTGACAAGTATAAATTCTCGTAAGCAAAGACAAAGGCAGTCGCAAGTGACGATGCGATTGGAACCATGACTAGAGCGAGCTTTTGAATGAAGAATGAAAAATGTAATAGTTCATAAACCATGACATGCAGTGAATGCGTATGTAGCAAAACGTCAAAATCAAGTCAACACTTCGTTAAGTCGTATCGCGACCATCATCCGATTTGATGTGACCGAGAAATGATGGGGTATAGCGCCAAACAACACAACAAAGTCCGAGTGACTAGAGTTCTCTGGTCGTATCATTCTGGACTACAACATGTGTGACTACTCAACCAATCGCTTTCTGACCTGTTACACCTTTGGGTTATCTTCGGCGCGAGCCCACCAAATCGAAGCGGTCTCTCTTCAATATCAGGTCAAGAAAAGCGATATCGTGAATGGCCCTCATGATGTATTCCCGAATAAGATTTTCCCATGAATAAAATAACCCAGATTATTCAGTAATGAAAAGCGACCCAGATCGACCTATGGCACTCGTGTCCCGTCGGAGGCAAACCACTTTTGGTTGAGATTTTTGTGATGACAAAGTGGTAAGCTCGCCGGGGATGTATCAGCGGTGATTTTTTAGATCTCATCGACATCGATCTCCTTTTCGTCTTCACTGTCACGGTCCTCATCGAACTCGACGTTGTCTTCGAAACCTTCGTGACCGTATGTATCGGTTTCGTTGATCTTGGCGGTCTCGGGCAACTCGCCGTAAGCCTTGAGACTACGAGCCTCGTCGGCGCTGTATTTCATGATGACATCGCCCTTCTCGTCTTGGTAGTCGCGGAGGGAAAGCAGGATGATATCGCCTTGGTTGATCCAGACCTTCTTGCGGAGTTTTCCTCGAATGTGTGCGAGACGCTTTTCGCCATCGAAGCACTGGGCCTCTAGACGACCGTTTCCTAACATCTTGACGACCTGGGCGTATTCCTGACCATCTTCCTTGAAGATGAGTTCGCGCTTTTCGTTGTCGTTCTCGTTCTTTCCACGACGTCGGTTCTTACCACCCTGTTTTCGCGTGTCAGCATCAGCAAGCGGTTTCAGGCGACAAAAGCGGGGTTGTGCGAAAAACTTACCTTTCCCTTATTCTTAGGCATGTTGACTTGATTCCAGTAAATTCACGTGAGAAATCGGTATTTGATATGATAGCGATGTAAATCCCGTTGTCTGGGGTTGTGGATAGTGAGGTAGGTTGTGGTTTGTCGGATTGTTGAGAGAAAGAGAGGGACTCGGGAGGTATTTATACGGACAGAGAGAGGGCTCACAAAAGAATTTGGTGGGGGTTTTGGCGCCTGAAAATCGCCTGATTCCTTTCGATTCGCCCGGCTTGGCTTTGCTGTCTCGTTTTCTGCCGCTTGCCACCTGATATTCATGACTCACCGCCCGAGGTTGTGCCGTTTCACAGGAAGTTGAACATGTTGAAACAATTCATTTGTTCATAACCATGGTCGATTTGAGACGAGGTAAGCTCATATCGGATATGCAATTGCTTTGATTTTCTTTACTAACTATGATGAAGTCTTCCCAGCAGTTGACTCGACTAATTCCTCGTTATGACGATTCTACCAACACTGAAACCGCGACAACTCTCTCTTGCTAGCTAGACATGATACTTCTCCCTTCACCTGCGCAACCTCTACGGCCTGCCTTCAAAGTAATCGGTCATTATCATATCATGTTCAAATACCATGTCGGTTCCTTTATGACCAATTGGACAATGTACCGCAGCCGCCAATACGAACAGCCGCATGTCTTGAAGCCCAAAATCCACGAGTTTTACGATAATCGCGACCCTAATACGCTATGGTGGAAGGTTTCAACACAGCCCATGAAGGTCAAAAGGGTCGTTCGAAGTCATTGGTCGCGCCGACTACGTCGAATGTTCCGCGAGGCTTTGTATTTGAGAGGATATGATGAGACTGGCAAGCCTCTTCCACTAGAGAAGCTTCCCAAGGGCGTGTCTCTTCGTACGGCTCCGCTACATGGGACTCTAGAGATAGAGCCTATGGAATCACTAATCACACAAGATGATGCGACGGTTAAACGGCTGGTGAGCATCCAGCTAGACCGTGTCATAGAGACCATGAAAGAGTGGCCAATTGATAAGCGAACAGGGGCTTACCAGGAATCTCCGCCATGAAGAAAGAGTAGTAGGCCTTTACTGACAAGACAAGACATTGTATGAAAGCGCTACAAAATATAGTCAGTTGTAACAATAACAATAATCATAATCTTTATTCTATATTCTTCGGATGATGGCATATTGTGGATCCCATTTGCCAGCTCGACCTGTGATTGGTACAGAAGCATGTACCTGGCAAGTTTAGGACGTGTCGCTCCTGACCTTCGCCGCGAGAAGAGTCCCTGAATATACCAGGTAGATAAATCAACATCATCAATTGCTCGTCGCTTCCCACAGCTCCCTGGCGCATTGATATCGGCACATTATCTACTCTTTTCGCAATGTTGGTATCTTTGACTGTGGGCAAGGTCGACGCTGGCGTCGCAGTCTTGTTAACGCAGGACAACAGATTGGTAGGCAGCTCCATACCGACCCTAACATCGCAAACATCATCTTCATGTCGCGTGACGATGCGCAACTTTATTTAGGCCCGATAATCTCCGATCATGACACTAACCACTTTATTATATAGATTGAGTTTCCCTCCGTCCTACTTCCCAAGAATATCAGCTCGGGAAGCATCGTGGATATCGACGTCTCACGGAACCATGCTGCCGAATCCAAGAGTATAGCGAGCTTCCAGTCACTTCAAAAACGTATTCTCAACACCTACGGTCTCGAAACCCCCTCTCCTCCCGTTCTCCGTCTACGCAATGCCACGCAAACATCCTTGGTGTTGGAATGGGATCCCATCAAGCTGGCTACGGCATCGTTGAAGTCCCTTTCACTCTATCGCAACGGTTCAAAAGCAGGATCGATACCCCGTCCTCTTGAAATGATGAGTACCAAAATCAGCGGTCTTGCGATTCACGCCGAGTACACATTCCACCTCGTCTTGCGTACCACAGCCGGAACCTATCACTCGGAAAAGTTGACTTGCCGTACTCACAAGATGACTGATCTTTCTGGCATAACGGTGACTCCAGGCATTATGCCACAACCTCAGAGGGAGGCTCTTGCACGTGCAATCGATAGGATAGGCGGAAAACTCATCGACACTGTACGAATCGACACCACACATTTTGTCTGTACAGAAGGTCGGGGTCCGGCTTGGGAGAAGGCTGTGGAAATGAACCTGCCCGTCGTACGACCCGAATGGTTGGATGCTTGTGAGGCGGAGGGAACAATCGTTGGAGTAAGGGGTTATTATCTGAATGCGGACCCGAAACATCGACAGCTAGGACCACGCCAAGCACCACAGCAGCAACAGCCAGCTCCCGAGTCGGTTGTTTCAGAAACAACAACACCCCCAGCCAGTAGCCATTCGAACCTGCCAGTGCAAAACGCACCGGCAGCAATTCCAGAAGGACCACCCACACCATTCCCGGGCGGACCTACAGAAGTCACAGCAGCCGAGGTTCAAGAGGAACATGAGGATGAACGTGCGGAACCTCCCGCTCCACCTCCGAAAGACGAACCTGCTGAGGAAGGAAAAGATTATGACAAGGAGGAGGTCGACGAATCGGATGACCATGACGAAGTTGAAGAAGACGCTAAAAAGACGGACGATAAAGAAGGTCACGAAACTGTACCGGTTGTCGAACCTGAGACTACGAAAGAGATAGACAAAGTTCAACCGGAAGGCGAGGGTGAGCTGGAAGAGGTCTCTCTTTAGGGCGTCATTGGCTTGTACGAATGATTTTGCGGTACGAAAATACGATGCCAGCGCAGTTTATATGTTTATTCTTCTTCTTACTTGTCATGGGCATGTAGCTTTCAGCCTTGACTAGGATATGTGCTTATAATGATTAGATACTCATTCTTGTATTCATGGCCATTTTTCTGGTTCATATAAATAATGGAATATAATTTACCTTAGTATATCATCACACCTTGTGGCGATGCTGGTAACCCTTGGACATTCAATGTTTAAGACTGACAATCTAAGCAATCCCGTAGCATCACGCCTCTATGTTCCAGAATTTTCTTACAGAATATGAAGCATGACAATCATCAATACTTCAACACTTCAATGGTGACTTTAGATCTCGACAAAGTTTCTCCATCATATTGCTAGATGTTGAATTCACAAGTATATATATCTTCACCCCTTGTTTGCTTTGTTTTATAAAGAGACACTGGATCTACCACCCAATTGAGTGTCTAAAAGAAAGAAAATCTTTCACTTCATTAGCTCACTCACCTTTTTACAGAACACAAAGACCAAGTTGATATTGATCAGGAGAATGGCTGGGATATATCGCAGAACCTGTACCTATAAAAGGATGGATTTCCTCTAATGCTCAACCAGCTTCCTTCTCAAACACCATATTAAGTCTTCTTGCACCCCCTACGAATATTCGGCCACCGACATTGAAACGTATAGTATCCCAGTTTCGTTCATCATACAATTCAATATGCCTCGGTACTCCGTCTTGAGACCAAGAACATCACCATCGACAAATCCCGTTACCGAATCATACGACCTGAGAGATCTAGAAGAGAACGCAGAGCCACAACACGAGGAATCATTTCGTCGTCCTCGACGTCGATGGACAGAAGATCAGTTATGGGTATTTGGCTGCGTCGGTGTGGTCTTCCTCGGGGCAGGGTTGCACCTCTGGGGTGCGTTAAGTATCTTACGCTTCGTGCGAGAGTCAAAGAATGTATTTGCACTGCCGCCAAACTGGCCAGAGCAACACTAAACCACTGATTGTATGTCTACGGAGCTTTACTTGAATGTCTTGATGATGTGGTATTGTTTCTGACGTTTCTAGTGCCTCGACGTTGCGAACGGGCGCTGTCCAACTGAGATCACGTACTCAAGGGAGTCGGTATATAAAATTAGATAGATGTTTGACTAGGAAAGCATTTGTATCTGTCTCATGGCAGTGGTAATCTCGATAATCATGGATTCTCGTAGCAACGGCCCTAACTTATAGCCGATTTAGAACCAGTGGCGTTCAAAACTCACCAGAAACTCAGGCCCTTTGAGTCCAGCACTAAGATATATCTATCACCAGTCCTAAACCTACATTCATGGAGATTCCGATGGTTGAGCAATTGGATGAGGTAGGTCGGAAAACCCGAGAATGTCTAGCCCTAATCATCCCAATATGGTCTAGGGCAACGCCGATAAGACCATGTTATCGATTAGCTACAGAACATAAGTCATACAACAATCGAACAACAATTGAACAAGATGTTGCTTTGAAGTGTCGTTTTCTGCAATTAAATGAATAAATCGAATTTTATGATCGATGGCCTACTTCCACTGTCCACTAGATACTCAATAACCAGAGAAACACGGCGGAAAAAGGAGCATCCAGGCGGCAAAAGGCTTATCCCGGCATCCCCACTCGTGTCCCATTTCCCCGCGAGAAGGGGATGGATGCCATATAAAAAGATGGGGAGCTCGGAACAGCGAGAAAAGGGAATTTCACTTTCAATTCCTTGTAACTCAAACTGTTAACTGGTACTATGTGTTGACTTATCCCCCGGTTGCTACAGTATATCCAGGACTAGTATTCAAGCCATTCGTTTCACCTAGACTATTCAGATATCTACAATGTCGACCACAGAAGAAAAGCCAACCGGCGAGTACCGCCAATATCTCCCGGACCTGAGTATTCCACGCTTCACGGCTATGAAGACCCAGGATGCGCATGAGTATGCTCATGCATTCAAGACGAAGCATATTCCTCCTTGGTTATATGCTTTGTTTGAGCATTGGCGGGATTTATACGAGGAGCCTTATCAGGGGATTTCTACAGATGGTAACATCAAATACACCACTAGTGTAAACGGATATTGATGCTGACTTCTGATAAAGGAACCATCCGCCAGGGTTTGTTCTCGATCCAAGACGAGGGACTCCCAGTCGAAGACATCGTCGCCTCAGTCCACGGCCTGACCAAGCTCCTGACCGACGACCAACGCAAAGCTCTCTCATTCCACATCGACTCTCCAGAGTGGCGAACATGGTCCAACCCCGAATTCTTGCTCGTCCACAAGGGTCTACGTCTAGATGAAGTCGAAGTCCCAGTCCGAGACGCCATTATGAACGTCCTCGAGGCCACCCTCTCTCCAGAGGGATACGACAAAGCCGTCAAGGCGATGCGGATTAACCATTATCTCGGCGAACTGGTTGAGTCACCCAAGGTCATGAATGAATTTTCTTACAACTTCGCTATTTTCGGAAGACCGTCTACTACACGCCCCTGGGGTTGGACGTTTTACGGCCACCATCTCTGTCTGAATATTTTCATCTACAAGGGACAGATTGTCGCTAGTCCATGGTTCACTGGTGCTGAACCCAATGAGATTGACTCTGGTCCTTACAAGGGTACTCGCATTCTGCAAGTTGAAGAGACTCTTGGTATCCAACTCATGCAGTCCTTGCCGGCTGAAGTCCAGCAAAAGGCTCAAACATATAAGAAGATGAACGATCCCGAAATGCCTCTTGGCCGTACCAACAAAGATGACCAGCGACACTTGTGTGGCGCATACCGCGACAATCGACAAATTCCATACGAGGGCGTCATCGTCTCAGACTTCACCCCGGCCCAGAAAGAGCTTGTCTATGACATCCTAGAGCAATACCTCCTCTACCTGCCCAAACGATCCCGCGACCTCAAAATCGAGCAAATCAAGAAATACGAAGCCGAAACATACTTCTCATGGATCGGCGGTTTCGAGGATAATGATCCATTCTACTATCGTATACAGAGCCCCGTCATCCTCGTAGAGTTTGATCATCATTCGGGTGTGTTTTTGACAAATGAGGAGCCTAAGAAGTTCCATATTCATACTTTGCTTCGTACGCCGAATGCGGGTGATTATGGGTATGCGTTGAGGCCGTTGATCCCGCCGGTGGAGAGTACGGTTGCGAAGCATATTACTTGGTAGTTATCTTCTTAGGTGTGGATGTAAATATACTTGTTTCCTTTTCAAGCAGGCTACGACATCTAAACATCAGGTAGAAGACAACATTGAAGGCGAAGATCTCGATATGAAATGTTGACAATTATATTCCTCCTAGTAACCACGCCGAAAGTCAATAAACACACATTACATAGTCAATGGTATCAATAATCAGCCAACAGACAAGGAAAAATTGAAAGAAGGTACAGACGCGAGTGTCTCATTACATCAAGATCGAATACATAATTGAAGAAAAGAGAGTAGTAAGCTGTACGGAAAAAAACATGAACTATTGACGACTCTTTCGGGTCGAGTCTCCCACATCGACATCACTAAGCATAACCTCGACTTCTCTCAAACTGCCGTCGCTATGGGAACTTGTAGTCTCAAAACTTCCGCGGCTCTCTTGCGAAGCGTCATCCTGTGCGTAAGAGGCCTTACGGCTTTTGTGATGCCTTTGCGACGATTTCCCTTGCACATGATGAGTGGTATCGACACCCAAGCCATGCGGCGAAAGCATCGCTCTTTCGCTGATTGTTGGTATCCTCATAGGGCCCAATGATGGACTTGCAGAACGGCTGTGAACACTGTCGGCATCATGCGAGACACCTACATCGAGAGCGGCAAGTAAAGCAGCTTGAAGCATTTTGTTCTGTCGCTCCAATGTGGCCACGCGATTCTCCAGATTTCGCACGAGATGGAGATAGCTCATATGAGAGTCACCGCCAAGGACTGCATCTTGTGTGATTTGCGAGATTGAAGATAATGGTTGTTGATCATAGACTGCTTTCTGTTTCCCAGCAGTCTTTCGTTCGGTTGCACCGGCTTCTGTCATGCTGTCCTTGTGAGGACGTGAACGAGGCTTGTGCCTCTCTTCGTCTGAAGATGGCAGCAATGGTGAATCAGGTTGAACTCGCTGAGACGTGTGCTTGATGGCATCTCTTGCCGGGTAAGCTGCCTTCCCATGTCGGATAGACAGACTTTCAATGGAGCCGCTAGTCATACTGACACTGCGAGATAAACCTCCTTCGTACCCATTGGTGGTTGCGACAGACCCTGGCAGAGACGTCGCAGAGTTTCGTCGTCGATGATTAAGCGTGCCTTGAGCGTTGACAGGCGGATCTCTGGGAAGTGGAATTTCGGGTACCGCACTGGCACGATGCCTTCGACTTGCTTTCCGTACTTCATTCTGACTTGGAGAGCCGGGCTGTATGTTGACAGTGCTGCTATGATTGATTTGCGTTGCATCCAGGTCCGTCTCAGACACAGAAGCTTCCTTCTTCTTGCTGGCATCCAAATCCCGCATTCGAAGCGCATGAACTTGATCAGCTCGGCCTCGCCGAGATTCTGGTCTGGAAAGAGCAGGAGACGCAGTTCTCGGTGTTTGATCATCGCTTACAACACTCGTACCATCGGAGGCGTCATTGCTCCTGCCTGAGTACTGGGACGATGGCCGCGGCCCAATCCAAGACCTCCGGAGTCGCAATTTCTGAGTATTCATGCCTAAAATTGGGCTATCTCTGTCTTCCTCTCTATACTCCAAAGGTGCAGAAAGTGGAAGCACAGGCGTCGAAATATTCCTGTCCCTCAGAGCAGAGTTATTGCCGATATTTGCGCCTGCACTTTGTGGAATCAAAGGTAGTGGCTTTGCCGGTGGAGGTAGAGGAGCAGCGTCTGTAATTACATACAACGGAGCTCTCCTTACTTTCTTCTTGCCCTTTTTGTTGGTACTGTCAGATGCTGCAACGTCCGGAGTTGCACTGCGAGAGCGACGAGACTGAATGGGGATTGGAGAAAGAAGAGCTCGAGGACGAGGAAAAATCGCCAAGCTCGGGCCAATAGAAGAAGCAGAGAGAGGGTGCAGCAAGGCCGAGTCACCTGTCAAACGGCCTTGACTAAGTTGACTTCCAGCCTGCGGACGGGGATCTTGCGGGCTCAACGGCTGCTGTGGGGAAACAACAGGCTTAGAATTGGTGGGAGACATGCATTCAGCGACTAGTTTTAGCGGTATGGGGCCGGCATTGGGAGACTTTGACAGGCCGGGTTCAGCTGGTGACAGGGATGTTGGTTGGTCTGTTCCCCTGGAAGTGGAAGCTTTAGTGCTTAGTTCCTGGGCGGCTCGGACTCCGTCGATTTTTTCCTGCACTAGCTTTCTCCCAAACAAAGGAGTATCAGTAACCCCTTGGTTGAGGGAGTGAGGCGGTTCATTGATTTTCTCAGTGGCTGCATTGGCAGTGGTTGTGCTAGTTGTTTTGGTAGTTCGATTCGAAGTGGCAGTAGCAGGAGTAGGAGCTGATGTAGAGGCCGGTTCCGACAAACTCTGGGCATTGCTTTTCTTTTTCTCGACCCCTAATCGCTCCGTAGCGCGGAGAAGCACTGCGAGACTTTTCGCGTCATCACAGTCACAATTGTTGGATCCACAGCAGCTGTCATCGCCATCCCTGTCTATATTGGACTTGCTCTGGGCCTGTCTTCCGGTACTAACGGCTCCGGCGACACGGTGCCCCTGGACAGTTTTGTTTAGTGCTGAATTAGCTCCCCCAACACGCGAATCACGACTTTGGCCTCCACTTGGGTTTGTCGCCGGCTGATCATCTTCATTTCCATTGTGGGTTGCTGGGATGTACCGTCGATCTGTTGCTGACACTAATGCATTGTTGATAGTGCTGAGACTAGAAGGCTGTTGTTGCAATTCTGATTGAGGCTGGGGGTCGGATAGAGCCCGGGCTTGGTACGGCGGTGGACTTGACTCGTGAGGGTACAATTCTGGAAACGAGACGGAGAATTCGACTAGAGCAGCCAAGTCTCCTAGACTCAGAGATTCACTGCGCAAGCCGTGAAGAGGTAGTGTAGTTTGCGATGTCGATCTGTCGTCATTACTTGTTGTTGATCCTAGGGCGTGGTCAAGCCATGGACGTCCAATGGCTTCTACATCTTGCTTTGTCCGTGATGGGCGAGATTTATCATTCGAGTCTCCGAGACCTGGAAGCAATCCTTCGCGTTGTAGAGCTATCAAGTGCTGTCGTTGGGTCGTGCGTTTCTCAGATGAACTACTCGACGCATCAGAGCCTTTCACTGGTGTCTTTTCCGGTTTAGTCTGGCCCAGATGTCGAAGGCGGCGCTGACCCGCCTTGATTAGGTCCATGTTTCCGTTGGTAGGTTTCTTGGGCGTGTTGACTTCCTCCGTATCTTCCTGCGCCTGAAAGAAGCGCACTAGGTCTGCGATATTCTCGTTTCGCATTGGGCGACTGGATGCTCCGGCTGATCGAGGTCGGGGTTTGCGTATTTTCGGTATCCGGGGAAATTGTTTGTAGTCTGTGAGGGCTGCTGTTGGCATTATAGTCTGTCGTGGTGTTGTGCTGAAGGTCTTGGAAGGCCTGTATGTTGGGATGACTGGGCTGGGTGCGACAGGGCCGTTGAGCATCGAGCGGGAAGCTTGAGAAGTTGTTGATATCAATGCCGTTGAATGATACTAGGGCGCAATGTCTCTTGATGCGAGGAAAGACTGATATGTCGAGACACGGTGGATGGTAACTGAAGGAGACGATATGCTTTTCGAAACGAACGTATTGAGCCACGTATACTCTCGCAACGGCCGCAAACGAATATATAGATGTAAAAGTAGATATATACAAGACCGTGACACAAAGTCAAAAAGCCACGGCGTCGTTAAGTTTTGTCTGACATCTTGTATGACTATGGAATGGCCGGGACCCAGCACCAAGACGCATTGATACTTTGATCCAGGATCAAGGGAAGAAGGAAATAACAGGCGACGAGCCATGCTATATAAGACCAGCATCGAGATGCAAGCCACTAGTACCTAAGGAGGGGAAAAGTGATCGGAGGAAAGAAAAGGAAAAACCTAAAAAATGAATAAATGATCCCACTGGGTCGTGGATCTATCCAGGCGTTGGTGTAGCCTCTGGGCCAATGTTCGGCATCGAACACATCGGAAGCACAATAAACTCCTACCCCCTTGACGAGATGCCTAGCAGCCTTAGTTCAGTCGAAACAGACGCCATCCCGAAACATGCATATGCGTCGACTCGTCAAGGACAATGAACAGGGTGGAAGTGGAGGGGTGCTGGGTGTTGGAATCCTTTGTTGCGTAGGAGGAGATGTATGGATCCCACGCTAGAGTAGAGGAGAGACAAAGTAGGGGAGAGACAAAGATATAGCCGAGAACACGGATCGCAGTATTGACGAAGCGTATCGTTTAGTATTAATGTCGAGATTAGAAACATACTGTTCAGTTAGTTACTTCTTGCGATAAGACATTGATGACGATCCGCCAGTTTAGCTCTGGATACAGGATGAACCGGTTCGTTCGTTGCGTATCGAGATCGATCACCGGTTAAAGTCAGAGGGAGCCTATCATATCAGTGACTAGGTAGTAGCATCATGCATCGTTGAAGCATATTGCTGTGGAGTATAAAGCACTGACCTAACTAGTCAGTGTTCGGTAACCAGTTGACACCATCGGGATACGTCAATTGATACGGCTTGATGCTGTTGAGTGCACTTAGAGTAGCAATTTGTCCGACGCAAGCAAGGGATGCAGCCATGCAAGCCATGTTGCTGAGACAGATAGATCATAGGTGTCAAGATGAACTTGACAAGTTAATAACTGTCAATGAGATAGATCAATTGACGGAGGGGAAGGCGATGTGGGTATTAGAGTTGTCCGGCGGATGTTCAGGCCATCCCTTCCTGACTTTTTCAACTTCCTCCCCTTCTGATTTGGGGACCAGTCATCTTCTGCTTTGGCTGTTGGTGGCGTGTGGTGGAGTATTTATGAGAGATCATTTGCTGCTAGCACTAGTTCTCGTATTCTGGTTGATATGACTGTCTTGACAGCAAGGGATGCGCACTATTTAGCTTACATGCATATGGCACATCTGCCAGATCAATGCATTTCTTGCTGGACCAAGTACCACATCAGAGTCATAGCTACGTACTCTTGGATTTGACATCAAGCATCAAGGTCGTGGGTGCCATATGCTATCTGGCATCTGCGCAATTCCATGCCACAGCTGTAGGTGCAAGGTACACGGAAATCTAGTACATATACGCATCATCATGCATGATGTCGGAGTACATAGATCTAAAATCGCGTCCTCTTTTTTGAGTACGTACCTGGGTCTCTAAATCTATAGATTGAGTATTATACATACTTAGGCGGCTGAGCTGAAGCGTCGGATTGCATACAAGTACCTAGGTAGCCAAAAATCCGACCCTAGTATCTATCTAAGACGAAGTTGTTAAGCACTCTTCAAAAACGAAAAACAAAACAGTAAACTAGCGATAATCCAAATCAATATTCACAAAGCCTTTTGTGCGCTTCACCGAATGGAGTATTTACCACAGTGCAAAAACAAATTTGCGGAAAAAGCAAAGAAAGGGAACCCGGCACACTCTACTCTATATAGAAGGTACAAAATGATGAGCCTGGATAGTACAGTTTAGAGAGGACAGGACAGATAATCAATAGTTTTGAGTCTCATATCTTTTTGAACAGACTTTGAAGAGACGGACCCCTTGCGCTTTCGTTGTGGATATCAAGTTAGTACCCCATTCGGGGAAAGTTCATGGCTTTCGGGTTCAGGGTTGTTGCTCCCCTATCCTCCGTGATCCGACAGGTCCGGCTTGGTTACCGACTATTGATTTGTTCAAAATTGTACATCTCCAACCTTAGAGGTAGGTGGGATGTGATTCGATCTACGCCGGAGTGCCGCCAACATGAAGCTATCTGTAGCCTCCGCAGTCTGTACCTTTTATTCGTGGCCCAACCCAGGCCCTCTCTAATGTATGTCATGTCATACCCCCGAAATAATGCTAACCTCAAATGCAAAATGCTTTGCAACCAAACGCCCTTGAAAATGCAACCCATGTAAGAAAACAAACATTCATCGTAATGAAACATGATGAAACCAAATCAACCCGAAAAAGAAGTAACCCCCAAACCCACTGAACTATATGCAAACAGTAACATGATGCCGAAGCGCGTAAACCGGTCGCGCCAACTTACTCGGTTTTATAAAATAAACTTGTTTATACTAGCATGTGAAAATGTAGTTCATCTTCTCTTGGGCCGAATAAACGGATCGGCCTCCTTCTTTTTTCGCATCGGCATCGGAGGACGTGGCGGTGGATTGCCAGTTCCAGGCCCAGGCCCAGGTCTGGCTCCTTTTGGCCCGCGAGGTGCTTGTATCAACTGTTGAGCGACGTGTCAGTGAATCGCTATTATAGCTTCTTCAACTTCAATGGTGACTTACATTATTATCCACCAATACTTTGCCACCATTGTCATTCATAGGGTTTTTATCATAACCGATGTGTTGATATCCTGGGCCATCGCGAGAAGGTTTCACAAGGTTCTTCATAGGCTTTGTCAGTAATGAACAAGTGTAATAGGGATTGTAAAACTTACACTTGGAATTTCTTGCGGGATCTCTGCGTCTATCTTACGCTTAGTGTTCTTCGCAAACGGCCCACTTGGTGGAAGCTTCCTCTTCCCCTGTTGTTGCAGACGCTGTGGAGGGGGCGATGGTGATCTAGTCGCCTTGACGACCGGTATACCAGGATCGCGTGCTTGGGTATGTTTTTGTTTGATCTCCTCGCGCTTAGCCTGTTGTGCTCTCTTATGCCGAGACTCTTCCTGAGCAATCCTACTCAGCTCTTTCTGAGGTAGGACCTCCTTAGACCGACACGCTTCAGCCAAGTGACCGATTTCGCCACACATCAAGCAACGAGGTGCAGTGCATCTGATCTTTGTATGACCTGGCTGCTTACAGCGGAAACACATGCCTTTAGCGAGTTCCAAAGCTTCTGCATTATCGCAGTTCCTCGTGAAATGATCAAAGCTGCCGCAATTAGCACAAGTTTTCGTGTCGTCCAGTCCATTGAAGCCTCCAGACGGACCACTAAGGACGGGAGTAGGAGTGTTGCGAGCGGACACCGATTCCATTTCATTGGATGATCGAGTCTCAGTAGGCGTGTGTACCGCAGACGTAGATGAATCGTTCGCATCTGCGTCAGTCATATCCACATTTCGGTATCCAGTAAACTGTGGACGTTGCAACATCGCGAGGACATCTCCATCTGTGTAGACGTGACGTTGTCTAGCATCAGTAATGAGCTTCTTCCAGAATTCGCCTTGAATAAGAGACTGAGAATTTCCGAGAACCCAGAGGGACGACTTGGCCCGAGTCAATCCGACGTTCATACGACGAATATCTGACAAGAAACCGATACCCTTGTTTGAAGCGCGGACACAGGAGAAGATAATGACTTCACTTTCTCTACCCTGGAAAGCGTCCGTGGTGTTGAATTCGACCTTGGCAAAAATCGAGTTACCATATCTAGCAGCAAATCGCGTCTTCATTTCTCTCAATTGACCTTTGTAAGGTGTAATGATACCAATCTTGCCAGAGAAATCGTATGACTTGAAGTCGGTGAGTAGCCGTTCGTAGAGTTGCATTGCCACGTTCAACTCGGCAATGTTGATAAGAGAGTGACCCTTGGAGGCACTCTGGTGAAGACCCTGGACGTCAAAGAAGCGGTAAGGGCTAAGCAATTGACTGTTATGCCACGGCCGAGCACGAAGTTTGGCCATATCAGGTCCATCTTGCAACAGACCGTCGTAGAAGGTAACACTGGGAAAGCGACTAATTGCCGGGTGCATACGGTACTGGATATCCAAAAGATGCACATCGTTAGGGTGGTTGGATTGCATTCGCACGAACAAACTCTGCTCATATTGGAAGCGAGAAGCCTCTTTAGACAAGACAGTAGGCGGAAGCTGCTTGGGATCTCCGACGAGAATGCACTTGGCACAGCCATACTTCAACGGGATGAGAGCACTCAATTCAATGGACTGAGCTGCCTCATCAATAATCACAGTTTCAAAGTCAATGCTCAAATTCTGGAACATTTCGTGCCCACTACCACTCAGCGTCGCACAAATGACATGAGCACCGTCAACGATCTCTTGCTGAATGCGACGACGATTCAAGTCGTTGTTGCGAGCAATCTCATTATTACGGTCACGAGTGTTGTCAATTTCTTGGCTGAGCTGTGTTCGCTTCTTCTTGAGTAATTCAAATTCGCGTAGAAGGTCATCAGGGGGCGCTTGTCCTTTAGCCCTGAATTGGTCAAGTTTGCTTCGAGTTTCCTTGAATGCAGTATCCGTAGATTTGTGGTCCTCAAAGATTTTCTGAGGATTCTTCTCCTCTGAATTTTTCTGGACGGTTTGGTTCAATCGAGCATTCACGAGTTCATCTAGGGTAACGTCCAGCACGTTTGCATTGATCGCGTCACTGCGACCTAATCGAAGGACATTGAGTTTCTCAGATCGACCGTTGAGTGTCTTGACGCCAGCTTTGAAACGCATCACCAGTTCATCAACAGCTGCATTACTGGGAGCGCATACAAGAAGTTTCTTGGTGGCTGTCGCAGGTGCTTTAGGCGCTGGTGCCTGATGAGCACTAGGACGGGAAATAGACACGCTATGTTGATTGCTTAGTGTACCACTCAGTAGAGCTCCAACAAGAGCAACGATGGTTTTTGTTTTGCCAGAACCTGGTGGACCCTGAATCAGGGTAAAGGCATCGTTGTCCAAGGCAGATCTGATGGCTTTGGCCTGGGCTTGATTGACGTTATAGTTGTCCACTAACGGCTTCAAGCTTGCATCATTATATTTCAAAAGTGGCGAGGGTTTCGCTTTGATAATCTCCTCACAAAGATCGTAATACTGCAACGCCTTGAGTGCTCCGTACTCGCGCTCCAACGGTGTCAATGACGTGATGCGTACTGCCCACAAAGTAGCTCCTGGTGACAAAGCAGAAACCATCGCACTGCCGGGATTAACGCGATATGACACCTCGACATTGCCTTTTTTCCTGTTGATGCCGGAAATTCTGGCTAAGCAATGAGAGGCCGACTTGTCATTTGCGGGATCCCTAGACTTGGACAGCAATACAATATCTGCCTCACCGAGACCGAACTCTTTCAGATCTGCCGCACTCTTCAAACTCGTGCTCACTTCCATAAAGGAGTCAACAGATAGACGAGTAGCCACTGTGATCTCAAATGGCTTGAAGTTGGCTTCTTCCTTGGCAGATTGAAATCCCTGCCATGCTTCTAGGACCAACAAAGGCTCAAAAGTGCGCTGATATTCTATGGGGTCTCTGAAAGTAGACGTAATGAGGGAGTAATCCGTACGGCCTGAGTTAGGGGGTAAGTCTCCGTTGGCGAAGAAATCCCATTCGAGTAAGGTGTGATGTAGCGATGAAAGATCTGGAACTAGACGAGCACGCATGTCCTTGGCCGATCGCCATTGTCGAACCTTCTTCACAGGCCCTTGTTGCTTGAGAGCTCGTCGTTTGCTTTCTTGATACTCCCTAACGGCGGCGGGAGTTGATGCAGCCTTCTTTCCAAAAAGCTCCGCATCAACTTCATCATCACTCTCTTCCGATTCGGATTCAGAAGCCACCATCATACTATCAGCAGGGGTATGATCTTTACCCTTAATGCCTCCTGAGACACCAGAGCCCTGTCCGGCAGTTTGTTCTGCCACACCAAGTCCTGGGATATTCTTTTTGAGTCGCTGCAACTCGGCGAGGTCACGTTTTTTCTTGGCTTCCCTCTCCTTTTCTCGTTTCTCACGGAACGATTCGACAGATACACCGGGACGAGTAGGAGGTTTCGGAAGTACAAGAGGCGACTTGGTTGTGGTGGGAAGCTTCTTTTGAGGTTGGCTGGCGAGACGGGCTTTGTTCAGTTCAACGGATCTGGAGAGCTGTAGCAGCGTTTCGTCCACGGAAGAATCACCATATTCATCCTCGCTTGTTGACCGAGCTGGTGTTGACCGGCCAGATGAATCGGCTTGTTTGGCAAAGGCAGTGATAGAGCTTTGTTTTTTCAATGCTGCAGTTGATGCCGTTACGACTGGTTTCTTATAATATGCTTCTAGAGCTCGCACTAATTCGGCTTTCTCACGTGCAGTCAACATGGTCTTGATCACTCCTGTCACGGCAACATTTTCGATAATCTGGAGAGCGCTACGATCAACAGTCGTGATATTCAACTCGCCTAGTCGTCGAAGGATTTTGGAGACGAGACCAACCAAGGTCGTGGCGAGATATTCGTCCTTGAGTCGAAGCCATTTGACCATGCCTTTCATCGTTCCGGTCGGGTACTGTAGTAAAGCTTCCCTCACAGTATCTTCTTGCGAAGCGTCACCACCACTCATGGCACTCGCAAACACAGGATATTGAGCAAAAAGAACGTCCGCAAACTGGATAGTATCACGACAGAACTCCAGCATTACTTTCTTGTCATTGCCTCGGTTGTGCCAAGCTTCAGTCATATCAAAGATCGTAGTAAGAGATGACCATTGACGTTCCCAAAGATTCTGAATTTCCGTGAATTCTTTCTTGTTGGCTAATTTCCGAGTTCTGAGGATACCAGTCTGAGTATCACAGAGTACGTCGATAATGTCTGTTCCGGTATGGATCATCCTTGGGGCAGACCCGAACGTCTTTAAGGCGCTGATGCGAGAGAATGACCAGCCAAAACCGTAGACAGCCGTGGAGAAAAATGATTTGAGAAGATGCGAAATCGCATCTCTTCTCGCTGACTGACCGCTTACGTTCTTGATGAGATCGACAGCTGCTTGATAGGTATTCAGATCGGCCGAAAACAATGCGGAAATCAAGGCACAGGCTGTATCTTGACTGGCAAACAAAGAATCCAGATGCTCAGGGTCAAATTCAGCCAATCGTTCAAATATTTGTGCTGATAGGTGGGTGAGATGGCCATAAATAACATTGTACTTTGTCTTCTCTGGACTATCCTCGCCTCTTGTAGGGAATTTCTCGAGACCGACCAATTCCAATATGCCTTTTAGTGCCGCAGTCGATAGATCGCGGTTGCTTTGACTGAGTCTCGAGATAACGGCGTCCCAGATTTCGGGCGAATAAGTACTTTTTCCATGTTGCATGGAGGAGTGGTTCAATAAGACTTCGTAGTCCGTTTTTAAGGACTGGCATTCAAGAGCAAGCGTGTTGCTGACGACGTCCATGCAACCATTGATGATCGACTGTGCCCTATCACCAGCTCCGTTTATTTCAGGTGTGACGATGATATCGATATGTTCCTTGACGATCTCCAATGTTTCCGATAATACCACACGTGCAACAGATCCGCGCGACGATTCATTGTTGGTAAAAGTCCGCAATGTACAGAGCAACACGTCGATTCCACTGAGAAAACACTGGAAGCGCGCAACTGAGGGCAATCTCTTATCTTGAAAACGCTTGAATAGTTGGGATACGATGTATCTGCACGCGGGCGTCTGGTTGATGCTTTTCAAGGATGACATAAAGGGTGATATCCATGATAGCATGTCGTTTAGCGGAGATTTGGAAAGTGTGGCATCATCCTTGGCGTCCAGAAGGAAAGCATCAAACTGAGGATTGTTGAAGACCTGCTCCGCTATCGCTTGGGGTGATATGGTCTGCATGGCGTCCCAAAAGTCAACTGGTGCTTTTTCTAAGAGTAGTTGGATAGAGTTCAACAGAACTCTCAAAACAGGTGATTGTATTCCAAGGTGTTCGATAGACAATCGACAGGGGTCAATATCTAAGCCACGAAGGTGATGAGTGATTTGTTCTTTATCGAGTCTCGTTATTATAATACGCAAACCTGTCCATAATCGCTGGACGGCAGTAATATCGAGGTGTTGTTGTTGTGGTGAGGCAGAAACGAGAGCACGAGTTAGCCCATCTTTCACAGCCCATTCAAATTCGTCTGAGGTAGGTGGTCGACGGAAACGAGACCAACCATGCAGGGCCCAGTGATTCCGAACTGGGTCAGGATCAAATAAAAAGTTGGTAAGGCCTGGAACGTAGTCGGTAAGTTTTAGAGTGCGCTTGGTCTGGATCATCCTAAACGGGGCGTCGAAATACTCTCTGAGCAGGGCGGCATTCTTTTGCATGACCTCGGAACTCAGACACTCAAAAATAGCGAGCAACGACGAAGTCCTCAAAGCATCCAGACCGATCTTCTCTGGCGGAACCGCATTAAGTTCTTCAAGAGCCGTCGTTAAATTCCTCTTCATCCGTTTTATATCCCACTCCTCGAGTAACCGCATCAATTTCTCGATATCCTCCTCATCATAGCTTTCCTTCAGATTCTCGGCCAGCGTCACTTTGCCTCGATGATACTGCCTAATGCAGAAATCGCAGCTTTCCAGCGTGTCGTCGAATTTCCGCCATAACCAGTCTTGCAGTTGTTCCAGGCCGTCTTGACTAAAAGCTAGAATTGGCAGGCACGACAGTGCTTTGTCTCTGCGTTCGAGGGCGCGCTGTGCTTCGTTCTCGCCGTCGGAATCGTCGTAACGGCCGTAATCGTCGCGGCGTTGGCGGGGGCAGAGTAGATGGATACCGTCTGGTATGGTTTGAAGTTCCCTTAGAAAATGGCCGTCAGACGCAATCCCTGCTATGATGTATAAGAGAAAATGCTCACCTTATTGTATCCAAGACCTCCATGGTGGAGGGAGTGGATCTTCCACGATCAACTCAGCAAAGAAATTTATTCAGGCTCGAGCTGAGCGTTCAACTATCCATAGCAGAAGCTGGCCAAGTTTCAAAATTCATTCAGCAACCACGCAGGCCTTTAAATGCTGCTGATCGAAAGTTTCCGCAGAGAAAAATGTACAGTACAGACGGAGCAAGAGCGAGCAAGAAATGGAAAGAGGTCGCCGATCGACGGATGCTGTATGCAAGAGAATAAAATACACGATAAAACGGAAAAACGCGACCTTGACGAGTCTGATAAAAGCAAAAGTAAAGGAAAGAAGCAGCTGGTCGTGATTGCAACTTTCGGATTGTATGTCTGTTGTTTCTTTTCTTGGGGGGACGCTCTCTTTCTTTCTTTGCGGCAGATCGGGGCCGCTGATTGGATGAGAGGGAAAGCGGCGAGCGGCGGAAATCTTCCACTTAACGCGTCGCGTGTCTACTTTGACTTCCTTTTCTACGATTACGGCTGGAGATAGTAGTTATTGGGAGAGACAAGATACGCTTGATTATAGCGTTGCAGCATCGCTACCTACATGCTCAATGAAATAACAATGCCATGGATTCTGGCCGATTAATTCATAATATTTGACATGGTATCCGACACACGATACCCTAAGCCGAGAAGAAAAGAAAAACACTCGCGGTGAGATATAAATAGTTCATGACATGAACAAGAAGAAAAGAAACAGAAACAAAAGATGAGATGGGGTAATAATCATAATTGAAGTACTTGTTCGACAAGAACAGAGAAATCGAGAACAGAATGAAATAATGCATGAGAATGCGAGAACAAGGTGTCAAACCTCTGGACGCCACCAGCCTTTTCAACCAACGCCATCTATGTGAAACCGCGATATTGAAACAACACACGAAAAAACGAAGAGAAGACAATCCGCTTCAGATCAGAATGAAGCTCATATAGACACATATAGGAATTTTTGGAATCAAGAATGAAGAATGAAATGACATCAAAGACATATAGTGGAATGAGAAATACTGACATGAGATTAGACTATACAGCATGTATATCATGCGGAATCCTCAGTGGACTGTGAGGCGTTTGGGGCTTGCCGCTGGCGGATTCGATTCGCAACAATGGAGTGCCGTGCGGAAAGTCATTGCTGGTCACCGAGGGATTCTGACCGTGGTGTATCGTTAATCCTGCTTCGGGCTGTTCCCACGAATTGACAGCAGGGTGTTTGGTGCCAAAATCAAAGCTGTCCGCCGTAAATGTGGTCCCGTTGCTACCGTTTTGACTACGTGGATTGTGAGTGGTGTTTGTCGGCGCGATAGAAGGCGGGTAAATCGGCCGCTCGTCCTCAAGAACTCTGGGATCACGGCTCACCTGAGGCTCGATGGGTTTAACCACTGAAGATACCGCTGAAACATCGCTGCCAGCGGGACTTCCACCTGCGTTGACCTGAGAGGGGCCATACGCGTCACCGGTGTTTTTTGGGGTACGGCGATATTTGCCCTGGGTCACCTGTTCGCGTACAATGTCCACATCGGTGGGGAAGAACACTTTTTGGAAGGCTTTGACGGCAAATCGGGGAAGGAGACAAAGCACGACGGTGACGAAAAGCACGGTCCAGTACGCTAACGTTCCGTATACTTCGGCTGCGTGATTATAGAACTGCGCAGAGGCGGTGGAGGAGGTGTAGACGCCGGTCCAGAAATAGAGGAGGAGACTGCTGATTGCGTTGATCAAAACAGTCAACCAGTCCCATCGGTATGTGTTCATGAGAACGTATGTATTACTGGAGATAACTGCGGCCGACGCGACGAGAATACCGAATTGCTGACGGTCATCGAGACTCAAACCGTCTCCACGCTGGAATCTAGCCTGGTTGTAAAGCAGATAGGGCATGAAGAAACACATCAAAGACTGATATAAACCATCAAACATGTACAACCTATAGATATGAGGTTAGATAATCGATTGTAAACGTGCACAACAATACTTACCAGAACTTGAGCTGACTCCATTCCTTGCGCTCGATACCGCGCATGTAGAGTTGGGGGACTTTAAGTGAAACCTTGTCACTGACATCCTGGTCGAAGATGCCCATGAAGATGACAGGAAGCGAGGTGAAAGCCAAGTTAATCAGAATAATATAGGTGTAATCAAAAAGATAGGACCCATCAAAACTGTTGTAGATGGAATACCAGAAAAGAGCAAAAGTCCAAACGAGCGTTTTATAGAAGAAATTGGCAGTGGCCTCACCAAGACGTCGATACGACCATCGGCCATGGACAAGGAGGAGCCGCTGTAAGAAGCGAAATTGACCAATAGCGTAGTCAGAGGACATGACGGCTTGTCTGCCTTCTTCACCGGCGATACCGACACCGACGTCTGCTTCTTGAATCATAGCCACATCGTTGGCACCGTCACCCACAGACAAGGCTATGATGTTCAAACCATTCTTCACCATTTGCACAACGGCAGCTTTTTGAGCAGGGCTCACACGGCAACAGAGAACAGCCTTGCACAGTTTACACAAAAGAAGGAATTTCTGTTTCAAATCCTCCTCGAGCATGAGTTTCAGTGTGTCTCCGTCAATGATCAAAGCGTGAGTGGCAGCGGGCGGAGTGTGATCCTTGCGAGCTGCGATCAATTCTTCATCTGTGCCCTGGATGCCAAACTTGTCCAAATATTGTTGCAATTCTGAAGCAGCTGCCTCGGGTTTGTCGGCGGGAACATTGAAGACAATCAGATCCATGTCGTTATTCAATAGGTTGCATGAGAATCCAATGTTGATGGCGGTTTCAACTTTGTCACCGGTCAAAACCCACAGTTTGATACCAGCATTTGCTAACAACGAGATCGTATCCGGTACGCCGTCTTGCAGTCTGTCTTCGATGGCAGTTCCTCCCAAAAGCATCAGCTCTTGTTCGATTACATTAGCGACTTCCTCCAACTTGTCATCACGATCGACGAGAGCGGCGGCGGCCAGATCGTGCGATTCATTCCAAACTTGGTACTCCTCCTCACTTAAGACGCGCTCCGCGATACAAAGAGTTCGAAGCCCTTCACGAGCAAATTCCTCGAGATGATCAGCTGTAGTTTTGCGAAGCGCTTGTTGCTGGCCACGTGCAAGTCGCTTGTAGATAATACTATCAGCTCCCTTGCAGAAAAGCCGGATGGTACCATCGGGCATACGAATGATTGCGCTCATTCGCTTCCTGGTTGAATTGAATTCCAGCAAATTAAGGACAGTGTAAGCACGCTCCTCGCCCAGGACATTGACAATCAAATCATCGCCGTTCCTTCCTAGCACGGTGAAACCACAGTCACGAGCAGTCGCGACCAGTGCTGCTTCATCAGGAGATTGTGCCCTAAACTCGATCTGCGGGGGGTCGCCAGGCGTGTGTTCGGTAATGACGGTGTGACAAAGAGCTAGAGCAATCATGAAGCTCTCAATAGCTTGCTTTTGGCTTGCATTGTTGGATTGACCGGCAAGATCCGTCGCAAATTCCGGAGAGATAAATGTCAAGTTATCGTCGATCAAGTAGGGATTGTCGTGAATTTTCCTCAAAAGCTCCAGTGACCGCACCTTGCTCTCCGCAATGGCCTGTCGGGCTCTAGCAGCCACGGCTTCAACGTCGATACCTTCGCGACGCTGCATACCAAATTGAGCTTCTGTGTAAGCTTCACCGTATTTGACACCATTGATACTACATTTCTTGAACTCCATGACATTTTGCGTCAGGGTTCCCGTCTTGTCAGAGAAAATGTATTCAATCTGACCAACGTCATCGGAGATGTTCCACGACCGAGGAACACAACCCATGTTGAGGCGTTCGTAAACCATATCGAGGTCGAAAAAGATGAAAAGCGCCTGGACCGAGCGAATAATCTCCAGAGTGATGTAGAGAGAGATAGGGACGAAGTTCTGAAACAAGATGAGACCGGCGAAGAAAGCGACGATACCTTCCACTGGCGGGCTGCCACCGTAAGAGCCATACTCAAAGAACGTCCAGGAGCCGTGCGAAGCCCAGGAGACACCGTTGACAATACCAGTGACCAAACACAGTATGAACAAGATGGTAAAATTAGGGATAACTTGAAAATTCATTTGTCGAGCAAGCGCTGGTCGTTTTGAAGGGGTCTCTCCGGTATTGAGCATGATTTTTGTCTCGGGGCCGGTGAAGACAACAACACCCAGAACCCACTCAGTATTCTGAAGACTACAGCCACGAAGAAGAAGATTGTTGATACCGATGGGCTCTACCTTGTCCTTGAGTGGGCCATTGGGATCATTCTCGTCGCGTTGTCGCCATCGGATTGCCGCACTGTAGTGGTGTAAGTTCTGATGAGGAGGTTCACTCTCAATGAAGAACTCAGTCCTCTCGCAGTCTCGGGCGTGCTTGACTAGTCGTCCGCAGTTCAACGCTTGGCGCACTTTCAAATTCGTCTCACCATCCAGGCTCTTGGTTTCGATATTACAAGCTCCATCGGGATCGGAAGAAGAGAGGATGACGATATCAGCCGGGATCTGATCTCCGTTGTACAGCCGAACAAAGTCGCCAACCTTGACACTTTTCCAGTGTTCTCGTTTGAAGCGCGCAGTATGGGCCGTCTGTTTCGAGCGGTCGAGAATGGTGCCCGCCCTCTTTCCACCAGGAGCCACACTATCTCGCACAGCCTTAGCAGCTTGCAGGTGTTGATTGCCATCATTTGGTGCATCTGCCCATCCGTTTCCCTCAATCTGCGGATCTGGATGCGGGGACGCAACAGGAGTCATCTGAATGCCCTCCTCGCCATCACCATAGTAAGACTGTCGTTGAGAAGAGATGGATTGGCGATAGGTTGCCATGGAGAATCGCCTGTCATCCTCATCGGCGGAATCTTCCTCGACCTTGTTTTTGTTCTTCATCGCTCTGTATGTGTTGATGATGAAACGTGTGCATGCTTTTTTGAATCGACGCCACAACGATACTTCCTCTTCACTGACATTGACATTTACCCAATCGACCAAGCGATACACTGGAGAGTTATTCAGTTGGTTGTCCTGTACCGTGCGTCGCCAATCTTCAATCGCATCTTTGATGGCTGTCACGACGATAATAACAATCAAAGGCACGGCGTTCAGTCCTGGATTGGTGACACCGAAAATGGGAAAGAACTAATGGCATAAAAATGTGAGTATGCCCAATCATAGCTTTGAAAGTGATTGGGGGATAGACTTACACCTAAAATGATGATGAATAAGAAATAAAGATTCGCAATATTTTGAAACTGAAGCCACAAGTTCTTGGGAATAAAAGTCAGCGGCGTGTATTTCGCAGTCCGAATCTTGTTGCCAGGATATTGCGCCTTCAGAGCTCCTTCCTCGTCGCGTTCTTCGTCCGGTATGGGCATATTGAAGAATATCCGCCGTGTCTCTTGTTGGCCGCCAGCGCCGGTGCCTTCGTTGTTCGCGCCATCGTTCCCATCGCCCGTACTGCTCCCAGCCGAATTCCTCTTTTCCTCTGCACCCGAGGCATTGCGTTTATGAAGTCGGTCAACGATCGAAACCCGCTTTTTTAATCCACTCGAATTACCTAATCGTTTCGTCGCCCATCGTTGTCGCCTCGTCGGTTTCGAGACTTCACTATTCACTGGCCGTAGGAAATTGTCATTCCCTTCGCCGGCGCCTTCGAACTGAATCCGAGACATCCGGAAGGTGTCACGACGACGCGCAGAGCATGTAACCGAAGAGTTGATAATCCAACAAGGAGGCGGAAGAAGTTATTTAACAGTCCAGGTATCGCATCCGATCGAAGTGGCGGATCCTGACATGCAAGTCCGCCGTAGTAGTTGCTGGCCTTGTTCCGTGCTGAAAATCAAATCGAGTTGACGAGTTGGTTTTCTGGCGAATCCGATTTTTGTCTGCTAAATCAAACAATTGTTCGTTCAGATAATACCAGCCACGAGATCGAGGTAGTTGGTCGGCGGTGAGAGGGGGCGATTTGGCGATATGCGAAACGCAGCCCCAGTATAGCAAGGCAAAGGAGTCAGCTGAAGCCAAGCGCGGTAACGGTGTCAGCAACAGCAAGCGGCGTCCAGGATACGAGGCAGGACGAGGTGTTGGGTATAGACAACGAGTGGGAGGCGGTCGTCGACGGAGAGGCGGAATGGGAGGGAGAGCGAGTGAATGGTGCTATTATTATGATTAGGAGGAGGATGAGGAGGAGGAGGAGAGAGGGAGGAAGAAAAGACGCCAGGTGTAAGTTGTCTTAGTAAGAATCTGTACGGAGGAGGGTGTTGGCAGAAGAAGCTGATCCAGTCAGTAGTTAGTGTACCTCCGTAAGTAATTGTAAGCAATAATAACAGCGCGGGAGTCACGGATGGTTAGCGCGGTCAGGAGCTCAGCCCGTGGCTGTTCTCTGCTTAGTTCGGCTTGGCACTGCCGGCCGGACGATTCTACGCCCGACTTGCAAAATTACTCCTATACGTGGTATTCATGCATTCATGTATTCATATATTCATATATTTATTCTATCCCTGAAGAGAGAGTGCATGGCCATTCGAGTCACCACGTTGATCCCTTGATGGGGTGGATGGAAGTACTACTGAGCAGCACTCTGAAGCTGGGGAGTACGTATGTAACCCACTATTAATATCCTGCATAAATACAGTACAAATACATACAGTGGAAAGTCAATACTACTCAGTTTGCTCCGTACTGTTTCGGCCTCGACGATCAACTGCATCCGCGTCGTACAGACAATTTAATTAATACAAATAACAATACCGTTGTATCTGTTACTCGCCGTGACCAGGACTTAGGGCTGCTCGTATGTTATGTCCGGCGGCGTAACGTACGGATCCGCCAAATTTACACCGGCCAGCCTATCAGATGCGCAGTCTCCATCAGATTTATTGAAAGTTCCATCACTACGTATGTGTAACTATAAATTTCATCCCGTCGATCTGATCCAGTCAATGCGCGTTCAGATCTATTCTCTTGCTTCCTTTCGATTCCAATTCTTTGCCGTCTGATCAGAATTTGATATGTTTTCCATGGTTCGTGATAGAAAAAGAAAAAAAGAATTTTTTTTTTCCCCTCTTCTCGCGTATATCCGTCGGCACGTTTTCCTTGGGACAGGGCCGTCATAGCCGCCAACGGTGGCGTGTGACGTTGTGAGCCACCGTCGGCTATACAGAGCGTAACTCCGAACTGGACGCAATTGTTTTCCTATACAGAATTGAAGACTCCAAGAGAGAGCATCATGGTATGGCCGTAGCATAGACAATGTCTACTTGAAAGCAAATCTTGTCTGCAACACTGACTCAGCTCCGCAGATCCACCATTTAGCCGTTGATTAGCTTGCATCAGCAACCGTCTGGATAAATTCCTAGCACCAGCAATGACTCGCAACAGCCATCTGCGCCTAATTCTTTGAGTTCATTGCATGACACAAGGATGCAAGCTTGATTGAATCTCAACTTCAAAATGAAGCATACAGAGAAAAGAAGAACGGTTGTCATGTGCGAGGACCGACCGGGTGTCATGATCACTGGGCGCCAATTGGGAGCTACCTTGGTGGACGCTACCTAGGTATCCGATGAATGGTATGCGCAAGGATGGGGACAAGTTTAAGAACTATCGGCATAATGAGCAGACTATTCGAGGTTGCTGGCATGAGGTTAGAAGACCCCGATGGAACTTTCTCTATATATACATATATATATCACCCGTGGACGTCTGCAAGCAAGCAACTACTGCTTCCAAACCAATGCGCCATTCCCATATAAGCCCAACGTGATACCAACATTGTATTCTGTGTCTCTCAACGACGTGCAGCCACCCGCAAGCCTGTCCTTCGACGTGAATAGAGTCTTTACACCTGCATCCGCAGACCACTCAGCCACCGAAAAAGGAGCCTTGCCGTCAACACAATCCAGATTGCCAACAGTGCTTTTCATCAAACACGCAAATCGCTCCAAACGCATCTTATCCAGAGTCGGAGGATGGGGGTGACCGGTAATCAGCAACACGCCATTCTTATCCGTCGACAAATTGTCCGGCATAAAATTCACATTGACTGCACCGGTTTGTTTCAGGGACCGATCAGAAGACATCTCGTAGAGGCGTACCGCGGCAGTGCTGCTAGATGCAACAGCCACAGTTGTCTCGTTCAGCAGTGTGATGCCATTTGAAAACGGCACGCGAGCGACAGTGCGGATTTCATTAGTCAAGAGATTCACGTAAAAAACACCGCCCAACGGAAGCCCGAGATACGTCTCAAGCCAGGACAAGACCGGGTTGTAGCGTTGGAGGAAGTAATGGTCACTGGTGACATACAACTCATGATCGCTGAGGGCAGCGATTGCATTGGGCGATTTGATCAGCGAGCTAATGATCGTTCTCTGATGCGTGGCAACGGGATTCTTTGATGAGTCGCTAAAGTCTAGCGAAAAGACCTCAATCCGAGACCCGTTGAAACTATGATTGCAGACATACAATGTAGAAGTCGGCCTATGGTACTCGATGCCAAGGGGGTGGAAATCCTTGATTCCGGGAAAGCCGCGCAGTTCAATACTTGTAAGCTTAGCCTCTTCACCAGAGGCAGTCTTCTGGCCATATCTGTACAAGTGAAGATTACCGTGCGGAACAGTCGACAGATCCGGGGTAAAAGTTCCCATAACAGTGTTCCACACATCTCTACCGGCATCACAGCTGAAGATTGCTACGTGATCCTCGTCAATAATGAGACCATCTTCACAATTGCGTAGTCGATCAGCGAATTTGATCGAGGAGTCGGCAAATGTGTTGACTTCGGTGAATTTGTGAGGTGCATTGTCCACGAGAAGCCGGACCACGCGGGCACGCTCTGCCACGAACGGATAGAGCAGGGCGAGGGCGACAATGGACTGGACAATGGAATGAGCATTGTTCGAAGGAAATTATCAATACGACTCACCAGCGATATCCTGATTACGGAAACCATCTTGAGATTGTTTCTTCCGTCTGATAATTTCAGATCAATGAAGAAGATTTAACAAGTGATGAACTTTTTTAAACTCAAGGAAAAGGCAAGCTGAAGCTGAAGTAAGCTCAGCTAAGCCGATTAAAAACGAGCTAAGCATTATTTTCGGAAATGCTGACGATTACCATGAAGACAGTTATATTATTGAATAATCAGTCTACGCTCATGTACGTACAGGACGAGGGGGCGGAAAATTGACCTATTGAAACAATGCCTTTTGTTGTATGTTATGTAGTTAGTACTAATTCAACAGCCAATCGGTTGTAACCCTTGTCATAGGGTTAGGGTAATCCGATTATGGGGTTAATTAGTCGAGACTCTCACGTGGCTTCGTGGCACCCGCGTGCCTGCCTTACGCGTAAATTACCGTTCGATTGCCTGGTCGACACTTCTGAACAACTCTAGACATTTATCATGTACGCCGGCTTCCAGACATAATCAGAACCTCGCTTGAAGTGACATGTCGCAGCCACGTACCATCAAGGATTACTTCAAGCGTCCGGCCTACGCACTTCCTCCCAGCGTCAATATCCCCGCGCTCAGCCAACCTTCCTCACCACTCAGCGATCCGCCTTCAGATCTCCCATCGCATTTTCCATCGTCTCAACTATTCTCAGACCCCGCAGAACCCCAGACAGATAGCAGTGCACCTGTCTCGGCGAGTCCTAACCGGACTGTGCCAAGGTACAACAACGATTATAGGACCTTTCGTCCAAGCTCCTCTCTCAATGCCAGTTTCAACTTGTCACAGCGGATAGTGAAGAATGGGAAGGAGGTCGTGATTGATACGGACGCAGAAAGCGCCAGCTCCGAGGAATTGGAAGACCCCGATGAGCTGCTGAAAAAGTTCCTAGGCAGGGAGTCGTCTCCGACCCCGAAGAAAAAGGCCGACTCCCGCGACGTCAAACCAAATACTGCCTCAAAACTACCCAACCGCAAACGCCATGAATTCCGCAATTTTCGAGCCAAAGTTGGGCTCGATGAAAAGAAATATAAATTCAGCCTGGAGTCATTAGTGCAACGGGCCGTGGATGATGATGAAGTCGAAACGAATGTTGCGAAAGCTTTACTCGAAGCCCAGAATCAGACGCCTTCAACGTCAGCTAACGGTTCCGAGAATAAAAGCGGCGCATCGAATCTCCGTGAAGATATATTGGCATCAGGACTGTCCACCGATAATGCGGGCTCTGATCTCAAAAGACTGCTGAATGCGGTCAAGCGCACCGAGGCTCTTGAGCAGGAAAAGTCATGGCTTTTCTTTGGAGACAGCTCGAAGAAGCATGATATTCCTGAGTTTCCGAGAGACTCGATTCTCAGTTCATCTAGGGAGGCATTTCTAAGAGGTAGGACAGTGCTATCTTGTCACACTTCTTGCCTACTAACAATTTTGCAGAGCCTTTTACTCGCGAGAGGGCATTTTTCTCAGGGATCATGAACTTTGCATTGTCGAGAGACAAGCTACCTGATGAGGTTTTTGTATGGATATTTCAATCCGGTGTGTTTATGACTTGAAGAACCCAGAAAATCATCCCTCTGACAACGAACAGTGCCATTGGAGCCACGAGATGAATTGAGATATGCTTATTGCAGAGCAATCAAGGTGCCATTATCCCCAGACTCCTTAATACACGAAACCAACTGACTCCCTTTAGAGCGCCGAGCGCCAGCGCATAGAGTCACTTATAGGACCTGATGACATTGATCAGCTTTTCTCTAGTCTTGGTGGCCGCCCAGCGGCAGTGGATGTGAACGAATCCATACGTGCAGAGATATCGTATAATCAAGGTAGGAAAGTATCCACAAACCAAGTCATGTCTTAAGCAAGCTGATGAGAAGTAGAGGAGACGTCTCGCAATTGGGGCTTTCTCCTATCAGTCCTCCAGATGCTCACAGATATAGCTGATTGGTATGCCCCCCTTGTCTTGAAGTGCAAGAAAATATATTCGCTAACTCGATCTTACCAGTCTACGTGCTGATACGAGGGAACATACATTACGCATTTTATTTCGTTTGACATTGGATACTGCCGTCTCGCACAATGATATGGTCATTGCATCTTTAGAGGCAACCATACATTATCTTCTTCATAGTATACCTCAAGAAGAGTTCGAGATAGTCGTGAGTCATTGCTTTCAGTTAATGTTCTATCGTCAAAAGGCTTACACTTCTTCAGGTACAACCGATAGGAAAAACTTTACTCAACACGATCAAAGACACGCAATTTCAGAGCAAGCTGCTCAATCATATACTTCCCTCAAGTCGTGAGATCGCAATCTTCAAATGCCGGCTAGGAATGGCATTCTTGACGAAGGACGAATCTCCACTTGACAACTTCGAAGAAGAGATTATTTCATTCAAACAAATTCTCAATTATCTACGAACCGCACGATTGGATTCTCAGCTTCATAAAGCTCGATTGGATCCTGACTACGATTATATGGAAATAAAGGCCGTGACATCTTTATTGAATATCGTCATCGACACCGGCCGAACTACACTCGTCTTCCCCGACAAGGAAGCAGAACGTGAATTCAACGCAGACGTTGACAGTATAGCAGAACAAGTGAAACGGATATTCAGCGCCATGGAGGACTCCGGAGCATCTCATTTGAAGCGAACAGAGGCTAAGCAGGGTCTCGAAGCTCTGCAGTACCGAATTTTATACTCTATCCGAACGAAACGGCGGTTTAAGTCGATGTTTGGACATAACAGTCCGACGAAGAAGATAAATACCTACACAGTGTTCAAGAAGACCGTCGAACAATCTTAAGAATAGAATCCCTCTTTGGCGAGGCCTACTTGCTTACTTGACGATGACATGACCGCAATGAGTAACGACTTACGAGGTTTGGTTGCTATATTCTTTCCACACATTAGACCTAAAGAAACATCACGAATAATGAGTATAAGTCGCAACCCACGGTCTATTACAGTAATCTACACTGCAGCTGAAGTACCAATACCAATAGAAATTCGCCTATGAACAGAGAAATAGTATGGAATGCAACTGAAACCACCAGAGGAAGTATACAGTACCAAGATATATAGCAGAACAGATGAGCCAGTTGCTAGTTCAGATAAACACGAGACAAGAAACAAGAAACAGATACTGCAAGGAACGACAGACCGGCAAATCTAGTCATAGAACTTGCGGTTCGCATTCTTTCCGAACAGTGTCTCGCGAACAGCTGGCAAGGCGTCGATTTCCAAAATTCGCAGTCGCTCTTCAAAAGTATTGTTGATATCGATCTTACCGCCACCACCGACGATAGAAACACCGCCCGCTCTGTATAACTATTAGTATATCGAACGATGTGATAAGGAGATTGAGAAGAACTCACGATCCATCTGGCAGCGGTTCGCTCTCATCGAGTTCTATCATCACGTCCCGGCCAACCTTTTCCTTGAATTCCTTCTGGGCATCTTCGATAGCCTTCTTGACCACATCATTATCCTTCTTCCGGGCTTGTACCGCCACCTTATCTTCATTCAGATAGTAGAGACCCTCCAAAATCAAATTGGCTAATATGCTCTGATACTTCTTCGCATCCTTGGTTGAGGTAGTAACTTCCTCACGGGCACGCTGGAAGAGCTCATCGAGCAACTCCTGACGAGCAGAGAGGACGCGCAGACGGGTGCGATTCGAGAGTGTGGAGCGGGTGATTTGCTGGGACATGGCGGCTTGTTTGAATTTCTTCTCGTACAGGGCGTCGATGGCAGCGATCTCTTGGCGGACCAGTTTGGATTTCTCAATGGCGAATTCCTCGTCGGCTTTGATGTGGATTTCTTTGGACTTTTCGAGAGCTTCCTGCTTGATGAATGCTGTCATCTTGCGGAGCTCACCCGCGACCTATTCCATATGGCTGCGGTTTAGCAAATGCTGCTTATTCAGAGCTGGGGACGTACACACCTGGTCGTCTGAGAGGGCATGGCGTTGCGACATCTTGACTGTCTATATGTGAGGTGTTGATTGGGGGAGGTGGGATGACGATGTTATCCTTGTCGGGGCCGGGTTTTGCCTGCTTCCCCAGATATCGTGAGGCGCGTGGGTGTGGATAGAGTCTTGCCGCGTGATATCAGGTTGTACCGATGCAGCCCAGAAGAATGTAAGCTGATATCTAATGTTTCGTGGGTGGTTGTTCACTCGAGAGGTAGATGGAAGCAGCAAGCTACGGAGCGGGTCCGCTGACGACGGAATGGGCCAAGCGTCCGCAGGCATCAGCTGCCCCGGCCTAAGACATGACGATACCATCAACCTTTTACTTAGTTAACTACTTCACTACTTAATTAGCACTGCATCTCTATCTTCTATATATCTTTCTGAAGTATCCTCCACTCGTTGACAGTCACCGCAAGCACAACTCAATCTCTATGCTTCTCCTCGTATAACCTCATTACACGGCGACATGTCCAGCATCTGCCAGGATCTACACACCTCCGCTCAGTGAGTGAATGACCGAGTGAATGCATATGCGCCGCGCGCTTCACTCCGCAGATGGGTTTGCTAGGTGACTTATCGCCTGGGGGGAGTATTGCCGTATGATTACCCCTTATGTTCCTTTCGCAATGCAATGAGGGGTGCGCTCCGTTTCTAACTTTTCTTGATTCATCAGATCGGCGTAATTGTCGGGGTCATTTCTACCAGTCTCCAAGCGATCGGACTCACCCTCCAGCGAAAATCCCATTTATTAGAAGACGAAAAGGCGCCATATGAAATTCGAAGACCCCCGTACAAGCGAAGAAGATGGCAGCTGGGCATGTTGATGTTTGTCGTTGCGAATATTGTTGGAAGCACTATACAACTCACGACGTTACCACTGCCGGTTCTTTCGACACTACAAGCTGTATGTGAATTCTTCAGAAAGTCGGTTCGCTCTTACTAACTGAGTGATCTAGTCCGGCCTGGTCTTTAATACAATATCCGCGACGCTCATTCTTGGAGAAACATTTACGAAGTATTCCTTCGTTGGTACAGTGCTCGTATGCATTGGCGCGGTCTTAATAGCCACGTTTGGCGCAATCGGTGAGCCAGCGCATAGTCTCGATGAACTCCTAGAGTTACTAGATCAACGGCCATTCGTTGTATGGATGGTCATGACCGGGTTGGTGGTACTACTCGTCCTTTTCAGTTCGCGCATTATCAAGACCATTTCGACTCCTGGCAACTCCAAAATATTTCGCTCTATACACCTATCTCGCTCTTTAATATCTCCCCACAAAGGGAAATTCTACCGCGGGTTAGCATTCGGATTTTCCAGCGGAGTCCTGTCGGCTCATACGCTGCTGCTGGCCAAGTCAGCGGTTGAGCTGCTCGTGCGCACGATCGTTGACCATGTGAATCAATTCAATCGATGGCAATCCTGGATGATTCTGATCGGTCTGGTCCTTCTCGCCCTAACCCAATTGTACTATATGCATCTTGGCTTGAAACTTTGTAGCACTAGCGTTCTTTACCCTTTTGTTTTTTGCATCTACAACATTGTCGCGATTTTGGATGGATTGATTTATTTCCGCCAGGCGTCTCAACTTACGGGATTACATGCCGGTCTCATTGCCCTCGGTACGGTTGTTTTGTTGGCGGGTGTTTTGTGCCTTTCCTGGCGACTAGATGCGAATGAGAGTCACCCGAGTCTTACGTTGCCGAATACAGCACAGACGCCTTTGGGGGCTGGAATGGGCATTGTGGAGGAATACGCCGAACCTGAAGAAGACGAAGAGTTGATGGTTGGCGAACGGCAACCTCTTTTGTCGAAAACGACCGATACATCACATCAACGTGCACCAAGTCTACCTTTGCTACCCACATATCGATATCGTTCTCATACCGTTGGCGCTCATACACTGAATAATGAATCAGCTCAGATCTGGGCGGAACTCGATGATTCCGAGAATGAAGTGGCTGGACGAAGGCGGACATCGACAGAGTCTCCAACTAGTTCAACAACGCGAAAGAGAATTCTACAATACCCGCATAGACGGACATTCTCACTTCTTCCTTCTGAAGCTCGAGGGCAGAGGCGGCCGTCACTAGGGGATAATGAGAGTCACTCGTATTTCCGTTTATCCAAGACTCGGGATGCGAATCAACAAACCGAACCTCCATCGGCGTTGTCGCGTTGGAGTCCACGTCGCTTACAGTATCAAAGAGGGTATAGCAGATCATCGAGACGCACCTCAGCCCCGGTCTCATTAGGCAAAAAGCCAGGCTTCGGTAACACGCCGAGTCCAATTCGAAATACGAACGACGACCTCCCGCGAAATTACGGGTCAACCTCTCATAGCAACGAGCAGGGCAATATCGACCCTATCATTGACGATAACAATGAAAATTCGAATCCAGATACAATTCTGAGCGCCGGTTGGAAGCGAGGCTTGGGATTGGTACAGCGCTGGACGGGGATATCGTGGCCTGGAAGGAATCGGCGAGACTCGACGCATTCCCCTGTATGATGGATACGTACTTTTTGCTACAGAGGACATCATAAAGACTACGCGGATAATAATGAACTTGCTTGGAAATAAATCAACAACCTTTTCTAGCAGTAGCACAACGTAGGCCTACGTAGCAACATTGTATCTACGTAATTAAAAAAAAGAAGTAAATGACTAGATTGGGAGAATGCTCACTATTAACTTGCAAGGTTCAATAGAAGCATGACATGGAGGTGAATGCAACCCCTGATCAACATGGCCAAATAGGGAAGCTTCCATCTACAGTAACTCTTACCGGATTCGGATACCTGTTGGGTTGAGATCAAGTCAATAACAAGATACATCAACAATCAATGTGTTATATTTTGAAGTAATTCTTATTTAAAGGGATGTTTCGCTTAAAGCGCATAGTAGCTTTGATTTCTGTTTTTCACAAGCCTAATCGCACATGTAGATAGATGAAAAGTTTCTGATACACGGATTTTTGAGTAAAAACAAATCAGACACTTTGAAACTCGTCGCCGAGCCTGTGTATAGCTTTGGGAGGGGAACCAAAGAAATATCCGTAATTGTGAGAAATACATCAAGAAAAGAAAAAAGAATCCCACAGCAAGTCAAACTAGAACGGATGGATCAAAGCCAGCGCAAGAGTCAGAGAATAAAAACGCATACAAACATATTCAAGCAGAGAAAAGAAAAGAAATATCGCAGTCAATCCGAACGCAAATAAACGAGTACCGCAAGACCACACACTCCGAGAACACCTCACCTTCACCGATGATTAGACATGAATCAAGCGTCGACAAAAGAAACCCCGACAGTTGTTCCACACCTAAGCATTGAGCTTTCGCCAGTTTAATATCATGAGAGGTAAAGAATTTTTGTGTTTGCCGAACCCTCCTTTGTCACTTTTCCACATAGCCAGTTTTGTTCGTTCAATATGTTTGGTTTCTCTCCTATGTTTTTGCGTCACCAGACAGATGTGATTGTGCATACAAAGAAAATTGATGATAACCTGGTCCCAAAAGACAACACAATATGACTGTTAAACTCGTTAAGATGAAATTGAGAGTTGTGCCAGACTGAGTTGATCGTAAAAGGGTATCAAGGTGCAGAGGCGGGAAGGGCATCAGGATCATAGATGGCGAGAGTCGATGATGACGAGTAGAATAAGAAAGAAATACCGCAAACAAGGAAACACCATGGCCACAAACACCTGCCACTCTGGTATAATCAACCATTGAAAGAGCCGCACACAAATTGTTTAAGCAGTGGAGGGATGTTGGGGTGGCATTCTGCCTCCAACGGGCATTCCTGGGTATTGTCCACCCGCTTGTGCCTGCTGTTGCTGAAGACCCTGGTAGTAAGCCATCTGCTGCTGCTGTTCCTGTGTCATGTACCCGGGCTGTATGCCAGGCTGACGAGTCATGTGTGCTTGCTGTGCATTGACGTTGTTGTGGGAGACATCTTCGGGAGACTCGGCGGGAACATCGGTAGCGTCGACGCCATTCTCAGCGGAGGGTTCAGGCGCATTCAAGCAGGCCTGACAGTCAATCAGTAAGACGATGATACTTGTAGTAGTTTTCTCTTGGCTTACCTGAATAAGGTTCTTGCCCTCGGGTTTGGTGACCAAGGGTTGTAGTTTGGGGGTGGTGAATGTGTAGACGAGACCAGTCTCGGAGACGACAAGCAGGAGCACTTGAGTACCAGTCAAAACGGACAATTCGTAAGCCTGACAATTAACTGTTAATCATTTTGAACACGCTACCGTAGAATTAAGAAAGGAAGTGGGAGCTCAGAACGGCTGTTTGTGGCGCGGCGGAACGCGACTGGACGTACCTTCTTCATGATACCGGCCTTCCGCTTGGAGAAGGTGATGTGACGACGCGACTTGTCTTGGATAAATTTGATTTCAATCTTGCGGCGCTCACGACCTGGCTTGTCATCATCGTCATCGTCGTCATCACCAGCAGCACTCATACGGGAGCGCTTGCGGTCGACATTGGCGCCGTTGCCCATCTGCTGCAGCTCGTCCTGAGAGGGCGAGGCGTGCTCATCGACAATATTGGCGGAAAGATCAGCCATGGTGACGGAGGCAAATGGGATCAAGGACTGGATTGGGACAGTGAAAATTAGATTTGAGATGAATAAGTGGGATGTTAACTCAAAGCAAGAAGCTTTGTTGGAAGGCAGTTGAAGAATTGAAGATGAAGTTCCCCAAAGAGGAATGATGCTTGGGTTGATGGATAGACGGCCAAATCGAGTAACGCGTTTGGGAGAGGGAGTTTTTTGGGTAAAGTGTCGAAGGAAAGCAGGAAGGACCTTTTTCGGGGGGGGGGGGAAGGTGCGGGTGTGGGTAAAAAAGGAAAAAACGGGCAACTGGTCAGGCCTGGGTAACGGTAACAAAACGAGCCATTAGTAGGCGGGAGAGGCAAAAACACTCGAGTAACGGTGCGCGGCTGGGGAAGGTGGGTCGCTGTGTATTATATGCACCAATAGTCTGTGAGGTCGAAGAAATGGACTCCTCTCTGCTCGGCTGTGTCCAATCAAATTCATGTTGTATAAGCCGGTGGCGCTGTTACGGTATCGTGTCATTGGCTGTACAAGAGCAGGCAGCCCCGCTGCTCTCAGCGGGCGAGACCACGAAAACTGCTGTTTTTTGAGGCTGCACACGGCAGGCGGTGACCACTACATTGCGTAAAATTACCGCAGTTACGGCCCCATGAGGAGGCTTGTATTTGGTGCTTACCATTGGTCGATTCTGCAGCAATCAATTAAGCTGTCTCGCACTGGCCAGTCTACACAGGGCTGCAAAAAAGGATTCATATCACATGCTATAGTACTTGTGTCTATAAGTAATTGAGACCTCCGTTTAATTATTGTCATCTTGTTTATCCACGTATAGATTGTCCTATTATTGCGAGGCATAATTCATTAATACATACGTACTATGGTATGAAGTATCAATGTCGCACGAAAGGACGAGCTGTACTAATTCCGACCGACCCAGACACCGGAAACAGCTAGCGCCGACACACTAGTGACATAGCAGGAATGGCGGCCTTGGCATCAACCTGACGTCTGGCTTCTTACCGTATTTTTACGTGCGTACCGACTTTCGGTGAGTCTTACTCCGCTCGAGACCAAGTACCGTAGATAGACATTCCATCAATTCATCAGAATAGGAGTACTTCTAGAACAAGTGCATTGCATAGATAGTGTGTATTTTATAAGTATCACCTAGAAGACTACAGTAGCTGTCATGGTATGGCAGTGCGAGCTGAATCAAATCAGAATGGAAATGCATCGGCGTTACAGGTTACAGCCTCCGCACGATAGGCCGAGCCTAATTTTGGTCTCAAAACTAGTGCTTAGCAGGTTAGCATGTACCAGATGGTCTTAGCATGCAGATCGCACTAGCTCAAACATCGGTTTTTACTGTGACCACTGACCACTGACCATTGCTCTCTGGGTCGAGGCTTTGCCTCTATTAGAATGAAGTGCCATTCGTACTGTCAAAACCGAAGCTTAGCCACTGTCTAGATTCATGGATGATTTGCGCAGATGCCGGATAGACATCTACCTATGTACGAGTAAGTAAATTGACAGCTCCAGATTGCGCTAGACTGATTTCTACTCTGTACAGTGTAGGAGTATGCCCACAAAGTATGGAGTACTCCGTAGCTAACTATATATGTGTAAATGGACACTGGATTTGCCTAAACATGACTGGTGTTTCCGTGGCTGTTCTTCCTTTCCTTGTAGACAAGATGTAGATCACTTTGTATGCTGGCTGAAGGTCCGGATGGGCCTATTCCTTCCTCTTAATTGACAGAGTTTGGATGATGAGCTTAAATTCTCTTTGGACGAGCTGCATCTGCCATTTGACGGAAGGTGCCTGCCTGCTTGTATTGTGTGATGTATCACTTGCTCCCGTGTTTGTCGTGCGCCTGCCCTCTGTAGAAAATCTCATCTGGGCAGACTTCCAGCCATCTTCCAGTCCTCATTCAACCTACGCTTCACAGACTGACCAAGGGATATTGTAGCCTTCTTGTTCATGACCTTGATGACTTTCTTCTTTCATGACGATGACTGCCGTCGGTACACTTTGATGTGTCAAAATATGTCACCGTGCTGCATGTGCGGCGTCACTTCGTGTATATCGGCTTTTGACATCTATCAGGACTTGACACAGAATTGAGATGCTGCTCTATATCATCTGAAACCGATTCCGGCCGCTTCATGCGAAGATTCAGCATCCCGCGAACCGCGATAAATAGTACACATATAGGTGCCATCCATCTCTTCGGTTATCGGCCTGGTAAGGATACATCGGCAAGTAACCAGATCACGTTGTTATCAAGAACGAAACTTATAGATTGCTTCGATTTTAGAATCTTGTTCTTTTCGCCAGCATAGATCGCTGCGATGCTTCCTACGAGTTGTCAATCATGTGGCGTCGATGTGTGCGTATACGGACGGATCTGAGACGTCTCGTGTTGCCGCTCCTGCTTCACCTACCGTCAGCGGAAAGCAGACCCCGGCAGACAACCGCGAATATTAATTAAGAAGATGGCCCGGAAACTTTTCAATTTATTTGAACGACTTTGTGAATCTCGAGTTCCTGACTCGATAGGGATATTCACGCCCGCGATTTTCGATTTTCTCCGTGAGCCGGCTCACCTTGATACTTTTAGTGGATATAGAAGATACGACATCTAGTCTCTGGAAGACTAAGTCACCGTTCGTTTAATACACTCAGGAAGATTTCGAAATCTCGACCGCTCGTTAGCGTTGAATAGCAGCAATTCCATTACACGTCGTCGAATTCGTTTCGCTACAACCCAACATGAAAGTGGACAAGATCCTTCTCAGTTATGCCGGTGCGAACTTTCTCTTTATGGCCGGCGGTATCATACTGTTGGTAGGATCGTTGCTGTTTAGCCAGGATGTCAATTCTACCCCGACGTTGGACAGTGCACCTAGCATTCTTTTACTCAAAATGGTGCCTGAAAAAGGTATGTTGTGGCAGTAATTCAGTTACTTAAACCATGAACTGATACATCTACCTGCATAGTGGCTTTGGTTAATGCTATCATCGTCTTTGCCACCTTTGTCCTCGCTCTTCCCAGCATGATCATGCGCGACAGTCGGCTATGGCTACAACTTCAGGGATGGCTGGTTATTGTCTCTGGAGTATTCACACTCATTATTGGATTGATTATCTGGATTGAGACTCTCAGGACCCGCGCTGCATTGAATACTTCATGGGGCCAACAGACGTCTACTGTCCAGAGTTTGCTACAACAAAGAGTATGCATGATCCCCATTCGCTGAAGTGGAGCAGGTACTGATTCATATGATAGTTCGACTGCTGTGGCTACTACAACAGCACCTCTCCACTATTCGTCACCGACACAACCTGCACCACACCTCTGGTTGCAGCAGAGAAGCAGGGATGTGTTGGTCCGTTCTCTAGCTTTGTGAATAGCACGCTTGATGCTATTTTCACTGCTATCTTTGGTATCGTCGGTATGTATCTACCCTATCCGCTGTCCGCACAAGGCTAACTTGCTATCTAGCACTCGACATGATCCTCCTGATTTGCGTGGCAGTCTTGTCAAAGGATCGCAAAGAAAAAGAACGATACCGATTGATCGATGCCAAGGTCGGGCTGAACGCTATTTGAGTCAGACATCTGTGGTCAATGGCGTTCGAATCGAGTACAATTCAAGGCTGGAACTTGAGCTGTACTTGACGTTGGGCATAGAAAGCGGTGGTAGATCACCAAAGGGATGTTTTAATAAGCAAGGTCATTCGTTTCTCAATGCTTGTTGGCATCATATCCAATCGTTCATTACATATACTGTTATAATCTTTACCATCAAATATTTGCTATATAAATCATCTCGCAGATCCAAATCCACCAAAATCATTCCCACCCCAACCACCATATCCATTCCCGAAAGCATTCAAATAATCAACAGCATGATTATTGATATTTGCCGCCGATGAATTCACGGGATCAATAGACATGAACGTCTCCAAATCCATAGTCGACAAATCAAAATCCTTCCAATCGATCGGTATATCTGCCTGCGTGAAATCGACCATGCCGATATCGTCAGCTGATGAGATGTTGTTTGGGTTGGTGTTGGTGTTGCTCTCTGTCGAACTGACGGGTGTGGCCATGAGGTTTTGCCCGAGAGAAGTAAAGAATGTGGATGGGTTGGTGTAGATGTTGTTGTTGTTGTTGTAGTCTGGGAGTGCTGCGGAGGAGGAGGAAGGATTGTATATTTGCTGTCGACCATATCCCGTGAACTGCTGTGCATTACTGGATATCGAATTCCTAGTCGGTAGATTGTAATTATGTTCACCCAAATTGCTGCTGACATTATCCCCTCGTGACGATCTGTCGTAGACATCGCTATCGAATCGATTACTATCATCGGGAGACGAAAGATCCGCACCTGTGGCAGTTGCCAATTCAGGAAATACGGCGATGAGCATTTGCTGAACTGCGTTCATGGTGAGAGAGACTTGTCCTTTGTATTCGCCTTTTGGTATCAAGGTGGACATGCATCGAAGGCCGGATCGGACCCAGGGGAGGTGTTTTTCGGCGGCTTGGGGGGTGGAGTGCATCATGTCGAAGGCGAGGGTGAAGCAGGCGGTTTCGAGGTGGAAGCCGTGGTAATTGATTTCCTGTCTAGCGTTAGAATAGCAGTTATTTATGGTAAGACATACAGGTGGTACATACCCGAACGTATTGATTGATTTCACAAGCTCCGGAGAGGTGGCGGATCATGCATCGTGCAGCTTCCAGGCAGCTCTCACACGCTTCATCGAGCCATGGAGGAGTGGTATTTTGCTCACTCCTGTCGCCACTGGCCAATTGGTTTTCATTTTGTTTCATAATCCCATCACGCCGCCATCTTGCTCTAAACACGAGGAAGGGACGGAATGTTAGAAGTAGCGTGGTGTGATACACTATCCAACAAGTCAGACTTTTGAAGCAATGATACGGAAACCGAATGCACTTACATAATTGAAGAACAATCTGACAGACACCAACCTCTCCGGTCTTCGGCGAAGCATCAATTCCAAAATTCAAAACACCCTGTACACGTCTGGCGAAAGCATGAGCATCTCTGCGGATTTCTTTGGCACTTTTCCACATAAGTAAAAGAGAATCGTATCGTTGACTGTACATGTTATGTGCTGCTCGAGCCATTATACGCGCTATTTCGATGAGAGCGAGTAGCATGGGTTGCTCCTTGGGGTCGGGTATGGTGATCTCATGGGCTGGAATGGTCATCGAACGCCCAAGACCGAAGCATATCCAACTGAAGAATGGTCAGCCTTTCGCCACACCTTCAATAAGCAGAAGAGAGACAAACATATCATAGAAAAACAAACTCCAAAAAGTCAACCTCTTCTCCTCAGCATCCTCTGTCGTTTGCTCGACTTTGAAACGCGTATTCTTGTGCAGTCCAGCTGCAAGAGCCTTTCGTATCGCCGTCCCAAGGCAGAGAAAAGCAGAATTCGGCCGGGCCTTTTCAGACTGATAGTGAGCGTAATCAGAGGTCAGCATCAAAGCATTCAACGACAACAGGAAAGGTTGACTTATCATCAGTATTGGTACTTGAATTGTTTGAACGTTTACTATCTCATCAAACGCTACTGAGTTTGCTTTGGCCTTTTTGTAGAGGAAATCTCCCATCTCATGATCGTTCATCTCAGCTGCACCGAGCGCTAGCATCACAATCAACAAAGTAGTTTGCGGGCTATCCGCGGACATGTCATTATTCGTCTGATATAGACCGTTGAGCATCTGTCGATACCGTTCCTTGGACTTCCAAGGCGTAAAGTAGTAGATCGTAGACAAGAATCGTTCCAGATACTTTGAAGCTGTCGATGGGTGCATGAAGAATAATGAATTGGAGCCCGACCCCAGCCCGCCAGAAAGAGACGGATCCTGAGTCCCTGCGAGGTCTCCGAAGAACAAGCGGCGGAAACTGAATAGGTCCAATCCAGGACCGACTTCCTCGACTTCATCTCTCCGTGATGAGGATGCGTTGTTGGTTTCAGTAGCACCAATCCCATCAACCAATTGGCGATACATGAGCTGCATGAGCGAGAAATTAGAATGTGGGCCGTAGTATAGCTGAATGACACAAGAAGGTGAAGCAACATGTGTCGCGGCAACACTGTAATCAACGAGATCATTCCTCCTGCTACCACCCTCAGCAGCACCACTGTGACTCGGCCTTGATAGCGACCTAGAAGCTTTGTGATTTATCGCAACGACTTTCCCGCGCGCCGATGCAGACACTGGGATATCCCGAACTGCCACATCATCGCCGTCTTCCCCGTCATCAGTCTCGCCCGCGGCAGCATCTTCACTTTTACTCAAAAGCTCATGCTTCCGTTTCCGCTGTCGCACAAATCCGCGATACTCGCACTCCAACTTCTTCTGCTTGCAGTGCTGACAAGGCTCGCCTCCATCGCAGCGAATCTTTCTACGTCGACATTGTTGGCATGCTTTTGAGATTCTCCATCTGGGCGCTCCACCTGCTGCTCCTGCGGCTGCTGCTTCGTCCGTGTCGTTGGGCATGGTGTCGATATCTCTGATTTGCTTCTTCATACTGATTTTTTGCTCATCTCTTGAGTTCATTCTGTCGAATAATCCCTTAATAGCTCTATCCGAGATGATGCATGCAGAGCCAATCAATTCTTCAATTCAAATAGACGGTGTCGATAAGCTTGAGTGGAGTAATTCATGCTGAACGGACTAGTTTCTTCGCTTCGGCTTTCTGTAATTACCTATTAAACACGCGGTATGATCTCAAATCGCAATGATAGGTCGTTGTTTTTTACTATAATGTTCTCGTTTTTTCCTCCAAGGATGATCGATTTTTGTTAGGTAAGCCATTAGTCAGTTCTTACTACACAGGTTAAGTTAGAGATAATTCAGAGTTGTGGTCACGTGAATGATAAGACCCTATTGGTTGGTTGGTTCCCTGGCTGACATCTATCATGAAGACCTAAGCGCATGTCTTGACTAACGAATGATGAGAGGTAGGACATCAGAAAGAAAAGATTAACGAGTATATGCATATATCAAGATTGATACTAACTTCTCTAATCTATATTGGGAATCAAACATGTCATCTAAGTAAAACAAAGCAAGAAAAGGACAACAGTCCTCGAACAGAGTCAAAGAATATATGGATGCAAAGCAAATGCATCTGCAATCATCAATTAGCGATACATTGCACCTGTGCACTAGTACATGTCTCTGCCCGCGAGCGAGAGAAGGATGCCAACGATCCAGTCCGAATCCAGACTTGCTCATAACTGGTCTCAACGATACTATTTATACATATGATCTCAGGATCTGGTCATCATAGAAGATAGAAAAAATCAGAAAGATAAAAGGAAAAGAAAAGAAGGAGTAAGAAAAATATCAGAGTCAAAAATACACCGCTTCAAGGAGTATATAGCAAGACTCGCAACCCAAAACATTTCTGTCCATGATAAAACACGTCCGCATAACCGCCGGTTGGGCCGTAGATTTTGTAACACATGCGAAAGAATAAGTCGAGATGGAGGAAAGGTATGGTAAGAAACTTCAAGTTGAAAGTACATACCTCTCAAACTCTTTTCGAAAAGAATCTGAAAGGGAGAAGAAGAAAGTGTCATCACAATTGCCCGGTCTTAGAAACCGCGCCGTCGATGGAAAGTGCAAGCCAGCCAGTGTGTAAACGCCATGAAATGAGGACAAACAGCAACGGGACTGTAGAAAAGCGTGTAAAAGTTTCACATGTCGAGGATATCTATTCATACGCCGCCAAATCTTCGGTAGGTCGAAACTCAAAAGTATGTAAAGAAGTAGACGAATCGGAAAGCTAGACGCGTAGGCCAGCAACGAGGCGGAGAAGCTTCGCTCAACGAAATAATGTGCAAGAATAGTATGTTTGCAAAATGTTCAATGTCGTATATTTAGTTAGGGTTTCGTGAGCCACCAGCACTGGCGCCGCTGCCGGTTGTGGTAGTGCTGCTGCCGCTCTTAGGACCGAGCCAGACTATTTCAATGAGACTATGACTGGTCTCTTCTTCTCTGGTATAGAATTGATGAACGTTATCACCAATGACAATTGCGTCTGTCAACAAATAGCGCTCCTTGATCACGCCGTCTTGATTCTTTTCTCGCATGGCACCGAAGCGTTGCGTGTAACCAGCCATGTCCTCTTCCCAAGTCTTCTCAACATGGTCAAAGTTGATGGCGTCATTCGGGGTACCAGGCATCAAGGTGTATCTGACAATCGAGTGTCCATTCGTGAGGACCCAGAACATGCGATACGACTCCCCAGTAGACTGGTCGACGAACTCCTGCTGATCGAAAACCCACCGGCGGAGAACTGATCTCTTACCAGCCGCGGCAGCAACAGCACCCATCTTCACAACATCCTTGGTGTACCAGGTACTCCAGTGGTGGAGGCTGTCGATTTGGAGACCAGACTCGAAGATACCATCGGGGGCCCCAGTCAAGTCCATCTGATGTAAAGATGGCCACAAGGTGAGAGGAGTGTTGCTAGAGCGCTCGATACACTGACCCAACTTTTGGTCACCTGGTTGTTCGCCCCAAGATTGGCACTCGTCGTAGTTCTCCATCAAGATATCCAACAGTGGTTTCGAGACAAAGATACCAGCACCGCCAAAGGCCATGTGGCCCCAAGTATCTACCTGCCAGCTTGCTTCCGAGAGCGAGCCAATGTAGTGTTTCTTCGAAGAATCAGCTTGCTTGAGCTGAAGAGCAACCGAGGGGAGCGACGGGAAAAAGGTATCGTCGTCGATAAAGCCGACCCATTCGGTTTGGGGGCGCTTTGTTTTAATGTGAAGACTGAATGCTTCGACAAGTCCGAAATAACGAGCGGTGAATTCCAATGGCGAGCTCTCGAGCGTAATGTCGAGTCCACGAGAACGGAAATATGACTCTTGGGCGGAGAGGTTGTCGTCCGATTCAGGTACCAGAACCAAGAGACTGGCCTTGGTGCCAGCAAAAGAGTATAGCAAAGCCGGCAACAAACGTTCAAGTCGGTCGACGGTGGTGGCGATACCAAAGAGCAATTTCGAGGTCTCCTCAACATCATGATCCAAAGCCACATTGACATTGGCGACGGTCGGGCAGGGGACGTTTGGTTCGCTATTCTCATCGGAGAGAATCAGGCCGCGTTCCAGCGCACGGAAAGGAGGCAATACGGGGGTGTTGATATCTTCTAACGAACGGAATTGTGTCTGGGCGCTGACCTGATTCGGGCGGATGAAGGCGCGAGTGAAGTTCTTGCGAATGAGCCATTCACTATATGGTAGGGGCGGCGCAGATGCGGTATCAAACTCGCAGTTTCCAAAGGAGCCATGACTGGGAGGTAGCTGGACCTGAGTGGGCGGGCTCTTGTTCGACGTTATCGAGTTTGCTGTATTCGAAATCTGCTCGATGGGATGCTTGATATTCGACGATTGGGCGGCACGATCATATCTGTCAATACACCAGAAGAAAAACCCAATAGAAAAAATGGCGACTAAGGGGAAAAGTGTCTTGAGCCTGAAGAGAGGCATCTTGACGACCGGACCAGCAGAAAATGATGACTTCGGCGAAGTCATCAAGAAGCGTGACGGACCAGTTCTTTTTTTTTTTTCCCCCTTGACAAGACAATGGCGTGCCAGAAAAAAAAAAAAGAAGAGGCGACGTGATGCTTCGCTGGTGGTGTCTTTTTTTTGTTATTATTATTATTGATCCTTTCCCTTTTCCTTCTCAGGGCGGGCGGTAGGGAGAGGGAAAGGAAGGAGAAGGGAAGAAAGGGTTGTCTGAGTGTTCTTTCCCGTTGGTACGCAACGTCGTTGGTTAGGGAGGCAGAAGAAAGTGGACCGGCCCAATCGCCAGAACTCAAAAGACGAGACGCTAAGCCTGCGAACAGGTAAGACACGATCGAATTAAGTAAAAAGACTGGCGAGACAAATGAAGAAATGATTTCGAGAATGTATAAGCGAGTGTAAGGCGTCGTTGTTTTTCTTTCTGTTTTCTGAGAAGTGCGATGTAGCGGCAAAACACAAGGCACGACGCAATTGGGGGATCGAGAAAAATGGAAGACCAGGGACAGACTCGACAAAGTAGCCACGCAGCGTGCGAGTACAGGGAAAGAAAGAAGAACGCAAGACAAAAGCCAAACGACAATTTGAGCTCTGTCTTTTTCGTATTCGTCTTTGCCTGGAGATAAGACAAGTAGCTGGAAGTACGTAGGCAGAGGAGAGAGAGTATGGAGATCTAAAATACATGGGAGTGTCAGGTACCGTAAAAGGGGCTGCTTCGAGTGCGTAACCAGTGTCTCTAGCGGGTACCGTACGGTATTATCGGCCGGCCCCAGTTTGTCAACCGCGCACGCAGCGATCGGCGCCGTGCACTGAGTTCCCGGACAAGTATTCCTCCTGACAGACCACGTACGTACCTGTACTTACTACTTAGCACATTGACAGGTCGGAATATATGAATATCAAAGATCTACTCCGTACTTAGGGCACGAATCTTACAACCGAGTCCACTGCCAGACTGCTGTATCTTTCAGTGGCTTTGGTGGCTTCTATATGCTGGACTGGCAGTGGCTGCATTTGCCATTCAAGGAGATTATGGCGACGGGTCTCTGGTCCGCTAGTGACGTCCACCCAGATACATGTATTAATACAAGCTGATGCGTGATCATACGAGACTAAACCAGCTCAATGCTAGCGTCAACTCTCGTATGCGAATGAGATCCACCAAGGCGAGGAAATCGCGGTCAATGTGGTTGCGGTTAATCCAATAAGATTGCAAGCTCAGCACAGTTAGTGGGGCCTTTGATAATGATGGACATAAATCGATTACGATTAGCGAGTGCTTTACGGTACTTGTATTCCGCGTATTGTAACGGCTGCCAGCACGTGCTGTCAATCAAGCTATCTGCACGATGTGTTTAAAATCTGCATGACAAGTTGACAACAACAGGTTATCCTTGCCAACGTCTCGATTGTATATCCATGGTTATTTCAATCTTCAGTATGACAGCACGCCGGAAGGGACGCCGCATGCAGCGCAAAAGAGATAAGAAGAAGATTTGACGTTCCTGGCCTAACCATCCATCCGCTCGGGACGGATCACGAAAGGAGAGCTGTGATACTCTATGAGTCTAGAAACAACTAATTTAGATGGATCTAGACAATGACGACAACTCTCTAACCGTCAACATAAACATGGATCAATTGATAAGAGTGTCGTTATTTTTTACATTTTCGTAGCTTTTTAGTCCGAAAGGACGCCATCAAGAATGCATCCGGTACTCGACATACCACGCTCTTATCAGAATCATTTTGATGCGGACAATTTCCGTGTCTGAATAAGCTATCTAAATTTGATAGAATTTTAGGGCAGAGGCTCTGATCGCATGTCGTATGTCTCAAAATTAAACGTCTTTACGGCCCGTGTCATAAGCTTACGTCTGTGCAAACTGGATGGATACCTACTCCGGTATCGCTTAATCTGTGTGAGACATGTATTGAAAAGTCTGAAACAATCCCATCTAAAATGTAACCAAGCCTTGGCTGGCCACACATGGCTGAGACAAAACGTACGTAGTACTTGATTGCATGTTTACGCGTCGATTTAATGTACATACGTACCACACACCGTTACATGCTGTGATATTGAGGATCAGTAACCATGGACCATGACAGCACCTGACACTAATCGTCATCATACGTCTCTCTATCCTCAAATGCCATAAACATATCGTCCTGCGCTTCTTCGCCTAGAACTGCCTTCCAGCATTCTCTTACGCTCTCCACGATACTATCGTCAAAGGCGAGGTCCAAACTCGGTGGCGCAAAGTACAATATCTGATCAGACGTTCTACTTTTATACAGAATCGACGAACCGTTGGTACCATCTGGAGTCCCAATTTGAGTGAAGCGCAAGGACCACAGAACAATAGGTTTGCCTGTCGCATCGGAGAACGAATCAAGTAGACGATTGTTCGCTGTCTCCAAAAGACGTTGACCTTCTTGACCAGGTACAGAGACGCTTCCGTAAATAACACCTGTCAGATAGCCATCTATTAGCTGAGAACAAAACAGATGTAATTGACAAGAAATAAAATGAAAGCTCTCATCAGTCGTTGATAGTTGATAAAGTTTTCATCAATGTCCATCAGGCAATGTAGATAAGTTTAAACGATCATCATGGAAGAGCTTCAGTGCATAAAGGTGAAGGAAGTAATGTGTCAACTTACATTGTCCATCTGGGCACTCTCCTGTCTCGCTAGAATGAACTAGCAAGTATACCGGAGCAACATTCGAAGAATCATCAGATAGCGCTTCGCCAGGAACGAGTATTACCGCTCCGGCAGGGATGGGGCCGCCTTCCGCAGTGATCGGGAAAAGTCGTTTTAATGGCGAGGACACAACAGAAATTGAGCGAGCGACCTTGTGAGCCGATATTGAAGGACTGCCCGCATCCTCTGGCAAGTCCCAGGGAGACCCTGCAATAGATTTGCTACGGATTTTCTCTCCATCCGACAGTGTCAAGTGGTGAAAGCCTTCGGCGTCTTTGGAAGTGTCTATAGACTCAATTCCCCGACCTAACACATAGACACCACCACCGACCGCCAACGCACGACAACCCACTTGAGCAATCTCTGCGCCTCCGCCCCACTTCGCGACTAAGCTTCCAAAGCCAGGTCCAAATACACCCAGTGAACCCAGGTGCCGTTTGATACGAGGCAATGCGAGGTTCGCAGGGGTCTTATGTGGAGCCTGCTGACATAGCGATAGCGAATGAATAGGATTGTGTAGTTCCGAGGGAGTATTGAATTTTGTGCTCAAATACTCCGAAAGAGAAAGATTCTCATCTTCCTCTGTGGTGGGTTGTTCACTGCCCTCATCAGTCTGCTGTAGCTGGTTGACGTTTCGAAGAAACCTGATCAACATTCTCTTTGCCTTCATACTGATCTGATCATCAGCAAAAATATCTTCGCGGCTGCTCGGTACTCGTCGAAGTTGTTCGGATACATCGTCACCAGGGTTGGCCGACTTTCCATAAATCCACCAACTTCCGACGGCTTGAAACTCGAGTTGTCTATAAACTCTGGATGACACAAGCGTGGGTAGCAGCTTCGATCGAGTATAAACAAGCTGCGGTGACAGTGATAGTGTGTAAGCTCTAGAGAAAGACAGCTTCTTTCCGTCTTCTGACGCATCCGAGGGCGAATAGATGGAGACATCCTCAAAAGGCTCTCGACCAGGCTCTATGATCATAGTAAGCAATAGCCGGAAAAGACGATCTCGAGATAAGACCAACCTTTTTGTAATGAGTCTACCCATTCCTGTGCCTCTTGGATGCTAAAAGCAGCTTCGGGTCCTCCATAATATGTGTTCTTATCCACGTGAAGAACCTTCTTACCTGACCGGGACAGAGCTCTAAGATCGACTTTAGTGAACATCGAATCGAACTCAGGAGAGCCAAGCTCACAATGCCAGAAGTGACTGCGCAAGCCCCGTCCCGGATATCGTCACATCCCATGGGGTTTCTGCTAGGGATTCCATGTCGACTCGATTGGGTTGACAGTGAGTTATCTACAATACAGAGAAAATATCTTGTATGAGGATCACCACAGCTCTTCGTCACATCATCAAATTGTTCTAAAGCTCAGAAGATGGCTCATCTCTTTAGAGACGAGGTGCATCGATGTGTTGATCTGAGGCAGAACAATTCGTGAAGAAAAAGAAAGTTGGAGAAATGTCGAAGCTTTCAATCATCCGCGAGGCTAGTGGATCACGTGATATGTACGGTATAATCGTGTAAACAATACGCGAAATAGCTCTTCTACGATTCCAAATTACGCCTCATCCAGACGAGATATTTGGGTAATTTTGGCAATCAACGCTTGTATATACAGTAAAAATACAATGCGACATGAATATCGTGTTCAGTTCAAGATCAGTAAAGTAAAAGCAAAACTTGAGTCCTGAAGAATATCTACTCACTATTCAAGATGATGTACAGAAATTACCACTAGTACAAACAAAGCTAGCGTTTTGTTTTTTACACATTTAAGCGCAGAAAAATCGGCCGCTTCTTCTTCCTTCCATCACACCACTCTTGCGCTCTGCGTAGACACACTGCAATGAATTTTCTGTAGCAGCTTGTCGATTTACAGATATACCTTCACTGGTTCGTCTTATATGAGTGGTAGATGAGATTGTCACCCTGTATCTGCTGCCCTGGATTTAAAGTGATGGGAGCGGTTCGTAGGTTGTGATACATTCTTTCCACATAGCTATATTCCTTCTCATATGTCGTAGTACGTTCTGCGAAGTCCGATGCAGCCTTCCAGTCTCAGTTTCTTGTTGAGTGCTCAGACTGTCCATCAGAGACATGAATTCGTAATCCAATTCGATATGGATTCAGCTTCCTCCCGAGGCGGATGCATTGTCCTTACACGACGTATCCAGTATGTATGTTCCTGCTGCGCAAGCCGTGTGTATCCCAAAGGACGTTTGTTGTAGCCATAAGATATGTTCAAACCCATTTCAGCCTTGCCTGGTATTCTATCTTTCTCTCTCCGGCATCAATTCAATCCTCCGCACCCTCCTCAACTAATCGCGCCTTGATGATCTTGACCGTGTCCTGGGGTCGGTCCTCAGCATCGGTCTTGACCAATCCCATACGCTGAATGACTCTCATTCCGCTTTTTATCCGTCCGAATATCGTGTGTCTTCCATCGAGCCACGGCGTCGGAGCCAGAGTAATGAAGAATTGACTTCCGTTCGTGTTCGGTCCGCTGTTGGCCATGCTCAATATTCCTGCTCCAGTATGTTTCAATGAAGCGTGTATCTCGTCTTCGAATTTCTCGCCGTATATCGAACTGCCTCCGCGTCCGGTGCCTGTAGGATCGCCTCCTTGGATCATGAAATTCGGGATGATGCGGTGGAAAATGACGCCGTTGTAGTATCCTCTCTGGGCGAGAGTCGCGAAGTTTTTACAAGTCTGTTTCACGAAAATACAAGTAAGCAGATGTGTAGAAAGCTGGCGTTGAGTCCTGGGGCATACCTTTGGCGCATGGTCATTGTAGAGTTCCACGACGAAAGAACCCTGTGATGAGTTAGTGACGGCTTCAAGATGCAGAGTAAGGATACATACCATAGTGGTATCAAATGCAATTTCGGTCGCCATGTTTGCGTCGGTTCAAATATTCCAATGGTGTTGTAGAGCTTAAGCTGATTGTTGTTAGTAGTGGGATGTACTTCTCTCCGCGCGGGATGTCGATAGGTTCTTAGGTTTCCGCCAACTTGGCACTATCATTCTCCGCTCCGTTATGGAACAACTCGCCTGAGTACGGACTATTTATACAACTTTAGCTCTTTTCCTGTCGACATTTCTTACGAGCTACGGAAATCTAGAAATAGCTTTGCGCGCATCAGGCGCGACCTCCATATCCGCCATGGCCGACATGAACTCCATTCTCGAATCGCTGCTGCCGATAGTGGAACAATTAAAGGACATGCAACCGTTTCTACCGACTTACGCCCACCTCATCGTATCCGCCCTTATACCAATATATGCAGGAGCTCATGCCTCTTTATCGCGCCCCTCATCAGCCGCCAAACCGGGGAAGAAATCCAAAGTCGAGTCCGAATCCGAGGACGAGGAGGAAGATGAGGGAAAGGACACAGGCAGCAAGATGGAAGGACTGGAGCCGTCGGATGCTCTCATGTTTCCGTTGATGGCAGGCTTAACTCTGGGCGGACTATACTTGATCATCAAGTGGCTGAAAGATCCTAGTATTCTGAACAAGATACTGAGCTTCTACTTTTCGCAAATGGGCCTGTTCTTTGCCGGGGCGTTGTTAAGGGATGGGTTGAAAGTGCTGCGTTCATACATCTTTCCCACGACATATTCTTCCGGAGGTCACCAATGGAAGGTAAATCAACCCAAGCGTATATTCGCAACTATTGAGCGTGGTTCGGACACAACCGCCATCGAACGAAAATCTCCCCTGCCAGGCTTTCTCGGCGCCATTCCATTGTCTGTCACGATTCGAAACTCGCTTTGGGGTCTACGTGCTGTAGTATATCAAAAAGTACAGCTTCGAATCAAAGCACTTACCTCTCTTAAGGCGAAGGTGCGATTTGATATGCTGGATGTTGCTGCAGCTGTTGCTGCTCTGATCGCCGTCACATATTTCGCCTTCTTCGCGAAACCATGGTGGTTGACGAACCTTTTGGGTTTCAGCTTCTGCTATGGCTCGTTACAGGTCATATCGCCTTCAACGTTTACCACGGGCTCCCTGATCTTGGCGTCACTGTTCTTCTATGATATCTACTTCGTCTTCTTCACCCCACTCATGGTGACTGTGGCTACTAAGCTCGATGTTCCTATCAAAATGGTGTTTCCTCGTCCGGCTGGTCCTAACGAAGACCCAAACGAGATATCTCTTGCTATGCTGGGACTTGGCGACATTGTGGTTCCTGGTATGATGATCGGTCTTGCCTTGAGGTTTGATCTTTTCTTGTACTACAAATACAAGAGCATCATGCTATCGAAAAAGGAGTCTCCAGAAGAAGGGACCGAAAAGGCAGTTTATCAGCGAGCAACTGGAGGATGGGGTGAGCGATTCTGGACAAGCTCGAATGCTTCGAAACTATTGTCTTTTCCTAAACCCTACTTTTATGCTAGCATTGTCGGGTATATCAGCGGCATGGTAGCCACTTTGATCGCCATGCAGTTTTCTCAACATGCTCAACCCGCACTTCTGTATCTTGTTCCTGGGGTCCTCATCTCCTTGTGGAGCACCGCTTATTTTAGGAACGAGCTTGACTCTATGTGGTCGTTCTCAGATATGGTGGAGGACGAAGAGCCTAAGGAAGATATCGAAGAAGACAAGGAGAAGGAGGGAAAGAAGATTGCCACCAAAGCAGGACTCTTCGCCCGCATCTGGTCAGGGGACCTCAAGTCTCAACTTGATAATGTCGAATTTAAGAAAGACGATGAACATCCGAAAGAAAAGTCACTTGTTGAGAAGTCGTCCAGCGACGAGGAGACGTCTGAGGCGTCGTCGAATGATTCCGTCCCTTCAAAGACAGACACCGAAGATGAGAAGTGTATATTCTCTTTATCTATCTCAGTGCTGCGGAAAAAGGCATAAACCGAGCTGGCCAGGAAAAATGAAGCGGTTATAGTATAGTTGCTCATGCATTTCAGGCGTTGTGTAATGGCTAGATTTGGCGAGTAGAAGGGAATCTCATTATTATATGAATACATTGCATCAAGACAGATATTTATCTAATCATCTCTATGATACCCATGGCTTTTTCAAATTGCCGCTGTAGTGATTATGGCTCAATGTAAACCATCATAAATACTCTTGACATGCTTCCACCTCTGTATCGAAACATCAACAAGCTTCCTGAGCTCCTCGCGACCTACGGATAAACCACCATTCTTCTCCATACCCAAAATCTTCGTTTTACCACTTTTCTCGTCCCTGTCAACCATCAAATATACCCGTTCCCGGCACAAACTCTCCTCAAACCCATCAGGATCAGCCAGGATCCATCTCTCCGGCTGCCGAGATGTCTGTTTTAAACCTCCATTCTCATCTGCGTCTGGAACCGCAACAGCGCGCCAATCAGCCGCAGCATCTGCCTCAAAGACAGAGTACGAACATGACACGGGAAATCCGCGAAGATTCAGTTTTCGTGACTCTGAAACCTTGTCGGAGCATAGCACCATGTCATTATCAATATCCCACCAAGCCTTGGGTAGTTTTGTGTCTTGTAGTGCAGCAACAACAGATGCCCAGACGGCGTCGAATGGGTTACCCGCGAGGGAAATCATCATTACATCAATGTACAGGACCCAAAATCCTTTAATTTCTGGTTCAGGAGTAGACATTTGGTCCGCTGATTCGGTCTCCATTGCCTCGGCGTCTTGCTTTTCTTCCTCGGCGAGGGCATTCAGGTCTGGCGGGTTGTGCCATATTTGTAGATCCTCGGAACGGATTAGGCGTGTAGTATGTAGCATATTGAGCATTTGGTGTGAGAGTGCCTGTGCAAGCGCAGAGGGAGGGGCACTAGGTATGAAACCAGGTGCGCAACCAGTACTCAACGAAAGATTGGGAACAATCAAGTTGAGGTTTTTGATATAAGCATCCTCGTCTTCGTCGTCCGTCCCTTTTTCTTGTTTGTTATCATCCTCGTCGTCTGAAATGATTTTTCTCCTCTTGCGGTTTCCCGAAGAAGTAGAAACGCCCCATGAAGCTATATCTTCTGTATGCAATATCTCTGCGCGCACACCACAGACGGCAGCTGTATCTCCAATTCTCACGACGGCACTTCCATTCGTATGCGAGAGAGAACCTAAATTGGCGGATGTAGCTCTAAATTCCAGTGGTGCGCGGCCATTGGCTCTTAGGGGTGATTGTTGTTGGCTAGAAGGAGGTGGTGATAGATGCGCGAGAAGGTAGGCATGCGGTTGAAGGCGAGCGAATTGCGATGGCGGGAGGGCGAGTGAGGGCGGCGATGGGCCTACGAGAGCCGGATTTGTCGACTTGGTACTTGAAGCCATTTTATATTTTTTTTCGGCGCGGGAGTTCGTCTACCCTTGTTTTTTGGGGGGACGTACGACTGGATTGGACAAGGATTTTTTCGGTCGATTTATTTCATGATAGCTTACGGCAGAATAAATTCGATCGTAGGGCGGTGAGGAAAGCACCCCACATGCTTCAATAGCCCTAACCCTGAATTAGGGTTAAGGAGATCGATACACATAGCATGTTTCTAATCATAAAGGGGAAAGGGGCAAATCAAAATCAATTATTTGGAACTAGCAATAAGATTACCTACAATTCATTTCTAGGAAGTCGCCATGAAGGAAAGCAACTGAAAATCAGAAAAAAGACCGCTACACCAAAAACAGGACATTGTCAAAAGAGATCAGGCCGACGATCATCGAGGATTAGTCGTATGAGGAGATTTGAAGAGGGCATCAATCCTCCGAACAATTGCTGACTGTTTGTCGCCATCTCCCGCTCTTGTGTCTGCCGAATAGCTTAGTCTATGCTGCTGTTGCTAGCATAGAGGGAAAATCTCAGGATGAGCGAGGTCGAGGAAGAATTTACGGGAGCTGCACCAATACGCTAATCCGAAGAGGCGCTGGGCAACTCCCGTTGTTACATTCAAACAGAATCCTCGCGTGTCTATGAGAAGGAGAACAAGAGAGGTCTGCAATTGACCTTGACGAGTTGCTGATAATTGGGACCTGGAAAGAGCCAATCACGCAGCCGATCTATTTATATCGCAGATTTATCCGGGGCCGAGAGCTCCTTTTCTTTTTCCCTCGTGGCAGGGTGGGCACCTGCCTTGTCTACATAGTATCATCGTCAGAGCTTTTCATCTCAATGCTTCTTCTTCTCTTCGTCTTTTCCAGTCTTCTACTCTTCTCTCGTACGCACAAGACGGAATGCTCTAACTACATACGTACATACATCAAATGGCTTGTGCGCATCGCATCGCTGCTCCAGTTTTGTAAGTTGCCTAGTGCCCGTTGCCATCGCACTAGCTAGTACCGTGTCCAATGGGAGTCAAACTCATGCAAGACTGCAGAATCAATCCTCACGCTACTGCCGAGCTTGGGCCTGAATCACGCAGAGCACAGCGTCCAGACATCCCATTGGGTCTTACTCTGTCGAATGACAGCGTCTAATCCTAACATCCCATTCGTCAACATCCTTTCTCCTCTGCTGATTGCTGCTTATCTTCAGGACGGAGAAATTAGTCGTGATCGCCAGGGAGCGAGCAACGACCATTCACGTCGAGAAATGGCGGTGGACCGCCTTGAAGACCATGTCCGGAGGGCCCAAAAACACTCGGCCAATATGCAGCAATTGTTTCCTCTACGCGCAGCCATCGTGGCCCTAAATGTCGGGGTTAACATCGACCTACTTTCCCATTCGTCGAGCCCTCGATAGACCTTGCCAACTTGCCTTGATAAGTTGATCACATCACCCGCCGCGTGCATACAGACAGTTTATTTTTGGTTCATGGAAAGGAAACGGTTGCATAATCTACTCACAAGTTCGGCTAGGATGCCGGACAAGAAGCACTAGGTTCGTCGCTCTTCGTCGGTCCGATCTAGAATTAGAAAAGAAACAGACTTTATAACTTGCTGTTTCTGCGCCAGCTGTCCATCTTCCCCGCTCATCCGATCAAGAACCTTTTCTCTCCTTTCTGCACCTTTGGCTCTTCGAGATACTCGCACATGGACCTGTTGTGCTTGTGAAGAGCAAAGCTTGCCATGATTGACGATTTTTGATTCAATTCATTGTTACGCAGAAAGTGCTTGGCTCTGCAACTGAAAGCTCTGTGAGCTTTCATAGACTCGGCTGTATGTTTGCTGTTGGGTTCTGTCACGATTGGGATCTAAACAGATATTGACCAAGTCAGAAGTCTATTGTTGTAGCACCGGTTTCGTCGTGCTCTGTTCTCCAGTCCATTCCATCTCTCCGCCTTACTGGATGCACATATCGGTGGCTGCACACAGCCGAAGGTGAAAATGGCCGGAAATATGTTCGGATCACTGGTTTCGCTGGCGAAACGCATCAATGTGCCAATCACAGCATCAACCACTGCGGCCGATCAAGCAGAGATGCAGAGAGATCCATGGTCCCAATCAGGAAAATATGCATTGAGCTGGGTTTACTTCAGCGTTGTTATTGTCGTCTTGACGTCTCTGGTTCGCGTATACCATCTATTAAGCGATCGAGTTCGAGTAGCCGCTCATAGGGAGATCAACCTCTTGTCACCCAATGGAAATTCAGCGGGCACCTCAGAACAAGAGCTCACGAGCGCCGCCACCGACAGCTCTACCAGGAAGTTCTTTCCAAAAACCGGACCTCTTCCCTCGTCATCTCGACAACATGAATCTTCGTTGCTCCGCCCGATGAGTATTGCCATTGCAATTTTCCGATGGATTTTCTACAGGCCAGTCCCGACGCTAGCTATCGGCAAGATGCGCATTGTTTTCCCAGCTCTTTCGACGATAGCTCTCGTTGCAGCAGGTTTGGTGTTCATTACACTGTATTGTTTCCTTCCGCAACCACTGTATTACACGAGTATCGCACTGGGCTCGCCACCGCTGGCTATCCGCGCTGGCATGATTGCGGTTGCAATGATACCCTGGATCACCGCCCTTGGTACCAAGCCCAATGTTCTGGCTATAGTGACTGGTATCAGTCACGAACGACTCAATGTCATTCATCGATGGCTTGGATATTTATGTCTTTTCATGTCACTTGTTCACATGATACCTTTCTACATCACTCCAGTTTGGAGTGATGATGGAGCTTATGCACTTTTCTTGCAGAATCTCATTCCTCGGGGCGTAAACATGTACATTTACGGTAGTGGAATTGCAGCGTTCGTCCCACTGGCCGTCCTCTGTCTTCATTCCCTTTCGTTTATACGCTCAAAAGCCTACGAGCTTTTTGCATACCTGCATGGCCCAATCGCCGTTGTATTCTTGGGTATGCTAATTTGGCATACGAAGAACTTTCTCCTGTCTTGGAACTATTTATGGGCCACGATAGCAGTGTGGTTCTTTTCGTACTGCATCAGAGGCATCTACCTTAATTGGTTCTACCCTCTACGAATGTCATGGCTAATCGGAGAAGAGTCATCTGTGACGATCCTTCCTGGAAATGCCGTGAAAGTTACCATTCCGACAGAGATGCGATGGAGACCAGGACAGTTTGTTTACCTCCGAATGCCGGGCATATCACCTCTGGAAAACCATCCCTTTACGATTGCTTCCCTTTGCAGCGACGATTTTCCATCAAATTACGGACCCGAATACCGTGACATGGTCTTGGTGTTCCGGCCTTTCGGTGGCTTTACGAAGAAAGTCATGGAGACTGCAAAACGTAAGGGTCCTTACAAGATTTACCGATCAATGTTGGACGGCCCCTATGGAGGTATGCAACGTGAACTAGCTGCATTTGACGATGTTGTGTTCTTTGCGGGAGGCAGTGGCATCACTGCGATTGCTAGTCAATTGCTCAATCTCATCAAAAAGATGAGAGATGGCCATGCTGTAACCAAGACTGTTAGAGTGGTTTGGGCATTGAGGCGTCCAGAGACAATGGAGTGGTTCAAAGAAGAGCTTAGGATCTGCAGAGAATATGCTCCACCAAGTTCGGTTTTCTGCAACTTCTATCTGACGGGTACCGACAAAGACAATGCTTACGCTACAGAGACGGTGAACGAGATCTTACACGGAGTTTCCAACAAGCGAAACTCGGCGTGGATTCGCGAGGCAGCTGGTGGCGACCTACAACAGGAGAAGGAGCTTCGACGGGAAAATGAAGATGACATTGCTCCTCTGCCTAACGCACACCTTGCGGGAGGCGTTGGATCTAGCAGCTACGCTCCTCCAACGGTTTACACTCACTATGACCCATATGCGCCATATGCATATGGGGCTCCCCCACAGGCCAATCCATATGGAGCGCCACAAGCCCAGTATCAGGGATTCAATTTTGGCTTCCAACAGAACCAATCACCACAGCAACAACAATATAATTACGATCAATATCAGCAGTATAGCCAGATGATGCAGCAGACACCACAACAACCTCGACAACAACCCCATCCAATCTCAACAACTGCCATCAACACTCGAAACACACTGACGCGATTTGCTTTCCTTCCGCGACAGAAACAAGATAGCTGGCGCACTGACTATGCCAGACCAAACATAACAGAATTGTTGCGAGAGCAGTCAAAAAGCTGGGGTCGTCGTACCTGCGTCTTTGTCTGTGGGCCACCAAGTATGCGAGTTGAAGTAGCCACTGCAGTCGCTCGATTACAACATCTTGTTATGACGGATCCGTCAAAGGATGAGATATTCCTGCATGCGGAGAACTACGCTATTTGATTGCATATATCGCTTTTTCTTCTGACTATTGACATCAGAGTTCTGTATTACTCCATACCTGGGTATGGTTAATCCACTTTCAACAGTATATATTGATGCATTTATGGCTGGCGCTATGTATATCCTCAGTCATTCCACGCCTCTTTCTTTCTTTCATTATATTTAGTTACAGGATACCCGCTGGACATTAACGGAATTGTACATCTAATTCATTCATTCATTTTGAGAAACTATTGAAGAAGTAATGAAGACTCTGCAGTACTTCAAGTCTTATAGACGGACGGTTGATTGAGAATTGATACTTGCTATACCTATAGTCTATATTTGGGTATATGGATGTGTCAAATAAATGCAAGACAAGACAGAGATATGACTATGAAAGAGCAACAAATGTAATGCAGGTAGACAAAAATTCTAGACATGCTAACAAGAACCAAAAGCATTTTTTTTGTGACTGTCTATTTATGCCGTTTTTGAAACTGTTCAAGATCGCGTTTGCGTTTGCCGAATGAAGATGTCGTCGAAGTAGGAGAATTGTCGTCTAGGATCTGGCTGTCTGTAAGGTGTACCACGCCGTGATCATCGGCATCGTCTTCTTCGGCTTCGAGTTTCTCCCAGTCATCGTCTTCGTCGTCGCCTTGTTCCTCGCTTGCGGATTTGGTGGCTTTGGATACGTCGGATGACTGTAGTGCTTGTTCCAAATCTTGCTGGAGTGTATCTGTCTTCTCCCCTTGCTCTTCATTGTCCCAATCAAGATCTAACCTGACGATCCTCGCTCCCCCGGGATTCAAACGTCGGTAGTAACCCTTGACAACACCATCTTCAACATGAAATCCCCGAGCAACATACCACCTCAACCCCTCATCATTCGTCTCATGAACATGAGCCGTCACAGTATGAATATTATAATGCCTAACCAGAGACGAAACTTGATACGACTTTGACGAACTTGACGGCGGTTTGGCAAATAACAACGAATTCAGCAGTGACGCCGCAACTCCATTCCCTCGATGAGGTGAAAGTAAGTGTAGAGTCTGTATGTACAGATTCGTCGGTGGTGGTCTGCTATCTTTTCCGTTCAGACCTGCGAATTCGGGGAAGAGTCGTTCGAGACGACATCTGATTCCTCCTATGACTTTATCTGTACCGCCTAGTCCTCCTGCTCCTCCTGTCGTTGAAGTTGGTGATTGGTGTGCTCCGCCGAATGTTGTCTCTGTAGATGGCCCGCTGGGGACGGGATGGTCATGGTACACCGCGACGCGTGATAATGAAGCAATGACTGGGTCTGTAATGCAGGCCGTGTAGAATGAGCTGGGGTATCGGATAGGAAGTAGCAATCCAGTTATGCGGCTCAGAGAAGGGATGTGAGCAGTCCGGACTGGGTCGATGGTGACATGTGGATGGGGAGTTTGGTAGGAAGTCAATGGCTCCGAGAACGGTTCCGGAGTAAAATTTGGATCGCCTATTGACGGTGGTCTGTGTGAACTTGAGGACGAAGAAGTAGCAGACTGTGGGAGCACCAAAGGCGCAGGATGGAGGGGTGGTTGTTTGGCCAGCAACGACGGGGGGGAGAGGGGCGGAGAAGACGCGGTTGTTGGTGTCGTGTTTGTGGCTGTTCGCTGTTGCGCCTGCGCTTTTGCGAATACCTGGTATGCCATTGACTGAGCGTAGTCCGCCGACCGTCAGCTCAGAGTTTAGACGCGTCAAGATCCTTGCAATCGTCGTGTTATGAGAGGGGGGAGAGGAAGTATGCGGAGAAATGGGCACCAATTTCGCGATAAGAGGGCCTTATCGGCGTCCGTTGTTTGCATTGGTCCGGCGGAGTGTGCTAAGCCGCTTCGGGACTAATTGCTCGGTGACCCGTCCCTACCCAAAATGATCGCCTTCTTTAAAGTCTGTCCATGAACTAACTCATTGACAACGGTTCTTACTCGATTCCTTCAAAACTTGCTCTTGGTGTTTGCACACGACTTGTCCTTTGAATCTGATCTGTTTGCTTAGGTAAGTCGCTCACTTCATACAAACTCCCCTCAAACCGCCAGCCGCAATGAGACCCACTGGCTGAGCTGGCTCCTTAAAACTATCAGGAGCATATCCTTTGTAGCACAATCGATCACTGACACTTTATTGAGTTTCTTTGAGCAGATCATTCGATACTTTACGAGTCTACCGCGTCACACGAGATATTTTCCCTCCCTCGGCAACTTTGTTAAGACCTGTTGGATTTAACCGAAGCGCATCCACCCGTACAAACCGATCACAAGCTCCCGAAATTACCTACGATCGAGTACGACACGAATAAACGAAGTCTGACTCGATGGGATATTAGAAGGTGTTATATCAATGATTGGAAGACGGGTGCGGCAACTTTCTTGCTGCTAAGCGACTGTGAGAGTACTGTCGACAACCCAATGTAAGCTTGCAAAGCTCATTCCGAATCATGGCACTCTAGGCTGTTTGTCTCTGGCTGTCCATTGCTAACCCTATACGCAAAGCAAGCTTTCCACGAAATGGCAGGCCCAGATTCGAACAAGACCACAGAGACTGGTTCTCGGGTCCTGACTTCCGCATCATTTTCAGAGCTGGTGAGAGCGTCTACTCCGATTGACATACCGTACCGCGGAATAACAGAGAAAACCAGTCCAAGGAGATCCTGAATGCCACTTTTTACAACATCATACACGACATCGTGGCAAAAGTACACCGAGATGAAAAACTCGCGAGAATGAGATCTGCCGTCGTTCTTGCCAGACAAAAAGCAGAAGCCGAAGCCGAGGCGGGAGGCGTTCCGGAGAAAAAGGTACAAGTAGAAACGGAGGGTGCTATCTGTGAGAATGGAAAAGTATACCTCAAGGGTAATCCGCTTGCTACGACCAAGGAGATCATCTGTCCGTTCTGCCGGCTACCCCGTCTATTATACCCGACAATGGGGGTCGGTGCTCGTCCTCCTCCAGATCCGTCAAAAGAATATTGCACAAAGCATCCTCTAGTCAGCAGACCTGGATACGACGTCCACGGCAATCCATTCGCTACAGACAAGACGAAAAAGAAGAAGAAAAATACCAACACCAATACTCCGATATCTAGCCCACCGTCAACTCCAGATGCAAACGGCGCGTCCAAACAGAATGCACCCGATTACCCAACGATTAAATGTCCCAATTGCCCGCGTTATTGTCAGACAAACAGAGTAGCGGCACATCTTGACCGTTGTATGGGCATATCAGGTCGCACAGCCACTCGAAATCGCGAAGGAGGTTCGGCTACACCCACAACCTCAGGACCACCCAAGCGACCTTTTCCAGACGATGATGCGGCGCCTATGAATTTCAAAAAGAAGAAACCCAATACACCCAAAAAGCTGGGGACTAGTAAACCAGCACCTCCAAGCAAATTAAAGAAAGCAGCCACTCCAGATACGATGCTGGCCGAGGAAGCTGCGGAGGCTGCAGAAGCTGCAGAAGCCGCCGAATCTGCAGAATCATTTCATGACCCTTCAGTCGATGGCGAGGAAAAAGTTGAGTCTTGATACACCGAGCAGTTTCATACGTGTTTATATTAGTTATCTATTGCTCCAAGTTGTTTACCTCATAGCATTTTCGGCGTCAGGATTCGCGGTAATGCTTGCAGGGAGTTTCCTTCTTTACGATGCTTTTTTTCTATCATCTTTGGCTATGACCCGATGCAGTTGGGTAACTTTACGATGTGAGCGCTGTCTGGATGCATCGTGCCTATCGCTTCTGCAATAGACCTGCTAACCCAGACTTGAACGTGTATATTATGTACCATTGAATTGCATTATTATCAAGCTTTCTATCGACTTCTTAAAGCATAAGCTAAAGAGGTAAGACAATTGAGGATCTCATGTAGCGGTGAATATAAGATTAAGGAGACCTCCAGGAGTTATGGTTTGTTAAAGGCCAGCCACCCGTGTCAGCGTGCCCGATGTGGTAGTACTACAACAATCCTTCCACCAACAGCCTCCACCTCCCGAACTTTCAAAAGGCCGTAAATCAATAGACAGCACGACTAGACTTGGCCAGCCAATGGCTTGAAGTCGGGATATGCTTCAATAAGCTTGTAATTTGAAGTTTCCGGATTGGGTAATAAGCTTAAAAGAGCCTGCTCCTTCACGAGCGATCATCTGCAGGGCGTCAGCTGAATAGGAAGATTCATTAGAGTTTAACTAAGAAAAACTACACCTACGTTACATACAATGGTCAGTCTGGGAATTTGCGGATATTGCGGTAGGTAATAATTTGTAATCCTTCCAGCGTTCTTCGTCTCGTATATGAGGCCCCGGATGACAAATTTAATAGATAAAGTTTCCGAGATATTCAGACCAAAATCAATTGCATCACCGGTGCTTCATCTACAGTCCGTATTAGGAAGTACTATTCCATATCCCGATCCCTCCGCAATATCAATTGATACGGTAATACGAGGCGGGGTAGGTTGGACCTCAACATTTGAAGTATTTAAACATCTACATCAACCAGGTTTGTAGTCAACTTGGCATTCAACATCCAATTCACTTTTCCTTCCCGATAAACCGAGATCTCGCAATTGAAGACGAAGAAGAAGTATCCGCTACGATGTCAGCCCTATCTACAAAGCCTGTTCTCCATTACCTGGACATTGGTAGCCTGGGTCGAGGAGAGGTTGTCCGGTAAGTATGATGCTTTTTCTCTCTTGGTAACACCGCTGACAAGAAGATCGCAGATTGTTCTTGAAAGATGCCGGTGTTGATTTTGAGGACATCCGCTATGCCTATGATGATACCTGGCCTGCAACCAGTGCAGAACTCAAAGCAAAGGGCATTACGATTACAGGACAGGTTCCAACACTCGAGTACAATGGTACTCTTTTGGCACAGGTTCGTCGTCTTTTTCAAGTCTGTGCGTCTGTTTCTCAATTGGCGATACTAAACGTTGTTTCTAGCACGTGCCAATCTTGCGCTTTCTAGCTCGGGAGCTGAACGATTACGACGGCCAGACAAATCTGGAGAAATGGCTCGTTGATGCCGTGTCTGATATCTATGTAGACTGGAGAGTAAGCTACACGGTGTCTTTTACTTTCTCGACCAACAATTGACCGAATTCTTCCAGGCCAAATGGGTTGCCCAGCTCAAAGGTGTATCAGAGGAGTACAAGAAAAACTACGTGCCGGAATACCATAGGATACTCTCGCACTATTACTCGCAACACGAAGGTCCTTTCCTCCTAGGAGACAAGGCAACCTATGTTGATTTTGCGGTCTATCAGTCTCTTGATAACGAGGAGAAGATCGGTACTCTTCCGGTATGTGATCACTCTTTTCAGATGAGGCATGTGCTGACACGATCTCCAGGAAACCATACCCGGTGTTCTTGAATCGTTCAAGAAGGCTTTTGAAAGCCGCCCTCGTGTCAAGGCTTACCTTGAAAGTGGCCGGAAGGTTGCCCAGTAAGGAAGAAACTCGATTGATCTACTCCAGCGTTTCGATAAGGGAAGGCCGCTATGAACTGGTTGTTGGCTTTCACCATAGGGTCAGCAGATCTAAATAACTAAAGGAAGCTTACGTCAATAAATATACAAAATAGAACGGATTCGTTCATGATCCTAAAGAGTAGACTCTGTAACTTAGATTTATCAGGGTTAGGGCTATTGATAATGGCTAGACCCAAAGCGGTCTCCGCACTGATAAGTAGCGATAAGAAGTGAACTTCTTCCGAAGAGCTTCAACTTTGGACATCACAAACCACCCCGCCATGTCGAATTCTCTCGTTACTTGGGCGCTTCCGAAGCTCTCCAACTTTCTCCCTTTAGACGAGGAGTCACTTAAACAAATAATCACATATTCCGCCGGGCTGTCCAAAGAAGAAAGCGCCGAACATCTGAAGAATCTCCTTGGCGACGCGCCACCAGTTCTCGAATTCATCTCATCGTTCAACTCACGACGAGCCGACAGTGGAACATCTACTCCTCGATCCGGCGCAACTACACCCCGTACGGCTCGCGATGATACCGGTCCGTCTGAACGAAATCAAGTGAAGAAAAATAAACGGACCAAGGCGCCATTACACAATGCCGGACCTCCACGACGACCAGAGAACTACGGAAATGTCTCTGGTGGATATAAAAAGGCCGATCTAGAGCAGGATTATATGACTGCGTCAAGCAGGCCTGCTTCTTTGCAACCGGACTTGGGATCTGGATATGGTTCGTCCTCGGCGAACTCGCGGAATCCATCACCCGCCCCGAAGAGCAATAATATAAAAGCGCCGCCGTCGGCAGCAGGACCTTTGATATCAGATTACTTGCCTAATGTGAAATCAAAGACAAGTAAAGCTCATCGACCAGCTGGCTCTGGATCTGGATCTGGACATTCGACGCCGAGTAAAGGATCCGTAACGACGACAAACATTGCGGATTTGACGTCTGCGATTGCGGCTTTGGAAGTATCTACGAATCCAACATCTACCAAGAAACGACAAAAATGTGACTGCAACGCGTCAATACATCCGTTATTCACACCTGCGCCGAACTGTCTCAGTTGCGGGAAGATTATATGCTCACTCGAGGGTTTACAGCCATGTTCTTTTTGTGGTGCACAATTATTGTCAAGCCAGGAGATTCAGAGCATGATTAAAGAGCTTCGTGCTGAAAGAGGACAAGAAAAGATGAGAGCCCACAACGAAGGAGTGCACCACACAGGAGGTCCCGGTATATCCGACAGCGGACCACCAAGCAAACTCGACGCCGCCGTCGCCCACAGAAATAAGTTGCTTGCTTTCCAAGCGCAAAATGCCCAACGGACGCGCGTGGTAGACGAAGCCGCAGATTTCGAAACGCCCAATATCGGATCTACGCAATGGATGAGTCCTGCACAGCGAGCACTAGCCTTGAAGAAACAGCAAAAGATTCTCCGAGAAATGGAAGAGAAGGCGAAACCGGAGTGGGAGAAGAAGCAAACTGTTTTGAGTCTGGATATAAAAAGCGGTCGAGTTGTGCGGTCGTATCATGCTGCTCCATCGGCTGCTGTTACGCCGGATGAGGAGGAGAAAGAGATTGAAGAAGCGGCGATGGTTGATGCTCAGAAGGAGCATGGGACTACGGGTGCAGCGTTTAGTAACAACCCTCTACTTGCGAGTGGTGGTCTAATGCGGCCTATATGGAAGGGTCCGACGGATGGAGAGCTTGCAGATAAAAACAAGGAGGTTAAACGGACATGGCGTCGAGTGCAGGATGACAATGATGATAATGAGCAGTGGATATTAGACGGTGGTGCTCATGGGTATAGCAATGATAGCGGTGCTTGATACATTCACTCATACGGAAGCTATACAAAATCATGTACATAGTGAAGATGGCTGGAGCGGAGGGCAGTTATCCGGATATTTTCATTCACAATAGGACAAGTCACAAGACTCATGACACATCCATATAACGAACTACTTAACACGTAGACTGCAAGATTATTAATTCGTTATCAGAGGAAAGGGAAGAAATATCCGGTCCAGGTTTCAACCTTCAAGGTTCATCGGCTATACCCGGATTTTGGCTGACTCTAGGGATTCACTATTGCACCTTCTACGAGCAAACCGGTATACATTCTGTTGATAGAATAAAGACTTGAGAGCGGCTTCGTCGCTTATATACCTGAACAAGGAAATATGCAAAATGATCCAAAAAAGTGAACAGGATGGAATGGGGTAACACGAGTGAAATATCCGGCCCTAGGTGACAGAATGACACATTCAATGTCCAGATGAAATATCAGCACCGGCTATAACCGCGCCTTGAAAGACTATATAAGAGTGTCCAGAATCCTGTCTATCTTGATAAAAAAAATTGTCTATTGTAGCACGATTAATATCTATGATCTGGGGGTGGAATCAATCGATCCCGTTTGCGGAGTCAACGTCATTAAGCGCATATTGACGGGTAACAACGGCTACTTTCTTTGATCATTTTCTGGGGAGGAGAATTCATCAAGTTAGAATAACAGACGGAATGATTTCCGATTATTTTGGTCTGGCACGCTTTGTAGCGGCTGTTGGGCTGGCGGGTATTGTGATTGCTGTATGTTTTCTCCCCTTGTTATGGACTTCGTGAGGCTGATGGTGTAGACACTTGGATACGTCGCCTACAACCGCTTCCTCCATCCACTACGACACATCAAAGGCCCCTACCTAGCGACAGTCACACCATGGGTGCAACTCTACCACGGCATCAACGGTGACCGACACCTCTGGCTACACAAGCTGCACCAACAATACGGCTCGCATGTCCGCGTAGCCCCTAATTTCGTATCTATCAACACCGCTAAAGGTCTCCGCGACATCTACGGTCACGGCAAACAATTCAAAAAGGCCGACTTCTACCACGGTTTCGCCGCTATCAAGGGCGTATACAACACTCACAACGCAATCGACAAAACCATCCACGGCAAGAAACGTCGTGTTTTGAGTCATGCATTCTCCGACCATGCCCTCAAGGCCATGGAAGATGTCATGTTGATCCATATCCGTCAGCTGTGTGCCGTACTAGGCGAAGAACCCCGATACATGAGTGATGTCATTTTGCCGAATGAGTACAAGACCGAAAAGGGTCAGATTGTGCGGAATATGAGCAATTGGTTGGGATTCATGACTTATGATGTGCTGGGAGAGTTGTGTTTTGGCAAGAGTTTTAATCTGTTGATTGATGGCGCGAAGCGGAATATGGTTCATCTGGTTGATCGGGCTGCGTATCGTCATTATGTTGTGAGTTGCCCCCTCTTTCCCCGGATATTGTATGGTCAAGTCTAATGAAGTAGTGCGGCCTTTGGATGCCTCTTGACAGATGGGGGCTTGACAAGATCTTCATTCGGAAACTCACCATGGACCGTTGGAATTTCATCATGAAGTCTCGCGCCGAAGCCACGGAACGAGCCAAAGAGCGAGTCGAAGCTGGCCACGACTCAAAGAAGGACTTTTTCTACTATTTGCTGAATGCCAAAGACCCCGAGACTGGCGAGGGGCTTTCAATGAAAGAGCTCTGGGGTGAAGCGAATGTGCTCATGGTCGCTGGCAGTGACACTACTTCCACTAGTATCGTAGCAACATTGTTCTACCTCGTCCGGCACACGAAAGCTATGGAGAAACTCAAGGAAGAAGTGAGGTCCACTTTCACAGACGTGGAGCAGATCGTCAGCGGTCCTCAACTCAATGACTTGACTTACCTCAAAGCATGTATTGATGAGGCCATGCGATTGTCGCCGGCTGTCCCGGGATCCATCCCTCGCGAAGCGATGGAAGGCGGCGCTGAAGTTGACGGCGTTTTCCTACCGGCTGGCAGCGAATGTGGTACACCAGCATTCTCAATCCATCGTTCGCCAGACTACTACCGCGAACCTCTGCAATACATCCCCGAACGCTGGATTGAAGGCGCAACATGCCAGACCCGTTCTGGACGGCAATCATGGGTAACCACGAAGTCTGAAATTGAAGTCGCGCGAAACGCGTTTTGTCCATTCAGCATCGGACCCAGAGGATGTATTGGAAAGAGCATGGCGTTGATGGAGATGCGTATTACGCTGGCTAGATTGTTGTTCTTGTTTGATATTGAGTTGGCTGATCGGACTGGCGAGGATGCAGATGGATTTTTGGCATTGACGGATCATTTTGTGTCGGCAAAGACCGGGCCAAATGTTCTCATTCGACGAAGACAAGATTTGTAAATAGTTTAGCTAAACAGTCAATTGATACGATTCAAAGTTATTACTGGCTTTTCCTTTTTCGTGCACCGCTGTCGGGCGTTGGTGACGCCCGGAAAATTCTTATATCACTTGACCTTTCTGTCTCCCCTGATCCCTTCTCCTTCCATCTCCCACCTTTCTCCTCATCCCTCTCACTCTTTCAACTTCCTCACGATGCCTTGCTCATCTAGCTATTCTTTCTACTCTCCCAAGCACCCAAGATCTCCATTTCTGTAGCAGAGAAGATGGGGCCAGAGTTCATGATAGGCGCAGATGCATGGATCAACCATACAAATATCCCCCCTCTAAAGGCTCTAAAGGGTCTTATTTGGTACAGTGGTCTTTTCTCCATTTTCGAGTCTCCTGCTAACAGTCTTGTCAAAGAGGACCCAATTCAAATGCAGAAGTGGCTCTCGCAGACCACGCTTTTGTCGATCTCTTAAATCGACTTCTCCCAGGAAACACCTCCGTTACATCATGGTCGCCTTTCCTCAAACATGACGGATGGCCGTGTTGGACTGAGAAGCTCGTGTCCCATCCATGGGGCCGGGCCACACTGGTGGCCAGACAGTTCATCACAGCATTCTCCGCCGACCATCCCCGACCATTCTTTACTTTGTTCGGGCGGGTCGACGATTGGCTGCGCCGATACTTCGCTGGCGTCTATCGACTGATAGACGCCGAAGACATGCGCATGTTTATTGATCGGTCGTCCCATTTTGGGCGGACGTCGAACCTCCCTACCTTGTTCTATCATGTTTGGCCGGACCACTTCACTATTTCAATGCATGTGAGGGTCACCGGGATCTTCATTGCTTGAATGTTGATAGTCTGAAGGATGCGCACAAGCAGGGTAGGGATCCAGGTCTTCCAGACTTGGAGAGGCCGGTTACGATCCATGGCACGGCGTATCATAAGAGGCGCCCTGATTTTCTCTCACGCCTCACGGACGACCGATACCATCGGCTGTTCACTCGTCTAAAGTTACTTGACGAGGATGCTGCATTTCCTAACTGGTCTAAGGTTGTGAAGGACGACACCCAGCATACCTGTCAAGTCTTCTCCAGCGTTATGAGACATGATTTCATGGGTCGATCCTATCGTTCCATGGACAATTACGGCAAAAGGTTCATCATCATCCTCATGGAAGACTCGCCTGAATGCAATCGGCACATCTCAACGTGCGAATCAAGTTGATAGGGATGCAGAAGCAAAGTTGCCGGGAAAAGACGAGGCAACTTACATAGTTGTCGGGGTTGTGGTGGGCTTGAGCCAATCCTCATGCCCAGCGATGAGGATCTGATGATCCTAGGCGCTCGTGGGCGAGTGGGGACTGAGCACCCCAAAAATCCAATCTCCCCCGTCGAGGGTACGTATGTTCTTTACGCTGTTGATGTAGTATTCTATCGCTAATCATACGTAAGGCATGCTGGCGTTACGTGTCGTGACGCAGAAGACACTTGGACCGGGTCCCATCAAGTTCTACGTACTGACGGACCAAGAGAAGCCCTCCGGCTTATGTCGTCCCTACAATATCGGCCAAGATTACGTATTCTATTTCCCAGAATACAGAACGACGACGACAAAGGTGCCGGAGAGGGAAAAACAATGGAACGAGCTGATCGCCAACTATTCCGTTGGGCAGTTGCAGCCCGCAGAGGTCCCAGCTTTGAGAAGTGGCCTAGGGCCGGAGTCTCTCGATGAGGCAAGAAGCAGCGCGCATACTAGATGATCTAGACTTTGATTACACCCGTGGTCGTCAACGAGGTGATATATCATAAACGCCAAACTGATTTCTTATCATGTCTCACCGACGAGCGGTATCGTGGCCCTGGAAGTTCACAGACGCTTCCCAGATGGACTACTTGTGTAGATTCAATTTCAGAAAAGGCTCTGAAGCACATCAGGAACACACCTGATCTTGGAGTGTGGAATCTCGTGTACAGCCTTTCCCTAGAAGGTGATGATACGCAGCATACTGTTAATAGGGTTAGGGTTATATTTCATAACCCTAAGTGGTGTCCGCTGTCAATCCTGGGTTCCGATTTGTCAAGCATAATGACCCTTGAAACAATTTAAGTAGCAAGAAATAAATATCTTAGCTTCGATTTCATCATTCTGTAGAACGTATCATACGCAGGTTGGGGTTGTAGGATGTAGTTTCGGATGTTAATTAGTGGCTGCTAAGACCAACAGAGCCTAAGGCCACGTTCTCCACAGATTCAGCTTACAGGAAAGGAACTTCATGACAATAACAAGAAACATCAGCATGGATTTCAATTGAGTCAAACAATATAGCATCGACAGGTTTTGGGCTCTATCAATCCGTCAAAGACCCGAAACAAATGAGGGTACGCCCCTTGAGAAATAATCTCCGATAAGACCTCCGAGTAAACATCAACATCAGCCTGAACACACGGACTGACACCTTGATTTGTCGGCCTTCAACAACTTGCATTAATTCATCTATGTTATCATTTGAACGATAGCATCAACCGGTCACTTTCAGTTAGACGGAAAAATGCCGTCAGCCCTGACCGTGACACTGATCCAATCAACCTTTTTCAATGCCATATCCAACATCCTCGCTCAAATCATAGATCAATGGCACAACGAGGTACTCCCGCAAACCCTAAAGACGCATCATACACAACCATACTAACGATAATCATAGGAACCATTCAAATTAAATATCCCAGCATTCATCCAATTCCTCACATACTGCATCATCATCGTCCCCATCAACTTCTACTGGCAGCGATGGATGGAATCACGTTTCCCGGGTTTCCCATCATTTAGCTGGTTCTCTTCTTCCTCCTCTTCATCATCCTCGGCATCTGGCTCTAGCTCTGTTTCTCTTGCGGGAAGCAATGCTAGAGATGCAGCCGGTGTTGTGATTCCAATCGAGGATTTGGCTGTCAAGGATAAGAATATAGCTGACGTCCAACATCTGCCGGCACCTTCTTCTTCAACCTCATCGTCATCGAAGATGAGGAGGTACTGGACTCCCAAAAAGTCATCTACTACCCTTCGACCCGGGGGTAGAGGGATTAAGAACTTCCTCAAAAAGTTCCTACTAGACCAAACCATCGGCTCCGTGGTGAATGTCTGGCTGTTCATCGTGCTCATCAACCTCCTAAAAGGGAAATCATGGAGCTATACATCCACGCGGGTGAGCGAAGATATGCCGGACGTTATGATCGCGCGACTCAAATATAGACCTATCGTGGCCGGGTTGATGTTTACAGTTATTCCGGTGGATAGGAGGGTTGTGTTTGGGAGTTTTTGCGGGGTTATTTGGAGCGTTTATTTGAGTTTGCATTCGTTGTCGAGGTGATACACCACGTATATAGAGCGATGTACTTTTAAATGATTGGTTATTCAGAATAGCATGACTGTCCATATGTTTGACAGCGATAATGCAATAGGTGTATACATGAATCAAACGCAGATAGAAAGAAATACATTATCATCATCATCATCATCATCGTTGGTCGACGGTATATCCCTTGTGGGCGACTAATGCGATAAGAGCTGCGCCGACTCCGCTGCCGTCTTTGGCAATACCGATTCTTACTTTTGACTCCTTCTCGCCGATGCCCTTGATTTCCCGCATGGCTTCTCGCATATAGTCCACGAATTTGGGGTAGAATTCTACCAGACTGCCGTCAACACCGATATCCACAGTCTCGTCCGTGTCTATCCGCTTGGTGTCTAGTAGAATGGCTGCAAGAGCGATGCCACTAAGACGAGCAGCGCGTTTTGCGATAGCGTGGCCAATAGCTTTAACTGCTTGCGCATCATCAGTAGTAGCATTGCTCACTTTGAAGTGCTCGAACAAAGCGGCCTTTGTCGCGGTGAGATCGGTGGTGGTATCTGCTTCAATAATACTCAAGAAGCTAGTGTCAATGCCCCAAACCTCGTAGAGCGGCGAGTCGGACGGTATCAAGTTACCGTCAGCCTGCAGCAGCTTGGCGTCGGAATCCTTGGTCAACGCTAAGATAGCAAGGCGGAGAATCTCTCCCAAGAACATGCCGGACACTCTTTTTTCAAACATTTGGATACCAGGGTTGACTGATTCTGCATCTAGTTGCTGATCATATATGGTGTTCGGCAGAACGCTGAGATGGTTGTCGAAGCTACCCCATTCTGTGTTGATGACCATTTGGTTCTTGGTCTGGTCAATTGTCCTATCGTTCTTGACATCGAGTTTTGTGACTTTGTCAAGCTTCTCAACGTACGCGCCGTTGGTTCCAGTGCCGAAAATGGCACCGAGCAGGGTCTCGGTTTTACCCGGAGAAGTATAAGAACGAGCCATCAATGTGCCGACAGTGTCATTCACCAAAGCCGCGACCCGGACGGGAAGGTGGAGTTCATTGATAGCATCCTGCAGCATCAAACAGACATCCTTTCCGACAGCATCCGGAATATCGAACCCTTTCGTCCATCGGATCAGCGTACCTCTGTTGATGGACGTCTGGTGAACGGGGAAACTGAAGGTAAAACCGAGGTCGAAAATCTCTTCGCGGCGGTATTGATCGCTGGTGCCAGTCAAGCGGCGTCTTCGGACGGTGGCTTCAAAGTGCTCGTTGTGGTGTTCTTCGAGGAAGGCTTCGATTTGAATGGCGAGAAACTTGAACAATTCCTTGTATGAGGAAGCGACCATCATGTCCCGGGGGATTGCGACTTTGTTTTGTGTAAGGTCGAAAGTGCTGTCACCCTTGAGGTTGATAGAGCAGACCCGGAAGTTGGTACCACCGAGGTCGACGGCCAAATACAGGCCCTAGTAAGAGTTAGACATTGATTGAGAGTAATTGAGACGAATGCGAAAGTAGCACAGAAATGTACATTGCGTCATAGAGGAGGAGAATAGATGAAGAGAAAAGAATATCACAAGACAACACACCTTTTCGGTACCATTGGGAACGCTGGTCACGTATGTAGGAATCTGACTGAGGGTAGTTCCATCCTTCTCCAGGCCTTCGGCCATCTGGTTCAGAAACTCGTCGACCCCGCGCTGTAGCTGGTCGGAGGGCAGATCGAACTCGCGTGCTACCCGCAAGGCGGCGTCGAGGGAGGGGCCGGGAGCAGCCATTGTCGTGCCGGCGGGGGAGGAGGAAAGCAAAGAAGAGGAGAGGGTGTTGAGCGGGTTGGCGCAAGTAGAAGTGAATGAAGAAGAAATGCAAGTAGAGGGAGAGTCGCAGAGCGGGTAGAAGTGAGAATAAAAAGTGTTGGAAGCGATGATCTCAGTGGCAGCCGCTGATGAGGGGCAGCTGCTCTCTCCAAAGGTGCTGGCAGTGGTACCACTCCTTCCAAGGAAGTCCGCGTCTTAGTCAGTGTTAGTCTGAGCACTGCAAAAATATTTTCAAGAACACAGCAGCGCCATTATATTGGCAGACTGGAAAAAGCTCATCCACTCCGTATTCAAAACGTTCACCGTTGCTCCCCGAACAAATGCTGAAACAAGACCTAAGTGGGGAAGGGATAGTACTAAGTAAATACTTACAATAATTCTCATTCTCATTCTCATTCTCATATCTGCGGTGCATTCCTCCGCCAAACCCCAGCAGCCCAGCAAGGGTCGCTGCAAACACAAGCCCCAGAACCCCAACCCATGCAGTCCACGGCTTGCCGGTGACCTCAAACAGGAAGCCTAGCCCCGGCACGCTGGATTGGATGAGATGCGTCCATGCTGCGTCGTCTTCACTTGCGGAAGCTGACACTGACACTGACACCGGCTGACAATCGGACTCGGAGGACTTGGCCGTCATAAGTCATGCTGTTGAATAACGAAAACGACCAGACAATGATCAGATCACACTGCACAGTCAGAGCATAATCAACTGAGGAATTAGACTAGCACGGATAAGTCCGGAGGCACGCAGTCCGCAATTTGCGTTCCGTGGAGTATCCTCGTCTTTGTGGAGTACTGACTCGTTTGCACGATGTGACCTCCAGATAGTGACATGCAACGAAGAGGATGCGATTGACAGGAAGTGGCTGATAGACTTGGACAGGTCTGCAGACAATTGAGCGAGGGAGAATGGGCAATTGGCGTGGCACTAAAATGACTAGCAGTAGGCCCGGACATTTAACGGCAAAATGCAAGATTGCTCCAACATGCCAGTGCGCATATTCATTCGTATTGGAAATATGCATTGGAATGCATGGAAGATAATATTCAGGAACAAGGATCGAGAAGAACAAGGATCGAGAAAGGGTAGGGAAATATAATACCTATACCAGCGGTGCCCGAGACGATCCCTCGGCAATTGCTCCGAGATTCTTATGACATCGTTGCAATTCTGCAAAACATATGAATGACTCTATGCTACAATTATCCGAACATGATGCTGTAACTAAACGTGCTTGTTCCACCAGAATGAAACTATCAGTACAGAGTTTATAAATAATCGTTCCTTTTTCACCCAACAACCTTATCCACAAAAGCCCGCTCCAGCTTCGCAACCTCCTGCTTGAACGATTCAACCTCCTTCCAGCAGTCCAGAGGTCGTCGATCGTTTATCCTCAGACAATTGACAACCTCGGTCTTGGCGCGCTCGACATTCTCGTCGAGCGCGGACAGTTTCTTCCGTGACTCGAGCTTGGTTCGCAGACGCTCAATATCCTTCAACACGGCTTCGCGCGATGGGTCGACGACGGCGGGGGTCTGCTGAGAAGGTGCTTGAGGTGGCGTGACAGTGGCAGGGTCAATAGGGAACAAAGGCGCATCGAATTCTCGTCCCGCAAACGGGATTCGAGGAGCGTCAAGATCCAAAGATCCTGCCGGCGCAGCGTATGATGTAGACAAGGACGGAGCGGTTAATCCAGATACTTTTCGGTCAGGTAGTTCGGCCGCAACGCGCTTCTCGATTTCTTCAAGGGTCTGTTTTTCCCGTTGTCGTAGACGTTCTAGTTCTTCGGCGACGCGCGCTTGGATGTGTAATTCGAGAGATTTGGCACGGGATGAGTCGGTCTATTCCTCAAATTAGAGACGCGAATGAAATAGTCTCAGTAGATAGAGTATACCTCTTTGCTGGACTGTAGAGCTTCCACCAAATTGGCAGAGAATTGGACCGGCGTTTCGCTGCGGTTGTATAAATATTAGCTCGAGTTCTTTCCTTCGGTATGACATCGTGCTTTCAATAAGTGCAATTCCAAATTGCATGCCATTGGAACTCCCAAACGAAATTCACAAAAGTAGAATTGTCTTCTGCGAAATTGCCTCCAATTGACAACACATGCATGCTGCTTATTCCACAACCAGGTAGTTCACTTACCTGGCGAAAATATGTTTAGACCCAGCCGAAGCCTCGGGTTTCGAGCCCCCAGCACCCATTATTGCCTCTTCTTGCCGTCAATTATTCCTTCCAAGTATAACCCGAATAATATCGACAGCAACTGAAAAATCCCCAATAGGTCGCAGTCGTGTTGGGGACCTGGAGGGCGAGCAATTGCGGTTTGTTGCTGTGACGATCGTCAACAAGTTTCTTGAAGTTCGGCGTCATTCGGGACCAGGTCGGTCACGTGATTAAAATCATGCCTCAGGTGTCTACCGGCTCTACGATTAGGGCTTGCAGTTTGTTCAAATCATCTCATTAGAAATAAAAGGGTATCACTCGTTATCTAAACAGAATCTATCTATAGTTCGTCATACAAACTCCCACAATCCAAGTCTACCGACGCGTTCACCCGCGGATCGGACAATGCACACTCTCCTCTCAGAGGAACCTTTCTTTATGAATTGATCTTTTGTCGCAGGACAAGATTCGACCACTTTCGAGACGACGATTGATCCAATTCCCGTGCCTTTGCCTTCTGTTAGGTTGTAATTACCAGATGATATGAACCCGATCAGATCGTCTTCTGGAGGGAGAGGAATTTCCGAAGCTGGCTCGGGAGTGGAAGGATCAAGTAACGATGCTGCAAGTTTCTGTCTATCTTCGTTTCTTTTTGTTACTGGGTCGATGCTATCGGAATTCGACTTCGAAGATGGTCGTACTGGTGCTAGTTTCGTGCTAGGACCGCTTTTAGATGAAGATGGTCTCGTAGCTAGCCATTGTTTGCGTAGTTCGTCATTCTTCAAAGGAAGACGATAGATACGCGCACATGGAGTTGGTGTTCCGCGTCCAAGGAGTGTGACCCTCACTGTGGCCAAGTATGGTTTATCGTCGGGAAACCTCCAAGTTCGTGCATTCGTGTTTAGTTGTGATGCAGTCCTGGCGTCCAACTTCAAATGTTCAATACCCAGCGGTGGTAGGGTGTCCGGCTTTGAACCTGTCGTCTCCTTTAATCCGCTGCTCTCTGTATCTTGTGTTTCATCCATGACATCCGACCGTATCTTCTGAACTATCCTTTCCCAGTCGCACGCCCAACCTCGTCCGACCTCTCCTTTCTGGCCATTACCCAAGTCAAGACTGTCATATTCCACTCTTTTCCCCTTGGGCCTCCTTTCCCACTCTTTCTTGCGATCTTCGTCTTCCCGAGCATTCCATTCCCAGCCGGCGCGTGTTCCTGGGTAATCACCGGGAAACCAAGGCTGTCCATACTCAAATGCTAACTGACGTTGTTCCTTGACACCACCAAACCGAGGATTGTCTCCACTAGAAAGCGGATAGTACATGAGCACATACCACAGAGGCGTAACGCATTTCCAGGGAAGTAGAACCGTCCAGGTACTGTGATTGTTCATATCCTTTGAACCGCTTTCCGGCCGCGATGCATATACCATGACAGGAATTTGAGGATCAGTATTTTGCGGTTTCAGTGGCACTCCAGGACCAGCCAGAGTCCTTCGCCGATTGATTGCTTTCTGACTCGGCAGACGACGGCTTGCGGTCAATCGTGTAGAGCGGTTAAATAGAGCTGGAGAGTTCCGGCAACGGTCCGGTGGCCATGAAGATAACATAGTGGCCAGATTTTTCAACTCTGATTCTGATGTCGAGGGCTTAAGGGCTTTAATAGGGTAGTGTAATCGGGGGTCGCTAATGGAGAATGACAAGAGAGCTCCCTTTGGTAAAGAAGAGGGATTCGTGACCCCGAGTAGAGACTTCCAGGTCGTAGCATGACTATCACCTTCTGTCTCCTCATTCGACTTGAAAGGACGCATTGTAGCAAGGAGTGCCTCCGTTGACCCAGGCCCTGTAATTTCAATGCTTCCAATATCAAATCGCAAGTCTTGAATAGTGACGGGCGGATTCTGCTTCTTGCATACCTGCAGAAGTACGTTCCAAAGCTGCAAAAATGCAGACGGATGGACATGAAGGAACAGTTTTGCTCGTCCTTGCTGCTTATTCGATGCTGACGTATCGCCAGAATTAGACATTTCTTGGTCTTCCTCGACTTTCAGCATTGTAGCACACCATATTAATGTCACTGGCGCTATAGGTTTTCTGTCCTCGTCTGCTTCGTACACCCATTTTTGAAGCACTCTTGTCCCTTGTCTCCATTTCCTTCCCTTGGGTCCCCAACAATCATCTCCCTCAACCCGCAGACTCTTCAAGACAATTTCCAAGGCCGTAAAATTTCCCTCTAATTGAATAGTAGACATATAACTCATATCCCATGCTATAGCACCCCTCGATCCTGCAGCTCGATGAGTAGGCCGATAACTCTTTTCCGTAGGTGTTAACGGGATCGCAAACCTCCACAGCGGCTCTCCGGGAGGCGTCAGATGTGCCCGCTTTGCATGAAACATGTGCGTAGGTAGCCAAGTTTTCGAGCGTTGTCGTTTCCTATACTTCGCCACGGGGGGTGATGGTTGCGAAAGTTTGTTCCTTTTGACCTTGGGGACTCGTGGAGCAATGGTGTGGGTATGGCTTCCTTCTGCCGAAGCCTTTTCTTGCGCTTCTTCATCTCTTTTTGCTTTCAAGGCTGCTCGTTTCTCTTTTGTCTTTTTATTGAGGCTTTGAAGACGGCGCGCTGTTTCTAAGCGGATCCGTAATATTCTGGTAGGTTTTCGTCGTCGGGCAGTCACCGTGGGAGTATTATCTTCTATCATCTTTTTTGCTTTAGCACAATAAACCAGCAAAGTAGTTCAGCATGCAAAATCATACCTCTCTCTTAGCTCTCGCCCGCAACCTCTTCGGCACCCTCTTCACATTATGACTCGCAGTCCTCCTCCGAAGCGATCTGGGAACTTTCTGAAACGCGCGACTCGCCAGTGTCCCTTTAGATTTATCAATCCCAGCTTCCAGAGCTCGAATCTCGTATTCGCGAGCTCCTACATATGCTGCAACATCGAGCTCGCCGGTAGCAGAGAGAGCTGCATCGGCGGATTGCACGGCCAGAGCACGGGCATCGTGGTTTTTGGCGCGCTTGCGAGAGGCGTTGTCGGGTCTTGAATCGGCTGAGGAGTGTATAAGTGGGTATTTCCTCTTGGATGGCGATTTTGCAGCCATTGCAACTTGGTTGTTTGCGTGAAGGTGCAGGTTGTGAATTTAATTTTCTGACGTTCTCCATCAGGTCGCGTTCGGGTGGGTCCGTTATCAAACAGGGTTAGGGTTATATACTTAAATACGCTATCCTACCTAAAATTAACACCGTGACTTGACGAGAATCATTGCAAGTCTGATCATAAATCGGTCAACATTCAAGAAGATGGAGCATTATGAGCTGTCTTTTGTCAGTGTCTGCGGCAATACCGAGGAAGATGCCCGCGCGACAAATAAGGCTGTCAGAGCGCACGTCATGCGTAGGTATAATAAGCAGCAGCGAATATCAAAGTGGAAAAGACGTGAGAAAGACAGCAGATAGAACGATGTCTCCCAAGCCTTATGCGATCCAGCGCCGTCCTTCTTCTGTCCTGAAGTTGGCCACATGCCTCGATAGGGAGCGGGACCCCTTCCACAGTCTCCCTGTTCGCCTGTCACCGCGATAGCTCATGCTATTGCATCACAGTAAGTTGAATAGTCATAATTGGATTAATGTTATCGCACTCTGTGGTGAGTTGGATATCTCCGACTGACCGATCTGACATCCAGACGCATCATCTGCCATTCGCACTCCGGTGCATGCAGACTCCTTCGACGTCTATCGAAAAACATGCAGCAAAGATCCCGCATGGCTTTTCATGAACCTGTTCTATGCATCCAATGTAACGGAGTGCATGGGATACCTGCTCCAATCAATATCCGCGTTGATTCAAAGCATTGTGCGATATCCGGACGCGGTCGATGACTCAACCATTGCCACTGTAGCTTGCCTCGCAAATATAGGAGGTAAGCTGGGATCGTGAAAATCTCTGATTTGATTTGCTCAAGGTTTGTCGACTTATCTCATGGTAGAATCTCAATGGAATCACGTCCCACGCAGCTATTAACATGCAAGGTTTACAACGCATGGTGGAGCTGAGAGGAGGCCTTGAACATCTCGGCATGCGAGGCATCTTGCGCCGTTCAGTGTTATGGTGAGACATTATGCGTAAGCAGAATCTCATTGTTTTTTTGCTTCGTCTAATTCTTCTCGCCATCACAGTTCAGATCTGCTACATACTTCAAGTTGTGAGAAACCGCCTCAATTCTCGTTCTATACTGGAAATCACACGACTCATCTCTCCAATTTCATCCCGTCAACCTCCCATGTAAATTTTTACGCTCAGACTTACCCGGATTTGGATTACAGCACAATAACAAAAAAACAAAACAGGGGTCGCACAGATATTGTCTTCTCTTTATGGACTTTCTACACAACATCATCGGTACTCAAAAGCTTCCATGGGAGGTAGCCTGGCCAGATCGCGTGTACGATGTTGAGTATTGGATCGTGATATCTCTTTATAAGGATACCGTTATAGCTAGTACAGACGTCAATACCAAGCTTGGTGTCCTGATTCTGCATGCTGCATTCCTCTTCATCTATTCGAATCTGCGGGAAACCCCAGTTGGTGGAGAAAGCCGAGAAAAGCTAATATATCGTCTTTATCAGGCAGCCAAAGTGGCAGATATAGAAAAGATGGGTGTTTCTTTCCCAGCAGAAGCCCTTTGGGTAGCTCTGGTAGGGACTACAAGTGCAGCCACTGGGGAGCACCAACGTTATTTCAGTAATATACTCCGGCGGACGTGTAGCAGGCTTCATATTTGGACAATCCTCGGCATACAAACATTTCTAATGGGCCTCCCGGCGTTGAGAAAGGATCGTTGGCAACTTCTCAAGGATTTTTCATTCTAGAGTTATCAAATCAGGATACTCCTCATATCCTTCTTCCTTTCTATGTTATTAGTCTTCGAATATAATATGTATGGTACGTAGCTGAACTTCTATCCGGATATCACGCAACTGTTTGTCATTTTGTCCGTAACCCTAGTCTTAGTCTAGTCTGCATGCTCAACCGTGCCATTCATCTTTACACCAGTCTCAATGCTACTTAGGACACGAATCATACTATAGTCAGGTTAGCAATGATTCTGATTGCCTCCATCAAGACATTACCTACCGTCGAAGATCTTCTGCTAGAATTTCCCGCTCCTGGCTGAAAATCAGACGGAACTGGCCTTCTTTCTCAGCATGCTCCTCGCCGGGATGTAGACCAACACCAGCACCTAACATTTTTCGGGCGAGGATGAACTGCCCATCACGCCTGGTGTTGTTACTGGACTTTTCAAGCCATAACATTGGTCTTCACTCGTGTCGGCATGTGGAAGAGAAAAATTTCTGACGCTGTCTGATTCAGTTATCACGATTTTCCTCGTTGGTCTCATAGTTCCATCCAAGAACCCTAATCTTTTGCTCGGGACTGGAAACGCGTCCGAATCCCCCTTTGTCATTTCCGCCAAAGGAACTGGAATTCCAGCCATCCCATCCATAGTCAATGCCGTGGTGCTGACGTCGGCATTGTCAGCTGGTAACTCGAGTTTGTTCTGGGGGTCGCGTATCCTTTATGCGATGGCAGTAGAGGGTAGCGCCCCACGACTTTTTTCCAAAGTAAATCGCTTTGGCATCCCTTATCTTTCCGTGCTTTTCTATGGTGCATTTATGGCTTTGGGATACATGTCTCTCTCTAGTACGATGGGAACGGTGTTTTTGTGGCTCAAAACTCTATTATCGATATCGACCCTGGTCAATTGGATGGTAATTACTGTCACCTATCTACGATTCTACTATGGCTGTCGCAGGCAGAGAATTTACCGTCAACGACTTCCATGGACTGCACCTCTCCAACCCTACATGTCATGGTGGTCTATAAGCTTGTTTTTTATTCTGCTTTTGACGGGTGGGTTCTCGACCTTCGTTCATGGACAGTACGTTGCTAAGCCTCTCCCCTTTCTCTGTTTTTATTTCACCACCGAATTCCAGTCTTGCATACTGACTAAAATCTGTCCATTTAGCTGGAAAACTCAAACGTTTGTGTCTACCTACATTAACATTCACATATTTTTCAAGCTGTACTTTTGGTATAAATTCATCAGGGGTCCAAAGATCATAACGCTGAGCGAAATCCCAATCGAGCACTTTCTGGTTTTCGCAGAGCAAGAGGAAAAGGAGCCGGAGAAACCATCGAGTCGATGGCAATGGCTGACGTTTCTTTGGGAGTGAAGTGACGGAGAGGGGGAAATGTATATACATGTATTAGCTATCATAGCTGTGTCCAGATATTAGTATGTACTACGTTCAGTTGAGTTTTCCGGCGTTGCAGCAGGGGCATTGACTGCAATACGATGAGGATTGTAATCTGTTCGACTCCAATGCTGTTGTGGTTGCAGACAATGAGTCAGGCGTGACCTCTAAAGTACCTGCTTGACCAGTAGAGGGCGCAAATGTGCTCACTTTTTGAGTCATGGTATATCTACCACATCCTACATAAGCGACGAAAATCGTACGAGATATTTGTTGGCATTGAACGAGTTGCACACGTTATGTAATACGATTTTACTATTTGTTGACTTTAGAAAGCTAGCCCTGTAGCTGATCCGGCTTATTATCGATATATATTCGTATAAAAAGTAGGTTGTAGTCGAGGAGAATGTATGAGAGTAGTGTGATCATCTAGCTATTAGTCTGCATCTCTTAACACTGATCGATATCTATGACAAAGCAGGCAGTGGAAGGGGGAATGAAAAAGCAACAAACAAGAAGGGGGGATTTTAGATAACCGTGCCTTTAACTTGCTTCTTGTCTACATTATAATCTTTCCATATGGCAATCGCTGGGAAAGCAAGAACAACAAGCGCCGCTGCCGTGATACACTCGTACTTCTGACTATATGCCCAGGCGTAATTAATCGCATTCCTAACCTCACTTCCGGGAGGGTACGTGAGTTGCACCGCTGATCCGCCGGCGTAAATGGTCTCAAAGTCCAATTTTGCATAATCCGGTAACGCTCTGAGCAGAGCCTGAGGAAACGTATTGGAATATATGGCGGAAGCAACGGCGTAGCCAATGGAACCGCCAACGCTGGAAGATAGACTGATCAGTGCAAGCATCATCGGAATGCCTTCACGGTCTGCGGCAGCCATTGCGGCCATTTCATCGCCAATGACCAGAGTACCGCCTCCAAAGGCGATAAAGATCTGGCACATTACCAAGTATCCAATGTCGCTCTGAGAGCCACGAAAGTGAATCATAAGTCCAGCGCCCAACAGCATGAGTGGCGCTCCAAAGAACAAACACACCTTTTTGAAGTGCTTGGTTTGGCGGATATACACTCCAAAAAGGACAGCCCATATAGTTGATCCAACACCATATATTTGAGTCATATATCCTGTTTTTGTGATATCAAGATCATAAACAACCTGGACGTAGTAGTAGAAGTACTGATCCCAGGTATAGTAATTGAAAAAGATGAGAGCTGACAGGATACATGCTCCAATAACTGTCCGCTTTTTTAGCAACTCCCACCGAATGAAGCCGGTTTTCGCAAAGTAATACTCCCACAGGGCAAAAATGGGAAATAAAAGGATCCCAATTGTTACCATAGCAATGAAGGTAGCTGAGGAGTACCCGCTCAAGCCATAGGTTTCAAGGCTAAATGGCAAAAGGAATAGTACAAATGCTGCCATGAGAATAAAACCCCCAATGATGTCGAACTCGTGGATATAATGAACGACGGATTGCACCGTTGTCCTATCACTAGGATTCTTGACCAGAAGATTCAGCTTTTCAGCTTTACTTTGATAGAACTTGAACACAACAGCGACTGGCACGATGAACGCGAATGTGATGATTGTGAAACAACCATATGCCCAACGCCAGGTAGAATGGTTTACGAACGCTTGAGCAACAAGGGATCCAGTAAAGGCCGTACACACTGTAGGCATCCCAACGAACGCATACACAAATGCACGATTTCTTAGCCCTGAGGAGTCGGCAACGAACACGTTCAGAATGAAGTTCAGTTGGCTATATCCGATTTGATACAGAGTATAGCCTGCCGCAAATCCATTGGGACCGCTGCATGAAGCTATCACTATTAGGCCAAGAATATTTATTGTCAGAACAATCAAGAGGCCTTCAGCACGGCCCCAGAGATTCAAGATTTTGGCGATGGGCAATTGAATCACTCCGCCAACAACCGTCGATATAACGTAGGCCTGGGATATCTGAGGAGCGGAAGCAAAACTGGCGTAAGCGTAGTAGATCAGATTCGTATTGATTGACGACTGCATGGACAGAACGAAGAAGCATAGCCAAATCCTGTCCATACGATGTCAGAGACCAATCTGTTTTTTGGACTGCAAGGCAAACAAGACTCACCAGGCATATGTGGCGTACAAAGCCGTTCTGGTCCAAACCAAAGCAGTAGCTTCGGCCTTTTGGATACCAGGCTGCGCTCCTTGGGTGACACCATTGGGATCTTCTAGCAACTGCCGCTCCTGTCTCTCTTCCAGACTCCGAACGTCACTATTTTCGTGGTCGTCCTGGTTGCCATTTTTTGTCTGAATGCTGACTGGCTCATCGGAACCACCGTTAGCGTTCTGTATCGCCATGATCCCGAATAGAAAGAGATGTAAGTTATGAGATAGGATCTCAGGTTTATAAACCGTGGAAGGGAGGGAGCCAGCCTAAAGAACTCTTGTTATAAAGCCAACACAGCACAAAGGGGATGTAGATTTGGTAAGCGCTACCTAGGTAGGTAGCCGGCAACACAACAGCGCCCCATATTTTTGTCGAGGCGCAATAAAGCCTTGAAACCAAATCATGCCATGTAGGCGAAACTTCTTCTATTCTCTATTGTAGCCCCTCACGAGCTCAATTGTGCTCATTCTCACTCTCCCCCTGGTCATTTCTAGCTTTGTATGTGGACCAACCGCCTTACCCTGGCTCAATAGTTGGCAATCAAATGATCTGATCGGGCATTTGCTGACTGTTATCGCCCGTCAACATGCTTCAGTTTACCTGGGCGATTATTCTAATTGTTAGTTGTAGCAAAGAGGGCAAGAACGTATCTCGGATTCTGAGAAAAATATGCTCAAATGTTCTCACGCTAGTCCGTTCCTTTACCTAGCCCTAAGTATATCCCGCTAGTGTTTACCTATATTAGAGAGCTGTATATTAGGTTTGTAATTGATTGCATGGCTGGGAAATACGCCGAACCGGTTTGCATCTATTGTACAACATCTATAGACTTGTCTACTGCGAAGTAGTGTATTCCTAAAGAATAACGCTGCTAATCAGTAATACTACGTATTATTAGAGTATTCCAGTCTCGGAAAGACAGTTCTTCCACCTCATCGATTAATAATTACAGGCTCCCAATCAAGTACTGCCGTCAAGCCACGTTATGAATCATGAGAGATGTAAGGCTAAAAATACTTTCAATACCTAGTCTGATAATACATAGAGCCACCTGCTTTATGCAGCGTTACTAAAACCTCACGAACAATTTGCCGTCGAGTCTTGGTCTTCGCTTTTACCACCCGTCTTGATACTCCGCCATTCCAAGAAGCAAGCCGCTATAAAGGCCACAATCATCAATGCCATACTGAGGCGGTATGTATCCCTCAACCCGTCAACATAGGATTCGATCACCCCTGGCAACGCATCGAGCTGGCCCAAAGTAGCCAGCGCAGACCTTATATCAGTTGCCCCAGCACTAATAATCACACTTGGGTCAATACCGGGTGCATGGTCATGTATACCTGCCGTAAGACCATTCTGGAAGACTGACTGGCCGACAGCGATGAATATAGTACCGCCCAATGTCTGGAAGAACGTAATGGCAGCTGTACCGACTGGAATGTCCTCAGTCCTCAGAACGGTCTGTACGGCGGTCATTGGAACTTGAAGACCTGCTCCAGTGCCTATTCCAAGCACAATCTGATATCCAATCCATTTGCCGGTGGAAATGTCGACACCATAAAGAGTAACAAGACCTGCACCGATAGCAACAAGAGCGCTGCTGGCAATGAGAAACGGCGTATAATATCCGACTGCGGTGACTAGGGCGCCGACGACAACAGATGAGATCACGGTGGCCAGCATGAATGGTAATACCTGAAGCCCGGATGTTATGGCAGACGACCCTTTAACACATTGGAAGTAGATTGGGAGATAGTAGACCAAAAGGAAAAACCCGCCACTGAAGAAAAACGCAAAGAGGGCAGCGGAGCAAATGGTGCGTTGCCTGAGAATCCAAGGAGGTAGTGTGGCCTTTCCACGTCTGTCACTCGTCGTGCTATTCTCCAAATAGATCTGGGAGATTACAAAAAGGATCGCCAGTACCCCAAACCCCACGAACAACCCGATTATTCTGGAATTTCCCCAAGGATAAACATTTCCGCCCCATTGTAGGGCAAGGATCAAACATACAATGGCAGGGATGAGCAGGCTTGCACCCGTCAGATCGAGCTCCCCGATACGTTTCCACAAGGGTATTCCAGAGATGTTGCTCCCACGAGGAATGCGAAGGACCCAAAGAATGACTGCGATAGAAAATCCGCCAACCGGAAGATTGATGTAAAAGCACCACCTCCAAGAGACACCGTCAGTAAAAGCTCCGCCGAGTAGTGGTCCGACAATAGAGGCAAGTCCCCAGACCAAGCCGTATATACCAAAGACGAGCGCTCTCTTTGCAAGAGGCACTGTCCTGGAGATGATTACAAGGGCACCAGAGAATATACCCCCAACCCCGATCCCAGCAATTGCTCGGCCAACGATCAAGACCGTGCTAGACGGAGCCACGCCGCAGACCAGCGATCCGATCTCAAAGATGGTGACGGCGGCCAGGAATGACCATTTTACCTAAGTCATAGTTCAAATCTCCATCAGGTAACAATAAAGCAAGTAAGTGGATGAGATTGACTGGAAGACTTACACTAAATAGCTTGTAGATCCGGCCGTATGAAGGTTGTAGCGCCGTTGATGTCAAGAAGTAGGCACTGCCATACCAGCCAATATCAGACACACTTTTGAATTGATCAGTGATCTTTGGAATAGCAACTCCAATAATGGTTTGATCAAGAGCCACAAGGAAAGCAGCCAGATAAATCGCCAGAACAATCAATATTACTTTGCTAGCTGGGGGGTATTGAGATTCTTCGTTGGAGCCCGCTCTCTCTTCGTCGCTGATTTCTTCGCAGTCCATCTTCCGAGACGTTTTCATCTCTTCAAGAGCCTTGGAGTCTTGAGTATCGCAGACTTTGTTCATGATGAGCCGAGTATCCGTGATGCATGAAGGGTCAAAAACAGCGATACAAGCCCTAGAGCGGAACTCTTACTCTAGTAAAACAGATCAAGATAGCGGGGGCCAGGAAGGCTGTCTGGATTCAATGTTGGCAATTTCCAGAAAGGCACGTAGTCGGAAAAGATGTCTGGTGATGTCTTTTTACTTTTCGAAATTTCCATTTGAACCCGGTGATTAATTATCCTGGGTTTGACTTCGACTTAGCTTTCCTGCACCATGACTCTGGAGAGAGACGCGAAGCCTCTTTCGGAGCAACTCCGACAAGGAGACTAGAAGTAATTGAAATGGATTATAAATAGCTCAAAATTGCTCTAATTAGCGTAAATACTTGTAGTGGTATTTGCAAAATCTCCGCCCATCGCGAAGGCTGCGTCCTTTTTTTGCATGCAGTACCTAGGTCATACCGCAACAGCCCTAAAAAGTAACATCGCACGTTGCGACGTTGGGCGACGAACCGTAAACAGATTTGATCTTATGCCAGGTCGAGCTGTCTAGGTTTTTCAACCAATGCAGAACTTCTGAACAATCAATTTTCACCATCATGCTAGAAGTGGGACGACATCAGCCACCTGAAATGTCAATGTTCAAGTACGGCCCCTCTGTAAGTGGTCTGTATCATCTCCATCGGTTTCTGCAGTTTTAGTATATGCGGCATATTCTGTGCTGCACTCCCATGTCCTGCCACTAACACATGCACAGAACCATGTTCGCAATTTTCATCTCGGTGTACTGTACTGGTTCTATAATCCTCCACTTTTGGTCCGAATAATGCTCAATTGTGCTCACAGATAAACTGCCAAGCACGTAGGCTTTTTCCCTTTTTGAGCAGTTTCCTGTTTTTCTCACAAAAAGGAGAAAAATTAACCAGTCAAGCAGATGAGGAGGCCAAGATTAGACAGTTTCCCACAGACCATACCGTTACCATGTGCAGCTGGGGTGTGATTTGCATTTTTTGCGGAATCTTGCAGAATAAACTTCGATTAAACATGATCCGCATATAAGAAGCATGTTGCATATGTTGATATTTGACCTCAGTCACAGAGAAATTTGCAGTTCTGCATCCTATCAGCATGGGTTCACAGGAGACACATTCCTGTCCGGCATACACAAGCGTCAGACCGGACCCTAGCCCTTCAGTCGCCAAATTCGCTTCTCCCACTGACAAAGTAAAAGCGGTCTCTCTTCTCATTCGCGAAATCTTCTTACAGTATGCTCTCAACAAATTCGAGTACACGGAAGACCGCCTCGAGTCCTCGGAACACAGCCTTCTCGATGTCATTGGCCAATATGTGTCTGCAGGTGTGCGTGTCCAGGCTTGCCTTCCTGCCTTTCCTTTCAAATCGGCAAATAAAGTATACAAAGTCCTTGGCAGTCTGCCAGACAAAGCTGAGGAGCTGGCTCTTGAGCGACTGAACGGCCTGTGTATGCGCGTCCAGGAGGTTTATGAGCCCGGTGCGGAGATTGTTATCATCTCCGATGGGATCACATATAATGGTATGTAGACCAGAAACGACCTTCATCTGTACAGAAATTGACCTTGATCATATCAGATTTGCTGTGCATATCTGATCGGGAGACCTGGGCTTACGGAGAAGCCCTCCGGACCATGGTGGTTGAGAAGGGTTTTAATAACATCTCGTTCGCGAGACTAAGAGATCTCCTCAATTACTCTGTGCCAGAGAAGATGAGTGAGATTGTCTATGTAGCCAATTGCACTACCTTCCGTCGCTTGCTATTGAACCGGTTCGGCAAAGAGGACATTGACATCGACCACGAGATTGCCACAAATCCAGATACGAAGTTGACGTATCTGGGTTACAAGCGTTTCCTGGAATCAGACCTTCAATATATCTATCCGCGAGGAGAAAACCGTTCTGCTCATAGTTATAAACGAGATTGTAAATATTTGGCCAAGCAGATGCTGATCAGGGGATATGTTAGTATTTGCTTTTTGACATCCACACGGAGTCTATATACTAACATCATATACAGGCATTTGCACAAGCAGTCAAGAACGCTTTCCCCCACCACATACGGCTTTCGATCCATGAATCCATATCAGGCATGAAGTTACCGATCAGTTTACTAAACACCAAGACGGGTTTCACGACTCCGTGGCACTGCGCTGTAGCTCAATTGGCAAATGGTGTCTGGATTAGTGCTCCCATGGGCGAATTTAGTCAAGATGACCGTTTGGAATTGATTCATGTAAACGGCAAGCCGAGTCACTATCGAGAAAAGCAAAATCATGGAAAGGCTGCTCCTATAAATGAGACGAACGCCACTTACATGCAATCAGCTACGTCTATTAACCTGAACCAATATGTCCAAGGTGCGCTTCAAGGTGCAACATTGCGCACATCGTCGTCCAGCGAAGTCTCCAGCTCTTCTCTGGAGAGTGGTATACTAAACACGCCGGAAATCCAGTCAAGTAGGGAATCTACGCCACCTGAGTCCGAGTTGAGAATTACCTCAGATAAGACAAATAACCTTGCAATATCGGCACATACAAGCGCCCCAGCTTCATCGCCTTATGGTAAAAGGCTTCTTCCACAGATTATGGATAATCTTGCCGTTGCCGAGCCAGATCGTACTGTTTTCTCTCTTGCGTCTCTCGTCCACGGCTTTATTGAGCTTGAGCACATCTCTGTTCGGAATTTTGCCCAAGCAGTTGACAAAGTTGCATGGTGGCTTCGTGCCCAGGTGGGAATACCAGATGCTATTCAACCTGTGGCCTATATTGGACCGCGTGCGTATATCCCTTTTGAAACGGCATATTCGGATCTGCCAACTAACTCCTTTTCAAAAATGTAGATGATCTCAGGCACGTTCTTTTGACATATGCATGTATCAAGGCGGGTTACGCAGTATGTTCATCTTGAATACAGGCACGCTATTGAAGCAGAAAGTTCTCTAATTCGCATTCCGTTAGGCATTATTTTTATCGCCAAAAAATAATACAAAGGAAGCTCTAGCAGTGCTAGAGTCAACTGGATGCACTATTTGGGTCAGTGCAGTTGATGCTGCTCCTACAACTTTAGTCAAGGAGGTTCTTGAAAATCGTCAAATGAATTTTATACAGCTTCCCCTGCTCAATGAACTTCTGGATGCGGAGTCTACTAAGCCTTTCCCGTACACCAAGTCGTATGAAGAGGCAATCAATGATCCATTCTGCTTTTTACATACTTCAGGAAGTACTGGTCTGCCTAAACCGATTCCTTGGTCTCACGGGCTCATTGGAACTATGGATGCAGTACGACTGCTCCCGCCTGTGGGTGAGACTTCGGATCTCGTTCCGTGGACTTTTGATTGGAATGAAGGAGACAAGATCTACTCGTCATTTCCAATGAGTCATGTATGTCGGCTGCCCCTTTCCACATTTTGGATCAATCTCAGTATGAGAAATTCAGCTGACCGGAATTCAAATAGGGCGCTGGTGTTATTATGGATATCCTGATGCCTGCATTTTTTAACCTACAGTGTGTCTTAGGACCGGTTGGAGTTTTACCGAACCTCAATCTTGTGGAAAGACTAGCTGTGGACGTGAAAATAGACATATGGAGTATGGTCCCCTCACTAGTAGATGAATTGGGCGAAGCGCCGTCAATATTAGCACAACTCGCACCGAGCAAGTTCATCTGTGCTTCTGGCGGCCCGGTTAGCCCTGTCAGCGCTGGCAAGGTGAATGAAGTAGTGAGAGTCCTCAATTTGACTGGTACCACAGAGGGTCTCTTCATTGGGAACCTTGTACCACAACGAGAGGACTGGTTCTGGTTCTGCTTCCATCCCTATTCTGGTTTCGAATTCAAGCAGCTTGAAGAAGATACTTATGAGCATTGGGTGCATCGCAACGAGCACTGGCGCCTCTTCCAGGGCATCTTTCACACCTTCCCAGACAAGAAATCAATCAACTTGAAAGACTTGTACATGAAGCACCCTTCCAAACCTAATCTATGGGCATTCAAGGGGAGAAGTGATGATCTCGTTGTTTTGTCTAACGGATACAAAATATCTCCCTTGGAAACAGAGGCGTTCATTTCAACCCACCCAGCCATTGATGGTTGTCTCATTTTCGGAACCGGAAAGCCTCAGGCTGGCCTACTCGTTGAATTGAAAGAACCAGCAGTCAAAACAAGTGAACTGCTGGATGATATTTGGCAGACAGTCGTAAAAGCCAACGCGATCTCTCGTCATAAAAATCAATTGTTGAGAGATTTTGTCACGTTCGCCCTGCCCGACAAGCCCTTTCTTCGGACAGACAAACGCACTGTGAAAAGAGCCGCCACTTTGGCCTTGTATGCTGACTACATCGAGCGCTTTTACGACTCACGAAACAATGACTCGGGTGTAGCTTACAGCTTGGATGGGAGCACCGTCAGCAGCATGGAAGACTCGATCCGAAACATTTTGAGTACATCATTTCCCGCAGCTCATACTGCCTCTCGGGAGGAAAATCTCTTTGCACTCGGGCTCGACTCCCTTGCTGTATTTGCGGCTGTGAAGGCAATGCGGGCAGCTTCTAACCTCGGCGAGAAAATTGCTCCTCGACACGTGTACGCGAGTGAAACGATTGCTGGCCTTGCTGCTATCGTTATGCAGCTCATGGAAGCAGAGAGTACCGAAGACGCTACACCATCAGATCGAGTCCAGCCTCGATCTGATCTTGGAATCAAAACTATGATAGCCCAGTACAAGGCCCGGCAGTCATTCCGTCTTAATGCCTTTGACTACGTCAATCCTAATCATGGCATGGGAATCGTTCTTTACTTTTCTCTTCATGACGGGGTAACTTTCCAACAGGTTTTTGCCAACCTTCAAGAGGGACTCAATCGCACTTTTGATATGATCCCGGCGCTTAGCGGTAAAATCGCACAATGCTCTGAGCAAGAATTTGGATACACTCAAGGGGATCTTTGTGTCTCTATACCGCCACTTCCCATGGCAGCTTCTGTCAAAAATCGACTGGTATTTAGAGATCTTTCAAGCATCCTACCACGTTTCGAGAAGCTACGAGATGCAGGGTTTCCGCCATCAGCCTTCCGAGACAGTCTTGTTTTGCGTGACGACCCTTTTCCAACATTCCCAGCAGATATTTTTTCTGGTCAAGTCAACTTTGTCTCCGGTGGCTGCATTGTTGCAGTTGATCTGAATCACTGCTGCCTCGACGGCCTTGGTGCATTAATCGCCCTCAAGGCTTGGGCTGAGAACTGCAGGTTTTTACAAGGTGACCGCACCGCCACTTGTAGCTGGTTTGACCCTGAGAGCTTCAATCATAGCCTACCAGAAATTATCCACGAACGAGAAGGATGGGCTCAGCCGGCTGAGAGAATCGACCCTGGAATTTGGGGTTTCCTGCCATTCATCCCACCTGACGACGATCATCAAAACAACGTAATCGCACCGCCATCTGACGCAAGCAGCAAAAGTGGATTACCTCATCCTCCAAAAATTACTTTGCACAATGTTTGGCCACTTCCCCGTGCTGAGAGGTGTTTGAGAACGACGCTATTTCTCATCAGGGCTGATAGACTTGAGAAGATGAGGGAAGAAGTTTTAGCAGACCCAGAAGCCAAGGGGGTGATTCAGTCAATAAGTGACATTGTGCAAGCCTTCCTATGGCGGGCTGCCATAAGGGTTCGATATCGCGTTGCAAAGGATATCCGGAAGCAGACATTCCGACCTGATGAGCTATCAATCCTTGAGCTGCCCACCGATGGGCGGCCATACTTCTCTCCTGCATTACCCTCCACATACATGGGTAGTATGCTGATTCTGAACCGGTCCACCATGCCGGTTGAGACACTTTGCTCTGATGACACGAGCATTGGGCGCATTGCTTATGTTCTCCGTCAATCTGCTGCACGCATCAACCCTTCACTTGTGCATGACGCTTTCTCGATCTTACAATCACTGCCCAACCACAATCGATTCGCAACAGCCAACATGGGCCTTGAGCATATGCATGCTATGATATCAAATATGATGTTGTTTCCGAGTAATGAAGTATGTTTTGGAAACGCGTACTTCGCTAACAGAGGTATACCCGAATCCTTGAGGCCCCAACTTGAGCGTGGGAATGGTCGATTCCGCTTTTTGGTCATCTTTCCGATCAGGGACGACGGAGGTATTGAGTTTTGTTTCGGCATGCATCCTGAAGAGCTTGAGGCTTTCCTGGCTGATAAAGAGTTGATGAAATATGCGGAATTGGTGGACACCTAGCTAATTATCAAAAGAGAGCGCCTACCCTACCACAAGTAATATATATAACTATCAGGAAATAAAGCACATCGGTGACACAACTGCTAAATATTCTCGGCTTTTATTGCTCAGCACATGAATTGATTGCTATTTGTGGCGGTACTCATTCCCAAACCAGGGTATCGTATCGACGGAAAACTAATAAAACCGAAAGAAAGAAAGAAAGAAAGGAAAGTTCGGTGGTTGATAGAAGGCCAGTGTTATCATATTCATACAGAAATGCAAAATCAAGTAGAGAACATACCTTTAGAGAGCAGGATTCGTCGCAACAGATCTGGAGCAAATACAAGGAAGCTTCAATAGAGGCCTTGCAAACCTGGAGAGCAATCACTGTCATACTACAAAGCTAGGCAATTCGACGGCTGCAACGACCCGAACCACTGATAGCCACCACGTATCATTCAAGGACAAGCAAAATGCGGACGTCGAGATGCAGCTCACTTCTCCCCCTATGCTCCTTGAAACGTTTGACCTGCGACATTCACTAACAAGTAGTAGAAATTGGAAACGAATCGAGTCTTTATAGCCCTCCACCTGCCAATCCCCCGGACTTTGAAGATTCAATGTCATCAATGATGTGCGTCCAAGTAGATTTCATGATGGATAACAACATCTGGGATTTTTCTAACAACATCGACTGGGTGAGTTTCACAAAATGCCAATATCTCGCAATCCGAGATGTCTGACCTAATACAATAGCTTCAATGGGATGCAGAGATTGCAAAACTTTTCGACATGACGGAGAATAAGGCTGGTATGTCGACAAATCAGTAAACGTCCTTGGCCATGATCATAACCGACACGCCCTGCCAACCACTCTACACGGCTCTATCACTGTGGATGCCGACTATATTTTCGCTGCTGGCCCATGTTCAAATTCCTTGTAGCAATTTTTTTTCCATGTATGTTCTTCATAGCCGTACCAACCCCATATTTTTGACCACGAAATCTTCACCCTGTACCCTGATCCCTGATCTCTCCTCGGGAATTATTTACCAATTGTCTATAGTTACCCTTTGATACGAGAGAGGTGTTAATTTATAAAAAGTAGATAATAGTATATTAGTATGTTTCACAAACTAGATATGTGGATTCTCGTCTAGTATTTCTGAAATTAAATGAAACATTTGATGATTCCAATGTTTTCCTGTACTCACGATTAAGGACCTCGATATATAGTAACCACTATCTAAGGGTTTCGCTATACCGTACGACGGTGGGCCCTCTTTAGAGGAAATCGTTGCAATCCCACTAAGCTACTTTTTCAACTGTGATAGATTGACTAAAGTATGCAACAGAGATGAAGGATAAAATCGAGTTTTATTATATAGGTTCGACCACCTTGCTTTTGGTTTTCTGGAGTACTGAATGCTCGGAATTAGAATCTTATTTTCCCATTCAAGAACACAGCCATAGTATCAATCTTCTAGTCCATACCCAACAGCCCACCTTGCTATCGGCAGAGTAAACTAGACAAGCTCTAGTTTCGTGGTGGCTGTCATGATCTGCGGATGGGTAAGCCTTTATTGGAAACACGGCTAAATTATGAAACACCATGTTTCAAGCCAACATCAACTCTTGTATGTTGATTACTGGGCATCCTGTTTCAATGATCCCGACATTCCCCTTGGCTATGAGAACCTTATGATTCCGGGCTTGCCGTGCAGCATCGGTTAAAACATGTGGAACGGTAGGAAGACATTCCGCCGACTATGTCTCCCCCTCGTTTGGCTGAATAAGGAGTAGCGAAGAGATGGCAAGGTATAAAAGCAGGCTTGCACCTCGCGATACTGCTACTACCTAGGTATAATCTTATCAAATGACTTGGGCTCATACTACGATATTCTAACTCAGTTATGGTATCCTTTACTTCTACTCTTCTTGCCGTAACCACGGTGGTCGGCGCTCTCGCTTTCCCAACCCAGGTTGGACCTCGCTCCGAGAACGAGATTGAAGCACGCAGCACGCCCAATCAGCAAGGCCAGAGCGGCGGTTACTTCTATCAATTCTGTATACTACATATGGCCGAGAGTCCTTGAAGTAAGAACTCTGCTGACATCTATCTTTTAGGGTCCCAAGGTGGCGGAGATGTCACCTACACCAACGGTGCCGGAGGTGAATATAGCGTAACATGGCAGAATGTCGACGACTTCACTGCTGGTAAAGGGTGGCAGCAGGCTACCGGCCGGTTAGTAGTTTTCTAGATATTCACAGCTCCCGGGTATTCTTGTTGACATGATCTAAAGCGCTATTAACTTCTCTGGTACCTTTAACCCTGGCAGTAACGGCTACCTCGCTGTATACACCTGGTCTGGTATTGGCGAGACATATATCCTGGAGAACTTTGGGTCTTATAATCCTGGCAGCGGCGGTACGCTTATCGGTAGCCTGTCGAGCGACGGTGGCACATATGATGTCTACAGGGTCTACCGCAGTGCTACGTATGTTCAGTACTGGTCCATCCGGAGGGAAAAGCGCACCAGCGGTACTGTTACTACTAGCAATCACTACAATTGGTACAACGCGCATGGCCTGCCTTTTAATCCATCCACAAATGCTACGTACCAGATTGTGTCCACTGAGGGCTTTGGCAGCAGCGGGTCTGCCACCATCACCGTGGGTGAGTCTTCTCCATCTACTTCTGCTTTAAACAGTACTACAAGCACCACGAACAACGCAATCACTACCATGACTGGCACTCTTCCTCCCCTTATACTTGCCAAGCTGTAAACCCATACTACTTTCAAAGTTTGCAGCTAATTTCTATTTCTTAGGGGAGGCTTAATAGGTGTCTACTACATTCGCGAGCAAGTAAAGGTTTCGACAAGGACAGTAGAACAGCTTACAGAACACATTCGCCAGATTCATCAATCTACATTGTTCCCTCGTATGATTCTAAAGCCTAGCCGTACACTCATATAAGCCACTTTATACTACAAGCAAATAGAATAATAGTTTAACTGAGATGTATTCTTTTCTCAATATCTTATTACCAGGTGTTTGTGGAGGCATCAATAGAGAAAAGGTGAGTCCAATAGTTCCAGCATAGCTGTCCTGTGGTGGCATACCTAACCTTCTAAGATAGTAGGGCTAGGGTTAGATACCATTGGCGGTGCTAGCCTCTACAAGGATTATTAAAAAAGAATGCTTGAGAGCTCGCTTCATCACCCAATTAACATAAGCTCAAATACTATCAATGAAATCTAGGGAGGCCTTCTCCATCTGGGGTCTGGGAAGTGTAACAACCGTATACCCAGTTGAAGGGAGAAACCGTAAGGTTGAACAAAGATTGTTTTCAGATGACACAGGGTAGTGCCTAGGTAAATAATACGACGCGGTGGGAAAGGTCGTCTCTTTCCTCCCATCTCCATCTATGGCAGCCTAATATAAATACCCCTCTCAGTCGGTCTCCCGAATTTCAGCTTTTCCCTCTTTTCTGCATTCTCAACAGAAGCCTACCTAGGTACTTACTCTTCTGCCTTCCTATCTAAGTCTTCTTCGTTTTTCCAGGTCAACAGAGCTCATTTCGGTGACGCGACCTGCAAAGACAAATATGGATCAAAACATTCCAGTTGAAGCTGTCGCCACGCGTCATGGTTGACTGCGCCTACGAGAAGGGAAAAAGCTGTGACCGAAATCTACACAGCAGCAAAACAGGTAGCCGAAGAAGGGCGAGAGATTGGTGTTGAGCTCTATGATCATCGATTTACAACCACTTCTCATATCTGCACGCCCCTTGACTCTGCTAGTCTAAGGGCAAATTTGGACCAGGGACTTCAGTATTGCCAGCAAATCCTTCGGTTATTTGAGAATCGCCTTACCATGTTCCAGGTTATGATGGCCGTCGGCCGATGTGCGGCAGGTTGGCGCGAGTATGAATGGACGACAATTGTTCTTTTCGAGGCGATGAATGCCGAGGATGTTGCATGGGATTCCCTGGAAGAACAAATCCGTGCTATACTCCCAGATGACATCGGTATTGAAATCCGCCAACGTGCAGATTCATTGTTCCTTTGGCATGACAACAAGTTTACCATGCTAGCTGTACTCTTTGGCACATCTGAGAACTTGACTTGACGGATTTCATTCCTTTTGATGCTGTGATATTGGAAATCGAATCCATGACAGGGGAAAAGTTAGTACGGCCACAGAAACGCTCGGAAGCCCTGCGGGAGGCGAAAGCGAGCTTGCCCGACTGGTTATGATGAATGAAGGATGGGTGGGAGAACGAGACTACACATAAATTATTATCATCAGATTAGACATTATTCATATCACATACAGAGTGTTCCAAATTGTTACATGTATTGATCAGACAGCCTGTCATATCCGAGTGCTCTCCACTGCCATATGATTTAAAATCTCTAGATTTTAGATTTAGCATTGGAGAGCCTTCTGTTCGCTATGGCCAGGTTCTACTGTAGTGAGCTTAGCTTTGATATTATTAATATAATAGCTTTATTACCTCAAGATTGATGCAATACACACAAAGGGAAAAGAAGAAGAACCAACGAATGACCGAGTAACAAGTACTCCAAAATAGCTCAAACAACTGACCAGCACAATGCAGTGATTATTCAAAGAATGACAAGAAGTGAAGTAAAACAGTGTAGTAGGCAATGAAACTATCTTCGATGGGAATAATTGTTCAGAAAAGGAGAGACTTGTGACATAATATGAGATACGAAGGAGACATGTGCCTAAGGCACATTGTCTAGAATTTTGACCATCTTTTTTGACCGAGCTGGGTCTTCAACGACGAATGATCGCCGTTTCAGAACCAACTCCAATGTATCAACGACTTTGTGAAAGGAGGAGGCTGCACCGCGCTCTTGACGGAATCGAACGAGACTCAGATTGGCGTGACGTCCGTGTTCGAGGACGGTAAAGAATTCTGCTGAGAATTCGACCGGACGTAGATTGAGGTCTGCACACACGATTAAGCCTTAGTCACAACCCAAGAAAAGGGTACTTACAGTTCGACTCGCAAACACGTCCACGAACCACATTCTCAGCTATGTCAAGGTATACACCATCCATACCGTAAACTTGCCACTCACGGAGCGTTCTGTAAACTTCCTTACGAATCTTCGCTTTGGGTATCTTGAATGCAATAATTCGTACTGCGGGCTTGATGTGGAAGAACCGGGCAAACCAATTCTGACTAGCACCTGAGGGTCGACGTGTGCGATTCGTATAGGGAACTGGAACGTGGCTAAGTGCAGTATCATTTGATTCAATCTGGCGTAGGGTACCGTCGTGATCAGGCGATGAGTCTCCTATGTTGTCTTAGTATCCCAACTCTGGTTTATTTCAGTTCACTGCTTACCTGTAGCTTTCTTCTTGCTGAAAATCTTGAGGAAGCTAGAACGAGACTTTTCTCCGGATGCTTTTCTTGGAACCTTCTTTTCTTCCGTATTTGTAGGCGCCTCGATACTGACCGAACCAGCGGGCGCCGTCTTCACAGTGGGTAAAGTCACTTCCTGAGCGTTTTCTTCCTGCATGTAGGATTTGTGTTTACCAAACCACGACCACTTTTTCTCGTTGGATGATTTAGCACTGGATCGGCGCGAATCTGAGCTTTCCGATATCGTCTCCAAGACCATAGGAAGCCGTGAGTTATATCGTAAGCTAGTTGCGACGGAATCGCTGCTTGTTCGTTGCTCGGATGGAACACCTTGCTTGCGAATATGGATAACAGAGTCAGCTGAACTGTGACGCGATTTGTTTATCGGAGCAGGCGCTTCTGTTACTGCACTTCTTTTTCGTATTGTCAAAGGCTTGATATCGTCAATGGACGGCAGAGAAGAGTCTTTTGGAACCACCCTGATGGTAGATTTTGCTTCAAGATTCTGCGAGACTCTAGGGGACGGCTCGGGTGTAGCATGATGGTCAACGCGCTGTAAGTCATAACCACTGGACGTCTCCAACGGCGTAAATATCTCTTCAGATATAGATGGCAAGTAACCTGTATCCACAGTAGGTTTCGTAAGTTGTTCAGATAGTGTGCGCCTATTTGGATTTTCAACAACAAACTCGGACTTGGCCTTGCTGCGTGCGATATCTTGTTCAATCAGTCGATCAAGATGGGCTATGACTTCACACAGGTAGTCTGGTAGGCCCGCTGCCTCCGCCTTGGTAGAATGCTCGATAAGTTTGCGACGGGTTTCGGCAAGTTCTTTCACAGTGAAAGATGTTGGCAGATCAGCAATCTTGTCTAACGCCTCGCTGCTTTCGCCTGCATGTGCTTTTTCCGCTGCTTCTTCATGGATAGACATCGATGTCGCAGTAGTCGCAGTACTAACAGCTGTATGTCCAGTAGAAACCGACGATCTGTTGAAGGCTTCCTCGCAAATTTGGCTGAGCTCGTGAGAGACTTTTCTTGCTTCTTCTCCCCAGAAGTTATCCCTAATCTTCCTAACCAATAAGTCCTGCTCTAGACTAGCAACGACATCTGATGTACGGACCACTGCAGGTTGCGCTGGGAGCACCGGACTGCTCATTCGGACAGAAGACGATGCGGAAGTAAGCAGATTGGAGCTCTTATCGTTGGCTAGTAAATGCGCAATGGAACCTTGCGACCTGGAATGGTCTCCTGCTGATTTAGCTGAGGAACCACCACCGGATTTGTTCCTGATATGGCGAAATGATACATTCCGTCTATATCCAGCTCGACGTTGAGGTGCAGGACTGTAGCCGCGACGGGACGTGGCCAAGGAGCTTCTCGAGTGGAATGAGCGTTGCGCCTTCTTTTTTCTGTTCCATTGAATAATTTCAATGGACGAGCTTGGAATGACATCCGCCCTAGGAGGAGAAGAAGGGGGAACAGCAGTATCGTCTAACTCGACAACCACGTCCTCCGGTGCTTTGCGAACATGGTCATCTCGATGAATGGTAACCTTCGCATATTGAACAGTAGACGTGGCCACCGGAGTTCGAGAAGCTCTGAACGGGTCATAGCTGGCAGATGACCCAGGCTCTCTTCCACTATTACTGCGCCGACTCGTGTCAGTGAGGATGGAGAACTGAGATCGACGGCGACCATGTCCTTGTAGTCGACCATTTTTCGAGTGCTTGGCCACTGCCCTTGTCGCCGCAGGTGGTCGAGATATGTGGTGATAGTCGCTTGCAGAGTATTCAAGGGGCTGTCCATGGTAGTTCTCCAATTGTTCGTCGCGAAATTTGATGAGGGCATTATAGAACATCTTCTCGTGATTCGGCCTATATCTCTGGTTAGAATATTGAAGTCGATGAGAAGGGATGATACTGACTCTTGAGATAGAAGCCGCTCTATGAGACTTTCTGTATTGGCACTGTGCCACAACGTCTGAAGACTTCGAAGAAGTTCCAAATCAATGTCGGCACGAGAGGCTACGGCTGGACCACAATCTTTGGCTGATAGAGGTGGTGGAGGCCCAAGTTGATGTTGGGACATTGCTTGATGTAGTATCTCATACTTTTTGAGAAGGGGGTGATTGAACATACTTTGTATGCTGATCCGGTCCTCTGGCCTCTTTTGTAGGATTCTCTGAATCAGATCAGCTGCCTCTACAGACAACCATGTTGGAATATGATAGTTTCCTTTCTTCACCAAATGCAAAGTATTCGACAGGTCGCCCCCATCAAACGGTAAGAAGCCGGTCAATAACGCAAAGAGGATGATTCCACAACTCCAAATATCAGCTTTGTCACCACGATACCTTCGTCCGTAGATAATCTCTGGCGCGGCATAATGAGGACTTCCGCATGAGGTGTTGAGCCAATGTCCAGCCGGCTGTAGAGCAGCCATGCCAAAATCCGCCAATTTGATGTTGTGATTCGGATCCAAAAGAATGTTTTCGGGCTTGAGATCGCGATGGCAGATGTTGAATCTATGGCAATACGCAAGACCAGAGATTATTTGCCGAAACAATCGAACTGCTTCTTCTTCGGGGAGAGGACCATGAGTCGATACATAGTCGAAAAGCTCGCCACCTTCGACATATTCGAGAACAAGATAGCTATCAAAGTAAGCAGTCAAGTCAGGGAAGTGATATATTGCCTCAACTTACAGTTCGCCTCGGTTCTCCCAGATGTCGTAAAGATTGATAACGTTGGGATGTTCAATCAATTTCATGATCACCACTTCTCGCTCAATTCCAAACGGCATTGGCCGTGTAGCCTGATCCCCCCAAAGCGAAGCATTCCTATCCATTGCAGCTATACTTTCGCTTTGAACCATGGCCGCAGATTTCTTCGACACGATTTTGATTGCCGCAGCCTGTCCAGTCACCGCATGCTTAGCCAGCCTGACGCGGCCAGTGGCGCCTTTTCCCAACGTTCTTCCCAATTGCCATGGTCCGACATGTGTCTTTCGTTTCCCTTTCCTCGATGCCGTTGAAGTGGTCGATATTGCTGAATTTCGATTCGAAGCAGCTGGTGAGTCGGTAGCTACAGAGAGCCGTGTGGTATCAGTCACCACCGCTGGTGAATTCTGGGTGATCTGAGGTTGTGTAGTTTCAATCGACTTTAGACGTTCGTGACGGGGTGTCGTTGGATCTCCTCCAGGCGGTATAATCGTTGGGCCGTGGTTTAACCGAGCAGCAGCGTCTGTCAAAGGCTGTCTACCCTGTGCTGAGCGATTTCCTGCATTATCCATGGCGTATTCTGCAAGCATGTCCCCTAGTCGCGACTAAACAGTGCAGTCGAGGATTCAAAGGCCCGATATCATTCCAATTGAACCTGGTCGTTTTGCTTCTGTCGGGTGTACAAGGGTACTAAAAGGCGTAAAATATCCTCTCGACCAAAAAAAGACTTCTTTGTTCCCCGTAACTGGTAGATGGCTTTGATGTTGAAGTGTTGTCCAATCTCAACAAATCCAACACAGGTCAATGGTAAGATATCGATTATAGGGATTGTATGTGTTAGTCAAAGGTGTAAAGCGAAATAGAAAGTAAACAGAGAATGAAAAAGGACAAAAGAGGGTAAAGAGTAATAATGAGTGTGAAACCTATAGAAGTGAATATAACATGGAGTGAATGACGATGTGTCTATAGACAGCTGGATAGAGTTGTTGTGCTAGTTGCTGGAGATGAAAGAGAGAAAGAGGCATGAGTGAAAAGCCAGCCCCAGCATGACTGAAGGTTGAATACACACAGTAGACGGACAAGCAGAGTGGAGGAAAAGTAGAGTGTATGAGGTGTGTTGTTGACCCCGCGTCCATTCCTGACCTGCTGATGGCCTTGTTTGAGGAATGTGCCTGCCCTGGCTCTTTCCCTTCCCACCACACCACACAACCATTCTGCCCACAATATTCTCCCCCAGTCTGACCACAAGATCTTCCTCTTATTAGTTGATTAATTTCTAACACCTTGTCAATATTCTCACAGTTCTTGTGTTGTGCATCTTCAATATAGGCAGTCTTGATGCTCGGACAATGTCGACAATCGTCAGTATCAACTTTCATTCCATAATCACATCAGCGAATTGCGATCAACAACACTGCTCTGTTATCGCTCAATCAACGATTAGCCAAATTCCCGTACTGAGCATTCCAGTTCAGGCATGATGATTTCACAGCCAAGGCAGTGGCATTCATGTATTGGAGACAGAGTTTGTGGATAAGCATTGGTTTGTTCTAGGAGGTTCGTTCTGAGAACTTTGCACCGTACACTAGGTATCACCGGCAATCATATTGGCTGATTTTGCTTATGGTGGTGTCTGGTCGCGTGGATGCATTCCTATCCCTTCCTGGCCAGCAATTGAGGTCATGGCTCAACTTGACTGATGAAGGGCAATTCTGCTGATACGTTATTTGTTCAAATGGAAACACTATATTTGAGTAGTCTCTTGAGTAAAACAATCCTGAGGATGTGCGGAGTGGACCGAAGTGAGGTTATTCTGGCTCACACAAACTGCCTAACATGGTATAGCCTGCCCTCTCATGCAGAACAATCTGGACTGACGAAAACATCCCTTGCAACACACGCACACGTGATTACCAATGCTGCTCAGTAATCTCGACCTGGTTAACATCCACCCCTTCCACAAACCACCGACCTTCGCCATTCCCATCGGGTCCTAAAACAAGATCATTCCCCGACATCTGGCGCTTCCGCATCTTCCCCGTCTCGTAGTCGAACGTCCAATCTTCCAGACCATAGCATCTCTTCCACTTCATCCCATCGCTAGAGTCTTGATACTCGTACCAAAACTGCACTGCGATGCGGTTGTCAGTAAACGCAAAGAGCTCTTTGCGCAGACGGTAGGATTTTTCTTTTTGCCATTTTTTGGCGAGGAAGGCTTTGACTTGGTCTGTGCCTTGGAGGAAGGAGTCCCGGTTGCGCCAGATGGTGTCGGGAGTATATGCTTTGGATACTCGCTCAGGGTCTCTGCAACATGTCAGTATCTGTTCTAGCATTTCTCTGTGAGCGTGCGTCGCGTACTGGGTGTTCCATAAGTCTTGAGCTGCCTTGACCTTCTTATGGGCAGTCTCTGCAGTGAATGGGGGTTTGATGTCAGCCATGATAGCGATGGTTGTCTCTTTTCGAATTCAACTAACTGCTTGTTTATATACTCGATCCTTGAGTGAATATGTATGTATACGGAGGTTGATGGAAGGATGACACATCGCGAGATGAGCTTATTCAGGATGCGCCACTAATTGCCTGTATAGGAAGGTGCATCCATGAGATGATTGGTCGATCGGTAATTGACCCACTAAGAACTCATTTAGGAAGATCTAGACAGCCAATTAGATATTTCATACACTGATATAGATGACTCTATTCTATGCTCTGAATATAACTGTACTTCATATCGGCTGTACGTACATGAGATTGACTGTAGTTGTGATTATCTTAGGTCTTCCGAATTCGGCATAAAGTGCGCGCGCATCACGTGGCCACGCGTCACCGGGTTGTCAGCAAGCGTGTCAGTTTTCCGCTAGTGGAGGGGCAACTCGGAATCGTCCCGCCGAGATCGCTGATTTTTTACTCTCTGCTCAGTGAGTGCTCAGCTCTGATTCTGGCGAATTCGATCTGCTTCGGCCCACCTCTACGTACTACGTAGTATCTATCGCGCGTGGTCTGATCTGATGCAATTGGTCCGCCCTGGATTTGTCATGGAGACTCGGTCTAGGAGTCCCAGATTAGTCACGTCGACGTTCTGGCTCGGGTCGGCTGCTCTGTGAGTGTTGCGATACGGACTGATCGTACGGATTTGCCTTCCTGTCTGGCAAAAGCAATTGACGATTGTTGGCTGGTCCGCCTATCAGATGGAGCATCGGCTCGCAATTTAATATGGGCAGCGAGAATACTCTATAGTAAGACAATGGTTAGGTATACGGTGAAAAACGGCAATCGGGTTCGGCGACGGCTTATCAGGCGATTGTACCATGTACCCACAACAGTCTCGGACAACCAAGGTACCACCGAGTACCTGGGCGAACCTATATATAAGGCCCTGACACAGTCTATCGTGCCGTCCGCCTCCGTGACATTTAACATTTATCTGATCTGATAACCCCTCACATCACTTCATCCAGTCTATCCTCAACTCAACAACCAACCACTACATTCTTCATAATGGTTCTCCAGCCAGGTGATCAGTTCCCTGACAACGTTGTCTTCTCGTGAGTGCTCTTTTTATCGGCTCTCCGTCTGTACGTCGACGCTAATCTGTCACAGCTACATCCCTTGGGTTGAGGAGTCGGCCGATATCAAGTCCTGCGGTATTCCCATCAACTACAACGCTTCCAAGGAGTGGGCCGACAAGAAGGTTGTCCTCTTCGCCTTGCCTGGTGAGTCCCGCAAACCCTCTCACTTGAAATCATGTCCTAATACCTCTTCTAGGTGCCTTCACTCCCGTCTGCTCCGCCGCCCACGTCCCCGGATACATTGACAACCTCCCCGCTTTGAAGGCCAAGGGTGTTGATGTTGTCGCCGTTCTCGCCTACAACGATGCCTACGTCATGAGCGCTTGGGGCAAGGCCAACGGCGTCACTGGCGACGACATTCTCTTCTTGTCCGACCCCGAGGCCAAGTTCTCCAAGAGCATTGGCTGGGCTGACGATGAGGGTCGTACCTACCGTTACGCCATCGTCATTGACCACGGCAAGGTCACCTTCGCTAAGAAGGAGCGTTCCAAGAACGTCCTCGAGGTGAGCTTTCGCATACTTTTTTGGCTTATTGCAGTCACTAACCATTGTTGTTAGGTCACCGACGCCGAGTCCATCCTCAAGGTTCTCTAAATATTTCATGACTTGACTTACCAGCGTATCCGTGACGATCAATCTCTTCGCTGATGATGAGCGATTTCTTGGACAAGCGGAATAATGACCTTTCCTTTGTTTTAGAGTTCGCTAGAGATAGACTACAATGATAGATATAGAATTGACCAATATTTTATCACATCATCCATTGAAGCTCCTGTACTGAAATTATATTGGAATGCGGATTACACCAGGGTTAGGGCTAGCAGAAATCGGGGCGTACCCCGAGGCGGCGAGAAAAGATCCCTTACAAAAAGGATCAGCCAGGACAACCTGCTGATGGTGTTGCGGAGGGCATGGGAGACGAAAATGGCTAGAGGATATATAGAATGGGGTTGATATGAGGGACTTTAATTGAGTGCTGATCCGATGATGACCGATGCATGCATTCCAAGCTCAGGGAGGTGTAGCTGAATACTTCCCTGTATAATTAAGTAGTCAGGCTATGACAAATCCGTCAAGTAATCTGTAAGAAGATAGATGAAGCCTTGGGAAATTAGACGTTAGGGCTAACCCTACTACAGTAAGCTGGTCTGCAGTGACGCAGTTGAATCACCATATGACACTAGACCTAACTTAGCCTAGTACGGTGTGCTTATCAATGATCTGATAGTGAAGTTGACCCCTCCGAGTGTACCCTTTCTCTCCATCAATAATCACGAGAACAAAGACTCCAGTCATCATATCGATGTCGACAATGGAGAATGTCGAAGATCAGTTCTATGGGCATTAACCCCACAGACGCCGTCGCAGCCGCGATAAATGATGGCAAGACACATCTCCTTTTAGCCTCGGTATTCTTCTCCGATTCAAATAGGATCCTCACTATCCTTCAACTAACGTTTGTATATAGAGTGGCTCTGTTGCTGCCATCAAACTACCCCTGATAATATCTGCATTGCGACATCATACCAACCTCTCGATCCGCGTCATCCTCACGAAATCCGCCTCGTACTTCCTCCAGGGTCAATCCGCGGAACAGCCCACCATCGCCGCGATAGCTAAACTGCCAAACGTCGACGCTATATACCAAGATGAAGACGAAAGGACAGAGTCATGGGTACGGGGTGGGGGTATATTACACATCAATCTGCGCAAATGGGCGGATATACTGGTCGTTGCGCCGCTGAGCGCGAATACGTTGGCCAAGATTGTCAATGGGATAAGTGATAATCTGTTGACGGATGTGATACGGGCTTGGGATACCTCTGGGTTGGTTGATGGGGGTGCTAGGAAGAGGATCTTGGTAGCACCTGCGATGAATGCAGCAATGTTTGTTACCTTTTCTTTTCAGAAGCTGAATGTTTACTGACCGGGTTGATTGACTAGGTGGCTGCAACCGATTACTAAGAAACAAATCCTGATATTAGACAAAGAATGGGGCGTCGAAGCCGATGCAGGAAATCTCGAGCATCAGGGATGGTTTGAAGTATTGAAACCTATTGAGGTATGACTATATCAGAAGTGGCTTTGATTTGACTAAGTATAGTTGCTGACTGATCTTCTAGAAATCCCTTGCTTGCGGTGATGTCGGTGTCGGAGGCATGATGGAATGGACTCACATCGTGGAGATCATTGAACAACGACTAGGTCTCGTTGCTCCTTCCAATTAAGAGCTGGCTTGCTTGATTCATATGGCCGGCAGCTACGTTCAAAAGCGAGGCGTTTCAGAACACAATAGACAAATATAGAGTACTACCAGACGGAGTATATTGGATTATCAATTACATACGTACGTATATACATAGCTACCCCCAGGGGATCCAGAATAGCCCTAGCTCGTGTAATTTTCCCTTAGGGTAGGTATTACGCATTCGCAGATTGATACACAACCGTAAATTACATATATTGTTCCCTGGACTTGGGTACCTTGGCATGTCCAAATCTCTTTCATCTTACACAATCAACAGTTCAACTCATAGTTATATGCCCAGGTGATATGCTAAGAAGTGATGGGCAGCTAACTGTATCTAAGATTACATGTACTACTGAGTGTAACTGCAAAGCAGTCTATTATATTTGACCAAAAGTTAAACTATTTTGAAATACAAAAGATCTGCCAAATCATCCTACATAACAGTGAATAATTATGACAATAATGCTAAAAGTGTTGCGTGATTATCTCCTGGGGAAACAGATATCATACTTAGATGAATGCCCATCTTTCTACTGTGAACTGGCACCTATAGACATACCCTTCTACTCTTTTAGATCTCCCCATGACGACATATCACGTAAAACGTCTTCCTGAATGCCTTCCCACACATCAGCCGAACTCGCTGAGTCTACCGCATCAACCGCATACGGGTAGATGACGAGCCTCTGCTTGCCAATCTCTCGAAACCGCTTAATATTATAATCAACCGCTCCCTTCACATTATTTTCACCTGTATAATCAGTATAGAAGGTCCCAAACGGCAAGCGAGGGAGTTCCTCCTTCAAAACACCGACGTTACCAAGAAGCAGAATAATGGGGTCCCCAGAGCGATTGCTCCTACGACTACGGCGATGACCAAAGAATTGACTGTTAACCACAGAATAAAAGCTGAGCTAGCAGAGGAACTAGGTGATAATGTTCTTACAGGCAAGGTTAATACTTAGTATTATCTTTTGATTAATGATGAGGTTTTTCAATCTATCGTAAAGGCTCCAGAGCCTGCGGAGAGGGTGAACATGATATATGGCGAACACTATGTCAAAATCATTACCATCTATGAAGGGTCTCTTAGAAATGACCATAGGCCAGGATGGGGTAGGATTGATTTCAGGCTGCTCTGGTGGCTGCGTGACCACGATGAAATTGAAACATGGGCTCCAGTTCCTGATCCTCAACGGGAGAGTGTCTACGAACTGCCCGTCATTTCCGGTAACTTGTGACAGGGCATCGATGTTTATTGTGAGGCTGCTCAGAGTCCCAGTCACCGTTATCATTTATGGTCTCATCATTGTAGTAAGTACGATGACAAAATCTTGTCGATTGTCGACTAACCACAGCTAGTGTCAGCACTGAGCACTGAACAGGCCCTTGCAAGATTTGAAGCCTGCGGATTAGGTACTTTAGGTAGTTTAAAGGTTCCAACTGATCCAAACCCGGCTGGTTCTGTCCGCATGGTTGTTAATATATATCCGGTCGTGGTGTCCTAACGGCTCTTCACTACTCTCAATGTTCTATCAGTCGTACTATCACTGTAACCTCCGAATTCACTGGAATGATAACTACCTGGCAGAACGATTAGCGATACCGTACTCACGCGCCGCCCTGCCGGTTAAATGTCAGGTACATCCGGATTCGAGGGCAATGGTACGACTCGAGGCTCAATTTCCAAGGTTGACTCTTCAAATGTTAACTCTACATATAATTACCATTTTAATCATGTCCGAGAGTCGGATAAAGTCAAGGATAAATGTTGAGATCCATGCCAGAATAAGACATGAGCCTATTTTGTTTACATACATTACATACTCTCCATTCGGGAGTCAACTGTATACTACGAAACTAATACAAAACTCACCATTCAGGCTCAATCCAATAATCCCTCCAAGCACCCCTCTGCGCATCAGCAAACACATCAATACTCCCCTGCACCCCCTCCCTCCCAACACTCCATTTCCCACTCTCCACAAGCTCACGCCACCGATCCATCAATTTCTCCAACCTTTGAGCCCGCCATTCTCCTCCAAACGGATGGTAGCACCCAAACTGGAAAAGCTGGGTGTAAGATCCTGCATCCACGAAACTCCCATCACTTCTCCTCGGTGTATATTCATCTTGTCTCCAATCAGATCTTAGTGCAAATGGTAGTAAAAGGCGGAATCCCTCTTCGGCGATGTCGCAGTCACCTCGGTGGATAAGTTCACTGTACAATCCTGCTAGAATGGGTTGACCTTCTCTGTATGGGACGTTGGCCTGTCGATCGTTGGGTGTCACGAATGTCCGTCGAATCTCCATGTTGAATCCGACGGTTTGACGTTTATCGGCTGTCGCAAAGATGAGTACAGACGGGATGATTTCGTGGCCGTCTTCGTTACGAGATGGTTGTAGAGCTGTGAATTGTTGCTGAGCTATGAATCTTGCTGCGTCGTGCGGTACTTCTAGACCCGGTGCGATGTGTTTGAAGCGTGGAGTCTTGACTTTGATCAAGAAAGAGCGGATGAAACAGTTTTTAGGGACGGATGCTGCGTCAAGGTCTGCATGAGTCAATAGTGGTGTGTCGGGTAGGACAGGTAACAATGACCCAGACGGCATTCTCGCTTCGATCGCTGCATAAAGCTTCTCAATCGCCGCAACGGCATTATCGACCTGCGCGGGACTATAAGGTTGCCACATCCACGGCCCAAATTGGTCAGGAGCAGTAGTTTCCGACTCATCATCCCACACCCTCTCCGGACCAGCAGTAACCTTCCCAATCCGAAGCATATAAATCCAATTCGTAAGCATAGTCTCCAACGGTAACCACATATCCAGATGCTCCTCAACAGGACTAACGCTATCAATATTCTCCTGGCAAAGCGTCATGGCCACTTGATGACGCTGCTGGTCGTAGACCAGGCCGACCCTGTGCCCACCATGCTCAGACCAGCTCCCGTAAAGAATGACGAATCGCTCTTTGTCGTACAAGTCGTTTTCTTCTATGAAGAAAAGTTCATCGGCGGGTGTGACTTCGACATTCTCGACCCAGTAGGATATCCCTGTGTCTGGCACGATGATGGACTCCAGGTAAGAAATTAGTCCTGCGTCCAGACGGTCACGGAGAACCTCCGAGTCGTCGCGGTGACGCTCAAAGAATGTAGGACGAGTTAATAAATCGCCGAGATCTTCAGGGCCGCGCTGGTGATACGCCATCCAGCCGTACGCGACCAGATAATTGTGCAGTCTGGCGCAGCGTTCATAGTCAAGGCCTCTTCTATCGGTGCGCGCCGGATTGGAGTCTGAGACTAAGTCACCGTCAATATCGAGAAGGAGTCGGGGATTGGCCATTAGATCTAGTCTGCTGGCTACAGTGCTAGTAGTAGAAGTGTCGCCGTGCTCTTCCAAATAGGCGAAAAGAATCCATGCCAATGCACATATTATTGTCCCGACTATATCTGGGAGGCCGGTCCGCAACAGTCGCATGCTATATCAATAATGGAGTATTTTCTCCATCTTCCTATATAGTTATGAGCCGCTTTTTGTCTGCTCCGGTTCGATCATGATCGAGGTGTGATGTTGAAGAAAGACATGGGGTATCACGGCAAGCTTGTTAGCTCGATACCCAAGCACTAAGAATACCACGACTGTAGACTCAAACAACGACTGAGCATGAGCATACCTGATTAGCTATCAATCAAGTTTAATATTCAGATGCAATCAATCACTATCAGAAATACATCAGAAACCAGTATCTTCATGACCAAATACCACAATACCAAAAATACCCCGTACGTACACTACGATGCACGCGGCAAGGAAGCGTAACATACAGAAAAAGCAAAACCGATGGGGGCGAAATACGTTACATACGACCGTCGAACTGACTAGCTCTTGGCGGGACGGGCCGCTTGCTGGGAACAACGCTACGTAATTATCTACGTGCCTTGATACGTACGTACGTATCTCCTTTTTAATAACGAGAGGCGTCGCGCCTCATACCCTATCAGGGACGGTCGTATTTGCAATTAATCGGGGATCATTCCGATCTCGTACATCCAGTCTGCGATAGGACTGGTCAGTGACTCAGTGTGATAAGAATACATAGTACTTGCCTTTGCTTCGGCCTTAAGCGTCGGGATCATCCCGGTCGAGGTATCATCTATATTGACCATGTTAAAATGCTACACTGCAACTGCACCTCCCTGTGGAATAGTAATAGAACAAGTGAATTGATTGATCAGACAGCCGCCCATACATAAACATAAAGTGCTCAGTTATCCACTCAAACAAGGGGTAAATCTAAAACAAACACGCAATCTCGAACGCAGACAGGATAATCAGATAGCCACCCAGAAAGCAAAAACAACATGGATTACAAGTCAAGATAAAATCAAAAGAAAAAAAGTCACACGCGCACCACACAAGGATCAAACAGATTCGGACAAATTCGACATTGTGTTCGGACCCGAAGGATTCCAGACCAGTCGAAACGCACAAGTAACAGTAGACCAGCAAAATGCCGCTAATTCCGCAACTTTTTGATTCCACCCATGCCATAACCAGTATCCCGTGCATAAAGGTCCTTGAAGCACCAAACGACCAGTAACCCGAGGATAAAATGTCACAAGAACCGCCCGAAGCGCTCAAAGAACCACGAAAGAGCCACCGTACGACAGATGCATTATTTTGATAACGAACAATTCGCAGACTGCCACCCGAATATTTTCGCGAAAAGAGACGAGAAATGATGCCGGCCCCATTCCCATGATTATTTCACATGGTGTAAAAACATAAAAGACAGATGTCCATCTGGAAATCCACCGCGATCAGAGTACCAATGAAATAAAAAAAAAAGATCAGTGCAGCCGCCCGTGCAGAAGAACAAACATAGCGTAGAACATGGAAAGTCATTGAAGACACATTAACGGGTCGCCCCAAGTATTTTATCAGAATGGAATCTTCCCTCTTTCAATAAGTCGATATGAAAGAAAATGATGAAGCAGAAATTCGCGTAAACAATCATCTGGAGTCTCGCATGATGTTGGTCCAAGATCATCGAAGAAGACCGAACCCAAGTTGTCGTCTAAGTTCGGTCCTGGTTTGCGGATGATTGCGGCCGTGTAGTCCATGACGTTCGTCTTCGAGGCTTCGTTTCAAAAAGCAGAAAGATTGCACCCTGCGCCAGGCAGGGAAGAAAAGGTCTAGTAATACGCAAGCGTCCTAGAATCCTTTCAATCCAAGGTAGCAAATGATCCAGCCATCCACTACCTAGCCGTCTCAGATGTGATTCTTGACGCGTAGAACTCCAATAGTCGTATAACTGCGAAACAATGCGTTGTGGAGGAATAAGAATGGATAATGGTGGTAATAAATGATAGTACAGCTTCGGCTCGCCGTTCGCAAATGATGGAATTGGTTGTGCGACCTGCACAGAGTTGTATAGCCCATCGTATCGTTGAGAGAGCCGAGTCGCTTGGCATCTCGGTCATATTTTGTAATCTCTTTGGTTTTCGTGTAGTCGTATCGTCTCCACCAGCTCATAAACACAACAGCAAGTCGCACCTCTCAGAATCGAATGCCTGGGTTTTAAACTTTCCGATTCAATTGGTTGAGCATATCGCTGTCGGTACTGGAACGCCCACCGTTTGCGCCGGCAGCATCACCAGGAGGATTGTTAAGAATATCTCGAACATTCAATCCTCCACGTGATGGACCCGGAGTCGCAATCGGAGGCGGAGTTCCATGGGCTGGAATCGGTGCGTAGCCTGGACGATCGTAGGCATATGATTGTGGAGACGCACGTCTGTCCTGTGGCGGAGCGTGATAGTATGGTGCTGGAGGAAAACCCGGTGCTTGAGGGCCAGAGACTGGTGCTAGGTTGATGGGTTCGGGATACTCAAAGCCTGCCCCTGAGCCTCGTCGACCTCCCTGCTGGCGCTAAGAAATATGTTAGCCCATGATGAACCTGATGAACCGAAGACTTGAAGCTATAACCCAAACTTACTTGATCGTGAGGCACATGGTGCTGCATAGGAGGAGGTGGGATTCGATCATCCATATGAGGAGGACGGCCATAAGGAGCTTGATAGTAAGCACCTTGTGGTGGAGGAAGTGTGCTCTCAGGCATAGCTTGCTGTTGTGGTGGGAGTGGTTGGCCGTGAGCACCGTACAACACGACATTATCGGCAGGGTAGCCACGACCACGTCCTCCTTGAGTCTGTGGACGCAGCAGGTGAGGATAGGCTGCATGGGCGGGAACGAAGGCTTGCGCTTGCGAAGATACGGGCGTGAACATGCATTCCTGGTTAAATCGGACACAGTTGGTGCACCGTCCATCAGGGGAGCTCTCGAAACCGGAACAACGAATCTGTATAATGTCTATGCGTCAGCCATCATCCTTGAAGATCGTAACCTGTAGATGTAAGGAATAGCCGACCTTGCGACGACGACAATAACGGCAAGCGATAGCTGTTCGCTGCCTCGGGGCGGCGGCTTGGTAGACCACTTGCGATCCTGGTGGAGGTTGAGCGTACATGTCGGGTGGTCGTTGGTAAGGACCAGGAGCAGGTGGAGGAGGCAAGCGATGGTAAGGATCTTGAGAGCCTTGAACCTGAGAGTGTACTGCAGCCATGCCAGATGGTTGTGCCTGAGGGTAGGCAGAGGAAGGAGGAGGGTATGCCGACTGGGGGTAAGGCTGTTGGTTATAGGGAGCTGGAGGATGCGACTGAGGATAAGAGGGAGCGTAGGTCGACGGCGGCGGCGGCGGATATGTTGACGAGGGACGTGTCGAAGAAGGACGCTATTGGTTTGATGAGCTCTGCTGTCAGTGACGCGTTGAAGATTGATTGGTCTGCGAAGAGATCTTCGAGGCACGAAAATATGTGGAGATCCAAGACTAAGATCTTTCCCGGGGAAGTAATAAGAGAAAGAAGTTGGAGGTCAAGTGAGGATGTGCAAGGACTTGAGAGGAAGTAGAGATAGGGATGGAAGAAGGTAAGAAGAGGAAAGTCTAAATGACCAAGGTCCCACCACTAGAGACGAGTCCAGGTATATAAAGACTCAGGTGCGTGTGACTCAATGATGTTGGAAAACAGGCCCGGGAGTATTATTAGATTGACTTACGTTATTATTGTCTTCGGGGTTCCACGACTGTTGCTGGGGTGGATGTTGAGGATTGGGTTTCTCGCTGTTCCACGATTGTTGTGGATGAATGCCCTGACCGCTATGATTTGACATTGAGAGTCTAGGGTGCAGACGCGTGAAGCTGCAGTCACAACAAGTGGAGAGGCGAAAATGGGAAACGAGAGAAGAGAGGGGGGGGGGAGGGAGAAGAACGAAGGAATTAGAGAGGGAAAAAAAATAAGTGTGATATCAGGTTGCAGGACCAGTCAGCTTGGGAATGTAGAACCGGGGGGCGTGTTGGACTTTGGGCTGGCAGCTGCACAGTGGTGGACACAATCCGACAGGGCCGACAAGGGCCGGCGCAGAGCACTCGGATGGGGCCCAATCAGCACCAGGGCACGGCGAATCACAGCGATTACCAGCGTGCTCGGCTGATGCGCAAGACTAGCATTCGCGTGGTAGACGGGAACGGCTGGAGACGTAATTCGTACGCCGGAAGCCGTCGCCAACTTTCGTTGGTTGGCGGGCCAGATGGGGACGCTTTTTTTTAATGGACAGGGAGGGGGCTGTGGGCGCGGACCACTTGGAGAGGAGCCCACTGGCACTCTCGACTCTGACTTAACTAGTGCTTCCGTATTTGCGTTGAAGAGACGACACACAGGCAACAAAGACGGGGCGAGGGGACGGATGGAAGAGGCAAGGGCTTGCAGAGCGATGATTGCAGCAGGGTTGACCGTGGATCGCAAGGGACAGATTCCTCGGCAGGATGACACTGATTAGTGATAGTCTTGTGGACACGAGGACTAGGATTGATTGTATTGCATATTAAGGACTGCGAGCAGCGGCGTGTCTTGGAACTAGCGGAAGAGAGCGCGAGTTCGCGATCATGCAGTATGCGTATGTAGGATGTATAGGTGGGTAGAATCGGTAAGTGCGGGAGTTGAAGTTGGCAGGAGAACGGCGACAAAAGAGACAAGTAATGAAAGAATGAGAGGGAGAAGGCAGAGAGAGTGGAAGTGGAAGTGAAAGTTGAAGTTGTTCTGGGAAGGAAAGAACCATCGTGACAATGACACTTGGCGAGAGGTCACTTGGGTCCTTCCTCACGGTGTGCTGCTGCATTCAGGCAGGTACTCGATCGTTCCTTCCTTCCGTAACAGTTCATCATACATGTACCTACATCTACATGTCCATGTACACTTATTCTGCATGCACTGTACTAACAACGTCCTTGCAATTAACGTCAAGTACTCCGTACGGTGTACTCGTTTTAGTACGACGTACTGCGTAACTGTACGTACATACATACTCCGTACGGTACTAGCCACTGACTAGTCGGTGGCACCAAAAGCGGTGTACTAGGAGGGCACTTGGTTACCGCTCGCGGTCACTATCGAGGGCCACCATGCAGGCGCGGAATGGGCTAGAGCCTAGGTGACTGCTTAAGGCTCTAACGCCGGAATTGAAAATAAAATACGAGGGTCACTCCTGACTTGAGATCGAAGTAGACGTGTCATAAGCAGTCAGTTACTTATATTGCCAGTTATTGACTTACTGACTACGTAGAATATAATACTCCTGATATAGCCACGTCGATATGGCGGTGGATAGGGATAGACGATCGGAAGACGGCAAGGCGCGAGCGGAACGGGAAGAAGATGGCTCTGGATCTGCAGTCCTCGAATGAGCGTTCTCGATGCAGCCTTCGTACGTCGATTATTAGATTAAAAAATCAATTTTTCTTCTCCGTCTCCTGTCAGTGCAACCACGTCATTCGTTATTTCATCATTCGTCATCCATATGACAGACGGCCGAGCTTGCTAACTGGAGATGCCTGATTATTCTCTCCGTGAGAGTCAGATACGAAGAATGGATGGATATCTTAGGGCTGATGCTCGTTTTAATGTCCAAGTGTGTCGAGTCTGTCACTTGGCACGTCCGTACTAGCCTACTAGCCTACTAGGCAGTGTTTAGCTTTGCACTTTCGTGGCGGAGGGAGGAGCCGGTCCTTTTAGGACCCAGTGCCATATCCATGGATCAGCTTAAATAGCGCTAGACCGGGATGCACCTGGTGTCTTACTGGTAATACGATTACTGATACGTACGTACATCGAGTCATTGACACTGACAAGCAGACTGCAGGTAAATTTACGAGGATGCTGCAGCTCCAACTGATCACGTGTATTTTTGTCGATTGTCGAATTCCTATTTTGAAGATCTTCAATTGCACGATGGATCGACTTTTTCCTTCCATCCCAATAAACTCGGCACATGATTTCGCGCTCATGTACTCCGTACGCGACCGACTCTTTTTGTGATTTGAATTTCTGCACAGGCCGCCAACAGTCAAGTCGAACGGGGAACGGGTTGCATATGCATGAGCGCTTAGCCGGGGGTGTTCAGCGGGCCGCGCCGGCGTGATATAGTTACTTCGCGGGCCAACGAAGAATTGATAAAAAAAAATTAAAAAATCAAATTGGCTCCAGGCTGATGTGCAAGCGCAGATTGTGGATATTGATTATCTCTTTGCTGCGTGGTAGTTGGTCGAGTTTGGCTTGATTTTTCATGGAAATCACGAGCTACTTGATCGTATGGGGGTCCTATTCCTGCGCGTCTTATATTAACCCCCCGTAACGCCCCCCAAGCATGATGTACAACAATAGTCGAATAATCCTAGTACTACAGTCTACTACGTAGAACAAATCACGAATAGTCCGAGGGTCGCATATCAGTGGCCTAATCTGAAGAAAAACCGACAGGGATTGCTGTCATAAGAACCATGTGCTGACGTCCACCTGATTTGTTCATGTCTCCAACAGCCCGTGAATCCCTAACCGAAGCAGGTGGTGACGATAACCTTGGAACATACTATGTATTGCATTCAGCTGAACTACCACATGCCACACCAGCCCATTGCCGAGTAATTTTTTTGGCTGTGTGTCACGACTCACGATTCCTAGTTTTCTACTGAGTCTACTCCGTACGTATTAATATTCTATTTCCGACTCACCCGATGAAACCCGCTTTGAAGCGTCGGCGACTTGGGAATTGTGACTGACGGTCACTCCGACGGAAGAAAATACGTACAACAATTGAATTTTCATATGGGCTAACGCCCAAGAGTTCGCCATCATGCTTTGTGTATCCATGGTTCAGGTGGTTTGACTAACCTGTAGGCTGTTAGTTGGATGGGGATGGGGATGTGTGGGCGCGCGGACGAGCCGTCCCTTCCCTTCCCTTTGACTTTGGTGTTCTTTTTGTTCGACCTCAGCTGAAAAGGAAAAAATCTCATCAAAACATACAAAATTGAGGACCTTTTGCCACCACGGACGAACGGTTTGATTCAATGTTTGTCGCGTAAATTGAGACAAATATTAATGAAAGAAGAAAACAGGATTCGATTCGTCACAACCAAATTACATTCCGAGCCAATCAACCCTTCCTCAGCCACGATTCATTTCCTTGTTTCTTGGAAAATCTACTGTCCGGATCTGCTCATTTCAAACTTCCTGCGCGTCATCCATCTTCAGGTGGAGCAAGGACCTTCCCTCCTCTCAAAGAAAAATATGATCCACCATTCTCCGATCTTAATTCCCTCTTTGCCTTGACGGGACTCGACGAATTTTTCGTGCTTTCTGGTTTTTCACTGGATGCCGGTACACAGGAAAAAAAAAAACAAACATTTATGCAAGAACGGCCCGTGTAGCCGCTGCACGTACGTGTAGATTATCTTAGTAACGTAGCATAGGGCTATGATTAAATGCACTTCAAGATGTCATCTTTGCCTTCTGTGTGCTATGGTGAGTCGAGTACTCAAGTCCATCCAATTAAAGAATCAAAGACAGGTGGGAGTACCATATCTGACTCGTTCCCGGATTCTGGTCACCGGGTCAAGGAGCACATTTCGCATCCATGGTTCTATTTCGAACCAGCGCATCTCGTTTACGGAGAAGTCCGTTTTCATTACGGTTCAACCGTAGTACGCACTCAAGAGCCCTAAGGGCCAAGGCAGCTGGTAACAGCCCAGGATGATGGATCTCGGGACACACTCGGGATTTAAATTTATCATTTCACACATGGGATCCACATCCTAGTCCACGGTCGTGGGTGGCAATTTTTTGGTGAAGGTTGACAGAGTCGATGCACGAATCAGACTTGAAAACAACGGTTTTCCGAAGGAAAGGATTATTTGTGGCCGTCATAGATGTGAGATCGAGTCTGTTTGATTCATCCGAGGCTAGAATTTCGGGTACCTGCTTCGACTATGACTGATAGGATTGAGAAGTTGAATCGGCGAGATCTGGCCCAATTTCCTATTCGGTACATAGTAGATGTCGAGACAGCAGATGCCAATCTGGTCAAGCCGCAACGACACCGCACGGAACTAATCAATATAACGACTGTTAATCATGATGCGACGCACCTGATAATGCAAAACTAAGCAGGTCCCTTGCACCGTCTCTTCACCGCTCAATGGTCACATACATCACGAGGTTGACCGCCAGTTAGTAAATGTCATGGCATGATGGCACATGCAGAAGGGAAGAAGAGGGGAAATAATACCGTAAGTACCAGTATAATACCAAAGTTACAGTTACATACAGTTAGTGTCCGGTACGTGTTCTATAGTATGGAACAAGCGGCAAGTTTCTCGTGCTGCGTTGGGTTAAGCGGCCAAGCACTAAGGATGAGCGGACCGAAGCCACGCTGATTACTGGGACTCCAATCACTGATCCACCTCGGAAGCCCGCAGGCAGTTTCGGTCACATGCTCTGCTAGTGGCCAATGAGGGACAGGGGAGATGTACTCTTTATCCTAGCCTCTTGTCTTGCTGGCAATCCCCGATCAGGTCAGGCATGAATGCCTGAGTCCTGCCTGTTTAGTCAGTAGAACTTTATATCATAGACTGGATTATGAATATGCAGTGGGTACAGTACTGAGTCAAGAGCTGCATACTGTTGTTGGTGCTGTGACTTGCATAACATGTAGCGCTCATACAGAATACCTCAGAAGAATGCTTTAAACTTCAAATGAAATGCTCATCTTATCTATCTTATCGATTGTTATCTTCTTCTTATCTATTGTAGTGGTAGGAACGACTGGCAAGTTGCAACAGCACCTTCCACGAACAAGGAAACCGAAGCGAGCAGTCAAGGAAAGCGCCAAACGACGCCATCATTACCTAAACCAAGTAACTACAGGCTAGCAACTTTTTTGGATTTGTGATAATCTCTCAACCTTGCATGAAACCAACATCCATCGTCCACGCTGAGCCAACCGAACAACTTGATCGGATACCTACGGACGTTGTACATGTACATGGTACTACTACCTAGTCACGAAGCTACTCAAATTCCAGATGTTGAGGAGGCCGTATGTCTGGACACGAAACACTCGCTGCGTTGGTTTAATGCATGGCTAGATGATATCTGGAAGGAGGTCATGGCCAACTCACCATCTCATCGTTGAAGCTCGACGGCCGCTGTCGATGCATATACGCCATCAAACGGCTTCATTTTACTGTGACAAGGCTTCAAACTACGGCACTCGCTTCGTCTTGCCATGCTTCTTTTTCTGATCTTTCGTTTCTTTTTCCCGATATCAACGACAAACAAACAATGATCATTGACCAACAACTATATATGTAAACCTAAGCAACTAGCATCTGACTTGCATAAACGCCGCCAATTGTCCTCTATTGACGTGGCTAGTACTACATACACTCAAGCGAAATCAGAAAATGTGATGGATCACAAAAATGTTGAATGATCGTTTACCGCGATAGATCTCGATGAGTTGGTTGATCACGAAAGCCGAAAGCTTATGACTAATTGGGTCTGGTGTCTTTAGTGTCAGAGGTATCCCATGGATCTTGACATTCCTGCGGTCAAGGTCGAGGCATACTTTTGAGGTCAAGGGACGGTGTCACGCTGCTCTTTTGAATGTTATTTGTAGGAGGGCCTCGGTAGCCTTGTTAAGTTCCGGATTCTTATTGATGGCTAGCCTTGACTAAGAGAGACGAAGAAAGGTACCCTTACGGCCCAACTTGGTGTTGGTATCGAGTACTACGATGGTTTGGTTAATGCCGGATATGAATTGGCCCGCTTAGTCTAACAATTGCTTCATACAAACAAGTCAAACCGCTGCAAGGACAGCTATCACACACAAATCATCCTCACAGCACTACTCACTTTCATCTTCTTGGTCATTCTCGTCATCACTTGGCGGGTCATCGGGCATCACAACGCTGTTCAGATACGTGACCTGCAGATGATTGTCAGTGCCCAGGTCTTATATTCCTCGTAAAGGAATGGTGCTGCGGGTATGCCCGAAAAAAGGCATTCATGTTAGAGGTGAGAATGAGTGAGGGATTATTAGGTTTCAATCTAGTCGATCCCAAGAGCCAATCGATTGATTGATATAGCACAAGGCAGTAATAGAGAAGACTCTTCATGTCACCATGATGCAGTGGCATGCAGTCGAAATGCAGGCCTGGAATTCGTCCTCTAGCATGTCTTCTTCTCTAAATGCCAAATGGAATCGAAGAGGGGTTGTCACGCCGCTAAAGGCGGACCGAGAGCGGGTGGATCAGAGCGAATAACGAGGTGTGAAATCGAGACCGATCCCAGAGAAGGGCAAGGGCTGTTGCACTCGCTCGGTGGATCACTGTGCTGCATGGCCATGGCATGATTGCAGAAGGCAGAGAAGGCAGCTGAAGGAGGGGTGGACGGATCGAAGGGAAGAGGGAGGGGACCACTCACAAAAGGCACCAATACTTCTATCAGGCTCTCAATTCGCTCTTGTGCATTGGGGCTGAGTAGGATTTCATCCGAGAGTGGTTTACCGACTGTGTAGCTCCGCAATCTGAGTAAGTCAATGTTGGGATTATCGTGTTCGTAGCCCTTGGGAAGCGTCTGTGTTAGTGCGAGGAAAATTTTTTGTAAGAACTTAGCAAGGATGCAAAGGGACCGGAAATGCTGGTGAACCACGGAACGAAACGGCACTATGCTGCGCCGTCGAAGCCATCGCGTCGGCAGATTGGACCAGGCATTGAACACACGGAGCACAGCATACGGAGGGAATGACTATCAAGCTCCAACCACAAAGAATGACTCTGGGTATAGGGAGCAAGTGTTATGCTTTCTGGCGGTATTTGTACCACCTCTTGTCGTAGTCATGCTCACTCTAGGCATGATTAGAAGAGGTTGGTGGCTGGCAACCTAAACGGGGACAATCGCCAAAGTTTGGTACCAATGGGCCTGGACTGTCACTGGCCGTCCCGTCCACCCGCGGCTCCCAACCATCAACCTTCATCATATCAACCCATTTCATGTCATCATTTGACAATAGGAGTACTGGCTCTGACAAGCATGGAGGAAAAGCATGTCAGGCTTGTATCCATGCCTTGGTAGAGCATTTATGATGCCTGACGCGAATGACCAGGTCAGGGCAATCCACAGCATCCGACGCCCTGTTAGTGGCAGATCGAGAGCAGCAACCCCAAAGAAAAGATATTTTAGAGCTGACATTCACAACGCGATGCAGGAAGGAAAAGTGACCATTGAATTTCATCGCCGAGCCGCGCTTCACTTCTTCACAACGGACTGAACCCTACCAATGGATAATGTCGAACGTCGAACCGCTAAAAACGACATTTTTGCAGGCCGCGTGATGATAACGGAATAACGAGCCAGGGATTGTGAAAGATGGCGAAGGGTCTGAAACAGTTGCTGATTGGGTGCAGGAAAACGATCATGGACAAGCTTGCTCACCTTGGGCTTGGTTTTCAGGGCACTTTCCTGATTGTGGCTAATAAAAGCTTTGACAGCTTTGCGCTCGTCATCAGGTATGCCTTTGAAGAATTCTCTTCTAAGGTCTGCGCTCCTCAGAACTGATTTAAGTCGCGTGGAATTCCGATCGACGTCTCTCCGAAGAAGAGCCAGTTTGCTCGCCTCTGGCATCCATAACCCGGCACCTAAAATATCACGGACGCGTTAACAAACCCTCATTGGAACAAAAACATGATCTCTAATTGCTGTGTGAAGTCGCAATCTTGCTCATGAGCAATTTGGAACGCATAGCCAGATGCTGCGTGTAATTCGCGGAACCGATCGTGATGACTCGGCCGGCCCGGAATTGAACGCGAATACGTACCTATAAAGCAATGTCCTGGTTGAAGGTGCACGTAATACGCTGCATATGGTCCCTTGCGTCCTGTACGACTCCTGTGTCTAGGTTAGCCAGCTCACGGGTTGTCTATGTGGCAGATGATACCTACCATGCAGCAGAAAAATGTGTCTGTGACTCGATTAGCCAGGGTCAATGCTCAACAGGATACCAGAGACTTAGGTCTTGGAACAAAAAGGGAGAAATGGAAGGAGCTGTATCTTACCTTATAGGGAGTTGGATCATTACTGAACCTGACATCCCTATGGATGCGGAAGACCTGACAATCATTAGGGTTGGTTGGACTGTAGTCAAAGGCGGAGCAGGACTAACCAAATCTTTGGCAGGCAATTCCGGAATCGTTTCGTCTTTCTCGATGATTTTCTCGGTCAGAGTTTCCACGAATGTCTCCCAATCCTTTTTGGAAGCGCGATAATCGGCGTCATGGGCTGCCGACTGGTTAGCGTATTCACGTCCGGCCGTTAAGACGTTACTGCAGGGTCAGTACCTTTCAACCACTGCCGCTCGTTGTTCTCCTTGAGATCTTTCAAAAAGAGCATAGTATTCGGATGTATCGTATCATCCTTATAGTCTATGCCGCCTGGGTCTCGTGCTTTTGGCTTTTTGATAAAGACCTCCTTTCCTGGACCTAGTCCTGTCTTGACTCCTTCCCGCCATAACTCTTTGCCTTTGGCCGTCGTTAAGGCAGGTGAGTCTTCTGCACCGTCATCCGAATCTTGCTGCTTTGTTTTTGCGCTCCCAGAGGGCCGCCCGCGCCCTCTTTTCTTTGGCTTTTCTTCTTCGGATTCCTCCTCAAAGGCTTCTTCCTCATTGACTGAATCATCATCCTCGTGGGCTACTTCTTCCTCATAGGCAGAGCCAGAATCGCCGTCGACGTCAATGGCTGATTCATCGGTATCAGGGCTTTCAAAATACTTGCTCTTTTTGGCGGTGCTTTTCACTGTAGACCCCGCAGAAAGTCGTTTCCTCTTGGTATCCACCTCAGTAGCTGGGCTTTCGCCCAATGAGAGCCGTGTCGACCGACGAGCCATGCTTTCTTTTCAGCTGTATGAATCGAATTTCAATCTGCCGCTGTAACCACCTGTGAATATACCGTCGTAGGACGTAATGCGGAAGCTTTGACCTGAAGAAAAACAAACTCCTTTTGATACTTCGAATCAGCGACAGGAAAAATCGAAAAAGTTATATTCTGGTTAGCTTGCAGCACCAAGAAAGTCAGCTTGTATCGGTGCCAGTGGACAGGAAGACCCGCATATCATAGCGGGACAGTTGAACCTCGTGTTAGGTGTATTAAATACCCGTAACGGCCGCTTTACCGCCTCTTTCGCCGTAAAATACACGCCCGCGATAAATTACACTATCGCCTCTGACTCGTCTCCAACTGCAGAAAAAAGCAATTTCATCTTTTCATGCTGTTTCTCGCCGTCACACTTTAGTGCAATCGCTCATTTTGTGCAGGGTCTAGACGGAAATAGCCAACATCGTTCGGGAGGTTGTTCAACGTCATTGCATTGCGGTGATCCGAGAAAAGCATAACGATTGGTTGATTAGTTCGCCTTGCATTTTTGAACCCTTGATATTCGAATAAGGAAGCAAATCAGCAGTAGAAATGGCCGCATCATCGCAATACGGGGATGCTACCATTACGCCGGGTTTCGTGGCACGTAAGAGAAAGATTTTATCTGATTTGTCCGTTCCAGATGCAGAGTATACGGATCTGTCGCCGAAGGGTTCGGTCGATGAAGGCATTCGCGACTTGATCAGGGATATCAATGCTTTGGATGGCCTCGTCACTACTAGCAGCTGCGCTGGAAGAGTAAGCATCTTTGTCGAAGGTAGCAAAAAGACGAACAAGAAGCGAAAGACAGATACAGCAGACGATGGAAACTCACAAGCTGTTGAACAAGCTGTTGAACAAGCTGCTGGACAGGTTTCAAGTCAACCTGATGATGGTAAAACCGAAGGCCAAAATCAGGATGAGAATGAAGATGAGGATGGGTTTGCCAACAAGGAAGGTGGTGCTGGGCGGAGGTTCGCTCTTTCCGGCGGAAAGGGCGAGGGAAGGTGGTTGTACGTTTCACATGACCCCGTCGAAAACAACAACAAATCTTCGTATCATGAGCTGTTTGGCCTTGTTCCTGGAGATGGAGTCCCAAGAACCAGCACTTCTGGCGACGCGAATATGCGGCTCATTCGATTTCACTATGATCCAATGGTGCGTGTCGCAACTTTCAATGCCATCTTCGCTTCGCTTTCGGAGCTATGAAACTAACAGCTTCCAGATCTTACACGTTATGGCTGCCACGCTCTACCACGCCCACCCAGTTCTAGCCGCTGCATCCCATGCAGGATTTCGTGAAAGTGGGCTTCAGAGCTTGCGGTGCCTTGAGGTCTTACATAGTAATGGTCCAGATCAGCATTCGTCATCGATAGACCATGCCTCACACAGCCCGATTGTCGCCGTTCGCTCAGCTGGGTTGGCTCTTGAATCCGTTATCGGGTACTGCGAAGACAGCAACGGCGACTCAGAGCCACTATTGCGCAGTCTAGTCACGGAAGAGCACTTACGAATGCTCGTGGCTCTCGCCAATGAAAGGTTTGAAGCCAACAAGGAACGCGTGGAACGGTTCCGATCTAGATTACTTGACCTCTACAAGACGGCGCCGGACGCAGTACCCAGGACTGCTCATAGAAAGAAGCCCTCGGATTGGGAAGATCCACAGGCCCGAAAGGAGAGAAAGCGACTCGAAGGTCTGAAGAGACAAGCAGAGAAAGCTCAACAAAAGGAATCCAATTCAAATCCAGATGGTACTGATATCGATATGAGAATAAGCTTTTAAAGCAGAGATCGATACGAGAATTTGCTACTACAGTAGTGCTTCAAGCTTACCTACGAAACTTCTACTCCCGACAAATGTTGAGAACGGTGGTTTTCAGATAATCATGTTGCATTCATGTTCCCTTTCAGGACTATTAACCTCGCTGCATACAAAATGAGTGACTAGTAGGGTGCAATGACAGGAATTCGACTTGTCATTCATGGTCAGAAATGGAAAAGAAAAACACCACTACCTAAAGAAGGAGAGAACAGAACAACCGAGAATTGAGGGGAGCAAGCACCTCAAACTGTCAGACATTGATCAACCAGCTCAATTGCCATGCCTAACTTCCATTCGAAACGTTCATTACAAGAAAATAAGGATGGGGAAAGTCAAAAATATGTGGCGGAAACAAAAGAAAAAGCTGCAGAACCATGGGAGCGTATGATGTGCGACCATGCGCAGGAATCCATCCACGCGTAGAGATGTCGATGACAAATCAAGACTTAACTGGAGTGCCCTTGCTGAATACATCCTCCTCATCCTCTGACAAAACGGTGAGACATCGCTGCTGGCTGGACACCGATAGGTTGGAAGCATGACGACTTGAACGCTCGCTACGACCAACAATGTCTCCTTCTGCGGATGCAAACGCATTCCTGCTTGGTATGGCATAAAAAATTCGGTCAGATGCAGTGGTAGACCAAATTCCGTGCTGCAACATCAGAGTGTTGACATTGTGACTATCGCTCGGCTTCAAATCCTGATCGGCCGTAACATTTGCAGAAAAACGTGCAGCGGCTTGCGACACTCTGCTAGCAGGACGGGATAGGAAGGACTGGTCGTGGTTGTCTGAAAACCCACTGGTGCTCTGAATGGTAGGCGGAATCGAGATGCTTCCCCTACGACGAACTGGAACGGGGCCCTTGAGATCGGATTGTGCGGCGAGAGGTGCGGCAGCCGAAAAAGACTGGCTATGCTGATGCCGATATTTAGGCTTGCTCTCAAGCGAGACACCATAGATATCACTCTCATTGGTGGCCAAACTGCCGTTAGTCGAGCCAAACTGACTAACTGCCCCGGAGAAGGTAGAGCTGGTGCCAGACCCAAGACGAACGCCTTGGAGAGCAGAAGCCAGGCTCTCGTCGTCCGAATTGGAATTTGACCGGATTTTCTGATCACAAGATTGAGGCGACGGAGTATTGTGGCTGGAGACTTCACGCTTGGCAACCTCTTGAGCCCAAGGATCTGGGAGCGCAGCAGACTGGTGTTTCATGATGTGCTGTGTCGGGACTGGGCTGCTAAGAATCATGGGCCCTGCGAATGGTCGAGTTGCGTTTTGGAGTTCCGGGTGTAAAGCAATTTGAACTAAGTCACTGGCCAACTGGATTTCGAGCTTTGCAGCCTCCTCGAAAGTGGTCGTCTTGTTGTGGAAGTTCCATTCAATCCACAGATGTCCCCAGGGAGAATCTTTCATCAGACCAGCTCGATTGCGCCAATTGTTGCGAACGACCAGATTGTCCTTGTCGCATGTGCCAAGGGCTTTGCGGGTCAATTGGGCGTAATACTATTAACAGACACACAGTTAGCTTATGCTCGTTATCACAGAAGTGTGAAACCAGGGAGTGAATACCATAACTTCGTACTCGCTAGCCGAGTTGATCTTCACGAGACAGTCGAATGGCCAGAACTCAAAGTGATTCCGGTGGACGATAGGAGAAAAGGCGGGCATCTCGGCAGCTGCGATCAAGCAAAACTTCTGTCGCTCATTGAAGGCGGGACACTTGACCCCAGCACGAAGGAGATCCACGAGCAGGGATTCATTGAGGCCGATGATACGACGCTGTTTGACTTTCTCCGACAATTCCAAGATCTGTTGTATGGCTGCTTGGTAAAGCTCGTCTCGATCGGCAACGGTGTACATGGAAGTGGCGAACCAGGGAAACTGATCATATGTTAGAGACAAGACCTCATAAGAGTCAAAGATGAAGGGCGATCATACCTTCCACAAAGTAGAGATCAAGCATTCATAAGTTCGCTGACGGCAACGCTCGGTAAAGGGAGACTGAAGAGGAGAAACGTATCAGTGTGGCTGTCAATAGGAGTATTGGATCGAAAGGAATACATACACGAGCAGGTACGAGGGCGTGAGACACCAGGCCGCGAATCTCCTCGCTGGTCAAGAAACCTTGGAAGCCGACGGAGTAAGGATCGGTGTTGGGAATCAACTTTGGCATGCCGTTCTGCCATTCAACGCACTTTGCTCGAGGGAACAAGTCGTGCATCAACTCGTCCTGAGAACTCAATGCTATGTCGACATGGCGTGTGCCCAGACGAGGATAACGTCCGGATTCCGCAAAGCTGAGACGACGAGCCGCTGCCTCGGCATCCTTCTGGGTCTTAAATTCGACAAATGCGTCCATGGTCTTCGCCGTGGACCGTTCCACGATGATGTGGATGCCACCACCGAGATCAGGGCCAACAACACCAGCATGACGTCCCATCAACTGATGAATCTCGTGCCTAGTGACGGCGTAAGGGAGCTTGCGCTATGTCAGCAAATAGTCTAAGAGAAGCAAAAAGTGATCAATGCAAGAACTTACGTTGCTGATTTTGACGACTCCGTACTCCTTGGACTGCTGCTCGCCTGCCATGTTCTTGAAGGGGAAGTTCTGGATATCGGACGCTCCAGCACCAAGTCGAGCCTGCACCTTTGATACCTCGGACTTATCCATGTTTTGCTGGTCGATCTTGCGTTGAACAGCCATACGTTGTTCCATCTGCTGCTGAATTTGCTTTCGCTGCTCATTCATGAACTGCTCCATCTGATGGCCATAGAGCTGACGGTGATTGACTTGGTTAGGTAGTGGGCTGTGGGCTTGCTGCTGAGGTTGGGCCTGAGGCTGCGCGTGGTACTGCTGGTGGTCTGCTTGCGCGAGCTGCGATCCAGCAGCGAAGACCTGGTTCCGCATTGAGGGAAGCATGTATGGACCAGCTCCATAACGTGGCTGCCCCTTTGCTTGGAATAAACCTATGCCAGCAGAGAATCCCGGAGCGTGTGAATACATGATGACTTGATGCTCGTATGATATGTGAGAGAGAGACAAGATTTGGAAGCTGGAATGACGACTCGAAAGAGTGACTTGAGAACGACGAAGAAGATGAAGAGAAAGAGGGATTTGGGGCTTCGAAGACTGCCAAAAGTCAAGATATCTGAGGAAAAGCGAAGGTGTAGAAAAAGGTGTAGATGTGAAGAGAGGATATCAAGAAGGAGGAAAGAGTGAAGTGAAGTGCAAGATCCCCCCTTTATATGGTTGTGAAATGGTGAACAAAGCCAAAGATGCTCCTTTTCAGATCTCATTCATATCTCAAAATGGCATTGTCCCAGCTCACTACTTGAAGTGAGTCTATTCATATCAAGGGCTATGATAGGGCCCGCTTAATGAAGTGAAAGTATTCATCATTATAGATCAAAATGAGCTCCGCTTTAGAAACCATGATTATTGGGCTCCTGAGTTTGATCGTGAACATGCAGGTCTAGTAGGTCCCTGTTAATGAATTCATTGATATACTGAGGTGACAGGGTTCCCACAATAGTTGAGATTGAGACTTGAATAGGATAAAGTAATGGACAAGGTGGAACAATCTCAACCTCCTGGTCAGATGATCGAGTCTGCTACCCAATGAAGGAGTACAGGGTGTCGGCGAGCAAGTGTAGCTACCAATGGGAGCAGGCCGACGTTCGACATTTTGTTTGAGATTCAGGGTGTTTCTCGCTGTTATCTTAAGTGTCATGTAGCCATCGCAGACTGAACTTCGAGTAGACAGATTGGGGTATATCTAAAGGATCTAAGGATATCTCTGTAGTCAATATCTCACCAATATTCTTCCTACACTCTGGACGCTGTCTGTATATTGCTTTTGTGACATTGAGATGAACATATGAGACGACAGATACAGCCTCTAAGCTTATCTACATATGTAGATGAGGAAATGATATAGCCAATAACTGACATGCACAAACTACTTGTTCAATACCTTGCAAAGCGTCTACAGTTACAATGGAACAAAGAATACAATAATAGATTGTTTGAATCCATAAACAAGGCTAAAAGATATCATAGAATCAATCAAACTAAATAGAACCCTATTGTTAGTCTTAGGGCCACGTGTGTCACGGGATCAGACACTTACAGGGGTGAGAAAGGACTCGGCGACAAATCGGGCTCGAGCATTCAACTGTGGAGAGAAATGTCAGCTCAATACAGACAATAGGAAATAGATCGGGCACTTGAAACGTACAAAGAGTTTCATTTCTGAGATCTCCTTATCCACTTCCTCCATACTGTGCGATCGGTTAGTTTCTCGGATTCCACGGGCTTGTAGGGCAAACGGCTAGGCATCCAATAAGATGGAAGACGTACAATTGGATTATGAAATCGACGAGCTTGTGTTTTAACATGGCTTCGGTGTGGAAGTTCGTAATGAGGAAGGAAATGTCGTATCCCTATTTACTAGTCAGAAATCGTTGAATCTGGATGATGAGACATGCAAGCGTGACATACCCTCACAGGTTTACGCCGCAAGATGAAGAACGACTCCGCACGCTGAGTCAAGAATCTCGTAAACTTATGTACTAGGATATTCTCGATTTCATCGGCTTGCTTGATATGAATGCTAACGCGCACACTGTTCACACTGGGTTCGATCAGGACCCTCTCGCTCTCATTGCGGGCCACTGTGAGCGGGTTCAAGAGCACTTCGGGAGAACTGGCAGCTTCGATTTCGGGGACATTATGTCTCTCGGAGGTCTGGGATGCGAAGTTCGATACGGAGAGAGCCGCAGTCAAGGAGGATCGGACGCATTGGAGGTACGGGCGGAGAGATTGTGACTGAACTGTCAGCTTGGAATAGAGGTTGGGTATGTGTATGCATTCCGTCTTACCATGTTGATGATCGGCCAGCGGGGTATGCTATTGCTCAATCATGCAATTCAATGACTGGGCATACAATCAGAAATTGTAATCAGAGACTATTAATTCGACACGGCCGTTCAGATTTTGCTCCAAGTCACAACATTGAATAATAGAAGCTGAAGTAGATGTTGCGGGGAGCTCAGGCGGCACGATTGATTGCGATGATGGCAGCAGCGGGTCTACGTAGTACGGCCGCCTCCCTGGTGTTTGCACTGTTTGCTTCCTTCCATCAACAGTGTCGTCAACTGCTCCCCGCAAGTGGCGGTCTTTTGTTTACCCCTTCATCAACCTGATTACATTTTCTCAAATACCTTTTTTGCATTCGTTCTCTTTTAGAAGTTGGTACGGTCTTGAAGCTGTTATACACATTCTTTCGCCATGGCTACGATACCAGGTTTGTCCTTCCCCTGCCATCTGAAACTTAGCTGTAGGAGCTCCAGTGCTGATTAATCCAAAGTCATCGTCAAGCATCAAGGCAAACGCTACGATGTCGAGCTCGACCCATCATCGAACGGCGAAACCTTCAAGTTCCAGCTATACTCGCTGACCGGCGTCGAACCAGAAAGACAAAAAATCTTGGTCAAAGGTGGCCAGCTCAAGGATGAAACAGAGCTTTCAACCCTCAAGGCGAAGCCTGGACAGACTTTTATGATGATGGGAACTCCATCAGGAGCTGATTCGTCAGCTATTTTGGCTCGTCCCAAGGAGGCCGTTAAGTTTTTGGAGGATATGACGGAGGCAGAAGCTGCCCGAGCTGAGGGAGCTACTCCAGCTGGTTTGCAAAATCTGGGCAATACTTGCTATTTGAACTCGACTTTACAGACTCTACGAGGTATCCCGGAACTACAACAGGAACTCTTACGATACAGTTCGACGGGCTCTGATGGAGCTTCTCGATTGGGTGATCTCAGCGCCCTCGGCCTCGGAGGTCTCGGAGCGTCGTCAGATTTGACCGGTTCCTTGAGGGACCTGTACAAGCAAATGTCCGAAACCCAGGAAGGCTTTCCGCCGTTGATGTTCTTAAATGTCCTCCGAAACACGTTTCCGCAGTTCGCACAAAAGGCACAGAATGGTCATGGATATGCGCAGCAGGATGCTGAGGAAGCCTGGTCACAGATCTTGACCCAGCTGCGCCAGAGGTTGAAGGTCAAGGATGGCGAAACCGAAACTTCTTTTGTTGATAAATACATGAGTGGCCGATTCGAATCCATTCTAGAATGCGATGAACCAGCCGCCAAAGAAGCAGGTGAGGAACCTGTCAGCTCATCGGATGTCTTCCTTAAGCTAGACTGCCACATCGACAAGGACATAAACCACCTGGGTGATGGAATCAAGGCCGGTCTGGAGGAAAAAATTGAGAAACGCTCAGCTGTCCTAGACCGAGACGCCACTTACACAAAGAAGTCAAGCATAGCTCGACTACCTAAGTATTTGACAGTTCATTTCGTTCGATTCTTTTGGAAGCGGGAGAGCCAGAAGAAAGCCAAGATCATGCGCAAAGTCACATTCCCCGCCGAGCTGGACGTTGTCGAATTCTGCACAGATGAGCTCAAGAAACGATTGATTCCCGTCAGGGACAAAGTCCGCGAAATTCGCAAAGACGAAGAGGATGCTGAGCGCGCGCGCAAGCGACAGAAACTGGCTCACCGACAAGAAGAGGATCGCAAAGCAGACGCCGAATCCGGACAACCAGCCGAACCCTTGCAGAAGAAGAAAAAGGCGGAGGAAGCGGAGGCCAGCAAGAGCAACGACAAAGATGGCGATACCGCTATGGACGACGTATTCAAGTCTGACGAAGAGTACGAGGCTGAGAGGAGAGCGGCTATTCTCAAGGCGAAGAAGGAGCTTTTCGAACTCATTGACCCAAGCCTAGCAACCGATGATGGTTCTAATCAATCGGGACTTTACGAACTGAGGGGAGTGATTACTCATCAAGGCGCCAGTGCTGATAGTGGCCATTACACTGCATACGTGAAGAAGCAGGGCCGCCTTGTTGACGATGCTCGTGCCCCTAATGGCAAGCGACGCGAAGACGATGGGAAATGGTGGTGGTTCAATGATGACAAGGTGACCGAGGTGGATGCCGAGAAAATCGAAACCTTGTCCGGTGGAGGTAAGACTTGACTCGTGCTATTGATAAGTTGCTTCTTGCTAATAGATATTTTAGGCGAGTCTCATTCGGCACTGATTCTTCTGTACCGAGCTATCGATCTCCCTAGCAAAGACGAGCTACAGTCCTAGTCGTGGCCGGTTTCTAGTTCCCGCTGCTCGAGCTACTGATCTCAGAGTATATCAATACCCAGGCCTTCACGATAGATGCATGAACAGGCAGACAGGAATGGTTTCATATCAGGATCGAACTCGGGCGACACATATATCGGTTGGTAAGACACAAGGCGGATGGTGCTTGGATTCTCTGAACACGGCAGAGGATATTATGCATTGATGATACACAAGATGTACATGTTCAAAACACGCTTCGCAGATAAAAGAAACCAGATCGACCTTAGAGAACAATGAGGGGTATATCAGTGTCCGTACTTGTACAATCTCACTATACTTTCCGTAGCACTGTTTGGGAGTTGGAAAAACAGAAGGCTATTCCCTCATTCTGTTAGGACAGCAAAAAAAGGATACCAAAATCTCGGAGGCCCAAGAAAGTTACGACGTCGGCATGATTCGAACATGCGCGGGCGAACCCAAGTGATAATAATTCCACGGAATATTTCCACGATCATAGTCGATAGCAGGTCACGTGACCATTCTAATCACTCTCCATAACCACTCGGACACGACGTCTATGCTTATTTCTACGCACGGCTATTTTCGATTTATATTGGCTCTTGATATGTCTTGCCGGGTTGTGAACTTGTGAGAAACAGGTGCTACTATCTCAACTTTTCCATGGTGCGTACGAATATCTGCTAAGCGGACTGATTGGCTCGGAATGTAAAAGGATGATGCAGACTCCAGAACTCCGAGACATTCACAATCGTCTTAGGCAATCGACTCAGGACCCCTTTCCCCAAGCAACACAACACAATACAACACAGTTACTGGAAGGACGCATAGTACCGACTACGATAAGAAGCGGGAACAAAAAGGAGGAGAAAAATATAATAGTCGACGTCGGCATGAGTCGAACATGCGCGGGCGAACCCAAGTGATATCGTCTATAGAAGTAACAAAAAAGGCTTTTCTAAGGGGATTCGAGTCACTCTCCTTAACCACTCGGACACGACGTCTTGCTCCTGCTGAGCAGTTTTATGCCTGCGTACTACGGTTTCTTGATTTCCCTTCTGCCCAGTGCCGAGGCTCGAATCACAATTGCTTCCACGCCGGTCCAGCTATTCCAACTCGACATCTCGTGGCACCACAGAGTGTACCTGTACTCTCTGATGGTAAAGAGGTCAAGATGTTCCATGCTTCGAGAACACAATTCAATGCCCTACCTTTTCTTCGCGCCGTCCCTCGATCCTTCCGTCGCGGCGTTGTTCCCACGCAATTGACCTCCACATCCGTCCGCAACAACACAACACTCGCGGTGAACAGCCGTCCAATCCGACGATTCAAATGGACACGAAGAATATTCTGGGGACTGATATTTGGTAGTCTGGGATACTATTCAGCAAAACCGTCAGTCAATGCATTCTTCCACCCTGCTGAGCCAGGTTCGAAAGAGGATGCGACCCAGTTGGAACGCCTGCGGAAACTGGTCGATCACCTTCCAGTGGTCCAGGGGCTGAGACTAGATCCCATGTGCAATGAATGGGATGCATATGAAGACTTTGTAGACAAGGAGCGGAGACTCACAAGTGGTCCGTTGAAAGGTAGTCGGGCTCTTGGGGTCCAGGTAAGCATACCGATCACGATTATTCTCGTTCCCAACGATGATGTTCTACGCTAACACTTTCCCAATACATAGAGAATATTTTGGAAGGAAGCAGAGAAAGTATGCTTCAATATAGTCCGCTTTGGAGAAAGCACCGATGGCTGGCCGTCAGTCGTTCATGGTGGAGTTTTGGCGACTGTTCTGGACGAGACCCTTGGACGAGTTGCAATACGATCTGTACCTGCGCACACGGGGCTTACCGCCCATCTCGAAATTGCCTACCAGCGTCCCTTACGTAGCAGGGAATTCTATACAATTATTGCCACGCTGGACCAGAAACGCTCTACGGATCGAAAATCTTATGTCACCGCAACTGTAGTCGATCAGAAAGGAACCCTCCATTGTACGGCCAGTGCTTTGTTCGTTGTGCCCAAGGACATCCCGCTTCGACCATTAGTGGAACGCTTCTGAAAAGAGTTCGGGAATTCCGTACACAAGGATATATTTCTTCGAGGCCCATTTTCATTTTATCACGATGGGCTAAGCAGATATGGACAGTGACTCGTTGTTCACGCTTGAAAGTTGACAGACTTGTTGTGTTCCGCACCAAATCTCAAGGCTACGGAGATGTATGTACCCTGCAACATAAGATCTTGCGGTAGATACTTCGGTTAGTGTATCATTACCGCGAACACTATCACCACCAGTAAAAGATCAGCGAGTCATTACAGACACGGCAATATTCATGTGTCAGGATGACTTTATTGATCTGGTTACTGAAATGGCCAGTTAATCCTACGTTTCTGTCCTTATACATCTCTACCTGATCTAGAAACTCGAGTGTGACAAACATTTGCACAAACTAAAGACATTCAACGGGCACCGACTTGATGGAACGAAAGTCCCCCGAAGGTCCCTGGTCCAGATGTCGCTAGAAACGGGGTTCTCTGAGCTGTGAGCTGATGCAAATGTCTATAAAGGGTTTAGCATGAATCTGTTGCAGCTTTTCAAGCCGACTACAGTGCACAAATACTACTGAATCTGTGATCTATGATAATTCCGAGGAAATCGTTTGGTGTACTGTGGTTGAGGAAGTGAGACGATGTACTTTGATGTCATCCGTTGCAGTATTTCATAGTCGAATAAAGTCCGTCTTCTTTCCGAGCAGTTGGTATAATCATGTGTGCTCGGGCCGTTACTCGCTTCACGATATCATACTATAACTAGATCCAATGAAAAGGTGAATATGCAGGCGTACATGTATACAGATAGACATAATGAGAAGAGACAGTGGCACGGCTTAGACAAGAGAAGACGGACCACTTATGTCCTCGTTCCTCATATCTACATATCCTGCTATGTACGATCAGGCAAAACCGCGTGTGCAGTCGGGATGAGACTGCCAAAGAGAGAAAGGTCAAATTTCAGTATATCTTCTGGACAACTGAAATAGCAAAGTGTCGGACGATTAGAACAGCTACAAGTCGCCCTAACAAAAAAAAAAGCATTGTAATACCTATTCAAGCAGCAACTCCAACATTATTCACCACATGCACGTGCCATTCAGGACAAAAACATGAAGCCACTTGCTTTTTTACATATTGGAGGACACCGACTGATTCATAATGGTCTAGATTTTCAATTAGTGGTGACCCATCACACTTTCTGTCTCAAGAATCTCTTTCTCGGCGAGGAATTGAAAAATTAATTATTCTATCAGACGAGAACATTGACAGTCATACCAGAATGAACACTTGAACCCTATTAGATCCGAGGTCTAGCTTGATCTGTACAGATTCCATGATCACGACGTACGTATACGAACTAATAGGAGTCACTCTATAGCCTAGTTTCGTATATTTTCGTCGTCTGTGCATCAGTCCATCTTCAATCAAACCCGCAGTGTACCAGAATCTAAGCTTTCGCTCGTTTGACCTAATCCGACAGGGTGCTCCGGTGGACAAGCCAATTGTCTCTTGTCCCGGGAATGGATTGTAGAGCTTACAAGTTTCGACGACAACGATTCGGAAGATGATAGGCTTGGGTCCAATGGATTGACATGTCAATCCACTTCAATGCTCCGCTTTAATCTATAAACTAGTAAATCTACATAAGCTAGGATGTTAAGAATGTGGAAATGCGGGGGAATTCCATCAATATAGATTGCAAATGTGGGCAGTTGATGAGGAGAAATTCACACTTTTGCCGAGGGACAATATATCAGAACTTTATTTCATAATCTTTGCCACGCGGAGAACTGCTAGAAACTGCCATCCTGCCATGAGGACGAACTTAAAAGTTCAGGATTGTCCTGAAACGGAGCAGCTCAACTGTATGCTCACGCTTGTAGGAGCGATGGATAAGTGGCTTCATCCTAAGAAAGCCGGGGCCGCGGGGCCATAGCCCTCTTCGGAGTTAGCCGGTTATGCTTAGAACTTAGGACATTATCAGAATATGGGGTAAGTGTGACTCCTCCGTACCATCCACGGCGAAATGACATGCACGCTACTCCGCCCAGAGACTGGACCATATATCAGTTGATCCAAAAAAGACCATCCCGCTCTTCTTGTCCGAAAAAGAAAAAGCGCCGACAATCGCGGCCTGGTAATCCCAGCAGATGGGTCTTCTGCAAGGCGGGGAGGGAACATAGGTCATATCCCTTGCTCGATATCCAATCCGCTTGGGGCTTGGGAGCAATAAAAATGACATACGTATCTAGGTATCAATTGTCCACTGGTCAGCCATTATTCTTCTCAACGCCTACTGAGTTCAGACCCAAGAACCGATAGAAGCATAGTGTAACCTAAATGCACGTTGCAGCAGAGCGATATGAATCTAACGCATGTGCCTAGCCTAATCGTAGAAGATCCATGCCATCCAAATGGATGTATAAAAAGTCCGGTCTCGTCCCTTGCACTGCTGAAACAGTCAAGTGGTGCAGATGCTGGCCAGCCTTTTTGGCCTGTTAATACCTCACTGACGTATTTGGAACAATCGTCCTAGATATAACTTGAGATATTCTGGTCTTTCTCTGTATCTCTATCTACATCGATAAGAAGTGAATTGACATTGATTGTTGCCAACATGGACACCAAAGAAGAAATGTCGCCGTCCTTCAGCCATGGCACGACTAATAGCACCCAGTCAAGCCCTAAGAGCAACTTGGAGGCGATGCCTATTGTTGAAGTAGTCGGAGACTCAAGCGCTGAAGCACCTGTAAGTGAAAGTGTTTCAATGTTTGGGACTTTGACCACCCACTAATTAATATCAAGATGACGATGAAGCGATTTTTGGGTCTGACTGCGATGGCGTTTCTGTGGACTGGTAAGTCAATGTTCACCGAATTCATAGCACGAACAGATCTGATATAGATGTTCTCCTTTAGGCTCTCAGATTCCAATTTACCTTTTCGGGGGCATTCCTCCTTATATCTATGCCTCAATTGGCGGAGCAGATCGTTGGATCTGGTTTGTACGTGCTTTTCCACAAACAATAAGTTTTAGCTGCTTGACTAGAGTTAACATACATGCAATATAGGTTCTGGCAAACTTGCTCGCCCTTGCAGGTATCTGTCCATTCGTCGGTAGTCTATCAGATCTGCTCGGTCGTCGATATGTCGCTATCCTCGGCGCAACACTCGTATGTCTTGGTCTGATCGTATCGAGTACTGCCAATACCATGAACACTTTTATCGGAGGGATGGCCATTTCCGGTGCTGGAGCAGGTGATTTCTCGTCCGCACATATGCCCCCTCTTGAGGACTACATGCTAATCATTGATATAAAACAGGCATCAACGAATTGACAGCCCTCTCAGCCACCGCCGAAATGGCACCAACCCGCAAACGAGGCACATACGTCGCAGCCCTAATATTGACAATCCTGCCTTGGTCCGCTTCAGTTATGTGGGCTCAACTAATTGCCTACCACTCAAATTGGAGATACGTCGGGTTACTAGCTGGTATCTGGAACGGCCTCGGATTGATCTGCACGGTATTCTTCTACTTCCCACCCAAACGAGAGAACAGTCAAGGTCTGTCGAAGAAGGAAATTATTTCCAGGATTGATTTTCTGGGTGGGTTTTTGAGTATTGCTGGGTTGATTCTGTTTTTGGCTGGGATGCAATGGGGTGGTTATCAGGTGGGTTCTTTGCCCTAATTTCTCATGGGAAACAGACTGCTGACTTGTATACGAATAGTATTCGTGGAAGACAGCTCATGTCTTGGTTCCCCTCATCCTCGGATTTTTCATTCTTGTCGCATTCGGATTCTGGGAAGCCTACGGAGCTCACTATCCCATGATACCAAAAAAGATAATGCAGGAACCTCGCACTCTCGGTCTGACCTTATTGATCACATGGATCTCCGGCGCGAATTTCATATCAGTCATTCTGTTCTGGCCAACCCAAAGCTTCAATCAGTTTGGCCATGATCCCGTGGGTGTCGGTCTGCGTTCTCTTCCTGTTGGATATGGTATTCTGGCTGGCGCATGTATCACGCTTTGCTTGTTGTCGTATATGAAGGGTCACATCAAGGCGTTGATGATTGGAAGCAGTGTACTGATGACTGCAGGTATGTCTATTGGCTTGAAGATTGGGCTATGAATGACAATCACTAATATGATGCAGGATGCGGAGCCATGGCTGTTGCGACACCCGACAATCTCAACACTCTGTGGATCATCTTGATCATCGGAAGCCTTGGGATCGGTGGTATCGTCGTCCCAGCAAGTATCATGACGACCATCATCTGCCCAGATGTGAGCGACCCTCCTTATCTCTAGAACTTGTGAACACAGCTAACCATTCCACAGGACCTAATCGCCACAATTGCAGCCCTAACACTCTCTATCCGTGTCGTTGGCGGCGCAATCGGCTATACCATCTACTTCAATATCTTCATTAATAAATTCACCACAAACTCCATCCACTACATCGGCGGGCTAATGATAACGGAACTCGGCATCACAAATGTGACTTATATCACCGAGGCAATCCAGCTCACCACCGCTTCGCTGCTGGAAGAACTGCAGACCATCCCCGGTATTGCCGGAAACACCACTGCGTATGAGATGGTTGTTGCGGCGGGCCAGGTTGCATACGCTGAGAGTTACAAGTATGTTTATCTGGCGTCTATCGCGTTTGGGGCTCTTTCGATTGGGGCTTCGTTGTTCTTGGATGATATTACAAAGTATATGGATGATCATGTTGCGGTTCAGTATCATTGATACTGGTATACCCGCCCACGACTGTATAAGTATGAGCCCGGTGTTATGACTTGATGAATGACTGTATGGAAGTTGCGATGAATCAAAATGGTGTAATTGTCATTGACTAGTACCTTGCTAATTCAACCCTGGTACTATTTAATAACCCTTCAGTAACCAACAGCCTTGATATATGGGTATCAAAAAACGCCATGCTATGCATTAAACAATAGTAGCATCAGAGAAGTCAAATTACATCGTCTCGATACGATCAAACTGAAACTTCCTGTTCGATGAACTGGTTCGCCGACTGCGATCAGTTGCATTTGCTGTCAGAACACGACTGAGGCCTCCACCGAGTCCTCGAGCAAAGTTTGCCCCACGCCATGCATCCAAATCATCGTCCGTTTGTCCAGCCATGACACTCTGTCGAGACCGAGATGCCATTTCAGGTCTGAGTCGATGATGTGCACCGAGTAGATATCCTCTCTCGTCGTAGGTTGGCGTTGCAGCGGGGGATGGCATGATTACTGTCTCAGAATGCTCAGTGCAGCTGCAGCCACAGGGACTTGGACAGACTAAATCCGAAAGATCTTGCGCTTCGCCCGTATGAGGCTGCTGGAGTGAGAACCATTCTTGGTGGCATTCGAAACAGCATACGTGACCACACTCTAGACATGGGATGAACATTCCAGAAACAACTTCTCCACAAATAACGCACCCAACGTGAGCAGATAGAGGTTGCACAGCAGCGCATGAGGGGCATTTTGGAAGTGGTGGTGGCTTTACCACTTTGCCGCTAAAATCTTCTGGCTTAACAGAAGAGAAAACAGATCTGAACAGCGCGTGTCCGCACTCAGCACAGTGTCGTTGGACATCCAGAGTATCACCTGTAGCTTGCTTTGCGAATGGCATATCTTTTTGACCACGGGTTTCAAATGACGACAGCTGCTTGGGTGTTTGATTCTGACGTTGTGCCATAAGCGAGTCACTTCCAACCTCTGCAGGGGCACCTATTTTCAATACCTCGCTCCGCTGTATTGGTAGATCCCAGACAAAAAGTAAATTAGCGTATGAGTTGCGGTAGGTCTGGAACAATGCTTCTCTTTTACGGTCGATGAACGGACTGCCAGGAGAATCATCAGCGTCAAACGCTGTGCGATTCTTGTGTGACACATGAAGCCTCATCGGTTTGCGCGTGTCTTTCTTCTTTTCGCTATCCGCCTCCGAATGACTTCTTGACGTAATCACCATCGAAGAGTTGAGGTATTCAGGTATCGCTGAAACAGCTCTATTGAGCAACTGAGAAGCACTCCAGCTGACGGCCGCTGGAATATTCAAGCTTCCTATTGGACTAGTCTTTTTCTTAGCGCTTGTTGTTGGCGGCGAAGAGGCAGCAGAAGGGCCGAATGTGAATGATCGTGATAACGACGACGCAAGTGCTGTACCCACTCCTGAGCCAAGTCTGGATGGACCATGACTATCTGGCGACGCAGAAATGGAGAGTGCAGGGGTCTTGCCTCCCAGTAGTCTTGAATGTGTTGCAATAGGAGAGGCTGAGCTGGAATGCGGCGTGGTGCCCATACTGTTCCACTGCTCCGCTAGAATCTCAGGACTTTGTAGCGCACTGATATTAACGCTATCTCTCGAGAATGAGGTCATTGGAGTCGCAGCCTGCGACTTGCTATCGGGGACTTTTGAAGAGAAGAAATCCAAAGCAATCGGACTGTGTGCTTGCTGACTGAAGGATACTTCTTTGTCTCGGCGCCGACCGAGTCGATTGCGCAAGGATTGCTCGTGAAGAATGCAAGAAAGCAGTGCGAGCATTTGAACATCTCCTATTTGTTCAAAGTGATCAAAAAGCGCATTGATAAGCCAGCGGCCACCAAAAGCGCTATTGTTAAAACCAAATCGATGTAATACCCCTTTCGGAACTTGCTTCGTCTTGATCAAATTTTCCGGCACATGGCCTCCCATTCGCCCCGCAAGGACGTCTGCGTCTATATTCTGAGATCGCGAATCGCCTTGATTTTGTAGAACCAGTTTTAACAAGCCCCAGACCTGAGATAGATGGTGATAGCCAGAATCCACTGCCACCGCTGCATTGTGCGCACAAACGTCTGCACCGCGCCCGAATATCTTGTACTGGCTAGCCAAAGTCCTCTTCGCGGGCAGCAAGTCACTGAGATCGTGTATAGCAATTATGTTGTGCGCAGAGTCTGATGATTTGACTGTACCGATGGTAGCAGCAGGTCCGCCAACTGTAGATAACTGAGAATTGTCGGCGGACCTCGTACGGTAGGTACCGAGGGTGCCAATACTACGCCACATGGAGGCGGTTTGGTATCGATTTGGTAAGCCAAGGATCATGCCTGAGGAATCAGACGAACTTGAAGAAGCGGTATCTGAGTCGTCAGAATAATCTGAACCGCCATCATCGGTTGTGCTCATTGTGCCAAGTGCTTTTCTGGTGGGTAGGCGGCCAGGCGAGCTTGTATGCAAGCGGCCGAATCCTTCAAAAACTCTATCATTCCGCGTGAGTCGACTTATATCCTTGAAGCCAAGGGAGTCGAAAAGAGAACCGGGCTTGTCTTTCTTCGGTGGGAAGAAGCAGACAAGACGACCGTCGTGGCTCCAGGTAGCACCGCAGACTTTGGCAACAGGGACCATGACATTGGCATTGATAGGGCGGAGCAACTCGGAACTCATGCTGAGATCTTGTTTCTCAAATTGACCAACATCTTCGTCCTCATCGCTCGACTCGTCGTCCTCTAGTCCCGCAACTGGGGACTTGATGGTATCAATAGTCTCCCCGAGTACCAGAGCAATGCTCTCTTCGAGGCTACATTCTCCGAGAAGATAACGGAGTGCACCTTCAAGACATCCTCGCTTTCGAGACATGTATGTCTCTGAGATGGTTCGCAACTCTGACACTATCTTTTCCGACAGTTCGTTTGTCATAGCTGAGGTCTTTTGAATTTTGAAGGTGGGTATGGCGGAGCGCGGATAATCTTCCGGAAATTTGATATCGAGCTTGAGAAAGAGCGAGGTTCCTTCTGCTGCCCAGGGGCCATGCAAGGAAATGGTCACTTTTCTCTGGCGGACATCCACAGACTCGAAATCTACTTTTGAGAACTTTTCACCCACATGTGTGATCTCATCTCCTAGGGTTTCAACGTCCCAAACAGAGATTTTGACACCACGCATCCATGCGATAGGATTGGTATTGGCCCTGAACTGTGTTCGTCCCTGCATGCCGACCCTGGGTTCAATGTGGATTTTATGATTTGTAACACGGGAGTACCGTGTAGACACATTATTCGTCCCGACGCCAGCACCAACCTGAGGCCGTGTACCGGCCGAAATCACAGTTTCCGCGTACAAGGAGTCCTCGAGATTTTCGTCATTTGGTTCATCACGGAACGTTTTATATGTGGCGCCTTGTCGAGTGAAACGCATGCTCTGATCAACAGTCTTTCCTTTTTCGTAGCCAACGTCGCGAAGAATATCCGCGTCAACTCGGTGTAATCTTAGCTCTCTATCAGCACCCCACGACACTAGTTGGAACTCTCGATTGTCCAGTCCATTGACAACGGTTCCTCTGGGTCGCCACAGAAATTCTTTGACTTGTCCCTTGTGCCCAGGAAAGCTATGCACAAGGGGCATAGTGTGAACAGATGGATCTTCTGTTGAGCTTAGACCATACAAATGCAGATCATTGTCGCCTCGTTGGGGCATAGCGAGAATTCCACAACCGAATGGAGTATTTCTTGCTCGCCAAACTGGAAATGGTGTCTCAATGACCTTCTCAGGCACGTCTGCTTCGCCCTCGGAGTTCCAGACTTTGATCGTTTTATCCAACGAGCATGTGACAATACCCTCCCTGCGTGTGCGATCCCAATCAACACCATAGATTTTCGTGCTGTGGGCTTCAATAGATTTTAGCGGTATTGCGCCCATGCGATCGTCCCAGATTCGTAGATATTTGTCGTGTGAACTTGCAACAATATGAGGATCCTGGCGATTCCATTTGACTTGAGTTGCGCCGGCGAACCAGTCGGAAAACGAGACGACAGGTCTGGATGGTGTCCGAAGATCCCAACAGTGGACGAAGCTGTCAACTGCACATGTAGCGAGGATTTCGGCATGGTGGGCAGAAAAATTGATATCAGTGATAGCACGTGAGTGTGCATGTAAGACGTATTCTATGGAGTTTTCCCAGCTCTTCATGGACAGGTTCCATACCAACGCCTTTTGATTAGACGTGCTGACAACCCAGGAGTCTCTGTGAGAGAAAGGCGACCATTGGACATCAGCGACTTCCCAGGGCGTATGATGTGGAAGGTACCGAGGCGGTGAATACGGCGAGTCGAGGTCGATGATATGGAGACCTTCCCTGGAGGCTAGGACGACGTCTCGACCGCATGGCGATATGGACGCTGATCCTACAGGTTGCTCGACATGAAAAGAGCTGTCCTCGCCAAACGTGGGGCTCTCAAAAGCCGAAGTCGGGGCCTTTGAATCGGCAGGACTCGACATGATGATTGCTCTTCAATCCGTCCAGGACTCCAGCAATTATTCAGATCACCGAGACCGACGAGCGGAGGAAGAATGAATACCGAGCATCGAAAGTATTAGACGTCCATCGGTATGATTGTGAGGACCGCGCATTGCGCAGAATGGCGCAGCTGTAGGCTAGACAACGGTAGAACTTATGCGATTGCTGTGATGAAGAAAGACAATGGTCAGGTAATTGAAGTTCTGTTATCGCGAAGGACCTTAAGGGAAGCTGCGGAGCTTGAGCGAGTGCCCACAGAAAGAGCGTTGGACCCATAATTCATGTGACTTTTGGCCACTAGCGTTGCTTAGAGCCGTTGAGCTAACCGAATCAGGAAGGCAATCCATTGTATGAGAAGGGCAACGGCTGCCCCTCTTTCCGCGTTCCCAGGATTTTCTTCCGACATCAATTAAATAAGCTACGTATTGAGCCTCTCAAGAAGGCCGCTTCAACGGCTTCATTCGCTTTTGCTACATTTGAAGGGAAGGATTTCATCTCGAATATTTGATTTATTTTGGTTCCTCACTTTGCGGATTACGTCCGTCTGGTTCTGGAATCACCCCACTCTTAACTCAAGGTCCTTTTTACAAATACGCCTCGCAAACGATTCATACACTCTCCATTGCCTACACTCGTTGGATCATCAATACAATAACAGAATATGGCGGGCTTGCCGAAGAGAATCATAAAAGAGACAGAGCGTCTCATGGCCGAGCCGTGAGTGCAGCTACAACCTGGGTTCCGCAAGACGCAGTGTCTGACTATCACCTAGGGTACCGGGTATTAACGCAGTTCCTCACGAGGATAACCTTCGGTATTTCGATGTTACCATTCACGGTCCCGCACAATCCCCTTACGAAGGTACGCAACGGAGTCGTTGATGCGGTATAGGTATCCAGGGCGCAATCTAATAACGTGATATAGGCGGCATCTTCAGACTCGAACTCTTCCTCCCCGACGACTATCCCATGACTCCTCCCAAGATTCGATTCCTTACGAAGATTTACCATCCCAATATTGATCGTCTAGGACGTATTTGCTTGGATGTTTTGAAGAGTATGCCTCCGACACGCTTCAAACAATGCTCATGAAAGGGATCCTGGACTAACGATGCGACAGACAACTGGTCTCCCGCTCTACAAATCCGCACAATCCTCCTCTCTATTCAAGCTTTACTCGGCGCTCCCAACCCGGACGATCCGCTCGCCAACGACGTTGCGCAAAGATGGAAGGAGGATGAACCGGCAGCTATTCAGACGGCCAAGGAGTGGACGCGAACCCATGCGATGGCTTAGATGAGAGTAGCTGATATTGATGTTGGACAATTGGGCATCGTTCCTTGGAGAAGGGAAAGTCGTCAGAAATTACGAATTCCATGAACAGCGCAAATGGCGCCTACGCAGCAGTGCTGGGGAGAGTTGATAGTTACTTTCGCCTTCCGACACAGGCACGGCTTTTGAAACTTGATCGATCAATCACCATGAATCTTTATACTATTCTATATGTTATATGTCCGTCATGAATAGATATGCGTCTCATACTACACTTCCCAAGTTATTGTACCGCTCATGGGAATAAAGAAGCAAAATCGGAAAATCGGGTAATTAGAACTCATGATATTCATTCTTTCCTGTCGCACTTGTCGAATCGATCGTATATTACCTAAAGCTGTCTTAATCATTGTCGCAAATGCGTGCAGAAACGGCTAGCGGGCCGCTATTTATAAAAAGGGCAGCCGCCATCACGTGACGGATTTAGCGAGTTAGCGCGCACCACAATTGATATCATCGGGAAACGGGTAGAGCCACCACCACGAAAAAGAGGTTCCCGTCTCGACTTTTCGACAACCACTTCAATCCGCCAAACGACAAATCGACCGGTGACGCATCTCCAGAATTCAAGATGCGTACCTACGACGACTCTTTCTCCGGCCAGAAGATCTACCCTGGAAAGGTGCGTTACCTTATTCATTCGAGAGATGGGAGAGATCGAGCGATCGGATTGGGAGAGGAAATGGTGATATGATTTTGGATTCGCAATTCGCTTCGAAATTCGCTTCAGCGTCATCATATACATCTTTCGATCATCTTTCGATCTGATTTCTCGAATGAAAATCCTCTCGAATGCCCGGTGTTCTTTGAAATCGATGAAATATACTAATGTTTGTCGATATACAGGGTAAGCTGTACGTCCGTGGCGACAGCAAGATCTTCCGCTTCCAGAATGGAAAGTCCGAGTCCCTCTTCCTTCAGCGCAAGAACCCTCGCCGAATTTCCTGGACCATTCTTTACCGTCGCCAGCACCGCAAGGGTATCTCTGAAGTCAGTATTCTTCCTTCGAAATACGAGTTGTTTTGTCATATTGGGGGAATGGGAGGAATGAGATGAGACCTGTGGCGGATGTTATTCACGGGAATAAATCGCTATAAGGACATCCCATTCCCCGGGAATCGACGACTACGACAACCGATGGATATGAATGTATACTGACGGAATGAACAGGAAGTCGCCAAGAAGCGTACCCGCCGTGTCGTCAAGTCCCAGCGTGCCATCGTCGGTGCTTCCCTTGACGTGATCAAGGAACGACGAAGCCAGCGCCCCGAGGCCCGTGCCGCCGCTCGCCAACAGGCCATCAAGGACGCCAAGGAGAAGAAGGCCGCTTCCGAGAGCAAGAAGAAGGCTGAGAAGGCCAAGTCCGCTGCCAGCGCTTCTGCCGGCAAGGCCCGTATCCAGAGCAAGCAGGGTGCCAAGGGTGCTCCTATCAAGGTCCAGGCTAAGTCCCGATAAATGTTGAAAGTTGACGATTTGGGAAGTTTATGATGGACGGAGCGGAATGTTTTCTCAAACCCTAGGGAGCTTCATTTTTCTATAGGAACAAAAAGATGGGGTAATGCTTTACTGGGATTCTTCTTTTTTTCTTGCCACATGTTTTTATCTGGAGCTGGGACTGTGTTTCCATGTTATTCAATGAAGAAATACAAACAAAAAGGGAAAAGGAACATGTTATCGAGCATCACAATACAGTGCTACGACCCGCCGTCTCGTCTGGCATTTGGATTGGAAGGGTGTTTTCGGAAGTAATGTAGATACTCTTTTGGTGTTCGATGCATTGGGTAGGAATACAATAACCAACGATTATTCTACTTCAGCTAGTGATATTGGGGGATGGCATTTCGGGCATCTACTGAGAAGGACTGTACGGTGATGGCTATGATAGAAAGAATATACGTATATTAGTACAATGCCTATAGTCTAATGGTCTGTTATCCCCGACAGATTAGTGTATCCCTCAATGTAGAAACCTTCCCTTTTCCAGACAGTAATGAAACAAGAATTAAAATACATGCTTATGGATATTGGGGCCACAAGCCCTCTTTAATGTGCAAAGACAAGATAACGCAAGGATCAACGCAGAAGAACGACAACGATTACTGATTGCATTATCAGTAGTAGTGCGCCATCTCGAGACCAGCACGCTTGAAGCCGCACTTGATATAGAAGCCCTCATTGACTTCGGAGCAGTCGAGAATTGTCTATTGTAAACCAAGTTAGGAAATACTTCAACTAAGAAGGAAAAAAAAAAGGAAGAATACCTTATAACACCCAACCTTCTCCGCAACATAATCAAGCGTCTGAATAATCCTCAACCCCAACTTCTTCCCCTGCTGATCCTGCGCAACCGCAATATCCTCAATATGGCCCACAAGCCCCAAAGCATGAATGAATTTCCGCTCAACAATCAGACTGCCCGTACCCACGATCTTGCCGGTTCCGTCGCAGATGACGATCATGTAATATTCGTCGTTGCGTTTGAAGAGGTAATCGTATCGCTCGTTCCACATGGACTCCGATATATCGCCCACTGTGGTCAGGACGCGCAGGACGTCGAGGTATCCGAGGTGAAAGTCGGAGCGGCGTAGGGGTCGGGCTGTATAGCCTTCTGGAAGAATGGAGAGGATATCGGCGGAGATGAGGGAGGGAGAAAACAAAGGTTCCTCATCTTCTGCCTTGTCTTTTGTTGTTACATTCTCCAGTTGTTGTGAGAGTTTTTGAATTGTGCCGTTGGATGTGCTGTGAGTGTTGTCGTTGTAGTGTGTTGTTGCTGTGGCATCAGCCTCCTCGGTGGTGCGGAGTAGATTTGTTGATTCGATGCCGTTGGAGGCGGGGACAGAGTAGAGGTCGGTTGTCATCTTGATATGAATTGATGTTCAATAAATTCGAAAGCTGCTTGATTCAATTGACGATAAGAGAATTGATTATGTTGAAAGTCAAAAAGTCGATCGAAAGAAGGGGCTTTGTTGTGCTGAGGGGTGAGACAGGCGAACTAAAGGCTGAAAGTAAAACAGGGGGTGGGTCAAAGCCAAGTTCGGAGCAAAACACAGCTTTTATCGGTTCAAGAAAGAATCGAAGTCGTTTAAGTAAGTTATGTTTAATGAGAGAGTCAAATTGACCGATTAATTTTGAGAATTGATGGAGAAAAAAGAGTGATATTTATCTGAATCAGATCCGTCATTGTACATACACCAGATCGAGCACGGACCAGTCAAATTTGCTGCTATTTTCAGCACTGCTCCGCCACTGCCCAGGGGTACTCTACAGTAAGGCTGATAAGGTATTTAATAACATTAAAAATACATTGTATGCTCATCTACATCTATCTACACCAATAGATGCTTTTATATATACGTACCATCCATCTATTTCTTCTCCTTGGGGCTGATCATCAACTCAGGACGGACATACTTGTCAAAGTCCTCCTCGCTAAGAGCCTTGAGCTCCATGGCACTCTCCTTCAAGGTAAGGCCCTTCTTGTGTGCGTTCTTGGCGACCTTGGAGGCCATATCATATCCAATGATGGGGTTGAGGCAGGTGACAAGCATGAGACTGGATGAAAATTAGCTATTGTACGACTAAAAAGACAGACAAAAGACATACCTTTCGTGGAGAAGAGAGTCAATGCGCTTCTCATCAGCTTCCAAACCGTGAACAAGGTTCTTCTCAAAGCTGGCCATGCCATCGGCCAAGATACGGACGCTGTGGAGGAGGTTGCGGATCATAACAGGCTTGAACACATTAAGCTCGAATTGACCGTTCATGCCAGAGATGGTGGTAGCAACGTGGTTGCCCATGACTTGAGCGCAAACCATGGTCAAAGATTCACACTGGGTAGGGTTGACTTTTCCAGGCATGATGGAAGAACCGGGCTCGTTCTCGGGGAGACGGAGCTCTCCGAGACCGCAACGCGGACCAGATCCGAGGTAACGGATATCCTGAGCGATCTTGAACAAAGATGTGGCAAGGGTGTTCAAAGATCCGGACGCCTCAGTGATGGCATCGTGGGCAGCCAAGACTTCAAACTTGTTAGGAGCAGTCTTGAACTCAGTTCCGGCAAGCTTGGTGATTTCAGCGGCAACTTCCGCATCAAAGCCCTTGAATGTGTTCAAGCCAGTACCAACAGCGGTACCACCCTGAGCGAGAAGACGGAGGTCAGGGAGAGTGTTCTCAATGCGCTTAATGTTGCTGTCGAGCTGGGCAACGTAACCGGAGAATTCCTGACCGAGGGTAAGGGGCGTAGCATCCTGCAAGTGGGTGCGACCAATCTTGATAATGTGGTTGAAGGCCTCAACCTTGGCCTGGAGAGCATTACGCAAGCTCTTCAATGAAGGAAGCAAAGTGCCCTCGAGCTCAAGGACAGCGGCAATGTGCATAACAGTGGGGAAAGAGTCATTGGAAGAGGCGGACATGTTAACATGGTCGTTAGGATGAACGGGCTTCTTGCTACCTTTTTGTCCGCCAAGAATTTCAATAGCGCGGTTGGAGATAACCTCGTTGGCGTTCATGTTGGATTGGGTACCGGAGCCGGTTTGCCAGACGACGAGAGGGAAGTGGTCAAGGAGCTTGCCCTCGGCAACTTCGGCGGCAGCTTGTTGAATGGCTTCTCCGATCTTGGGGTCTGCTATTTGTCAATATCACGGCCTATGTCCATGTATCCGGAGTTTCCGGAGTTCGTACCAAGTCCGTATTTCATGTTGACGGTAGCAGCGGCACCCTTGAGGATACCGAAAGCCTTGATGACGGGAGGAGGCATGCGGTCCTGAGGCTGGTTGATCTTGAAGTTGCCCAACGAACTATACACCTTTAATCAGTACGTTGATCACAATGTTGTTTAATGCATGACGTACCGCTGAGTCTGAGCACCCCAGTACTTGTCATCGGCAACCTGTATAGCATCCGCCAGTTAATCGATTGTCCAAACATGCATTGTCCACGGCGAACGAACCTCGATCTCGCCAAAAGCGTCGGTTTCAATACGAGTGTTGGCAGCCTGTCATGATAGATAAAAGTTAGCATAGTTCCAAGAATGCGCTTCCTTTTCAAGCTCCGGCGCAAACTCCCTACTCCGACCAACTCACCATTCTTGCGGATGAAGCAAAAGTCCTCTGGTTCGAGATAGACTGAAGATGAGTGTATTGCGAGACTCTCGCGCTGCTCACAGAGAATTGTGAAGCACGAGTGGGGGTAGAGAGACAGGTGACGCGGGGAAGATTGGACACAGCTCGCCCAGCATGTGTCAGAGTTCGGACCGATAGCCGAGATGCCATGGTTTTGTATGTGCTCTTGTTCGATGTTGTAGGTGCCAATTAAATCGGTGATTGAGATTGATTAGATTAAATTGGTGCCAATTGCCGTTAACAAAGCAATTAAGAGAAGAGAAGAGGCGAGAGGACAAAAGAGACGAGTACAATTGAAGAGAAGGATGTTGTTTCTTTTTTTTCCATCTTGTTCTCCTTCCCCAAGAATCGCTTTGCCGGGTTCTTCCGTGGCCCCGGTCTTCCTGTACAAAAGTTACGACGCTCTATAGTGAGATAAAGCTGTAATTACCGTAAGTTACAAGGTATCATGACTAAGCAATTGATATCCGATATCCTCTTCCGAAACGTCATAGTCACCGTCAACAACACTCAAAACAACAAAGAACTCACTCTACTATCAACTACTATACAGACTCTATCCCTTCAAACCCTTTTCGACGGCGCGAGTATTGTACAAGCGAACTAATGTCTCTCCGACTACAAAGTCGAGCTTCCCAGGGGTGGAGTCTACAGACATGATTAGAGACCATCAAAAGACGAAAGAGCAAGAACACGCCCCATCAATCTCCTCCAGAGTATCATTGTACTGCTGGAAATACTGCGCATACATCGGCGGATCAGCGTCAATCGTCCAGAAAGTGCCAGTGAATGTCGTAATAGCGACCGCCGACATTCCATCTTCACTGATATCAATCTTCTGGGTGCCAAAGTTGTGCTGAGTCTTGAATTCAGTCAACAAGCCATTTACATACGTGCTAATGTTGGCGGCACCGGATTGTTGCGATCCGGCGATGCTGAGATTCATGACTGCATTGGGCGCGAAGATGTCGTCGAACGACGGCACAGGACGTGTATCAACTGCATATGAGAAGGCGTTGACTGCGGTCCTGATTGCGAGATATGTATCGGCGTAGGACTTTGATGCTCTAGGCAGGCCATTGTGTGCCTCAGCGAGAGTCGCTGGGGCGAGCATCAACAGGGTTGAGATTAATGCAGAAGAGAAATGCATTTTAGCAGTAAGGAGAGATAGCAAGGGCTTTGTTGTTTGAATAATAGTACTGATTACAGAATGAGCTCTTTACAAGCTTTTATGTTTCTGGTCTCGATATAGATTCTCATCCTTCCTCAACTTTCTCTTAATCACTGAGCAATGTGTAAGATTCCCGGCCTCGGATTGAATGGGGCTCCGGAGTTGAAACGGGAGCTAGTCGGAGTTGAGATCAGCCCTACCGGCATTGAGTCTCATCAAAAATAAACTTTCATGTGATTCCCTCTAAGGTTTTACTTACCTAGGCATTCATGCTCATTCATTGATTTCTGGTGTCTTAGTCTATTAGAGCAAATCAAGATCAGATGGTCAGCTTGTTTGTATTGTCTATTAAGGTAGTTTACCCTAAATCCGATATGTATATACAACATTGCTATGTACAAAGTGATATAACTACCACATTCAAGAGCGTTCCAACGCATGCAAAGCTTCAGCAAGCGTGATGACATGAAGACCCATCTTGGGCAAAAGAATGTCGAGCATCACATTGGCGACTGCTTCAGTCTGATCAACGGGTAATTCCAACACATTATCCCTGATCACATAGATTTCGTAGTCTAGATCGAACAGCCGATAAACGGTAGCCATGACAACACCAGACAGACTTAGACCAGACTGTATACTAGATCAGTAGGTTTCCATGGATTACCGTAAAGAACACATACAATAACAACAGTTTTGATATTCTGCGCTTTCAGAATTTGCTCCAAAGCACTCCCCGTCGTAGCAGACCATCGAGTCTTTCGCAAAATGAGATCCTTCTCATCAACATTGAAAACATCACAGATCTGAACCTTAGAAGAGCCATTCTTGAAGTCTCCAAAAGGAGCAATCAGCCTGGCAAATGGCGAGTCGGGTGCAACCTCATGCTGGTTAGGGCTAAACGAAAGAGTAGAAAAGATTGTGAGAGGGCGTGGAGTCTTGAGGTGTACGGCGTCGTTCCATTTGGTGCAATTGGCAATCATAGCTTGACCTTCAGGTGTATCCTTGACTGCATTGATGAGGATTGTCATCCAGTCCAGGTTGAGGATGGCATAGTTGCTGCCGAAGCTGAGGGGGCTGTTGATTGTAGCCATGATTCGATCTGACATAAGCGATGGGTAAAATTGCGAAAATGATGACTCTGGAGTAGAAAACCAAGACATATTTCTACAATTTCAAGGCATAGCTATTTCCGATTTTCAAAATAACATTTAATGAAATTATCTGCGCTAAAGCAATGTTCCTTCCCGACTATGACGGACCTGAGAGCCTCTTGAATCTCAACTCCGGTGCGCCCCGGAGTTGAGACCTTAGCATCTAATAGTGGCAAACACGCTATTTACTACTTATATGTTCAATCGCACCCACAGATTCACCATAATTCAACGTCTACGTTCAATGAACATAATAATAACATAAAACCTTTCAATAAGTATTTACTACGCCATGAGCTCCGTGGAAACTGCAAAACAACCTGAAAATGAGGATGCTACTCCAGCAGCAGCTCCAACGATGAAGTCACCAGAAACCAACACTCCCGAGCCACCATACAGCATATTCGACAAAAGACAAAAGTGGCTCGTTATCATGATCGTTTCGACAGCTGCAACCTGTAAGTCCTTCTAACCACCAACTATAATGAATAGTATTGCTAACATAGACAGTCTCCGGTTTCGCATCAAACATCTATTTTCCCGCTCTACCAACAATCGCATCTGACCTGAACGTCTCACTCGAATTGGTCAATCTTACCGTCACATCATATTTAATTTTTCAGGGTCTTGCGCCTAGTCTTTGGGGCCCAATATCCGACGTCAAGGGCCGTCGCACAGCTTATATATGTACTTTCCTCGTCTTCCTGGGGGCATGCATTGGTCTCGCCGAGACCAAGAATTATGCTACGCTTATTGTCTTGCGATGTCTCCAAAGCACGGGAAGCGCCAGTACCATCGCAATCGGCTCAGGGGTTATTGGTGACATTACAAATCGCGCCGAACGAGGAGGGTATATGGGGATTTTCCAGGCAGGTCTACTCGTCCCCGTGGCTATAGGACCAGTGATAGGAGGCGCGATTGCAGGGTCGTTGGGATGGAAGGCTATCTTTTGGTTCTTGGCTATCTATAGTGGTGTGTTTCTTTGCTTGTTGATTGTCCTGTTACCGGAGACGCTGCGGTCCATCGTCAAGAATGGTGGCCAGTTACCGTCCAACTTGTTGATGAGATATCCATTGAAGTTTTACCAGAAAACCAGCAAAGTCCATTGGCAACAAGTGTCAGGCAACCAACCTGCGCCTAAGAAACATATTGATGTTTTTGGACCACTCAGGATTCTTTTGAGCAAGCATGCGGCGCCTATAATCATCTTTCTCGCCGTCTACTATGCAGTCTGGCAAATGAGCATCACCGCCATGTCATCTCTTTTCAAGACTCGGTATGGTCTGACTGAGATTCAAATTGGCTTAACCTTCATCGCAAACGGTGTCGGATCAATGGTTGGAACATTGATAACAGGCAAGATCCTCGACAAAGATTACCGCCGCGTCAAGACGAAGTACGAGGCTTCTCTAGACACCGAACGCAGAGAAAATGTGCAAGGAGAAGACTTTCCCCTGGAAAAGGCTCGTCTTAGACTTGTGCCTACTTTCTCCCTTCTGCAGTGTCTTTCTATTCTTCTTTTTGGCTGGACCATCCAGTATCCTCACAGGGTTCACATTGCCGTCCCTATTGTGTCGACATTTATTACTGGATGGACTGCCGTTTCAACGCAGTCCATCATCATGACTTATCTCGTGGACATATTCCATGACAAAAGTGCGGCTGCCAGTGCTAGTCTGAATCTTGCTAGGTGTTTGTTTGCCGCTGGAGGTACGAGTTTCGTTATGCCGATGATCAACGGTGTTGGAGTCGGAGTGGCATTTACAATTTGTGCTGCTATTCAAGTACTGGCATTGATAGGCCCGTTGGTCCAGTACAAATTTGCCGCAGGATGGAGACGGAACAATAGAGAGAAGGCTGAGCAAAGAGATGAAAAGTAATTGAGACCTCCACAGGCAACGTCCATGTGGTACACGATCATATCTTCAAGCTTGAGTCAACATTGGAATAACCTAGAAGCTTGAACATGATCATATCTGTCCTTCAGATCCCCTGAAACCTTTGAAAGCCGTACGGCTGTTTTGACATTTTTTAATACACAATAGATTCTCGTACGTATAGTTAATTGTACAATAATAAATCAATAAATCTTACCATCGAACCTATAATCACTATGTGAAGTTACATTCAGAGTCTGTAGACAGATTATTTCTCCCCCATAGGAGCGCAACAGTTCACCTGTCTGAAAGATGCAGTCCGTTAGGGCTAGGGCAAGCTTCTAAGAGGGTTACCAAATTGGTGGCGGATGACCCTAACCCCTACCCTAAAATATCCGATAGAAGAGCCGGTAGCCGGAACGGTTGATACATGCAGAGCCGGGGCTTAGCTTTTAAGGGCCAACGCCCCAGCGATAAGGACGTTGTTCATTACACACCCACTGATAGCAAAAGCATCATGTCTTTTTCCCCCTCATTTTCTTGTGCAACTTCCCAGATAGAGTCTCTACCTGTTCTATGGATATTTTAATCAAGGCCTTAGATTCATTCCACCTTCCGATATGTCCACTGACGAGGCACGCCCGTCAAAGCGTGCTAGACAGGCTTGTGAGCCATGTCGGTGAGTCGTGTGCCGGACTCCATACCTCTCATCGTGCAAGAGAGCTCATAATGTTCTTATCATCGTGATTACTACAGCCGGAAAAAGTCAAGGTGCCCTGGTGAACGACCTACCTGCTCGTATTGTGAACGTCTGGGCCAGCATTGCGAGTATGCTGATGCAGCCGATGAAGGATCTGACTTTGCTAAGAAGATGGTGAGATTATCCTTCTTGCTGTGCTTATATTTTAACGATAGCTCTAATAATTCTATAGGAGGAACGTATGTCTGGCATAGAAAGCAGGCTAGAAGCCATGATGGACCGCTTCGAGTAGGCAGATACGCTCCATTTTATGTTCTGGAAGCACTTGTGCTGACAACTGAGAGTCGAGAGTCTGTTCGATCTATCATACCGTCTCCAACAGCAACATATCGGAATAGGCCAGTTTATTACGAGCCGGGCGAGAATGTACCAGTCCAAGAATCGATTACTCGGTAAATCTCCTCTTCTGAAAATACCAGATTTGCTTTCAGTACTAATATTCATGTGGAAGAACCAAGCAAGCTGTTCAGTCTGCCTCGCGTCTTTTCCTGACTTACTGTAACTGCCAACCTCTTCCGTTATTTCACCGTGAAAGTTTCTTTTCTCCAATCGATGCCCGTGATATTGAACTTCTAGATGCGATTCAAGCGCTGGCATTCAGGTTCAGTGATGGTGGGATTACAGATCCTGATATCGAGCATCAAATCAGATTTCGAACGGAAAGCTGTCGCACACGAGTCATGGACCGTATTGCCAACGGAACGGTCGAGTTGAGTACATTGCAAGCCTTGTGTTTGCTTACTCTAATTGAACATACTGGTATTGCGATCCGTACGTTCTGATTCATACTATTCGTTACTGACTTTCTCCGGAGCCGGTAATACAATCCGGGCTGGAGCTAATTTAAAGCTCGCTAGCTATGTACTGAAAAGCTTGAAACCGAACTTTGCAGAAATGCCACGAAATTTGGAAAATACGAGAGATGAAGTTGAGTTATGCCATTGGAGCATCCATGTGCTTTGCAACTTGCTAGATGATCCCTCTCAGCTGAGTGTGACCGCGCCTGGTAATCAACCATACGGATTCCCCCTGCAACAACAAAGGGGACTCTCAGAACCAAAAGGAGATCATGGTCTGATTGCTTATACAATCCGCCTCAGTGACGTATGGAAATTAGCAAGAATCTACGCTAGCGCTCGCGTTGACCAGGAATCCGCTCCTCCATGGTCGCCACAGTCAGACTACTCAATCGTCACCTTCAGCCATACCGAGATGGAGAGTCGGACTCCGCTTAAATACAGACTGCATGCCAGCAGCTTTCCAGATATATCTCTTGCAGATCTGATGGAGAAAAGGGACTACTGGGGGCCCTGGCTCTTTATCCAACTAGTTTGGCATACCATACCTTGCATTCTCAATCATCCATTCTTACTCTCAATGCGTTTGAAGAATTTTCGACATACGATGCCGCAGTCTTTTTTGCGAAACTCATTCGAGCAGATTACTTTGCATACAGGCTGGATATTGTATTTTGTTGACCTGCTGGAAGCAAAACAATACGAAATCTCAGATCCCACAGCCGGCCAGTGTGTAGCGGTTGTTGCGACAATATACCTGCAGCACAGTTTCGTTGACGAGCTGACTTTCAGGGAGAAAGCACAATCTGGGTTTGAGAAGTGCATGAGATTCCTACGGCGAATGGCACTGAGATGGCCTCATATTGAGAAACAGGTACGAAACCTACAGCAACTAAGGGATAGCGTTTCTGCAAGCGAAGTGCCGCAACAAGATCCGAGCTTGCAACCTACGCGAACCTCGGGTCGCCAATGGCTATATAATGTCAGTCTGCTAAGTCAGATACTTGAATGCAACAATGCCAGCCAAGCTTACAATGCTTCGGGAGATATTTTCGGCCCAGGACTCGCCAGAAACAGAGCTGCCTACGCTTCTAGCACAGCTAGCATCACACCAGATCCGGATTTTACTTTTATCGGAGTACCGGGGATTTCAGGACATAAGACTGTGGCTAAGGAGGCAGTAACATACCCACCTGATCAGCTGCAACCGCAAATTGATCTGGACATGTACCATGTTTCACCCAGTGCGCCTATTGATCTATCCAACTTGATGGGCAATTCTCAGTCAGGGCTGCTAGATGCACCAGAGGCAGCTTTCTTGCAACCGCATGATTATGGCAGGGCGATTGAAAACTGGTTGAATTTCAATGCTGGATGAAGTCATCATTTTAAGTAGTTGATAGGGTCTTATTTAACGCCTCTTGTCATATTGTTTACTCATATATCTAGGTAACTACCAAGACAACGGGCCATTACTACTGTTCGCAGCTTCACAGTTCAGTGTATTACAAAAATCAGCCTCTTCCTGCAATTTATTAGTCACCACTGGCACAGGTGTAGCCGGCCAAATATCTCTTCTCTGCTCTTTCTCCAACGCGCGGTGATTCATCACTTTTTCTTTTACTCGATGTTGAAAGTAAAGCGGGCCCTAGGAAACATTTTAAGCTAGAAGTTACAAAATAATGATACCGCTAGGAGGCTGTCCATACCTTTTCATTCTGAGGATGTAGCTGGCCATTCGTATAAATTCCTGCGTTCAGCTTCTTCTGTGCAGCATTGCACAGATCTTTATCTTCCTTGAGAACCTGTTTGGATTTTGAATCGAGGTGCCCGAATTCCTCGTCTGACGAGTACTTGTTTCGATATACTTCGTATTCCATGATCGTTTGCGATGCTGACTTCGGTATACAGCGCATCATGTAGAAGAAGTGCTTCCTAGATTTATTTTCGATGGTTAGTAGTTAGTATTGAAAGTACAATATGATATAAATGCTTACGAAACAGTTATTGAGGCATTCGGAAAGTAGAATGTGCTATAGATTCCCCAGACCCTCACGATCAGGTCTATCGGTGTTGAAATGCTGGATATGGCCCCCTTCCGTCTCAACCCAGTACTTTGACAAATCAGAGTAGTTCATAATGTTTGGGTGGCCAGTCGCGCAGTGGTAGCACTGTAAGGCCTGTCAGAATCTACCTAGGTAGAACAATTGGAAGAGATAAAAGGGTTCCGCACTCACTTCATTATAGTTATCCGCTAATGTTTTCCAGTTATAATCCCCAACCATCTCCCATTGATGATCAAGCTGAAACTCAGACAAGTCAAACTGCAGCATCCGAAACTGCTCATCGGCACCACTAAAATCGTCTTCCCATGAGACACTGGGCTTCTCTGATGCTTCGAGGTTTACCCAGATGAAGCCCAACTTGACGATATGGACGTGAACTGGGAAAAGTCCGTTTCTCTCTTTTTCAAAGTTCTCAATGTCATCGTAGCGAGGCGCTTTTGCCAGCTTACCATTGAGGCCATATGACCAACCTATTATTCGTTATCTCAGCATTGAGGTCACTCGAACAACTTTCCATGTAAGAAGGATTGCATACCGTGATATTACAAGCCAGGATATTCACGCTCCCCTCCTTTTCCTGCACAAGAGGATATGCACGATGTCGACACACATTGTGAAACCCGTTGATATTTCCTTGGCGGTCCTTCACCAGAAAGAATGAGAATCCTGCTTCCTGGAGCTGGACATATTGAGAAGGCTCTGCAAGACGAAGTTGATGAGATACCACTATCCAATTTTTGGAAAATATAGCTCGTCTCTCCAACTGGTACATGGCGTCGTATCGATACCATGATGCTGGTAGGCTTCTGCTTGGAGCATCTTCCTGCGTGGGCACGTCCGTTGATTTCACATATCTAAAAATACGATTTATTATGATATTTAGAATGAAGATAAAGCGATTTGTGATTATAATGGAACGCTTCAAGGCTGTTGTGCTCTGGTTTTGATTTCCTATACATCTACACAAAGGGGGAGAGTTTTTAATGTTTCCTGGGGTGTTTGTATTGACCGTATTATCTACCTATTCACTACTAGTGCCGATGGCCCGATATTCCCCTCGTTCCTATCTCAACCTTGACTCACCGTCGCAATGTCAAGTTGGTCAACAGCTTGAAGTTAATGTTGTACCTATCTCCGTACCCACTCTGGGGACGGATCCCGGCCCGGATCCGTGTGGCATACCATGTAATCGAGATGGAGTTTGATTCTTCTCCAAATCACTTGATGAATTTTTTTTCTCTTCAGTCTTTCTAGTCTGTTCTTGTCTGTTCTTATCCGTATCAATTGAATAGTGTCTGCCATTTGCAGGAGAAAAACTACAGAGACTAGCCTGAAATAGCCTCATCGCTTATCACACATCAAGTACAACACCAGAGCGGTACAAACCAAGATCTGTGAAATACCTTCCAAGATGCCTATACAGAAAGACGAAAAGATAATAGTCATTGGCGCTGGTGTCTTCGGACTTTCAACCGCCTTGGAGCTTTCAAAGCGAGGATACAAGAACATCACGATACTCGATCGCCATGTACCGCCAGTAGTCGACGGAAGCAGCGTTGACATCTCAAGAATCATTCGCTTTGACTATGCCGATCCGTTATATGCCCGAATGGCAAAGGAAGCCTATCAAGGCTGGACGAAGGAATATTCCGACTTCTTCTACCAGTCGGGGTTTATCATGCTCGCTAAAGACGCCTCAAATGTCTACGTGAGCAAGTCGATGGAAATCGTTCGGTCTCAGGGTGGACACATTGATGAATTTGCCGATGCCAACGATGTAAAAAAATTGTATCCTGGTGTTACGGCTGACTTTTCGGGTCTCTATGCGACGCATAATGCCATCGGAGGTTGGGCAGATGCTGAGCGGAGTATTCAACGGTTGGCTAGTGAATGCACTCTTGCCGGTATATCGTTCATCACAGGGCCACAGGGTACTGTCCACTCTCTTCGGAAGGAAGATTTACGAATTACTGGCGTCAATATTATCAATGGAGGTGCGATCTTAGCATCGCAGGTGATCCTGTGCACCGGAGCATGGTCGAACAGGCTGATCAACCTATCACACGCGGCATCTGCGTCCGGTCAACCAGTTGGCTTCATTAAATTGACGCCGGAGGAAGCCCGCGAGTTGGAAAATACACCAGTCATGATTAACATGACTACTGGTGTTTTCTGCTTTCCTCCCACTCCAGGCACACACATCCTCAAATTGGCGCGTCACGGTCATGGTTATGCAACGGAGGCTGTATCAGAGGCAACTGGGCGCGTTATATCGTCACCAAGGCGAGACGGTAGTAATGCAAAGTCGGGATATCTTCCAGATGATGCCGACGAAGCGCTCCGAGACGGGCTACGACATTTCTTTCCTAACCTCAAGGATCGTGCGTGGATGAGACGTCGTCTTTGCTGGTACACGGATACCCCAGCAGGTGATTTTATCATTGACCACCACAACAATTTGGATGGACTATTCGTGGCTACTGGAGGAGCGGGACAGTGAGTGATCAATCTATGATGAACTTGAAGAAATACTAACGATTTCCAAGCGCGTTCAAGTTCCTCCCGGTCTTGGGTCGATATGTTGCAGATTGTTTCGAAAACAAAGTTCCTGCAGAAATACGTGAGAAGTGGAAACTACGTCAAGAAGTTGAGGACTCTAATGCTCCCCTGATGGTGGGAGATGGTAGTCGGGGAGGGCCTCCTTTACGGAAATTGAATGCTGTCGAGCAATCAAAGTTGTAGAGACAGACGCTTTTTTGAATGTTTGAAATATGCATAGTATGCTCGGCGTAGAAATTCTAGAGATTAATTCCAAATGTTTTCTTCCAATCCTACATTTCCAACTCAAGGGCTTACAACATGAACCATTGCAATCAACACAAACGAGAATATTAGGGATTAGGGTTAGGGCTTGATGCTCATAGATAAGGACATAGCCATCCGGCCCGTTTCCGGTGGGACCAGAGAGGGAAGGGGAACTCTATCAAGTGGCCGTGAACGTTACACATTGATAAGGAACAAAGTAAACAATTGCTATGTTATTTGAAGTTGCGATCAAGTGTTATACAACCGAGTCATCTGCCGAATCTCACTATTATACAGTCAGTACTTTCCAAAGACTCCAGGTCTCTAACGAGAGAACGAAGATGTGTGAAGATAGTCTGATGGGTTCCAATAGTTACGCATCATCCCAGGAGATTCAACAGTACCTCAAAACGGTCGTCAGGCACTTTGACTTGGGTAAATACATACAATATAATAGCACTGTGACAAGTGCAGTATGGCAGGAGGATGAAGGCACGTGGAAAGTCGAAGTCGAGAAATCAAGGAACCTTTGAAAGCGAGATCCTTGTCAACGCCGGAGGTATTCTAAATCACCTCCAAATGCCCAACATCGACGGGTTGAATTCGGTTTTAGGACCAATACTTCATACAGCTGCTTGGGATAGCTCCGTTGACCTTAAAGGTAAAAGAGTTGCAGTTATCGGGGCTGGGGCTGGCTCCATCCAACTCCTTCCTCAGATTCAGCAATACTGCAGTCATGTCGATGTCTATATCCGCACCCCATCCTGGATTTCGCCTCCGGTGGCCTTAACAAATCCAGATGCAACTAATCATGCTTACTCGGGAGATGAAAAGGATCGATTTAGACGCAGCAGTGTCTCCTATCTCCGCATCCGCAAGGCACTCGAAAGCAACTTCAATGGCATGTTCAAAGCGTTTTTCAAATCAAGCCCAGATTAACGTGATTTGCGAAACCGGTTTGAGGCGAGAATGAAACAATTGATAAAAGATGAGAGCCTACAAGAAAAGTTGATACCGCCTTTGAGGCAGGTTGCCGTCGTATCAACCCCGGTGAGGGATATCTCATAGCCTTACAGAAGCCAAGTGTGCAACCAATCTTCGATCCAATCAAGAAGATTGATGCCCATGGTGTGATTACATCTGATGGGCAAGAATATCCTGTGGATTTTCTGATTGCGGCCACTGGATTCAACACGACTTTCCGTCCACGCTTTCCTATTTTCGGAGTAGGAGGCGCCAATCTTCAGGACTTATGGGAGAAGAACCCAACATCTTATATGGGCACTGGCGTGTCTAGATTTCCAAATCACGTAGTATTTCTCGGTCCTAACACGCCGATCTCGAATGGTAGTTTGATAGGTGAGAAGTTGTTATTCAATATTCCTTCTTTAATCAATGCTGAGACAAACGAACAGGCTCTCTGGAAGCCACCAGCGACTACTTCATCCGCCTGCTGCGCAAGTTTATCAGGCAACGAGTCAAAAAGCTCGATGTTCGGCTAGATGCACAGAATGACTTTGATAAGCATACACAAGCGTATATGCAAGATATGGTTTGGACTGGGACCTGTCGGAGTTGGTGTAAGCAATGCCTATGTACCCAATCCGAAAATATTAGTATCTAATAAAGTCTACTTTCTAGTCAGGAACCATGAAAGCGGAAAAGTGACTGCACTTTGGCCAGGAAGCTCACTGCACTATATACAGACTCTAGCAGAAAATCGATGGGAGGACTACATATGGGAGTACCACGGAAGTCGTTACGATTATTGGCAACAGGGGCTTTCCTCGATTGAGAAACCTTTGGTTGATTCACTGGGCCGTGCGGAAGCCGAAGCTTTGCATTCCTCGAGTATGCCAATGAAGGATTCTGATATCAGCTTCTATCTCCAGGAATGCAGCCCGTTGCCTTCCCCGTCCTCAGTCAAAGATGAGTGTTCAGTGGAAGATGTGATAGTTGAGCAGGCCATGGAGACCAAACTCTCAGATTTCGTTCAAGCCAATGTTTCTGCTGCTATTCCTGTATAGAGTGGGCGCGTAAAAAAGCAGATAAACGTTGAATACATGCACTATTTCATCTAAAAAATTGAATAAGTCCTGCAATAACTGACTTAATAATGGGATACATCTCAAACGTCTTGTAGAATGAGGACCTTGGGAGCTTCAATGACCTCTATGCAAAGATATGCACTCTGGAATAAAGTCTACAATGGCAGATCAAGAAACACTGCTTCTCTTCATGTCATGGAGTACATCATAGATTCGTTGAGTAACCAACTATCATAGCCGCACCCTTCCACCCAAATTCCAAAGCTTTATCATTGGCCCATTCTGTCCATACACAGGATCCTCTTGAGGTTTTGCAACAGACTCAATCTCTTTTCTCAATTGAGCTAGATCAATAGGATTCTCTCCCATCTCATTACGCCATCTTGGACAACCCTATCCCAAGTCAGTGACAATGCAAATATCTGTCTAGAGCACATTCTTACTTCTGGATAAACACCAATATAGAAGTAGTCGCTACTACTATCGGCCATTGAATGTGCCGTGCCTGCTGGCAGAACAATGACATCTCCAGCGTGGACTGTGACTTTCACACCACCATTCTCGTCACCTCTATCGTCGAGTTACCGCTAAAGATGCCTATCAAACATGTCATGAGAAATCGCATAAAGGCATCCATCAATACAATACATACCGTAACATTCATGACTATTCGGGTGAAAATGCCGTATGGGGATATGTCCCCATGTGCCCTATTAAGGGTTAGGGTTAGACGCTAATTCACACATGATAGGTAGTTCTTGCTCACTCTCTTCTCCCACTTATGTGCTGTCATGAATGACGTGACAGTCTTCTCTGTCAAGGGTTGTGGTAGCACATTTTTGTAATGCAATACCGGCAAGGATTTGTTATTCGGGGCATGCTGGGTCCTGGTTAGGAAGTAAGTGTTTACCGACTCCATCATGTGCTTCCTCTTGAAGATTGTATGATGAGTTCTGTAAAGCTTTGGGGATTCTCTCAACAAGTGAAGGATCAGACCCAAGTATCTGATTTCAGTTTCCGGTCCTTCTGATACACGATCTCCTATCACTACAGCCAACCCCGCACATCCGGGGAGCGGACCGGGTCCGAGGAGAGTCATAGATAAGCCTTCCTTTAGCTTCAACTCTATGTATAGTCCCGTGATAACGATGTTGATTCGGGTATGGTAGCACAGGCGTAGGTTACTGATCCCAGTCGAGCAAGTTATGGAAAGTGTCTGGGCATTGAGATAGGAGACAATCCCGTTATCAACGTCAGTAACACAAGGACAAAAGCCCAATTCTTATAAATTGAGTTGATTGAGACTCTATATGTATCCGGTGCCAAATTAGGTATACAACTGACATCTTAGTTTTACATTTTATCTCTCAAAGTTCAAACGGATATGGAGTCTTCCGATTACGACAAAGCCAAAACGTCCATGGAGAAAGCTGGCCCAGTCACCAGTCAGGGTCAGGGGCTCCAATATCCCCTGACCGGCAGAGAGACCGAAGACTCCAACATGCTCGTTGTGCATCACGCCATTGAGTCTATTGGTATGGGCAAGTATCAATGGCAACTACTTACTACCTGTGGCTTTGGGTTTCTCATCGATCAGGTATGCCCTCATTTCACTTTTGATAAAAGGCCCTCAAGAGACTATGGCTAATGGCACACATGTAGATGCTCCTTGTCTCGATCAGTATCCTCGCCCCCAACACGGCTAAGGAGTTTGGTCCAGCCCACTCCACGCTTCTCTCCGCACCGCTTTATGCAGGCTTACTCGTGGGTGCTATCGCATATGGAGTTCTTGCGGATAAAGTAGGCCGAAAGTTGATCTGGCAGATATCCATCTATGGAATCTCAATAGTCAACATGCTTAGTGCGTCTGCTACCAGTTGGACAGCGATGAATGTGTGGATAGCTCTTAATGGGCTTTTTGGAGGTGGAAATTGTGAGTGATGTTTCACCTACAACCATACAAAAAGAGCCGACACGTCAATACTGACTGATTGTAGTGGCCATTGATCTAGCAATTCTGTCAGAGGCACTTCCTCGGAAGTGGATGTTTCTGCTGACTGGATTGGCCTGCGTATGGGGACTGGGAAATGCAATAACTGGTCTGATAGGTACTTCTTTTCCCACTTGAATTCTCTTTCAGTGTCCAGGAATGAAGATAGCTAACCTCCAGCAGCATGGCCATTAGTCGTCGCTTTCTGTTGCCACAACGGCGCCACCGCCGAAACTTGCAGTAGAAGCGAAAACATGGGCTGGCGTTACCTTCAGATCCTCCTCGGTGGATTATGTCTTGTCATGTCCCTCGTCCGCTCCTTTGTCATCGGTATGAACGAGTCACCCAAGTGGCTGGTCACTAAGGGGCGAATCGAAGAAGCAGTGGCAGCAATTAACAGTATCAGCAAGAAGAACGGATCCGATTATGTTGCGAATATCGATCAGTTTTTTGCTAATCCCGCTCAGGGTACGCAAAAAACGTACTGGCGACAGGATTTGGTGACGTTTCGTAGCTCTCTCGTGTCTCCGAAGAGGTTGCGTCTGGTAATTTGTCTGATCTTCTTGTGGGCATTGGTTGGTATTGCGTAAGGCTCCCCTCCATCACTTTCAATTACACAATACTAACAATCACAGCTACCCAATATACACACTTTTCCTTTCTTATTACCTCGCAGCTCATGGCGCAGATCTCGGAGACGGTAGCAACTACCAGACCTATCGAGACTGGGCAGTTTCTGCCGTTGTAGGCATCTTTGGCCCTGCCTTAAGTGCCTGGATGGTCCATGTTCGATTTCTCGGTTATCGATGGTCCCTGATGATCACGGGTGGTATGTGCGCAATTTTTGCCGGGGCTTTTACCATCATCAAGAACGAGGGTCAGAATCTTGCATTTTCCTGCATGATAAATTTCTGGCTCAATGCTGCGTATAGTATTATTTATGCGTGAGTATCATTGCCCAATCCCTCTTTCGAATCAGGGGAGAACCATACTGACCCAGCCCTAATACCGAGTAGATACACCCCAATCACGTTCAGTACTGAGCATCGTGGCACAGCATGCGGATTGTTGCTATCCTGTGGCCGAGCAGCGTCTTTGTCGGCACCTTTTATTGCAACGTTCGGTAATGTGGACTCGCCGGTTCCTCTGTTCGTCTCTTGCGGGCTGTATGTAGCAATTGGGTTCGCTGGATTGTTACTGCCGTTTGAGCCTGCAGCAGCTGAATTTTCCATGAATGAGTAATTGGTGAATCGAAACTATGGAGGATACCATAGCTAAGCTTAAGTGACGTTAATGCTTATATGACCCTAGTCAAGTAGGCATGAATTGGATAGTTAGATACATGCCCGCGAAGCCAACCGGAGTGATTTTGCGAATGTTAAGCAGCCGAATCACAATCCACGAAGTATAAAACACAATAAACCCTACATAGGCATACCCCAACAGCATGACTCGATAAATGAGGTAATGAATAAGCAAGCCGTGTATAGCCAGCAAAACCTGTTTGTATCAGGTTCGTCACCTGACGAGTGATATCACCTTAGATCGAAATTCTGAAGCTCATCTGACCAGACGAAGGGGGCCTATCATTCGCCAATTGACAATAGTAACACTGATAGTGGTAGTGGTGGCTATAACATGGGTTCATGCATAATGTCACAAAATAGCCGTATCAGGGAGTGCTTTCGGTATTGACTTGGTTTCACGTCTTATCGCCATAGGATATCAGGACTATTATGACGACGAGTCTATCATGGATAACATAGATAACATAGATAACAGTAAATATCGAAAATTGCCATCAAATTCCTCGATAAATCGAAGCTTAAGTTGGAAATCAAAGACGAAAAGCCGAACATAAGCGGCAATAAGCCCCCGGGTGGAGCCGGAAATCTCAGGCTATTTTTTCATCTTTTTCTTCAGTTTTTTCTCTCCCAACGAATGAGATGGCAAAAATTGCAAATAGTCAAGGGTATTCACTAAGTAAGGGCGTTTATGCTGGGTTCTAGAAAATACCCCATATTATTATTGTTCAGGCAGTATAGTGAATGCACTTAGCACTATAAGTTCAAGGGTCTATCGTGAGTCACTCAAACAGAGACCCATACCTACGGAGTACGGTACGGACGGAAAACATCCGCTTCAATCTCACTGTTTGTCCCACACGGGTATTTCTTCCCTCTTTTTGCATCACGAGATACTTTCCACTACACAATCCTGGACATCAACCACGACGAGCAATTGATCTCGTACTGTACCATTAGCCACAAAAATAAGCCAATATGCTCATTCAAGATCAATCACCCAACACGGCCCCAACAACAGCATCCTCATTTTCCAATCTCCCTGACGCCCCCGTCGACGAAATCTTCAGTCTCAACCATGCCTATGTCGCCGACCCAAACCCCAACAAAGTAAATTTGAGTCTGGGTGTCTACCGCACTGAAGAAGGTCAACCATGGCCATTAGCATCAGTCGAGCAAGTAGAGCAGGAACTCTACTCACAAAATGACCCCGCTCGCCATGAATACTTGCCCATTGAAGGCGATTCGATCTTTCTAGGACATGCGCGCGATCTCATGTTTGGATTTAACAACCCCGATGCAGACGTTGGAAAAGAGACTGAAGCCAAAAAACGAATTGCATCCGTGCAAAGCATCTCAGGTACAGGCGCCAACCATCTTGGTGCCGCGTTTCTGGCGCATCATTTCAAACCGAAACATGTCTGGGTCTCGATCCCTACCTGGGCTAATCATCACACCATCTGGGAATTACAAGGCATAGAGCGTAAGGGATACCCCTATTTTGACGCTGCGACGTGCGCATTCAACTTTGACGGCGCCATTGCCACGCTTGAGAACGAGGCTGTCGAGGGCGACGTCATCTTACTCCATGCCTGTGCACATAACCCAACAGGCGTCGATCCATCCAAGGAACAATGGAAGAAAATCGCCGAACTGTGTCAACGCAAACGCCTCTTCCCGTTCTTCGACTCGGCTTATCAGGGTTTCGCATCCGGGTCGGCGGATGAAGATGCCTGGGCGGTACGATATTTCTTCAATCTCAGCCCTCCGCTCGAGATGTGTGTTGCGCAGAGCTTTTCCAAGAATTTCGGTCTTTATGGACATCGGACTGGTGCTTTCCATTTAGTGACGAATGGCGCGAACCCTGCGGAGACGGAACTCGTGCGTAAAAACTTGTGTCATGTTATTCGTGGTGAATATTCCATGGGTCCGCGCTATGGTAGTACGATTGTGAAAAGGGTGCTTGGTGACGAAAGGCTGCGAGCACAGTGGCAGGATGATTTGACGGTTATGAGTTCGAGGATAAAGCGTATGCGTCAGGCTTTGTATGACGAGTTGAAACGATTAAATACGCCTGGATCGTGGGAGCATATCATTAATCAGAATGGAATGTTTTCCTATACTGGTCTTACGCTGAAACAGGTCCTGACGTTGAGAGATGAGTTTCATATTTATCTGCTCAAGTCGGGTAGGGCTTCTGTTAGTGGATGTAAGTGTCCCCTTATTTCTCTGTCGCATTAGAAACATACTGACTGGATGAATAGTTAGCGAGAAGAATGTGGCATATGTAGCCCAGGCTATTGATAATGTTGTGAGGAGGAATGTATAAAGTTGATCTACCATGGCCATATACATATGCTTAATCAATGCTCCAGATTTGCATGTGTACATACGTACCTAGGTACCTAGATTCTGCTATGATATGTATTTTTTTAATGGATGAATTCAAGTATATACAATTCAATCAAAAACTATGTCCATCCAACTAAAAATAACAAAGTAAGCCTCTACAAAACCGATCATTCATCTTCGTAAAACGCCCGCTATGCAAATGTTGAATATCGCCACCTCCGAGGTATGTTAAAACAATTTTTGGACAAGAATCACTTGGCAGGTTCGAATATGCTAACCACGGTCCGCAGTTTGGTTATCATTTCATCCCACTCCCCGTGCGGTGTACTCAATATAGTCACCGCGCCTCCTGCACCAAGACGCCACACTTCGGGCTTGGTTGCGCTCGCTGCCTCTTCATTATCTGAGCTGCTAAAGGCAGTTCTTATCAGAACCGAGAAACTGCCCGAACCACCCAAATCTAAATAACCCATCACGCCGGAGTATATGCCGCGCTTCCAGCCCTCGATTCGGTCGAGGTGCATACATGATCGTTCTTTCGGCGCTCCTGTCATTGATCCAGGGGGTAGGGTACGTTGCAGGGTAGTAAGACCATATGCAGCCATGCTGTTATGCTTGGAGTCTTTTGCCGTCGACCGATCAACTATCCCTTTCACATGGGTAACCATCGAATACACACGCCCATAGTCTTCGACATCCAAAAGTTTCTCAACATGCACATTTCCCGATCCGCAGATTCCATACAAATCGTGACGAATTAGATCGGCAATCATCAGATTTTCTGCCATCTCTTTAGTGGTGGCTAGAATCTCCTTTGCTTTTTCCAATGTCATGCCTGGTGATTTTCGGACTGTGCCTTTCATGGGTTTCATTTCAAGAGTAGAGGTTCGATCCCATATCAGAAAACATTCGGGACTGCTACTGGCAATTTTGACTCTGCCCAAGCTTCCATAGGCGCTGAAAGCTGCAGGATTATATGTCTTCAGTTTCTTGTATATTAGCCAAGGACGGAGTTTGCGCAGTCTCGCATCAGAAATTGCTGGTAATGTTATGGTTGTTTCTCCAGTGAGACAAAGCTCATACGACTCGCCGGCCTTGAGTTCCTCTTGACATTCGGCAATTTGTGATTTGTATGTCGTTTCGTCAGGGATCTTGACCGTGCTTCCTTGGAGAAGTTGGTCGATAAGTTCTTGTTCCGCAGAAGATAAAAGACCATATTGTTCCAAGGCGGCTGATTTGTGTCTGATCTTAACAACTTGACTCGTCCGGGAATAAAATTGCTCTATCTTTTGGTAGATTGTTTCTAACCATCCCGCCGGTTGATTGTCGGCTTCTCGTGTAGATTGAATAGAGATTGTTTGCATGACATTATCAATGACGATGCTTCGCTCAACCCATAATAGACTAGCATCAGGGGCAGACGGTTCATCTTCTTGAGTAAAGCTTGAGCCCTCTGTATTAAAGGTCGCCATCGGCGATGTTTTGGGATGAGAAAGCCCTGCAAGTCCCATTTCATACGAGAAATAACCGAGAAAACCGCCCCAGAACGGAATGCTGTCTTTTCCAGAGATGACTTTCTTAATATCCATGACATGTTTCAAGACCTGCCAAAGAGTTTCAACAGAAATGTCTTTATAAACACTGGTGTTGGTGATTGTGCCGATCTCTTCAGTCATAAATGTCTTTCTAGGGACGGAGTATTCGAGCCGCCAACTTCGGGGAGACGGAAGGGACATTATGCTGAATCTTCCATTGGACTGGAAGAGTACTGATGGTGAGCCAGGGGTGTTGAATAGCTCAAAAACATTTTCCGGGTAAAGTCCGTGCAGGGGTAGAGAGCGATGAAAACACGTTTTTGAGGAGTCCACCGTCAGCTGCTCGAGAACATGACTGAGACCTTGAAAATCCTGTATTGGTAGGGTGGATGCCAATACGTCCTTCGATATTGGTTGAATGACGCGTTTAAAATCCAGATTGAACTCTATACTTGCAGCCCACCATTTTCGTAATAGCTCCTTGCAAGCATTTCCATCTGACTTGCAAGACTCTGGATGAAACTGGAAGCCCCAAAATGGCTTAGATTTGTGACGAACACCCATCGGGAGCTTTCTATAAACAGACTCCTCTTCCTTAACCGACAACCACGCAAGAAACGAAAGATTTCCCGACTCCGAAAATCTATCGGTGTCAAGATCCTCAGGAGTAGCAAGAGTCTCAAACCCTGTCGAGGCGTAGAGAGAATGATATAATGTGACCTCGAAATCCTGAATGCCAGCAAATATATCCTTATCCATGACGGATATCCCGTGTACCTGACCATGCAAAGGACATGGAAGCCTCTTAATCTCCAACCCCTCACTTAAACACAGACTCTGAAACCCCAGACATATCCCTAGCACAGGCAGCAAATCCTCTCCTTCCAAAGTCCATATATCATTCATAATGCCGACATCTGATGCACATTCTGGATGGCCAGGACCTGGACCTAGCACGACAGCATCAAAGCCACGCAGAAAACCCCGCATGTCGCCGTTCGGCCATTCTGAGTCGACTGTCAGAACTGTGACTTTGACTTCCAAGTTCTCTTCGAGCATTGAGATGACATTGTTGGAGAATGAGTCATAGGCGTCCAGATATAAAACATTCTTTTTGGTCGATGCTGATGCCGATGGTGTTCTTACATCGGTGGAGTGCATTTTGTTGAATTTTCAAAGAGCAAAACTTCAAGCACGAAGCTCGTTGTTTTGATGCAAAAAAGGCTTCGTCAATGGCGATGTATGGATGGTGGCAAACGATTGGTGGAAAGCTTGTTGTATGGCAAAAAAAAGAAAAGTCTTCTGGGGAAGCCAATCAGAATACCGGCATGATGGGTATTTAGTCAACGAACGAGGGTCTATCGTAACCTCAAATTCTGTTCTAGAGAGAGTTGGTGTTATGTATGTGAGAAGATGCAATTAATTGTAGGCAGGCGCGAGAAAAAAAGGTGCCATATTTTTAAGGTTCTCCATGGATAGCCGTTTTGCGGGACTTCTACGGAGACCGAGAGAGAGGCTCCGGTTCCTTCCCGAGCAGGTGATTGGCCGTGCCCTAATAGAAAGGATATTGAATATGAGAATTTGTACATTATAGATGAGGTCATGTCCTCGTTATCGTACATTTGCAGATCTAAACTCATGCTCTAAAGGCTCAAAGTGATCAAAAGATGTGTCTATCATGAAGATTGTGGTGCGTTCGTTAGTAATTTCTCTGCAACTTTCGAAAAGTATTGAGTAACAAATCCCTCTCTGTGAACAATAATGTTAGCACGTCTACCATGAAAAGGGGGCCAATACACTAACGTGTAGAAACTGTGGTCGGAGCTATGGTCCTCAACCAGATTATGTGCCAATTCATGGCAGAGAATCACCCACCAATACACGAGGGCGTCAGCTCGACCGCCAATCGGATCCTGTGATAATCGAGCCTGATGGAGCTGCTTGAAGAACAGATAATTGCAGAAAAGACTACCCGAACGGTTGAAAGCGATAGTCTTGCCAGCAGGATCATAGAATACACTGATGCTCTCCAATCTAACCGAAAAGACACTTGCGCACTCCACAAGTACTTTGGCAAATGCATTGATTCCTGCCGAGTTTTCAGAAAGAAAGGCAGATCTATCAGTAACCGACTTCGCGCTTAGAAAGTGCAGACGTGACGGTAGAGTGGCAACATATTCAAGGTCATGACTAGGTCGCTCGTCGCAGTAGGATTTCGTCTCGCTGACTTGGTTAGTAGCAGGGCGGCTATAGACACCGGATGCACCATGCGGTCGACAAGCGGAAATCGCGGATAGAAGATTACTGTGCAGCTGATTTGGAGAGGTGACAGTTTTGGGTTCGTTGGGATTCGCGCTTGAGCCTTGATTTTGACCCCTAGGGTCCGTTTCTGAGTAGGGAGGCGGAGATACTTCACTGCTTGGCCCAGGACCGCCATCTTCCTGTGTTGCACGATTCTTAAACAGAGACTGAAAAGGATTCTGTCCCCGTTTATTGTCATCTAACCCAAAGCGCTTGCTCAAGTTCGAGAACAAGCCACGTGGGTTGAAGTCTTGATCAATTCCGGTATGCTCCTCTTCACCGTGCCGCTGGTTAGAAGGAGAGTCTGGAAATAATCCAGGCATCGCATGTTCATGTTGCTGTTGCTGAGGATGGCTTTCCTCGACTTCGCGCTGACCCTGAAGTTTGAGACGTTCAGCTTCACGTTCCTGAATCCGGCGTCTCTCTTCTTCCAATTCTTTCTGCCGCAAGTCTTCGGCCATTCGAGCCTCCTGCTGCTTCTTCTTAAGGATTCGCTCAACGTTGTAGCCTCGTGCTCGTAGCTCATACAGATCAGTTTTGAGTAACATTTCCAGCGTGAGAATCGAATGAAGCTTGGGGCGTGCGAGCAGGATGTGTACGAGAGCTTGGCTGATTTCGTAAAAGTCATAGTTTCCAGGACTGATCCACAACGTGCAATCGCTTCCCTGAGATGTAATAATTGCACGACGTTTTTGGCTGTGCGTCGCGCCCATGTTCTTCAAAGACCGCCGAAGTGATATAGAATGTACAACGACTATGCCAAGGTGCTTTTCCAACCACTTTGTGTCATGCCTGACGGAGTCTGGGCTATGTTCATGCAGAAAGAGCCTCGTACGCTCATTGATGATCTTCTGTAGCTTAACTGCTGACGTCTGATCCGAGGATTTAGCACCCCAATTGGCACGTTCTTCGACAATTGTGCTCAAGATAGGTGTGCCGAGTGCCGCATAAAACTTTTCGAGACTCTCCTCTTGCGGTGCTGCGTAAATGTGTTCTTTGAACAATGTGTAGCTTTGGTAGTCGTCCACTATAACGGCGTCCTTCGCTGCTGTAAGCCGCCATTCTCTGATCCCTTGCTCATCGTCTTCAAACATGTCACTAGCCTCATCTGAGGTAGCTTTTCTAGCAACCACACTTGAAGGCGCTGCGGGAAGCTCCTTACTTGCTAGTAGGAAAGGCGCCCTCGTCATTTCACGGAAAAGATCCTTGTGACGTTTCAGAGTAGAGAGATTGTCAGCAAGGCTTCTCAAGAGGTTTAGATATTTCTCAGGACTCTGAAACCTAGACGATATCCTAGCTGGTTCTTTGACCAACATTTGAGCAACCTCAACCTTTGTCGGCTCTTGTTTGGATCCAACAGCCTGCAAGAAGAGATTTCCCATTTGCCCAAAATTGACAAAATCGAAGATATCTTTGAAGTCTTCGCTATCGCCAAGATAACAATTTTTAGGAGAAACATAACGCATGGCAGGTCTCTTTTCGGATGTGGTGCCAGTAGGTATGGGAATTATAGCAGCCTCACCCAGTCGAGTTGTATCTGCTCCCTTTAATTCCGGAATCCTCACAGCCATGTAAGCAAATACACTCCTGGCTTCACTCGGCGTTTTCGGCGGAGCCTTGAGGATGCTCTGTACACACTCCATAACAGGAGGATGCTCACGGACGCCAAAAATGGTTGAATGCGGATGAAGGTCACGTCGCAAGATATCAAATCCAAACAAAGCCGCTCCCTCATGAGTGAAGCAGTCCTTTGGAATACTGAGCTTCTTGTTTCCCTCAATCGGTAAGAACGGGATAGTCACTAGTTCCATGTTGACCTGGTTATATTTGTTCGTGTGATATTCTGTGATGAAATATGTCATCGACTTTGCTTGGAGAGCGGTATCTTCAGCCAACGCTGCCTTTGCCATTATTTCAATAACCTCGATCGCTGAAGGATGATGCTTCAGCCCCAGAGTTGACAAGAACTGCGCTTCTTTGCTGTGAGACAAATATTTTCCAGGCCATTCGATGACTAGAAGGCCTAACTTCCGATGTGATTCTTGAGGTTCAAATAGCTCAGATATTCTGTACCGTTTTCGACTAGGCGAGTTTTCCGCGAGGCAGATCTTAGCTTGTTTGAGCCTCTCTATGTCTTTGGCAGGTATATCGTCCCTAACCGAAGTGAGATACTTGATCAGGTCAACGTGGCTCCATTTTGGCTTGAAATTCTCGGTCGACACTGTCGTATCAGGCTCGTTGAGCAGCCTTTCGAAGATAACACCAAGTTCGACTGTCTTGCGGACTCCAAGAGCAGCCAAAAACTTATCCTTGACATTTGAAAGACCAAAGACCACAGGCAAGTCATCGAAAAGACGGACGGATGGAAAATATGCTTCTTCTGGTCTTTTCATGCCCTTCTTCACGGGTATGACGGTTTGAGGTTGCAACGTATCAATCACGGTCTGTTTCGAGGACTGGCTGAGCAAATCCCATTGCTTTGACAATACTGGTAAAATTTGAGCAGCAAACGAGGCAGTGTGGGTGAGATCGTTTTCAACCGGCAAAACACTTCGATTACCAGCATTTTCCACCAGCCAACGAAGCCAAGGAACTATCTGTAGCTCCTTCCAACCGATAGCATCCAACTGACGTTTCTCCAAGGACTTTGTGTACTTGAAAGGAATAACTGAAGGCGGTATAGGCAAGTCAGAAGGTATGCGTGCAGGATTGAGATAGCAGTCGATTCCAGCCAACGTCAACAACCGGCCGGGCTGTCCTTGAGAAGGCTCTTCGTTGGCAACGGCAGCACTAAGTAGTGCTAACGTGGTTTTCTGGTCGAGTTCGCCAGAGGCAGCACGCTTTCCAATCCAAGAGAGAAATTCCGCTAGTTGGGCAGACGTCAGAGCACTGTTTTCGAGTTCCCGCTTGATGTCTGACACTGTCACTTCTGTCACAAGACCAACATCGATCAACTTCTTGATGAAGTCTTTGGCACTTTCCACCAATGCGTCAGGAAGAGACGGGATGCCATCCATGAAGCTGAGATCCTTTGGCGCAATTCGAACGTGATGGCTCGGTAAAACACCACACGTGGAAAGGATTTCAATAGAAGCATTCTTGTTGCACATCCAAAATGAGTCTTCTATAGTCTGGCCCAGAGTCGCGGACGGGGTGGATTCCCGGAAGGAGAATTGGTTGGCTGTATGAATGGCTTCGGGTATGAAAGGCATGATATCGTCCTTGCGAACCTTGGGGCCACTGTGTAAAGCGATCCGATTCTTGATCGACGACATATCAGCAGTCCAAGCGATCCGACAAACGATACCTGCTGCTCTAAGCATCTCAATATTCCACCTGCTTATGTATCGAGTATTGAGATCAATGCTTTCCCTCTCAACAGTCGGGATGACAGAAGGCGCGGAGATATGTGCATTCAACCCGGTGGTTTGATGTGTAGGGAAGCCTATGAAGATCCGCCCTGACTTTGATGGCAACACCGATGAGAGAATTTTGGAATTCTTGGAAGAGTCGTCTGTTGAATAAGACGGTGTTAAGATCGCAATGGTCGTCCGTTTTGGCGGGGGTTTTCGAGTCGCTCTTTCTAGTTCACTGGCCAGAGAACTGCTTATTGACGGCTGAACAGAAGCGGTGTTAATATGTAGAAACACAGAGGCCTTCTGGTTTTGGGTGAGGTCTTCTCCATCTCCCAGTCTCTCTACTGACTGCGTGGGAGGCTTGTCAGAAGTTATAGAGGAGCCGGTAAATTTGGAGAAAAACGAGCGAAGCGTGGTTGTCGTATCTCGCATGCCTTCCAGACGAGCAGCTAGAGCAGTTTGAGGGCTCCATTCAATTATTTTCATCCAAGCGGCGTCGACTTGAGCAACCTCCCTCATCACACTAGTGACTTTCATAAGGCCCTCGGATGTTTTCGTTTCAATATCTTGAGGTATCGTGACTTTCTCGCTTGGCGCAACTTTCTTGGCTAATTCAAGCAGCTTCCAGTTGTCTACCCACAAATCAATATTCTCTAGGCCGACGAAGGTGAGACTTGTAGCAAGAAACTTTGCAAGCTCTAATAATGAGGGAACAGGCGAAGAGTTATTTCGATAATCAAGAACAAACGTCGTATCTGGGGAGGCATCTGATCCGCTCAGCTCTAATCGCCGGGTGAAAAGTGAGTTTCCTTTCCAGTAGAAAGCCATGGCTGCATTGCCGGAGGAAACGAACGGCTCTTCGCAATCATCAAATACACTATAGAATCCTACACCAAAAGCACCGATTTTTGTTTCATCCGGGTTGCCGTCCGCAATCCTCTTCAGTCGAGCCCAATCCTTCTCCGTAAAGGCATGTCCATTGTTCGATATCATAAGCCTCCGAAGGGTATGGTGTGAGATGACATGTTTTAGCGTTGCAGTCTGGTCTGCTGAGTTTGGAAGCGGAACTGTGGTAGAGGGTAGAGTCTCGAACTTGACGGTCACTCGAGTGGCCGAAGCATCAGCGGCGTTCTGTATCATCTCACGGAGTACCGTCCTAGAAATTCCAACAATTAACGTGACATGAAATAGAAAGCTATCTTTGATGAGCAGCCATTACTAGGACATACCATTTCCCAGAGTATCGTGATAGAACTTTCGAGATCAAACCTCGAGTATCAACGGTGACAGCCTCCTCATCATTACTTGATCCCATAGTCCGCGCTTTCAGCGCGTTGAAATCTATTGAGTGCGCCATGGTGCTGGCAGTCAAAATCAATAAATCCGAGTTCTCTCACGATGACTGTTGTAGAAGACAGTAGTAGACAGAAGACTTTTTATTGAGTAAACACAACCAGCTCCGGAGTCTAGCGGGGACGGATTCTTCCTGAGGAATATCAACAAGACCGAAACATTTCCATCAGACACCAACGGGCGATGCCAACAGCAGTAAAGTATAGACAACGAAGTGTAGGCTGTGATAAATGGTGGAAGAGGTAGAAAGTATAGCAGGCAGCCAGGCTCTGGCGATGATGAGGAAGGAAGCAGCCCAGGTGGTTGTTGCAGGTTGAGTGTCAGTTACCTCGGAGATAAGCGTGTCATATCGATAAGCTGAGCTCCCTTATCAGCTTATCAGATAACGCCGCCCCCTGACTAGATGCCTCAGGCACTAACTACCACGTCCAGGTCACCACGAATCAACATCCACCCGTGGAAGGGACGCCGCAACATAGACCTTGCTCAATGTTTTTGGCTTAAACTGTTCCTGCGATACTTTCCAGGTTACAGTGGCAGCATAGCCAATTCAATCTAATATTCAAGCCATTCTTATGGCTATCTCACATGATTTATAATTACAACGACTCTTTCGTGGAAGCAGTCCTGTGCGCCTCACAGACTGTCTCCGCACTGCGGAACAGCTGCCACCACCATGGGCCTTGATCTGTTCTCCCCAGTCGCACCAGTGCGTCTGAACATACTGCTACTCCCGGTCGGCAGGATTAAGCGATCAAGATTTCTGAGCTTTGCTGCAAGACTACAAGCCGAGAAGCTCGTCCGGCTCGGCGACATCAGTCCTGATGAACGCCCAAATCGGAGTACGGTCCCTCAATCGCGTGGCCAGAATACGCAAGCTGACTGAAGTGATCACACCAGATATGTTCACGCCTTTAGCGTTTCCCAATGGACTGATACTATATAACATATCGTTCTCGGTGCCGCCCACCTCCCATCTCGAGCTCTTTCCGTTTGAAATATTCCGAGAACCTCTCGTGGTAATTGCCATTGCCGACGGCGCCGAACTACAGCACGATGAAGACGCGGAGAAGGAAACAAATGCAAAGAGGAGTAGCGGGGTAGACATACCCCCGAATCCCAGTGGCTTAGAAGATCTGACACGGGAGCTTTTGTGGGTTAAAGAGCAGAATCCCAGGGCCTTGGTCAATCAACTCCTTATTTTTGATTATGATGGTCTTGAAAAATCGATAAGCGGTCCAGATGGCGTTATATGGGTGCCGGCTCCCCAGTTCTCTCGACCAACTACGATTAAGACCGTATTATGCGACATAACTTCTCTATTGCTCGGCGAGATGGACGGGTTTGCTAAGCTTATGCAGAGTATACCGGCCATTGATTCCCCAAAGGCTTCTTCCTGGGGTCCGCGAAGAGGTCCAGAGCTGCGTCCACGACCCATAGACAAACTTATGCACAGAATGACAATGCCGGCACAGTTTCCGGTGTCGAATGGCGACTCACAGTCGGCAACAAGCTCTGGTAGATCTTCTCCGGCTCCCGGCAGCCATGATTCTCCGACTACCTTTGATGAGATTACTCGATCTATTCAAGTTTCAAATCGATCCGCTACAGGCACGCAATCAAAAGAGAGTAGTCGCGATCGAATGTCGATTCAGGGCCTCAGTGCCGCAGATCGTACTAAGAACAGAATTAAGGGCCGTCTTGGTGTAGTCGTTGGTACGCTTTATTTACAAACTGGCAGGTGGCCGGATGCATTGAAAGAGCTTGTTGAAGCCGCCACCATGGCCCGGGCAAGCAGTGATTACCTTTGGCATGGAAAGGCACTCGAGTCTATTCTCCTGTGCCTTTTGATGTTCGGGTGGGCTGGTATGGACTTTCAGGTAAGCTATTCGAATGGTATTGTGCAAAAGGAAAGAAGAAAATCACGGATGATTAACCTTCCACGATCAGGTCCCTCCAATATGCTATCCTGTGGCTGAAAAATCCAGTTCGAAATCGTCACATTCGACTCCAGTACATAGCGTGACAGACGTGGTCGGCTCCGGACAATCAGCCGCTGGAAACCGACTTATATCATTACAAAATCTTACGAATCTCTTGCCCGACCTTTGTAACAATATTCTCCACCTCTACAATCGAGCCGCCGTGATCACAGATGAACCACTTCCCCCTCTGGTATTTTCAGAAACAGTCATTCGCCTGTCACGTCTGCTTTGTGCAATTCAACTCCGGTCCGGAACCCTTGATGACAATGCATTAAGACATATTGTCATGAATGAAACCCTGGTGCCTTCACATACTGAGTGGCCACGCGGGGCGCCTGTGCTGAGAAAGAATGACATTGCGAACTTTCTGTTTCGTGCCATGCCTCTCTCCCTTGGAGTGGAGCTACCAATTACCGATGCGGCGCCGATTCTCGTTGGCATATCTTCCGTCCTTTCAATCCTTGATCTTCCTCGGAAGAAGGCTCTTGTTTTGCGAGAATTGGTTTTGCTCATGGTTCCTGGTTTAGTGGAAGCTAGAAAAATTGGAGCTGCCGAAATAGGGATCCATCCTGCTGCAGGACTGTCGACGTTAAGTGAGGCGGCCTTTGAAATCAATGCATTGGATGTAGGTCGAGGTGATATGGGAGAAAGTACACGCGCCCTTCTCACAATGATCGGTGAAATATACGGCGTTCAGCCTTCTATCTACCAGGAACACAAGAAGAGCGAAGTATCGTCAAGGCCTTCTACTGCCAAAGGCAGCGGGGTGAATGAGAAGGAATATGATTCAATTGCATCTATTGTCGAGCGCGCTTTTCGCCATGTAACTCTTGACGGATATGGCGACCTTGGTCTGAAAATTGCCATCCTCAGAGTATCAATCAATCTCTGCGAGGCCCTCCCTGATTTCGAAGGCGTACTACAATACACAGTCGAACTACTTCAGACCATCAGAGGTCATCTCATGCTTCCTGAATTAGGACGAAAGCCACCTATCTTATCCCCCGACGAACAGGTCCGGCTACTGAACACAATAAAGCGGACCGTTGGCGCGGCTCACAAGTTGGGCGCCACTCATCTTGAATCAGAGTACTGGGATGACTTCCTGGTCCGTGGGGTCACTTTACTTGAATTTCCGGAATTCAAACGTCTGTTTCGCCGAACGAGAAAAGATTTGAGCATCGCAAGTGTGGCCGACGAAAAATCAAAGAAAGACCCATTTTTATACAATGCATTTGCAAAAACAGATTATAAAACATCCGAAGCTCTAATGATTGCGAAAGAACTCGCAAGTTTCAAGGTTACCCTTCAGAATCCTTACGACTTTGAACTTGAAATCGAAAGTCTGCAGTTACAGGGTGACAACACGACTCTCGATGCTCGGGCGTACGACATCATAGTGCCTCCGTTGTCTCTGTATGATGTTATGGTTCCGGCTATCATCAATGAGGTGGGTGCGCTTAACATCATTGGCTGCACAATCAAAGTCAGAAATTGTCGCTGCAGGACATTTCCAATCTTCCAATCCCCTTGGAAGCCGACTCCTGAGGTTAAGCTCAAACGCACCGGCCTAGCGGCTAAAAAGCCTCTTTCCGAACGACCGCTGTCATGGAGTTCAACCACTTCGAAGGACGGAAAAGTTCTTTCAAAGGTTGGACCGGAGATTCATACCTGCTCAGTGAAGGTCATCCATCCGCAGCCCTCGGTTGTTGTTCACTCCACTTCGCTCTCTCAATCCGCTATGATGCTGCTTGAAGGAGAGACCAGAACTTTTGATATCACTCTACATAATGTTTCCTCGTGTGCTGTTGGTTTCATCTTTTTCACATTTCAAGATTCGACCACCCGGCAGTTGCAAAACGCACTAAGTAACAAAGATCTCCTCCCGGCAGAAATATACGAACTCGACCTCCAGTTGTCCTCTAAACCTCCCTTACACTGGGTACGACATGGAAGTAAGCCCAACGATGTGACAATCGAAGCTGGGGAGAAAGCAACTTTCACAATTGAAGTCTTCGGTAAACCTGGTTTACAAGATGCTACTGTCCAGATCGATTATTGTCATCTGGGAGACAAGCAGGATCCCATTCCTGAAACCTTCTATACGCGACAGCTATCCATACCTATCACGGTAACAGTCAATGCGAGCGTTGAAGTGGCAAGATGTGATCTTGTTCCACTTTCGGGCGACATTTCATTCTTCAACAATCAGGCCAAGGATTCATCAGTCTCTCGGGTTGATAAAACGTACTCCTCACCATTGTTGGCAAATCACACGGCTCAAATTACATCTACACTCTCACACCTTAGCTCCGATTCACACTGTCTCGCGGTCCTCGATTTACGCAACGCTTGGCCAAATCCTCTTTCCGTGGCCCTTGATGTCTATCGGGGAAAAGATCAAGATGAAACCTGGGTTACTGTCAAACGCACCATACAACCTGGTCAAATCTCGAGGTTTCTTCTCGTACTTCCCAGAATTTTCTTGGATAACCCTCATGCTGCTATCCCCATCTTGCACTCTGTGCGAAGACAATTCGTTGTCAGTGCAAATAAGCTTACATTTGAAGCTGAAGCAGCGACGCGAGAAGCTTTCTGGTTCCGTGAGGAACTATTGAGACGTGTTCAAGGATCATGGCGTGAAGAATCCACAGGTCGAGAAGGTTCAGTTGACTTCCGCAGTATCAGATTCACCCCCAGAATGGTTGATGCAATGCGACTTGAGGACCTGGAGGTCACATTTTCTCTGAGTGCCTTAGATGACCAAGCGTCTGTGGCTCAGGTCAAAAGCTCAAAGTATACTGCGAAGACCAACGGTTTCCTTGAACTCAATGTCGAGATTGAAAATCGTTCCTCTCGACCCGTACACCCACTACTCCGACTGCAGCCAGGTTTATGCAACCAGCACAGTACCATTGCGCTTGACCTTTCGAAAAGACTAGCTTGGACTGGCACTCTACAACGTGCATTACCTGTGGTACCTGGCGGGAGTAAAACCGTCGCTAGTCTGGGTCTCATATTCTTCTGTCGCGGGGAGTACGAAATCGGAGCAAGCGTGGAGGAAGTTCGCCTCATGAAACCCGCAACAGGAAGCAAAGATACATCACATATTTCAAGGGACACCGACGAGATATTTATACCGGACACATTTGCTACAGATGGAGGAGCCAAGAAGAGGCGCATTTGGCACGCCAGAGATCATTGTGTGATTGCCGCGTACGATTGATGTGAAAATTTACATGTTTGATGATATATATAATTTTTTTGATGTGATGCAAGTCTGCGGTATATACCCTGATGTTCAGAGCGGCATTTTGCGTTTAGCTTGAATTGGGCAGCATGTAGATACAGAAAATTATTGACTTCTTGATTGATATGAAAATAATACTCCACCAGCTGATATCCGATCAGTTCAAAGCGAAGCGGACGTTCTGCAAAAAGGCTAGCCCGCAGTTCTCATGTATCGATGTTCTTCATAAGTTAGTGAAGTTTGTTCTAGCCTAGATATCCAGTTTTTGCCTAACCCGGCTCTTTCTGGGGTGCATCATTATTTCGCTATGGATACGACCGAGATTCGTTCTCCCAACAAGCGGCCATGAAATATGCCGATTACCTTGCAACGTGCGCCGCGGCTTTGAAGTTTAGTGCATGACGACATCTCAAGAATTGGCCCGTCATAGCAGTTGATGCCGGCGGAATATATGTCAAGTAAAGATGTTGATCTGCCCTGCGACATCATAAAAGTAGCTTGACGTCCATGGCATAACTCTTCAAATACACTGCAGAACAAGATCCACAATCGCAAAAAATGCATCCCTATCGATCTGAGACGCATTAAGCCCCAAGCCAACGAGCAGGACCCTCTTCTCATTCGGAGTCTTGGTCGCAATAGCACTGCCGATTTGACGCGCAAGAAGTTGGTTGGTGGTCTCTTGTCCAGATGCATGGCCACCGAGAAGAGTAGTTGCGGTCAAGGAGGAAAGAGGGAGTAGACTGTTATCTGCGTCTCCTTCTGAGAAAGTATGGAAACCATCGGTTCCTGGGTTGTTGTTCTCAAGGGGGACATGAAGCTGAAATCAAACAGTTAGTCTTTGTACTGAATATTTGAGATGCTTAGGGAAGGTACCCAATGAGCTAATCTGCCTTCTTGGGATACAGTGACTAGAATCCTATCACTGAATCCCATAGAAAGAACGTCTGTCAAGACGCCGTTGATCTTCCCGGCAACTTGTTTGGTCTGGGCTGGGAAGGGGAGATTCAAGACCTCGCTCAGGCTGTTCAAGTCAAGAGTTTCTGCCATCGCGACAAGTTTAATAGGGGCTTGGAATATTGAATGTATAGTGAAACAGTATGTCTTCGAGTTGAGACTGAGATGAGGTTATTTGTATGCCAAAACGGCCGAACGATCTCATTCGTTGACCACTGATTAGTCATCCAAGCTCAATGTGGGATAAAAAGCGGTGAGTGCAGGCGGTGAGATATTCAGAGCCATATTCTCGGCAGAACTTTTTACTGCCGTCAAATAATTTTTTGATAGCGCCGAGTTTTGTTTTTGAGCAAGTCGTTCGATTTGAGCGGTTTCAACAATCATGCCTCCTTTCAAGCCCAGAGATCGCAAGCAAAGAGGCAGGCGACAAGATGGAAAGTCCGCCAGCGCCCCGGTCGACACCAATGTCACCGAAATCATTCCTGTCTCTAAAGCGGAGAAAGAAGCGAAGCGGCAGCAGTTGAGGGAACAACTGAGGGAGCAGCAGCCAAAGATGTCGTCGAAGAAGAAGAAGCGTCTTGATAAGTATATCGTACGACTGAACTTACTCAGCAATTGTGCGATTTGCCGCTGACAAAGTTGCAGGAAACCAAATTGAGAAAAGAAGAAAATCTGGAGTTCATGAAAAAACTCGCGGAGACGAAACTCGACCTTTCCGAGTTTCGAAGCATTAAGGACATGAGCAAGAAGGAGCGGAAACGACACGGCAACGTTGATAGCACAGTACAGTCCCTGGAAGCAGGATTATCGGGCGACGAATCGGACGAATTAGAAGTTGGATTGAGCGAGAAGAATGCTTCGGCGCCGGATATCCCAAAACCTGCTCCTCAGGTCCAAGTCGGAAGTGGTCTTAAGCGGCCACTTGATCTGGGTGCGGATGGTTTTCCGATTCTCAAGAAGCGCAAGAAGACAAAGAAAGCTCAGCCTGTTGTTCAAGAGGTTCCTTGGGAAGGATTCGACTCGGGTGAAGAAGAGGCTGATGATGTGAAGAATGAAAATGACTTATCACATGATGTCGATGAGGGTCCGGAATCAGAAGGAAGCAAATCGGACGAAGACGAAAACGATCCTTCTCATGATGAAGATAAGGAAACGAGTGATGCAAGTGAAGATGATGAAAATACCAGCGATGATGGAGACGACAGTGACGACGATGAGGACGATGATGACGACGAAGAGCAAACCGACACACGAATTCGACCAAGAAACTCTGCATTCAAAGCCTGGGCCACGCAACAAATCAACGAAGCTGTAGGATTCAAACCTAGTTCTGACCAGCCACTTTCAGAACAATTGCCCGCCTCATCCGAAATCTACATCAAAGCAGGCAAGGTACCGAGAAATACAGTATACGAGGAGGAGCCCCTACCTCGAGAACTCCAAGTTACTACCGGAGATCCAAATCGCAAGGCGTTTACCGTGAACGTGGAGCGACGAGAAGAGATCCAGGAAGCTCGTTTGAAGCTTCCCGTGGTGGGTGAAGAACAGAAGATCATGGAAGCAATATACAACAACCCGTCTATCGTTATTTGGGGAGCTACCGGCAGTGGTAAGACAACACAATTACCACAGTTTCTTTTCGAGGCGGGATACGGACATCCTGACGGTCCAAATCCTGGCATGATAGCTGTTACTCAGCCTCGTCGTGTTGCAGCAGTGAGCATGTCGAAGCGTGTGGGAGACGAACTGGGCCAGTTCTCAGACCGTGTCTCTTACCAGATCCGGTTCGATACCAATGTTTCCAGCAATACCGCCATCAAATTCATGACTGATGGTATTTTGTTACGAGAAATTGCCAAGGATTTCTCATTAAGCAAGTACTCCATCGTCATTATTGATGAAGCGCACGAGCGTAGTGTCAATACAGATATATTGATTGGCATGGTCAGTCGAATTGTCGACCTCAGAGAATCCATGCGCAAGGAAGATCCTTCAGTCAAGCCGTTGAAATTGGTCATCATGTCTGCCACGCTCCGAATTTCTGACTTTACCCAAAATCAACACTTGTTTCGTCATGGAACGCCACCTTTAGTACAAGCTGAGGGCAGACAATACCCAGTGACTATACATTTTGCAAGAAAGACTCGCCGAGATTATGTGGAAGAAGCGTTCCGGAAGGTATCAAGGGGCCATCGCAAACTTCCTCCTGGCGCTATGCTTGTCTTCCTTACTGGACAGAATGAAATCAAACAACTGTCAAAGCGATTGAAACAAGCATTCAAGTCTACACAGCGGGGTGAGACCGTTCAAGGAAAACTCCAGCTTTCCGCTGCCGATGCACCTCTTGAGACGGAAGACATCGAACTAGGTGACACGGGAGCTGGTCCACAAGGAGACGATGATAGTGATGTCGATATTGTTGGCTTAGATGATGACGATAGTGAAGATGATGAAGATTTTGACATTGGCGAAGAGAGCGTCTCGTCTTCTACGAAGGTGCATGTACTGCCATTGTACTCTCAATTACCCACCAAAGAACAGTTGAAGGTCTTTGAACCGGCTCCAGAAGGTTCGCGACTCATCGTGCTGGCAACAAACGTCGCCGAGACCAGTTTGACGATTCCCGGAATCAAATATGTTTTCGACTGCGGGCGGTCGAAAGAGAAGCAGTATGATTTGAACACCGGTGTTCAAACATTCCAGATTGGTTGGATCAGCAAGGCGAGTGCCAGTCAGAGAGCTGGTCGTGCTGGTCGTACAGGGCCTGGTCATTGCTATCGGTTGTACTCCAGTGCGATATACGAGGCAGATTTTGAGGAATACACTGAGCCGGAAATACTACGAACTCCCATAGAGGGTGTGGTGCTTTCGATGAAGAGCATGGGCCTCCACAACGTCATCAACTTTCCTTTCCCAACACCACCCAGCCGTCAAGGTCTAGCAAAAGCAGAGAAACTTTTGAGATACCTGGGTGCGCTGAAAGCTGATGGTCAGGTTACAGAGATTGGAAGAAAGTTGTCGCTGTATCCATTGTCTCCCAGATACGGCAAAATGCTACAGGTTGGTCATCAACATGGCTGCATGCCGTATGTGATAGCACTTGTATCTGCACTGGCAGTTGGTGACTTGTTCGTTCAAGAAAGCGAGCTTGACTTGACACTCGCGAAACAAAGTAAAGATATGGAAAAGATATACACGAATGCGGACAGGCTAGAAGACACGCAACGCGAAAGCCGTCGCAAAGACTTCAACCGTGTTCAACGACTGTTAAGTAAACACGACGACACTTCCGATGCTTTGAAATACCTTTCAGCGATTTGCGCATACGCATACTCGAGCGGCTCTCCCGACGAGGAAGAATCCTTCTGCGAGCAAATGTTCCTACGCGGCAAGGGTCTCAAAGAAGCCTCGCAACTTCGAGGCCAACTCACCGAAATCGTCCGCACCAATAACCCAGGTCTTCTAGGACCGTACGAAGCTCGCCTCCCTGAACCATCACCCAAACAAGTCAAGGCTTTGAAACAGATCGTCACGGCCGGGTTCATCGACAACATCGCTATTCGCGCAGATACATGTCCTGATCCCCCGGAAATGCCGCGTAAGCCACGACGAGCCATCGATGTACCTTATTATACCCTCTTCCGATCTCGCGAAGGACGAGCTGCAGAGCTCTCCGAAAAGGCTGTATACATACATCCTTCATCAATTCTCGCACAGTTCACACCCAAGGAGATGCCTCAATACATAGTCTACTCCCACCTGCAACGATCAACAGCTTCTCGTGTCCCAGTATCAGCAGACGACATTCCCAAAATTCGAATGTTCCCCTTGACTGCGCCGAGTGGTCCGCAATTATCGGCTCTTGCGAATGGGACGCCACTGCTTGAGTACGGTAAACCGATCGGCAAGGTTGAGTCGTTGGGCGGTGTACCTGAGCGTCGTCAGTGTGTTGTTGTTCCTTCTCTTGTGGGTGAGGCTGGGACTACGGGGTGGCCTTTGCCAGCGAAGAAGGTTGTGCAAGTCAAGGATCCGAAGGAAGGATGGATCGTGGAGAAGTTTTTATAAAATAGGTGTATCTACACAATCTTCTTTTATATAATGAAGCCGCATGACATCCATGGATAGAATCATGTTTGCATTGATCCGTATATTCAAGTGTCATTGAGAAAGATTTGATTTTCGTAACGCCATTAACCGCCCGTGCCTAAACATAACGCCGTTGATGCTGTACAGGAACTTGTACAAGGTGAAAACATCAAGAATATCGTCTTCGACGATCCCTCCGCTCATCCCGTTCTCTACCATCCTCCTCTCCCCTTTCAACCTTCTCCTTCTCTTTCGCTGCCGGAGTAGCATCCTTCTTCTCCCAATCCTCCTTAATCCCCAACGCCTTCCTCAACCTCTCACTCTCCTGAATCTTCGCCTCCGCCAACTCATGCACCTGATAACTCTTCAACTGCCTCCTATCCTTCTCATACTGTCCACCACGCTGCTGCTGCTGCTGTCGTCGACCACGATCCCCCGCCGCAGAACCCGATTTCCCGCTTCCTTCCTCCAGCTCCTTCAATAACTTCACCCTAAGCGCATCGCACCGCTCATCAATCTCCTCCTCCGTCAACCCCTTCTTTTGCTCCTTCTCAAGCTCCTCATTCTCTTCCTCAAGCCGTTCCCGCTCTTCGAGGACCTGTACCTCAATCGCGCGTTTCCGGTCATGGTCTAGGATCTGTTGATCGGGTTTGCGTTGTCGGAAACTTCCTCCTAGGCCGCCTTTATCCTCTGTTGTTACGACAGGCGGGTATGGTGCGCCGTAGCCGGCGTTTCGTGGTTTGAGGAAGGCGCTGTTGCGTTGGACGTAGCCTGATGTTCCGCTTCCGCGAGGGGTGGAGAGGCCGACGTTGGAGGACATTTTTTCCTCTATTGTATACAGGTGCTTTTGTTCGGCGTCGATAATTGGAATTTGTAGAACGTATAGATGTGGCCGTTGGGTTTAAAGTGATTATCCCAAGACAGAGGTGTTGCGTGCATCGTAGTTCGCAAATTACTCCCAATGGACGCGGATCAACTTTTATCCGATAATATACGTACGTACAACTTCGCCCCAACGAAAGACCAGTTGCTTTGGTCTTAACACCGTCATATTTTGGGTTTTTATAGTAACCTTGGAGCACGTCATTAATCGGCTGATTTCTGTCTATGTCCGTTCAGATTCCATGACTCGCCGAGACTCGGTCACTTGTGGTCACTCCTGTTTGTGTACATATATATTTATGCCGCAATTTGAGACGATGACCTATGTTCTCGCCACGTATCAATATTCTTGAAGATAATATCAACTGTTTATTCCTGGCCATGTACATGGCTATCCACTCACCCCGGCATTGAAACATTGAACCTTTCCATTCGTCGGCCCAAATCTTCGAAGCTCAAGAATCAACTTGAATGGAAGCTATACAAGCAGATCTCATCTCATCACATCACAATCATATCTGCTGATGTTTGCTACCTCTATAATACTCCAGCCCCTGGACGCCATTTCTCCCGTTTACTTGTTTGGTCGTCTGTGATGTTACGTACGTATAAGTTACATGTAACCACACGATGGAACATAGCACTTAGGGCTGATGCTTAATATTTAAGCTTGTTTTTAGGCGTTCCCTACCCGGCCAGGCGGGCCTGGCGCCATTTTAGGGCCGATCTAATGAGCTAGCCTAGGTATGTACAAGACTGTACAAGCACTGGAGGTTCAGTCAAGCAATTTGAATTAAGTATCTATAAGAATAAAGCGGATCACATGTCGTTGCCTCTAGCATATGTTGCATGCTCCCATTTCCCATCCGTTTGTTTAAAATGTTTCCTTTCGTTTCAGCAAGAATAATAAATAAAAGCAACCACACAGTATTTCCCCGGTCGATCCGCAAAGCAAAGTAAAAAGAGTATCAATAAGCGAGTCATCTCCATAAAAAGGACGCCACAGCCCACGCCATCTGAAACCGGATATGATGAGTGACGTATATTAAACCGAGTATAAATGGGCATATCTTCGTGGCAATCGGGGTATGCAATCGAAATCCATCGCACCGTCCCACGCCTCATCGCATTAAAACAGAAGGAAGAAGAATCTGTCCACCGACACAGTATATAGTCCCATGCCAGTGTGTCCCACATGAACACAATGAAAGTAATAAAAATAAGCAGGGAGAAAATAGATAAGAAGAAAAAAAAAAAAGACACAGAAACAGAAATTTGAACATGAAAAAGGAAAACCAGATATATCTCCCTTGAAGAATTCCTGTATGTATATGAACCCCCCCCGACGATAATAATAGAATATAAAACACAACAGAATTGAGAGAATTAGTTAATTGCACCGCTGAAAATGGGATCTCGTCGTTTATGCTCGTGATTCAGATGGAACACTGACAGCCACGGTGACCTCAGCCCCAGTCTGATGAGTGGCCGTGGTAGAGTCAGATATCGCAGCAATAGAAGTGGTAGCCAGACCCTTGGAGCTTTCGACAGGTCCGTCGACTGATCCATCAGTGGCAGACCCTCCATGAAGACTCTGAGTATCTGTCGGTGGAGGAGTAGGAGGTGCCGCACCACCGACTAGTGGTCGCATTTCGCCAAGCGATCTGCGAGAAGGCTGTGGTGAAGACTTGTGTGATGCAGGTGGCGTGGTTGAAGAATTTGCAGCAACTGTCGGAGCGTTAGGGTCAACAATGAGTTTCTCAATAGCCATGATTTGCTTGCCATAGCTGAATTTCTTCAGCTGACTGAGCAATGGCTTGATCTCATCAATGATCATCTCTCGCTCCGAACCCCTTACTTGACCAAGGACTTTCTCTGCAGCAAGGATTAGCATGTTACCAGGGGTAGAAAAACAAACGATAGAACTTACGAATTACATAATTGCCGTATTGGTCTCGCATCAAGGCTAGCAATGGGCTCTCGCCGCGGTCATTGTGCACTGTAAGCAGTCGGATGATCTCTCGTCGCTGGCTTTCTTCACCAAACTCGATACTCTTCTCAACAACGTTACTGGCAAACTTATGCTTGGAGAAGTTCTGAACGTTCTTGACGACACATTTGATCATGACGGATCGGTCTTTCTCTTCGCCATTCTCAATGACGTGCTGAATGACATAGTTGCCGAATTGGTCAGGAATCAATGATTCTGTGCATACGTGAAGCTCAGCAAGAATTGATTCACGGTCAGGAGTTTCACAATGTTCGAGCATCCGCTGAATGACCCGGCAGCCGTACGGGTGAGTGGCAAGTTTGCTGACATTGCCCTTGAAAGCGTCAATGATGAAGCGAATGTGTTGCGTGGGGACTCGCTCAATAGCCTTTTGAATGACGTGGTTACCATTCTGGTCCCGGACGCATTTCATGACATGCTGATCTAGCTCCTTTACCATGGCGGCTTGTTGATCGGTGAGAATGTGTTCCAATGCCTTTTGAACAACGCGACATCCGTACATCTGGGTAGACAGAGCCAAGATGTGCGATTTCATCTGGTTCGCAAGAATTCGCTTTTGAGACTGGTTGCCGTGCTCAAAGAGTTTTTGAACAACGTAATTCCCAAAGACATCAGTCATGAGTTGCAAGCAGTTGGGCTGAATCTCACGGAAGACTTGGTCTTTCTCATCGCTGTTGGCCGACTCGAGTTTCTGTTGAATGAACCGAGATCCATGTTGATCACCACTGAATTCCACAATGTGGTTGTAGATATCCTGGTAGGTTGTTAGTTATAGTTCACAAAGATTATGGGTAACTATCATACCTTGAGCTCGTATCGTTTGTTTGACTTGTTGTGAGTTCGGAACTCTTCGAGGAGAGGGCTGCGAACAACCTGACTAGGATCTGGTTCACGGTGAGAGACGCGTTGAACAATTGATGGCGGCAGATTGTTGTATGGCATCTGCAAGTATTGAGGAAAGCCGTTCAACCGAGCAGCTGAGTATCCAGAGAGGTCGTAGCCATTAGGGATTGAAATACGTTGCTGCATGGCAGCCCCTGCAGCATGAGTGAAATCCTGGTCCTGTTGCAATCCCCGCAGCCTACGGTCCAAAAGTGCTGCTTGTCCATCACTGATCTGAGCCGACATGCGATGACCAGAAGATGGACGAAGTTGACTGCCTGCGACTGGAGGTGTCCGGGTGCTGGGATAGAAGGAATTACCGAGTCCTCGCCCATAATCACCAGGAGATTGATCACGCTCACCGAGTCTGGACAGCGATTGGTATGGTGCGAGTGGTCCATCATTTGAGAACTCGGAGACATAGTCTTGATAATTGCCATCATCCGCTTGTAAGTGATTGTTGAAGCGATTGACAGAGGAGATGTCGAACGAATCATGATGACCATATGTATTGCGTTGAGCATTCTGATAGCCGTTATCGTTCAAATGCAGTTGGTTTAAACCAGCGCCGATATCGATCTGCCCGCTAGACAGACGGTGGCCTAGATTCTGAGCTTCGGCTTGGTATGACTGATAGGCCGAGTGAGGATAATTGTTGGAACCAACATGACGGGTCGAACCAGCCGAAATAGACTCTGACCCAACGTGTGAAAATGAACCAGCTCCCATGGATCCAAGAACATCTTCAGATCGTTTCGTATTTGGAACCAAACTCGACTTCCTCTGGAAGGCACCCGCAGTCTGGTTGTTCGAGAATGAGGGGAACTGTTCATCATTCCTGAAGTTTCCGAAGTTCGATAGCGATACTCCCTCAGTAGCATGTCCTGTGTAATTCTCTCCATTCGACCCAAGGTAAGTCTTCGAGGCGCCCGAGCTTCCATTTTGGCCGATTGCAGCAGTCCGAGGCAGCGAAAAGTACGAGTTATTGTCTCCACTTCCAGCGCTGACTGGCGCGCTTCGATCGCCTGTGCGAGCCTCGATGGGAGACGTTTTGATGCTGTTCAAGGTCGACGCCGAGCCAACTGCGTTCCAGGGGAGACTGGCACGGCCAGCCCATCCATCGGATTCTGATGTTGCCAACAAAGAGGACGAACCCGATTTTCCCTGAAAAGCGTTTTCTACGAGCCTGTTTAGTCTTGATCCCTCAAACAATTGATCTGTCTTCATACCTCTAGTTACAGTGCCTTCTGACTCGCTGTCAGAGCCAAATGTATTTCTAGACCATATGTTGTTGTTCCAGCGATCTTTACTGGCAGGAAAGCCGTTGGTCATCCCGGCGTTGTGTGTAGAGTTTGTACGGTCGCCGTTGACTGTTGATGTACCGACACGATTTGACCGAACCTAGAGGCAGTCAGAATGATGTGCTTGCAAACCGATTGCGAAACAAAGGTCGGGAGTCGTACATTATTGTGAACGGCCGCTCTGTTTGTAGCCATAGTAGACGCCATGTTGCCAACCTCGTAGGCGTTGAGGTGACCCGTATGTATGGGAGTACTTAAGTCGACCGAGTGGGACTCGAACGACGAGACGACTGTATACCGATTTCTGAAAGATAATGGTTAGTAGACGAAAGGCGGATGAGGTGAAGATCGAAGTTCCCCCAGACCTGGCGATCAAGAGGAGCAAAACACCTCGTGAGAATGGGAATTACTAACTTATCAGAGACAGGAGGCGAGAATAAACGCCAGGGTGAGAGATATGTGGATGTAATCCGAAATGGTGAGGATGTGCAGGTTATTGAATCAAAACACGAGGAATCGATGGAAAAATCTTCCGGCGTTGCAAAGAGTATGAATTCAAGGCAAGGTATCTCCTCCTAGCCCAAAGCTCACTCAATTTTCAGCAATACAAAAATGAATATTTGTGCAGGTGAGCGAGCAGATAGAATCGATTGACCTATGCTCCGTGCATGCCCCAGGAATTCAAGCAGTTGCAGATCGCATTCATGAAGGTTGTGGAGACCTCGAACGGGGAGCCCTTTCTTGGACGAGAAAGGCAGCTAGGCGACTAACTGGTGATTGGTGGAGGCAAGGGGGTGGAGGATAAAGGCCCGATGCAAGAAGGCAGGAGGAATGCTGTTTATCGTGCACGCCGACAAGTCAAGGACTGATAGTCGGTGTCGGAATGTGTCGAGGAGACAGGCCCACAGGAGTGATAAAAAGAGAGTGAAAAAAGAAAGAAGCGAATCCCAACGGCGACTTATTAAAGAGATTTTGAAATGTCACACGAGAGGGGTTGGCACTTTCTGAGTCCGAAGGATGGAGACACACGACAGCGGTCGATCGATAGAAGCCGGGCTCTCTTTTCTTTTCCTTGCTGCGAACGCCTGAATTGATGCTATATTTTGTTCTATCTGTGATTGAAATGACCACGAGGATATTTTTTGGGAGATGGTCGAGACGGCGGATGGATGGTCGGGGTTGAGGGTCGTACAACAACGGAAGGCGTAGTAGTTTCAGCGAAAGGGGAGGGGATAGCGTTTTGAGTTGGTGGAGGGCAGAAAGAATATAAAGAATTCTACAGAAAGAAGCGCAGAGAAAAAAAAGGATAATTAAAATAATGAGAATGGAGGTCCTCAAATGGCTGAGATGTTAAAGAAAAAAGAAAAAGAAACGGGGGAAGGCGAAGAATGATTGATGAACGAAGTGTTGGTTGAGGGAAGGACCAAAAAAAAAGCTGCGAGGTTCTGATAAGTCGCGCTAGTGGATGGCGGAGGTGGACTGCGATCTGGCTGGCCTTGGCAAGTGCCAGAAACTCAAGGCAGGAGCGTAGCCTTACTTGCCCGCGTGGGACTAGCCGAACTCTTGACTGTATATGAATACATTTATCTACATAATAATTGGACAAGTGAGTATAAGCATCATCAGCTGTCAATGCGATATTTTGTTTCCGTGTCTCTGTCCGCGGAATGCCAGGGACAGTAAGGCCAGCATCCGTTGGAAGATACAATGAATGATGAATAAATACTCCGTACATTAATTACACTTTGGTAGTGGAAGGCTAAAGAGTCAGTGAAAGAACATTACATACCGAACTGGGCTGGTGAGTTCCTTCCTTGACATTAGCAGACGTACTGGAAGGAGCGTCCTAGTACAGTAACAAGTCTATGACCTGTAACTTACGTGTATTGATACTATATCAAAGTTCACTGCCTACCAAGCTATACTATTGCCTACAAACGCTATTTCCTAGTCAATCGATGACTAGGACATTTCTCTCTCCATACTTTGTCTCCTCGTACTAGTCTAGCATGATGTGTAGCATCTATCCATCTATGTCATCCATATGGCCATCTCTCATCGACTCCGTGCTATAAACAAGGCGACGACGTCACTTCACCCACTCCGTTTCGATTTGTCTCGAGCTGTGTTCCACACGCACCAAGGTGACTCTTCTGATGTAGAACAACATAGATATAAGCTCAGCATACATCATCGACTCTAATGAATCAATGGCAGAGTTCAGCAGATTCCCTCGGTCAATTCGAAGTTGTTTGTTGAATCTATTTCTACGGAGTAAAGACCAATCACGATGGATGCGGGATGGCTGCCCCACCAGCATCCACCCGACACAAAAAGCTTGAGGCCGAAGTTGGGGCTCTTTGAAGCTTTCGATGAAGACTATGTGCTCATGACTAGATACTTCTTTAAGGTATGGACTGTACCTACCCCTGGATATTTACCATATGGAACCAATGAGACCCCATGAGTTATTTTCCCTCAGGCAACGGTTCCAGACATACAAACACTATGGATAAGATCTAGGTCTCATCTGCCCGACCAAACGGACAGGATGAATCATCGATAGCATACCCAGTATCAATAAATGTGAGTCATATAAACTCTTTGCACTGATCCTGATATCCTAAGGAGAAGAGCGTATCAACATACTGTCATGAAAGTGATGTCCTCGCAAGGGCGTTAGGATCGACGCCAAGACCAAAGCTAAGCTTAGCCTCTTCAGTAGCGTCGGAGCCAGGCGCTGCAAGTGACATACATATCTCCCGAGATCAACCTAAAACATCCTTCCACTCGACTATCAAGTATCAGAACATTCTACATACATTCATGTATCAATACTAACAATGTAGTATGTGAACTATACACAGCCCTCAAATTCATCGGGTTCGTTTTCCAGGCAATCGCGCCGTGTCCTGTCACTGCCCAACAGGGCAAGAAATCAAAGAGGGAAAATATCTCTGCCACTGCTCAGGAACCGTCGCTACCGTGTCTAGCTAGCATTTCTAGACGGACCAATAACTACCCAGAGAAAAGAAAAAAAAACCCATATCGGCAATGTCAGCATGTGACACGTCCGATACAAATAAATATTTACCCTAATTCTCGGTGGATTCACGATGTGACTCTAATTGCAAGTTATGCAGGGATGGACAGAAGGAGGAAAAAAAGGGGTATCTATAGTTACTTATTTGCTGGGTACCTGACCTGCGTAGGGAGAAGGGCGGCTATATTCAGTCACTACTCAAACATTGCTTGTTTGTTAAGGTGGCTCACTAGATATCCCTTGCTTGCGCCGATACCTAGTTATCGCGAGAAGAGTTAGTACGTTACCTTCGACCCAAGTCTACGGATATAACGCACCACTTCCAAAATGTGCGCCTCAGGCAGGGCATTTATTGTGGTACCTAGATCGAGATCCTCACGATCACATCATCCACTGATTGGGATCTCCGAAACGTTGTCGGAGCTATATCTCTTTTCTTTTCTTTTCTTTTTCCACTCTCGCTTTATATAGTCTGTTTTGGCAATTGAGCTCGTGGTGCAAAGACAGGAGCAACTTATACCTAGGTATGATTTGAGTCCGTCTCGATCGATAAATGGGGGAGTTTGAAGAAAGTAGGTAGCGTTATCATTAACCCTACATTCGCCCCTGCAAAATCATTGACTATTCCTCGGTACGGGACGCAAGGACGAGTTATGCTTCCTACCTAATCTCTGTTACCTAGGTAGGTACGGATCTAAGTGTAATCGACTATGTCGAGGTAGTACAAGATGTGACTGTACTCCTCCCTACCAGACGTCGTTAAACTTAAACATCTTCTTTGCCTGTTGGAGTAGGGTACATATCAGTGTTGCAGTTGTCCATTCGTAGCCAGGAACCTTTTATCCCCTTCTCTTTGTATTTTTATTTTTATTTTTATTTTTTTTTCCAACATACTTTCGTTGCGGCGAGGTAGTATCTATGTATCTCCCGTCTAGATTTTGGGTCGTCCTTGGTATGTGCTATTCGCAATATTTGCTCTACTTGAGGCGATTGATTGAAATAGTTCGTCTGGCGCGTCGTTGTAGTGTCGATACGTTGATGTACTGTAGACAATGTCTCGATGACACGCTGCAAAGATATGGCGGTAAGAATGATGAGATAGCTGTCAGCTTGTTGACAGATAACCAGACCTTGGCATGTGTCTTGCGGTCGTCGATATCGATATTTTGGGTTTGTACCACCAACATGTTGTGTTTTGATAACTTGCATGTCGAATAAGATAGAACTCTTGTAATTACAGCATACTTTGACTCAAGGTTGACGACGTCTAAATGTGCAACGTCGGGTGATTCAATATGCCTCGGGAGCGGGCAGCCTGAGAAACTAGGCTCATCATTTCCTGTCCCTAAAACTTCGTAGTTTCTCCCTATAATGAATGCAAAGACTTTTCGGTTGAGCATCAGAAAGCTGCTTACGTTGCTGTCAACAACAGAGTTGTCGTAGCTACCCAGGCACCGTGACCATTACAGACTTCAGCAGACAATCAACACACAGAACACTAGAAGCTATGCCTTGCTTCATCGCTTTTAGAGTTCATTTCGTTCCTGCAGATACACAGTCGATTGCTTCAATAGATGCTGATCACTTGATCTTGTTAATTGATGTCATCAAGGTCCAGTCTCCACCGGATTGGCTTATAGAGTCGGACATGGTTAATAGCACTAGCAAGTGCCGCTGTGTAGGGAGTAGTGCTCTGTATCCATGATGGAAGCGCCTGATAGGAGTAGGATAAACTTCTTCAATTAAATAGCGAATAAGATGTTGTGCAACGTTCCTCGTCAGAACAAAGACAGTCCCATGATCATTAATATGAAGAGAGTATCGCCGTGGCTTGGATTAATTTAGCACAAAATCAGACAGCGCATGCTGACTGGCTGCCGGCAGCAAATTGACGCCAACAGAGCGTGCGTTCCTGAGCGGCGCGTGCAGACTTTGCCTATTCGGGGCCTAGCTCAGGCACCACAGGCCCCGGCTAAGCCCGTTCAGGCCTGAGGCACTGCGCAGCCTCGCCGTTGGAGCTGCCCTAGGCCCAATCGGGGCGCCCTCGGCCAGTCCAGCCCCGGCGCTCCCCTTTCCTGCCAATTTCCCACTTTTCCTCTCCTTCTGGTTCTCCTTGTTTTCTTCTTTCCTCATCCATCTATCCTCTCCTCAACACACATTCTTTCGCTCCTACAGCCCTTCCTTCCACCATCTTCGACTCTCACCCTAGGTGTATGCAGCTTCACTCTTTCAGCTGCTCGCCGCGCCATTCATTCGACCGTCCCTCGCTCATTACCGCTTATCCGACCATACCGACCGACTGTTTATTGACTTACGCACACCAAAACAACCACCTTCATTTCGCACCAAAAACAACGACACGCCACACCAGCACTATTCTATTCTTGGAGATATATTGAGGAACTCGAATCTGAATAGAAAGGAGAAGTTTTGATTATTACAACAAATCCGCAAGCAAAATGGCCAACATGCGTGTTCTCGCCCGTGACGACTCAGGATCCCTCACCCCCAAAACCATCGACCTGTTGATCTCGCTCTTGGTTTTGATCCTTCTCGCAATTGTGCTGTCTGGCAGTCTGCTGCTACTCCGCCAGCGTCGTCGCAAACTCGAGCAACAGTCTCAACTCCCACTTTATAAGAGCCAAGCTCACCAGCGCCGCCTCACAATCACTCAAAATAGCCGAACTGGATCCATTCACGTCTATAACGAGAAGCAAGACTTGATGCAGAGCTCCTTGAGCCCGCCCCAAAGCCCTGTGCCCGAAATTCGCATTACCTTCCCTGAAGAGCAAGACGAGCAAACCGGCAAGCCCAAGGCTGGCCGCGTTGTGGTCGTCCACATCAGCGAGAACGGTGGTGTTGGGCTGTCACCCGCCCACGACGAACTCCCTCCTTACCAGACCAACGAATCTGGTCGTTTCCAATCGCTCGACCTGGAACGCATGGGCGGTTTGAAGGAGAAGGACGAGAGATGGTCATAAAAGAGGAGCGCCTTCCTCCCTCTTGACTATTTTTACAGCATCTCTAGATACCATAAATTCTTTCACGCTCCAAAATTTCCTTCTCGCTTCTCTCCATTGCTACGACCCCATCGGCATGATGATACCAAACAAGGCGGGCGTGATTCTCTACCATCTTCATTTCGCTTCTATTTCTTCTGCTTCGGATCTCGGTTCACACCACGAACAGGCTTCTTCTTGACTTACTTCATTTTTGCACATATGCAAACCTTATTGTCTATTTTCTATTATCATTATCCTCCTTGGGATGTTATGATCGCTTACAACCGAACCGACATCCCGCCAGTCAATCGCGTTCGATTTCTACTTTTATGATTGTGAATATTCTGGGAATTTTCTATTACTACCTGCTACTTGGAGCAACCTTGTCTAGGTACTTTTCTAAGTATTTACTTTTCTTCTTCGGCTATCGATCCGCCTGCTCTTTCATTCGAGCCTGGAACGTTATTAGGTCCTACGAAGGGGTAGACTACCACGGATTGGGTCATTTTCATTTTCATATTTGTGGTTTCCTTCTATTCATTTTCTTCCACATTTGTTGATTTCTTGGAGCTTTTTTCACATTTCCTCGGGCAACTGGGTGTTGACTGAACAGCTTGGGCTGACTGTATTCAAACACCATAATCTATTCTACGAATTAATTTGGTGTAAATGATGGTTTCTACCGTTTTCATTCAAAGAGTAACATGTTATCATAAATGATCATAGCTAGAGTTCTCCGCAGTTGAGCCCGAATTGGCCAATAGTCGCTAGCTATGTTAAGACGTGTATCCGCAACTCTCGCAAGCTGCCACTTTCAACGGAACACCGCGGCACATTTTTATTTTGTCCATGAGCCTTTAAAACTGCTGCTAGGTTCAATACTCCTATAACTCACCTCTCCATTCATTACCTTCCAACTCTTTCCTATATTCTCTTCGTTCACTCTTTTACCGGATCGGATTTCATCCAATTGAGCTTCGTCTCTTTCAACTGGTGCGATATCCCCCTCTTACATCAGATCAGCGAAGCATCCAGCAGGAAGAATAATGCACTGTGGCATATACTAATTGGATTTTCTATAGCCATACACTCACTCTTTTTACTACTTCGACTATGATGTTCTCTAGATGAGACTTTGTCCCATTTCCTACTTCTTAAACGCCGACCACCCACGAATCCTTTACAGCCGTTACGATGCTCTCCAACAAATCCCAGAAATCGCCGGGCAGTAATGCCGCAGGATCTTCAAATCAGCCTACAACTAAACCAAGCGATACCGTACACTCATCGCAATCATCACACACTCAATCCTCGAGTGGGAATGAGGGGAAGGCGGGATTGACGACAAGTTCGCAACCGTCTAATAAAGCTGAGATAACCAAGGCTTTGGAACGGGACTTTAAATGGAAGCACCTCGGTGCTGTGGGTATTCTTCTGTGGATTTGGTGAGAGTTGCCCCAAATTCCTCGTGGTGGTCAAGACTAAGTAGTCATGTCATAGCTTCTTGCATATTGTTGGCGTGTACTTTTTCACAAAAGGCTTCCTCCTGACTCGTCTTGTTCTCGATAACAAATCAAATTGTGATGTTGTCCCTCTAGATGTGGTCACCAGTAGCGGGAATTCAGAAAAGGGTTGCTGGCATCCCAAAACTTTCGACAAGGCCGTCTTTCTGATCATTGACGCCCTGAGATACGACTTTACCGTTCCCTTTCATCCGCAATTCGAGGGTGATGAAGCCCGCATTTACCATAATAATATCCCCATTCTTTATGAAACTGCTGTCCAACATCCCGAAAGAGCTTTCTTGTTACCTTTCATTGCCGACCCACCTACGACTACTTTGCAACGACTAAAAGGTCTGACTACAGGTACTTTGCCGACGTTTATTGACGCCGGATCAAATTTTGACGGCTCTGCGATTGACGAAGACAACATAATCTCTCAATTGCGCGCTGCTGGCAAGAATCTGGTTCACCTCGGAGATGATACGTGGGACAAACTATTTCCGGATTACTTTGATCCTGAACTATCGCATCCATTTGACTCGTTTAATGTCTGGGACTTGCATACTGTGGATAATGGTGTGAACGACAATCTGTTTCCGCTTCTCCATCCGACAAATTCGAGCAAGTGGGATGTTGTGTTTGGACACTATCTTGGTGTTGACCATGCGGGCCACCGATATGGTCCAGATCATGCTGCAATGGCGGCTAAACTGAAGCAGATGGACCAAGTAATTCGAGACGTCATCCAGAAACTCGACGACGATACACTGCTCATCGTCATTGGTGATCACGGTATGGATTCCAAAGGCGACCATGGAGGCGAGTCCGACGATGAGGTCGAAGCTGCATTATGGATGTATTCGAAGAAAGGCATCTTTGGGCGCACAAGCGAGGACCACAAAACGCCGCCACTGACAGCAAAGGAACGAGCTGTACCGCAGATTGATATTGTGCCCACGTTGTCTTTGCTCATGGGCATACCGATTCCATTCAACAACCTGGGCTCTCCGATAGAAGAAGCATTTGCAGGACCTCATGGAGCAGACATCAAAAATCTGGCAACCGTGAACCGTATAACGTCAGGACAGATCAAAAGATATCAACACCACTATTCTGTGGCGCGAGGTGTGAACGATAGCCAAACGTCCGGTCCTCTGTCGCTGTTGGTCGACGCAGAATTGCAATGGCAATCACTGAGCAAGTTGAGCTCTAATTCCGACAAGTACCGCGCAGCATACAACGCTTATCGGGAATATCAGCGCGATACCTTGAATGTATGTCGCGCTCTATGGGCTCGATTCGACGTACCAAGTATGATACGAGGTATTGGGATACTCGTCGGCGGTATTGTCGTTTTGATAGTATATGCGCGTGGCATACGTAATGATTCCCGACCAAATTTCGATTCAGATTTGATCCGCCGCATTGGCTTAGGTGCGGGTTTCGGTTCTGTTGTTGGTCTCATAGGAAAACGGGAAGACGCATTCTGGGCAGACATGATTGCACTGTCCGCCGCAGGAGGCAGTATCGCATCTGTTGTGTCGAGCGCTACACTCTCTCCATCCAACTTCAAATCACCCTTCCCGTCGTCCCTTTGGAGCTGGTTTGCAGTCATCGTGACCGTGTCTCAGTCCATTGGATTTGCGTCAAACTCGTACACGATCTGGGAAGATGAAATTCTACTCTTCTTCCTCACTACCTTTGGCGTCCTGGCAGGAATATCCTCGATGAGACAAAAGTTGACATCTGACCGGGTTCTCGGGGTCTATCACTCCATCATCTTCATTGTCATGACGCGGTTGGCATCATTTTCTCGCCTGTGTCGCGAGGAGCAAATGCCTTTCTGCAAGTCGACCTATTATGCTTCAGCGTCGTCTTCAACATCAGCTCCTTGGCAGCTCGCCATTCCATTTGCTGTTGCATTACTTCTCCCTGGTGTCGTCCGCTCGTTTTATGCTGGATCAAAATCGTACGAAGGATCAGCTACGCTCTGGATCGGCGTCGCTTTTCGGGTTGGTCTCTTCATCTCAGCGGCGTTTTGGACTCTGGACGCTGCCGATAATGGTGAATGGTTCTCCTTCGGAAAGGGAGCATTCAAGTCTTTCCAGCTAATTCTAGCACAACTGGTTCTTGCAATTGCGTTTGCAGCGGGAACCACGACGTTCATCTGGGCGAAACCATGCATCAGTATCAACGTCACGTCCGGATCAGGTACCGACCAGCCAGGAAACGCGCAACAACCGCCACAACAACAGCGAACCACCATCACCATCCTTGGCTTTGGCAACGTTCACGGCACCCGATTCTTCCTGCTGGTCGTCAACTTCGTCCTCGCCATCACTCTATTGAGCAAACCCATGGGCCAGGGCGCAATCGCCATCGAGACCCTCCAAATTCTGTCTCTACTCGAAATCCTCGACACCAACGGCCTCACCACCACAAACTCCGCAATCGGCCCCATCGTTTTGGGCCTACTAGGCTCATTCCATTTCTTCAAAACTGGCCACCAAGCCACACTGAACAGCATCCAATGGGAAAGCGCATTCTTTGCCCTCTCATCCATCCAATACCCATGGTCTCCTCTTTTGGTCATTCTAAACTCATTCGGCGCCCAGATCCTCGCCGCCGTCGCCGTGCCATTGACAGTCCTCTGGAAACGCCCCGTCGACACACACGGCCGTCTACCCGTGCAAATCTTCAAGGACGAAGACAACCCCTCCGCCTCCTCCTCCTCTTCTTCAGAAAGTAGTAACCCAACCTCCACCGAAACAAAGAATAACAACAACCCCATGCTCCGCCTCCTCTCTGACATCGTCCAAGCCATCTCCACCCACATCCTGTACTACGCAACCATCAACCTCGCCACGACAATGTGGGCGGGCCATCTCCGGCGTCATCTAATGCTGTACCGCATCTTTTGCCCGCGGTTCCTGATGGGTGCTGCCGTTTTGGGCGTGGTGGATGTATTCGTTATTCTTGTGGGGTTGGGGCTGGGTGTTAGAGCGAATATGTTGAGTGTTACGGAGGTCTTTGGGTGGTAGTCTTCTTCCTCTTCTTCGGGAAGGGTAGGAAGGGTATACTGCTTACTCTTTATTGAGTTGACATGAGATGTGGCGGTGTGATGGATTTGTATGTCTATATAATCATAGTATAGTATTTGTGCTAGCCTTGCAATTTATCTTTTCTACAACTTCTACATTATAAATCTTTTTCGAGGCTGTATCTATCAATGCGCAACATTGAACGTATTCCTCAGAATATGTGGAGAAGTAAATCAAAACTTTTGATTGAGAAGGAGATTTCCATAAAAGAAAGTTTAAAAGAAAAAGAGAAAACTTTTGTTGTGTGTCATAAATAAAACAAATCCCATACATCCATCCATCCATTCATATCCATATCTCCAACATCGCCAAAACCAAAAACAAGAAAACAAAAAAAAAAAAAAAAAAAAGGAGACATTTTTAATCGAATCCAACGATTCGATAGGAAGCTTTTTTTGATCCGGTAAAAAGAAGTAAACAAGAATGTGCCTGTTACATGTGACAATGTTTGCTTGCGTTCGTAATCTGCGTGATATATAGTCGTTGCTTCGTTAGTATAATAGCGTTACAAAGATGGTATGGTATGGTGTTCATCGGGTCCAGCGAGAAAAGTCTAAGGCCTGAGAGATGTTATTATCGGCGTTCCAGTCACCCAGATCAGGACGTATTTGGCCTCTTTGAGTTGCCGTTTCATCCTCAACATGGATGTTCGTGCGTGTATTGCGGCGATGACCCAAGAACCCGCTCTCGGATGCATCGACTGAAGATGTACGGGACGTCATTACGCGATCACGCAAACGCTTGATTTCGCGTAGACGGTTCCGCCAGGAAGAGATGTGTTCGCCACCCTCGCGGTTCCATACTAAGGAGAACACGGATGCGTTGATGGCTAGGATGCGTACGTAGGCGGCTAGACTCTTGCCGGAAATGACTTTTGGTGTCGATGCGGGGGATAATTCTGGTAGGCCGGGTTTGCTCATCACTCGGACGACGAAGAAGGATTTGTTGTAGTCGCGAGCGGTGTCAGGGTCGTGGCTGAAATCGGACTCGGCAATTCGACATACTGGGGTGATGACGATGTTGATGGAGTTGAATTGCGATGGAATGGTCTCAAAATTGAAGGGTCGGTTGGAACGGTTGAATACGATGTTGACAAAGTCGTTGCCGACGTGACGCTTTTTGGCAACACAGGCTGGATCACTTTCGAGGTTTGTGGGCATCATGGTGGTTACGTGATAGACCATCTCGGTCACTCGATCTCTCCAGGCATATGTGTACTCGCCATCGATATCGCTGTGAAGACCTTGGGTATTGAATTGAGCTCCTCGGATAGAGACCCTAGTGCCCAGACCGTCTAAGAAATGGTTGTAATCCGGACTGCCGGCTGTGTTTGCCAAAATTTCGGCTTCTGTGGCTTGATTATTATCAATAAATATCACTCCAACTTTGTGCCCATCCACAATATCATTCCTATCGAATGAGCTGATAGCTCGACGAGTTATGGCATCGTCGGGTAACGGTATGGGCTGCGAGATTTTTGGTGTAGGAAATGCCGAAGTGACCATCTGAAGGAGAACGTGAGAAGGCAGAATGGCCGTTCGACTTGCCGCATCGAATGTTGACAGAGTATCAGGTGTGGCAGGTACTTGATGCGGTAGCACTGGTGCAGTACGCTGACGGTATTCTGCATAAGTTGTTCCAGAAGCCATTCGTTTCGTGATTTGTGTCAATCCGGAAACACCGGCAGTTTCGACCGTGACAATACTCATCCCGACGATCCATGACTTGCTGGTGACGGGTCCGTCCTCCGGTGTTGGAGGGAAGGTTTCATAGGGTATCGTATCCCCCAAGTCCGAGTATGTCACACGCTGCATCAAATCGATAAACACTTCAGTCTGTTCTTCTACCACCTCCTGGCCCAGCTCATCTGTGAAAATGAGTCGACTTGTTATCCAGTTCACGTGATTTGCGCGGTCTTGAAGTTTTAGTGAGAGAAACCAAAACACCAAAACGTGGTAGGTCAGGGTGTAAACGTAGGTAGACATGCTCTCCTGCCATATATTCGCTTCGGAAGAGTCGGGTTGCATTGCGGCTATTTCTCTCAAGCCACCACTGAGCCTTGCCGGGATTGTACTGGCCCGAATAGCTGCCGATTCGCTTTTCAATCGTTGCTCCCTACTTGTCTGGATAAAGCGAATGCATATACCAAACACGGTGCGAATCTCTTCCTCTCGTAGATTGACGTAAACGTCCGGAAGTCTGGCGAGAAGTGCAAGGAACTCCAGTATATGGACTGCCACGTGAGCCATTGTAATCACTTTTGACATCTTGTCAAGAATCGTATTCAATGATTTCGTCACCGATAATGGGATCTCGTGGCAGCACACAGATAGAGCATGAATGCATCCTCGGGAAGTACCATCCCAAGATCCAATCCCTAGCATAAATGCGCGTACCAACTCATCCTGTTCACTCTTTGCAAAGTAGCGGTGAAATCCAACAAGCATGGCCAAACAATCAAAAATGCAGATAGCGACATCGGCTTTTTTAATACCAGCTATAGCCGGCGGCTCCCGGAACATTTCGCCCTTGATCTGGCCGCAGAGTATGTTACGAAGCATCTGTATCTGCGGAACTGCGTTGGAGAAGAAGTCTCGGTTGCTGAGTTGTGGTCCCAAATGAGCAAGGATATAGCTGTAAACATCCCAAGGAGTATCGCGTTTTTGAAGCAGATCAATAATCGTCTCCAGATAGACATTTACTTTCAACACTCCAGTGGCTGGGTCGGATGCTTCGGCATCCCCCTCAGCTGCCGTCTTGTAAGCATAGACAAAGGGGCTTGCAGCCGTTGATGGTTCGTCAGGAAGACTTGAATCTATTTGCACCCAACTGGGAGGCATTGACTTTGCGCTGCCACGTAGGTAGGAACTACTCATCCTAGGCATCGACCTTTGCGTTTCAATGGAAACAGATTGATTGCGCAAAGACAGTCGTCCCGTACTTGCAGTGAGACTATCATCGCTATTCACGGAGGATCTCTCCAAGACAGACCCCTCCGTAGTTGTAGACTGTTTGACTCCGACATCTAGGTTTCGACTCAGCACAGCCACCAGAAAGTCGTTTTCGATGTCTGTGGTAACCCAAATCGCGCCGGACGAGTCGCAGCGTAAGCGGAATAGCAGCTTGAGAACTGTGAGCATGGCGTCGGCTGGTCTTTTTCTTGACGTCTTGACAATAAAAATAAGAGCCTCGAACAGCAACGCTGCTCGTTGAGCGGAGAGGTTCAAGAATCGGAGAAAGAGTCGGACAAGACCCATCATGCACACATTTGATAGAGATGGCTCAAGAACAGAAGCAGAATTGCGGCGGGTTTGGGATAGCTGTCCGCTCAAAACCGCTGGGTCATTATCTTCGAGCAAGTCGGAACTCATGGGTGAGCTCAGAGCATCAATAATAGTATGAAAGATGTCACTATCCGCCCGTGCCGCAATTTCAGTCATTACCGAGACAAGCGATGAGAGGTAGATTGTGTCTTTCTCATCTGAGAAATTCCGAAGTAACAGGTCTATTAGACCGGCTTGCTCAAAGTTGACTAGATTGTTGTCCTGGAACATTGCCTCTTCGAGTGCCTCCAAGGCAAAGGCACGCACATCTGACACCTTACCGGGCGTCTGAAGGAATGAATCAACCAGCCACTTGGCATCCTGCTCCCAGTCTTCGGTTCCAGGAAAATAAGATTTCTGCGTTTTGAGATGGTTGATCAAAAGCCGCGCCTGGGTTGGTGAAAGAAAACGGTGAGATGTTCTTAAAAAGAGACAGATTTCGGATTGTTGGTCGCAGCTCAACTGTTCCCACAATTGCTCAATTAGGGCTGACAGTCGGGAAACGCTAGCAGCAAGATGATCGTCGTGTGTAACGCTTCTCGTTGGAGAAACAACAGGGGATTGTGCGCTGTCAGTGACTTCTTGACCGGTTCCGCCAGAGCATTCGATAAGAAGATTCACAAAGCTTGTCCAGTCGGGTTCCTTTATACAAAGGGAAGCAAAATCACCATCCAAAAGATTTGCACATAATTCAAGAGTCGCCGCATAAAGTCTTCCACTCTTCCGTGGCACAACTGCCTGAAGGCAGTCTACCAGTCTCGGAAATGATAATTCTGGTAATCTTTTTTGGTCGTGCGATCGAATTATGTCGGTGAATGTTTCGACCGCGCCGCGCACCACGTTTAAATTTCGGCCGTGGTCTTCCGGATCTTCCTCAAGAAAAGAATATAAAAGCTCAAGCATGGCTAGCCTTTTGGAAGATTTGACTATATTGCGTATCACCTGGGAAGTGCGACCAGAAAGAGTCTTCACAGAAGCGTGGATGCTGCACAAAACCTCTAATAGCGGAACGAAACTACTGTCAGGCACTTCGGCACAAGAGATGATGGCGTCGAATATAGAGAGCGCACTCTTCAAATCATCAGGAGAAGCCGTTTTCCTGCAAACCTTGAGAACTTCCTCAAGTATTGACGCCGCATCGTTCTCTTCCAGCGGAACGTTCTGGAGGGTGATAACATTGAGGATGAAATCGAAAAGGTTCTCCAAATGCGATTCTTCAAGTTCAATGGTCCGCGGTTGTTTGCTCTTCTTTGCTTTAGACCGCAGGTTGGCGACGGCCTTGAATAAGGTAAATAGGGCCACCGCTAGGGCGGGCAGGACATTGACCTGCATGATGTCCAGTTTCCTGCCATTGTCGGATAGCGCAATGAGAGCATTGACTCGTGTGGGAATCACGTCGGCCGGCGTGGAAGCCAATATACTCTTGCACAGCTGAGCCTTGAGGTCCGTTGACAAATCCGGCCGACCGACGATTGTGTCCAAGAATCGAGATGATCGTTGCCGGGCATCGTCAAAGTCGGCCTGACAGAGGAGATATGAACTTGCTTCCCAGAGAGAGATGATTTGTTCTGGTGTGAATTTGGACGAGTGCTTGGCAAGGACCTCCACCTCATCTATAGCGAGTACCGGGTTCTTGAGATTCTCGAGCGCAGCCTCATAACTCGGAACGGCGGCATGGTCTAGGGAACTGTTGGAGATAGTTCCGCGCGACATCCCTTCGAATCCAAACGTCACACGGGAACCCCTGCGGGCGTCGATGCCATGGTTTGGAAATTCGCTAGGACTATCAGATGCTGAGAGGGGCGAGAGAGACTTCCGGCGACCTGATGCTAATGTCTTGAAAACGTCTGCAAAGGAAGATGCAGCTGGTTTCGGAGGTGGATCATTTTCGGAAGACATCCGCAACGTGTGAACGACGTTCGTACGTAACGAGATATCTTTTTAATATAGCAACTGGACCATGCGCAAGCTGAATTAGCACAGTGGATATAGGATTAAAAGACTTGGAAAGACGGGCGATGAGATGTGGGTGTTTGCGAACAATCCCGAGATAACAGCGCATTGATTGTTGACCAAGGAGGAAAGGTACCTGTATGCTCTAAATAGAGCTTTTTTCACACCATCGAGGTGCACTGATGAATTGCAGATTTGCAGGGTAGAGTCTAATGTAACTAGCCCAGAAGGTGATATTATAACTGGGTCTCGGAGGTTTGGGTGGCCTTCCCCATCCTCATCAAATGACAAACACTCTTAGGCGCAGATATCGAGATAAGCGGATGACCAGGTGGCACTGACACCTGATAGTGATAGGAACGGGTGCTAACAGTATTTGAGCATTGGGCTCATGACCAGCGCATATAATAGGACAAATCAGGATGAATACATGATGAGCAGTGGTAGCATCAAATGAAGAACAAACAACGGACAGGATGATCAACAGGATCCCAACTGATGGGTTCAGTCAGTTATGTCGGACGTAAAGAATCGGCTAATCTTGGCAGCCAGCCTTGGCGTGCCAAGCCGGCGACGGCCGACCTCTGCTGCGGAAAACACTTATTCCGCAGTCACATGATCACTCTGCGCTCAACATTGTCCGGAACGGAACAACAATGCTCCGCCTCCCCCCGCGATGGTTGCCGCCAGAAACATCATAGCTCTCACCGCCTTCAGAACGGTCCCGCAGTCTGCCAAACAAACTGCCAGACAAGGAAAGCGGCGGTTCAATCTTTCTTCTGCTTTCTTCTCCAATTTTACATTAAAAATACTTGTCCATCAAGCAATTGGCATTTACTGCTAGCTGCTTCTTCGCTCGTATCTTCCATTCCTTTAATTTTCACATTTTCATCCGCCGTTTGTTATAGTTCAAAATGGCAAACAACCTGGGAGCTGTTGCACAGCTTTTAGAAGCCAGCTTGGATCCCAGGCAAAACAAACAAGGTAGGTTAATCAGCATGTCAACTCCCCGAAATTCTGAACATTCTCTAATTCTGTATTTACAGCCGAACTTGCACTCCGGCAAGAGGAGAAAAAACCCGGCTTCTCGTTATTCCTGCTCCAGATCACCGCATCCGCAGACTTTCCCTACAACACTCGGCTCGCAAGTGCCTTATGCTTCAAAAATCTCATCCGAAGAAGTTGGGTCGACGAAGACGGAAACCACAAGCTGCCGCAAGATGAGGTTGTCACAATCAAGCGGGAACTGATCAACCTGATGATCAATGTTCCCGGTGGAATCCAGACCCAGCTGGGCGAGGCAGTCAGCGTGATTGCAGACAGTGATTTCTGGGAGCGATGGGATACTCTTGTGGCTGTATGTTCAAAAACTGGCTCATGTGATATGTCATTACTAACATAAAACAGGATTTGGTGTCACGATTAGACCCGAAGAACCCGGTTGTCAACAATGGAGTCCTCACAGTAGCACACTCCATTTTCCGACGATGGCGTCCTCTGTTCCGATCAGACGATCTGTTCACCGAGATTAATCATGTCCTCAGCACTTTCTCCACCCCATACCTGGCCTTGTTTGAGGTAAGGCCGATCTTCTCCGAATCATAAAGAGTTTGCAGGACGACTGACTGATTGCTGGCAGGGCCTGGACGCTTACATTGAGGAAAATAAATCCAATAAAGAGGCCCTATCGCAAGGGTTCAAACAACTCGATCTTATGATCAAACTTCTATACGATCTGAATTGTCAAGATTTGGCGCCACTGGTGGAGGACAACGCACCGTCGATCGCCAATCTGCTGCTCAAATACTTGCTTTATGATAACCAACTACTTCACACTGACGATGAATCCGAAGCGGGAGTCTTAGAGTTTGTCAAAGCCGGTATTTTCGAAGTGTTGACTCTATTTGTTCAGAAATATAGTGATGTTTTCGAGCCTCATGTCGGACAATTCGTTGGAAACTCTTGGAACTTGTTGACGACTGTCGGCCAAGAAACAAAATACGACATACTGATCAGCAAGGCACTCCAATTTTTGACATCGACCACAAGCATGCCTGAGCACGCTAAGATTTTCGAAGATCAAGGAACTCTGAGTCAGGTCATTGAAAAGGTCATTCTGCCAAACATTGCTTTGCGAGAATCTGACGAGGAGCTCTTCGAAGACGAACCCATTGAGTTCATCCGTCGTGATTTAGAGGGCTCAGACAGCGATACCAGACGTCGAGCAGCTACAGACTTTGTGCGACAACTGGCAACTAAATTCGAAGATTCAGTCACTAGAGTGGTTTCTCAGTACACCGACCATTACCTTGCCGAATACGCAAAAGACCCAGCATCGAACTGGAAATCGAAAGACACAGCCACATATCTGTTCTCCGCAATTGCTGCCAAAGGTGCAGCGACCGCTTCCCATGGTATTACAACGGTCAGCAAACTCGTTGATATTGCGGACTTTTTCCAAAAACACCTTGCGGCGGATTTAGTTTCCGATGGCGGAGTCAACCCTATCTTGAAGGTCGATGCTATTAAATATCTCTACTTGTTCAGGAGTATCATTACGCCTCAGCAGTGGCAAGAAGTATTTCCTCTGCTCGTCAAGCATTTGGGTTCCGACAACTATGTGGTGTACACTTACGCGGCTATTGCTGTTGAACGAGTACTAGCTTTCCACGATTCTGCAGGTCAGCCTGTGATTTCACCGGCAAACATCACCCCCTTGGCCAAGGAGCTCCTCGAGCACCTATTCCAGCTCGTTGAAAAAGACCCTTCACCACCCAAGGTGCAAGAAAACGAATTCTTGATGAAATGTGTGATGAGAGTTTTGATTGTCATCAAGGAAGGAGTTGTTCCTCTTACTGATGCTGTCTTGGAGCATTTGATCAAAATCACCAGAATCATCAGTGCTAACCCTAGCAATCCGCGCTTCTACTACTACCACTTTGAATCGATTGGCGCTTTTATCAGATTTGCCGCGCCTGCTAATCCCGAGAAGTTGGAACAAGCACTTTATGCACCTTTCGCCGAGGTTCTTCAGGCAGACGTTCAAGGTAAGACACTCTCATGATCAAGTATACTAAATTTGCTAATCAGATTAGAATTCATGCCTTATGTCTTCCAACTGTTCGCTGCTTTACTCGAGGCGAACTCGTCCGCGACGCTACCAGAGTACTACCAGAACCTGATTGCACCTATTCTCATGCCGGTCATGTGGGAGTCTAAGGGTAACGTTCCTGCATTGGTCCGGTTGCTTTCTGCTATTATTCCTCGCGGCGCACAATTTATTTCGCAGAACAATCAGATCGAACCTATCCTCGGTCTCTTCCAGAAACTGCTCTCCACAAAAGCCAACGAGAGCCATGGATTTGACCTTTTGGAGAGTGTGATTGGAAGCTTCCCTGCGTAAGTTTCATTCCAGGTTATCTATCAGCCGAGACTGACTTTAGTAGCAATGCTCTGGAACAATACTTTGTCTCCATCATGCAGATTATTCTGACTCGTCTGCAAAACTCCAAGACCGAGGTCTTGCAGTTGCGATTCGTTCGCTTCTATCACTTTGTTTCGGCTCGGGATGATCAAGGCTACAGTGCAGACTTTTTCATCCAGGTTACAGACAAGGTTCAAGCGCAGTGAGTTTACATTGACATTTCCAACTTGAAAATTGTTTGCTAATAGACTAGACTATTTACCCCCCTCTACCTGAATGTCATCCTACCAGAATCGCAAAAGCTCGCAAGGCCGCTTGACCGCAAGACGGCAGTCATCTCTTTCACGAAAACACTGGCCAACTCAGAAGCTTTTGCACAGCAATACAAGAAGGGTTGGGGCTTCACTTGTGAAGCTCTTCTCAAGTTGTTGGAGCTGCCCCCTGTTCCAGTCACAAGGGACGATATCATTACAGAACACGATGTGGATGATATGGCATTTGGAGTCGGATTCACCCAGTTAAATACTGTGCGACCTCGCCCGAAGGACCCATGGCCGGAGACCGGAGCCGACTTGAAAGTGTGGACGGGAAAATACCTGACGGAGGCCAACTCGAAGCAGGGTGGTCGGATTCATGGATTCGTTCAGGAACGACTCAACCCTGAACTTCAAAAAATTCTTGCCAGTTATATGACAGCGTAAGACGTTATGAAGCATGTGCATCATTTCTGTTGACTTAAGACACCCATACCTAATGCATTACGCGACACCTAACGAAGGTCATGTCGAGCTAATTTCTGTCCATTGATTTGACAAGTATCGTAGATGTTTGCTTGTCAAGTTCGTAGCAATGAAGTTCGGAGGGGTTCAACATCACGTTTCAGAATTGCAGCTCTTCAGTGCGTTGCTGCCGAAGTCGTTGGTGTCTTCAATTGCTCCTCATAGTCGACCTCATCTTCCACCTCATCCTCCCCAACGCCATCTTCTATTTGTTGCCCCTGCTTCGCTTCCTCCAGAGCCCTATACTTCCTCCTCTTCTTCTTCATCGAACTCGCCTTCCTTTTCTTCTTCAACGCCTTCTTGATCGCTTCCCGACTTTGTTCCCCCTTTTCCAAAGCCTCGACTTTCGCAGCGAGAATCTCTTTTGCAATCTTTTGGTTCTGGGATCGGGAGCGCGTTGCTTGCGATTTTACTACGATGCCAGTTGGTTTGTGGATGAGTTGGACGGCGGAGTTTGTTTTATTCTTTCATAACCCTCACTTGTTAGATAGCGTTGTAGATGAGTGGGACGGGATTCACGTACGATCTTTTGACCACCCGGTCCTGTCCCTTTCAGGTACGAACCGGTGATATCCTTGTCATCTAGCTTTGGGCGCGGGGGTAGCTGTTTGACGGCGAGGGCAGGCCATGTTGAGAAGAACGAGGTCGATTGCGGTCTGCTCGTGCAGCGACATGCTGTGTAGATTGCACTCGGAGTCTTGAACCAATCTTTCCGCATCTTGATGCGCGCAATAGGAGCAATTCCGAGAGGCCGGCAGCGACGTAGTTATGTACGTACTACGGAAGGGAGGGAGTCAATCCGATCCGGCCGTATTCGTATCTCGTTTCCAATCCGAACGAAGCAACAGGTCGACTAAAAGGTGGATCCGCTGATTCGCTGCTGAGCGTTGAATTTGGCGTCGGGAATGGCGACAGGCTCGCATCCACTTCTAAAGTCCATCAAATCAAATCGTCAAACCCCAGCGTTACCGTCAGATGTGCGGTCGATTCGCCTGTTCGCAAGGAATTGTGGAAACTAGGAACCGAACGCAAAGGATACCTAAATCAGATCTGTTTCAGCTTTCCGACTGTGCATAAGTCGGGTTTGGAACGCAAATGCACCGAAGGCAGCAACATTAGACAGAGATCTGCGGAATTTTAGTATGAAGACTGTGGCTAACTGGCTATACATAGTACTCTGGTCTCCAAAGGAATGAATGCAATTCGCCAGTCATAGCAGGAGAACGAGGTATTAAGATGGTCGTAGTCTGAGCTTGGATTTGGTCGCACAGTTTATCCGCGAGGCCAAAGCTTCCCTCCTCCTCCTCCTCCTTCCTTCCCCGTTTTCTTATTTTGCTTCCACCTCCCTCCTCTATCTCTTCTACAATTCAATTATCCTACAATCACTTTCATGATAAAAGTCAATTGCAATTTGAACCTTCCAACAATTCAAAACCCCTCGTTTTGCCGCTGTCGTATTCTCGAATTTGTTTGCCGTCGCCACTCCTGCCCCTTTTGACTCCGCCCTCACGATAAGAAAAAGTGTCGTCTCCGACTCTCCGTACAACAACTCTCGACCACCACCATTGTCGACCCAGAACGACTCTAAACTCGATCAAGATACCATTCACACCTTTTAAATAAATACAATACTATCCTTCAACAATGGCTGCCCCACCCTCCCCTTCGGTCTTTACGTCCTTTTTGCGCTGGCTGCGCCTAAAAAACTACCAGTACGAGGTGACATTCGCGTTGTACATGCTTACGCCCACCGAGAAATTCATCTTTAGTACGTCACTCTTGTATCTGATGTCTTTATTCTCGAAATCAAAGACTAACCATTTTATTGCAGATTTCATAGTCCTGACCATCGTCTCCCTCTTCGTGACTGCTGCCTACGTCTACCTCCCCGACCACGTCGCACAAATCTACGGACATATTGTCTACTATTTAACCGCCGACGGTTCCATGATCAAAGAATATATCCCCTCTGCAAGCTCGATCCTGCAGGGAAACAGCGGTCCGGCAACCGGTGCTTTCAACGTCGTGTACGAGGCTGCATCTACTGCCGGGCTTGACGAGTTGTGAATGGTACAGTAATTATGTTATAAGGAGACAAACGATATTAGGGATTATGCTCCCTCCACTAAAATAAGGTGGTTATAATTCTTATGGACAATTATTTTGGACGCCGGGATACATAATTGTGTCATATAACCGGCTTGTATTATTTATGTGTTGCATTTATTGTCTGAGCGAGGCGCTTGATGGTGTTTATTCCTGTACTTGAGTACGATATGGGGTGGTGATTTGAAGATGGACTTTGCTTATACATTGAATAAATAATTTGACTCGAATTGTGTAGTGGAAACATATTAACGGAGATGCGATTCATGAGATATATGACATGTAACTTTGAGCTTTCCCAAACCCAACTCCTGATAAAATGATGCATAAATACATAATGATACATAATTACACCGTCAATCCACATAGATGTACGTAGCTTGACTCTTCGCGCATTCTTTGCCGATGCCTCTCCATCTCTTCCGCCGATTATTCATTCGACCCCTGCGCCGCACTCAACATCTCCTGCTGTCTCTGCCTCATCTCCTCTTCCTGCTGCTGCCTCCTCTTCACCCTAACCGCGTCCAAAGTCCTCATCCGCGACAACTCCGCCTCAATATCCTCCTTCGTCTCCGGGATTTTATGTGACTGTTCAGCCGTCGGCCAGAAACCGGGCACGGAGAAACGTTCTTCGAGGTTTGTGCCGAAGTAGTACATCCAGCCAATTGGGAAGAGGATGTACATTCCAAACTATTAGCACAAAAGGAGTCGTTAGTTTTGAGTGACTTGAGGAAATGGGATCGGGGTTATTGGGGAGGAAGGGTACTTTGAAAACTTCTAGGTTTCCGCCTTGGAGGCGGCGGAGGATGTTTGACATGTTGTTTTGTCTGGTGTTGATTGACAAGTGTCTTTGATTGATGGGACCAAGACCAACAATGAGAGGAAGTATTGGATATGTTTAAAGATCGTACGTTGCAGTCAGTTGATGGATGGTTTGTATCTTGATGAAATTGATGGATTGTCGAATGACTTCACGGCATTTCTCACCGCCTTCCCTTTTGTCTGACTAGGTCGTATTGGGAAGAAATAAACTGAGCCCTAAAATGCTCTAACCCTAACCCTATATCATTGGGGTACTTGCTAAAATGTTACTTTTGTCGGTACAACTGTTAGAATGCACCTTGATTTCATTGTCTGAATGAAGGCTTTTATGCTAGATAATAGACTAACGTCATATATAAGTAAATATTGAGTCTTCAGGCTCATCATGTATGATCTTCCACGATATTCCTAACTACCCCCATTCCTCTTTTCAGACAACTCCTCCAGTAGCCACTTCTCGAACAAGTCTTTTATCGCAGAGTTGTCCATATCTGTAAGCTTTGTGCGTGAATCTTTGCTCTTTGCGTCGTCATCATCATTATCATCATCGAGAAAGACAGCGGTATCCAGACTCAGGGATGCGTCACCACTTTCAGCATCAATCAATACTGTATACGGATTGATATAGAACCAGTCCTTTCGTCCACCCCAGTAAATACCTAGAGAATGCAGCCGTGCAACATCCTCTTCAATTTGGGTCCTCCAACGCTGGATCTTTTCTGCTAAGACGTCGTCCGTTGTTTCAATCTGTTCAATGACATCCCCCAACGTCTTCGTATGGGAGGAACTGGTAGGAGAGGATAATAGTATACCAGCTAGTAAAGCTTGGCTTATATTTTTGTCATGCTGGCTGGCAGCCGGATCAGACTCATCAGATGCAGAAGCGGCATCCGTCACGATACCCACAACCGTCGACCTCCGAGTAGCGTACGAATCACCCTTCTCTTGGCCGTACTTGTATAAACGAAGATGAGATTCTATGCTATCCAAGGACTCGTTGGTCTCTTCACCAGTCTCGACTTGTGTACTGCTTTGCTCGCAAGCTTTGAAGTAGCAGATGAGACCATCGGTTGTGCGAACCTTGTGTGGAGGCATTCTCCAGTCTGCCTCTTTGTCCAGTACGATCAGGTCGCTGCTTGAATACTTCGAAATGGTTTGTGGCATATTCTTGAATTTAGTAGTAGGTTGAAACTCGTATGCTCCCACACTTTCTGGGCCCCTGGTGACTACAGCACGCACACCGTCGGTCCCGGTGCTGTCAGAGACGAGTTTCAAGGCATAGGCCGGAGTATGTAAATAATCCCTCAAGGTAATCCAGTGCGGTTTGACTGGGTCAATTTCCTGCAACGTGCTCAAGGAATGGGATACAACCAGATCGAAGAATTTGTTATAACTATCCGTCAATGATTCACCATCTTTCGGCTCATCCCCTAGCAGAGGCCTCCAGAGCGAGTGAAAAGCTGTCCCGGAAACATCTTTCTTGTCCACATGGATGGTGAAATTAGTTCCGTTTCGGTAGAACATTGTCCAACTAGTCCCGCCATCATCATCGCGCATGCCAAAACGGCCGATGTGGGGGATATCGTCAAAGTATTGAACAGTTGACATGGTTTTGAGCAGAATGTTCTGCCTTTGGTTTGCAATGTCGGGATTTTCAATAAGATCCTACTCATGGAGTCGGACAAACACTGGCAAAAGCACTAGTGTGTGATTTGCAAAGAAAATGAAACGCTGCTGCCTGGATACAGTAACGTATAGCTTGTTCCTCCTGTTGTTGGTACTTTTGTCATAGGTCAAAAAGTCGCTCAGCCTGGACATGCGGTCAAGGACCACTACCTAGTTAGCATGACGATCAAGCCTTGATAACTTTTTTCTCTTCTGGCAAGTAATTCTCCTCAATGAATGTCTTAGTTAGCAACTAGCTCTTCGACACATCTAAAATTGGAATAAAGCATATTAGCAATTTGATCTACAACTATCTTCTATGATGAATGATGGTTACTACAAATGTAGAGCTAACCCTAAGTTAGGGCTAATTGCAACCATCTTTATAGGGTAAACAACCTTTGTCCCAACTAACTGAAGATTATGTGAATAGGCTAAAGACTATTGAAAAGACAAGTGGACACATTTCCACTCAAACATCCAGTTCATTTTTACCACCAAAGGGTTATGAGGTAGGTAGCATGTCTTGCCCGTCATCTCATCAGCCGCAATGGACAAGGGAGCAGGCAGTCATAGAGGGGTCCTTGTGTGGGAAAACCAAACCCACGACAACAACTCACACGAAATCCAAAGCCTCAATAATCCACGATTAGCTACCCATCGTATCTTACTATCATGAACCCAGAACAACACGTAGACTGGGACACAGGCGAAAAGTCCGACCAAGTCAGCATCGGCAGCCACAAACTATGGATAAGCATCCACGGCGCTGATCGCAAGGCCGGAGAACCGCTGGTTATCATCATCCCAGGTTTAGCGAATAGCACAACGAGCTGGGCTGCAGTACGCCGTGGCATAGCCACTTTCGCTCGCGTGCTACAATACGAAAGATCAGGATATGGAAAAAGCGATGTTTCGCTCAAAAAGCCAACAGCGACGACAATTGCCAGAGAGCTGGGTCTGCTTCTACAAAATGCAGATCTGCACCCACCATATGTAGTCGTTGCGCATTCATGGGGCGGGATTTTGAGTCGAGAGTTTCTGGCTTTGCATCCCAGGGATGTCATAGGGATGGTGTTTATCGAGGCAAATCAAGAACGTACGCTGGAGATCTTGGATTGGCGGCAATTGGCTCAGTCGAGTCTCTTAGCTGGTGTCGACGGTCTTGACGCTACGGGCATATCGCGAGATCATAAGCTCACGGACGAAGAATGGCGCATCTATCAAGATACTCAAAACACGGAGAGTCATCAGCATCAGGCAGCTCTAGAAATAGCCGAGTATGCGAACAGCTTTCCTGTCTTGAAAGAAAAGTCACAGTTACATAGACAACCGCCGTTCCTGGGCGAGCGCCCCGTTTGTGTTATTAAAGGTAATAATAAAGCGGATTTTGAGAACCTTCTAAAGGCAGGGCTGGCTCGAGGCAATGGCGACAGTGTGAAAGAGGCTGCCTTTGAAGAGATACTCAGTACATGGGACGAGAAAGACGAGTCTTTGCAGTCAGAGATATTGTCGCTTTCGTCCTGCACACGCTATATTGAGACTAAGAATAGTGGACACAATGTACAATTAAGTGAGCCAGATATCATTGTCGAGGGTGTTAGCTGGATCCTGTCTCAAGCTAGATGGAGCCGATGATGATTGTTGCGACGCTATGTGCTGATTTCATGCAACTCCAGAATGATGTGAGTGTGTTCAGACCACTGGCGATCTGGATTGCGACGGAGATTACGGAGATGACGCTGGCTGCTCCGGAAAGGCCGTCCATGCTGTGCTGATATCATTATACATGTATATTATGCACGATGTTTTCATGCTGAAATGGAAGTCTTTTTGTTTATGTACCTATATTGTCCCTTATCTCATAGGTGCGAGAGAGGGAGGCGTAGCACATGCATCATAAGGCGGCACCAACAAGGCCATAACAAAGCAACAGTTAAGATGCAGCTGTATAGTTCATTTGATAGAGGCTGTGCCTGTTATCTCAATTAAGCCTCTACAATATTGAATCGAATCTTGTTGTTGACTGGCATCATATATGGACTCGTAGGAATAGCGTCGCGCTCGATTTCAAAGTCAAGGCTCAGCCGTAGGCTGACTTTGATTAACCAATTTCTGTATACTTCCAAGGTTGTAAAGCAGCGGCAATGTGCTCGAATTCTTGTCGAATGATATGCAAGTCTATATCTATTGGGTATCAAGGTGCTGATTGGACCAGCATCGGTAGTCTATGTATATACAGAGACAGAAACATAAGAAATCAATATGTAAAGAGAGGACACTGATTGCCCGTTGTTCATCCCAATGTCTCACTGACAAGAGAGTCAGAAAGCGAGGGCTCAGCCTGAACAGCAGCATCTTTGGCAGGCTCAACCTTGACAACTTCTTTTGCGGCAGCTTGTTTTCTCTCCAACTCGTGCGTACGAGCAGACCAGAATTTGAGGAACGTAATAGCCATCACTGAGCCGGCAGTTAGCATTGCATACACTTGCTGGAAGGGAATGACTTACTAGCACTAAAGACAATGGCAAACGCAGCGCGCCTTGTCAACACCCATCTCAAGCCTTCCGCCTCGCTCTTTCCATCACTTGCCAGTGACACGGCAATTTTGTAGTTGAGTTCCTGGATACCCGTATCCTGACTCTGCTGCTGTTCTCGAGTAGTCATTTTGTGCTCGTTCCACATCCCTTTGAGATCGTCGTTCATTTTCGCCAGTTCTTGAGTGATCCGCATATTCAGTATGTCCACTTCATGCTGTAGTTGTGTTCGGGAACTTCGTTGTCGTTCAACCTCCAAATGCCGAGATGCCTCGAGCGACGACCGCAACTCTGAACATGCCGCTTTGAACAGGTACTCTTCGTTTTCACTATCTGATTTTGATGTCAGGGTCGCCTCGGCCAGATCTAGCTTCTCCTGCAAAATGCCGCGAATGCCTTTCATCACGGTAATAGCTTGTTCTTCGCTGAATCCACCTTCCTGCAAATTCTTGACGAGCGTATATGTATCGAAATGATGGATATACGGCGCCGGTTCTAGATGTGGAACTTCCTGCCCGTTGGACGCTAATCTCGCGAGACCCAGGTCGGAAGGTGGTGGCATTTGGAGCACGGCGTCCATTGGGTTCTTGGGGGACGGCACTTCTTTGGGCATTGAGTCTGCGGCGGACTTTGGAGCATCGGATTTCACTTCATCTTTCGCGGATGCTTCTGTTGGTTTGGTAGTGTCCTTGTTTACATCTTTGGCATCCTGACTGCGGCTAGTGCGGTCTACCGACCGTGCCGAGCTCTCTTTTGCGGTATCTTTCTGACCACTTGGAGTCGCATTCCGATTGACCGATGAGCTACTCGCTTGTCTCGCAGATCTCTTCTTAGGTTGCGTCGGCGGAGGTAGCTTCGATTCTATCGATTGTGCTTGCCGGCGGGAAACGGTGGATTGGTTGCGATGACGGGTCGCATTGAACGCGGCGGACGGAGAAGGCTGAAAACGCAGAGAACGAGCGCTGTTATCGTATGCCCTGACTGAGCGGAACAGCTGGGGGTAGAGGAATGGCAGTCGAGGGGTTGCCATGGTTGGTTGAGGGAGTGAGTGAATGACGAGGGGTGAGTGGGAAGATGGATGAATCTGTAGACTTTAAGGCGAGATTCCCGCGGAAAGCAGGAGCGCCCTCGGCGGAAGGGGCCAATCATAGCGGGACTAGTAAACACTCTTAGGGTTAGGGTTAAGATATATGTGAACTTGTTAACCCTATTTTCGGCGCTTTCTAGAATGGATATTATGATTTGTATTACTCAATAATAGTTATGACAGAGCCAATATATGCAATTATTGAGATGCGTTATATATTTAATTATCACTCAAATTCCAGCCAAAAGCCCAAAGAGTAACTGTGTCCTGTTCCAGAACTCGTGTGCCGATTCCTGTAATGTACCGGCAGTTCGGTCTTCATCAATGTCACCCTGTAGACTTTCAATCAACTCATCTAGAGGATCAGTACCATCGATCCGCACTGATAAAACGTCTCGAATGTAGAATGCGTCGAGCAATAATTGAATTTTCCAGTCCCGTGCAATATCTGGCTCTGTTTCCGTGGACGTTTCTTTTTCCTCGGCCTCGTCAGCATCACTTTTATCCTCCGTGTTCGCCGACTTTTCGAGCTGCTCCAACTTTGAGGTAAATGAATCAATAGCGGTTTTGTGTACCTTGGTTTTGAGAACATTGACAGCAGAAGGATTCCATAGATCTGGACCCAGGTCTTCCATGGCTTCCATGAGGCGTTTGAAGTACTTGAATGTTGATGGCAAAGGTTGGATAGGTAGTTCTGGAGTCTTTTCCCAAAGAGATCGTCCAGGAACGCGTGTAACGTTTTTGGAATGCGGAATGATATTTGATGCCGGTGCTTTAGTAAGAACTTCATCTGCCAGGATTTCGAGCAGCTCTGTGACAATTCCTTGAGCAAATTCCAACTCATCATCCTGCAATATGTTTGGACTCTCCCGTCTAAGGTCTCGAATAAGTCGTAGAATAAAAGCGGCCTTTTCACTATTCGAGCCAAAAGCTTTAATTGCATCTTCGAACTGTTTCTGCAAATCGAGCAAAGCTTGTCTGACTGTCTTGATCTGCTCTTCACGTAACAAATAAGGATCATCCTTGGTGAGTAGATCCGCAGTACTGGTCTGAAATTCTTCATCTTCATCCTCGTCAAGAGTATCTTCCCACTTCGTGTCTTTCAAGTCTTCGATCAACTGCTTAGAGGTGTCGACGGTTGCCAGCCAGGAATGGTAGAGTTCCAGCACGTTCGTTATCTTTGTATCTTGGCCGAGCAACGTTTCTGTAATAACTTTTTTGAAGGTAGTAGCGCCCTCAGAAACTTCCAATGATAGTAGATCAGGATCCCATAATGATTGCGTTCCGCTAGCTTCGGTCTTGTCCCATTCTTTCAGATGCGAGTTGACGGAATCACCAACGGATAACAATGTTTGAGCTTCTTTGAGCAGTATGTTTTTCAACTGAGTATTGAAGAGATCTCGAAGGCCCTCTAATACACTTGTCGACGAATGCGTAAGTGTTGTAGAAACGGCAGCAAGCCAGATATCTAGCGTCTTCTTCCGTAATGCAAGAACTCCCGCAAAGTCCACAGAGCTCTCAAGAGTGGCTGCTCCGCGCTCCAAGAACGCCTGGAAGGCCTTTTTCGACCAACTTTTCAAATTTTGTTCTGCCGACTGCTTGGTCAGTGCATCTGACTTGATCCATGGCGTAAAGTTCTTGACGTCTGGAACAACCCATCGTCCGAGAATGTCCAAGTCGATATCGTCGAGTTTTTGAATATCGTGGTCGTTCAACAAAGGCTGTGCTTGTAGCTTGCCTAGTGCATCTGATAATCGACGGGAAAAGAGAACCTTTGTATGCTGAAGTGTTTGGATATATAGACTCAATGCCTTTGGGATACATTCACTTCCATTGTCGCGATCGAGCCGCTTGCTGATATAGTTGAGCCGGATGTTGTGAAAATGTGTAATCACATCTAGCGACGATGCGTTGTTAGACAGACAAAACGCCGCCATTGAATCAATAATCTCTTCAGCACTTGAATTGGCGGACCCCAGTTTCCGCTCAATCCTCCGGCGTATCAGCTTTTGAACATAACTGAGCTGCGAACGCAACGACTCAAGAAACGGAGGAGTATTCGGGTACTGAGAAAGAGTTTTGTAAAGCAATCTCGAAATCACCATCAACTTGGAAGCCAGCAGCGGCGAATCGTGTTTGCGTAATAGTCTTCCCGCCACGGTGGTACAGCGGTGGAGGAGCGCAAGTTGCCCGGCGAATACTTTGTCTTCTTCTGTTCGACCAGCCGATTCCCGATTGATATCCGTCAAATTGACCGATTTCTTGCCAATCAAGCTCGTATTGCAGCGGATACCGATACTGGCTAGTCGGGACTCGACTTCGGAACTCTCGATATTCATGTCGATAATGGTCTCGGCGGTTCCTAAAAGCTCGCGGTACCGTGTACTAAGGTAAGCTAGTAAGTATAACACTCATAAAACAGAGCAGATGGACATACCCGACCAACGACCGCAGCTTCTCTCTGTTGCTGGCAATGTCCCGCCGCAACTCCTGCTCGACCTTCCGCACGGTGGGAATTGGATACTGAAAAGCCTCCTTCCATGACTTGAGGTTCCTCACATCTGGAGTTTCGGTGACCATTTTGGCGGTAATTGCCGGGGCGTGCAGGGTGTTTGCGGCGAGAGTCGAGAGTCGAGATGGTCAATATGGAACAACGTGTAAATAAGGTGGATGCACGGGCCACGCGGAGACTAAAACGTCACCGGCGGGAATTTCTTCAACGGAAGGAAGTGACTCATGTTTTTCTTTCTTTCATGGCCATTTCTTATAATCTGAAGATTCATTCTTTTAATCTCCCAGAGGATTACTGTCAATACCAACTGCACACTTTCTTTGTCTTGTCCGCCTGCTTTCACCACACAATAGGATAGGCTTGTCAGACAGCGGAGCATGTGAATATCGCCCCACCAAGAAATATTTCAAGCGTCTTTGCTCCAGAAAAGTCGTCTTCCACATTCAACACCTGTCAATACAACTTCCTACACAGTCCAAGACGTTAGCCATGGCGTCTACCGACTCTGCGACAGTCGACCCTGTCGACCCTGTTGAAGTCCAGAACTCCGGTCCTAAAAAGCTTCCATTCCCTCCAGTCACTCGGAGTCACATATTGCATTGCTCGTACAATTATTGGCATCCACTGTATGTACAAGATGACTTGCCAAATAAATCAAAGCTGATTTGTCTAGATACCGAGCCATTACTCCCAAAGCCCGCCTCATTCCACTCTCCGATGCCTTCCTTTCGTATCTTCGCGCCGACGGAATCGTCCTCCCTCCTGAGAATCCCAGCCGCGCTGCCATGATGGGCGAGGACAGCGGTATCGAAACATCCGATTCTGAAGAGGACGACGATGAAGAAGATCCTTCACAAGAATGGCGCGATATCCACACACAGGTTGAAGAGACCATCCGCGAGCTGGACGGCAAAGTCACGCCCAAACTCAACTGGAGTTCGCCCAAAGATGCAACCTGGATTGCAGTGACAAATGATCTTCAGTGTCAGACGCCAAATGATATTTACATGTTGCTCAAGAGTAGCGACTTTATCACTCATGATTTGGAGCATGCCTTTGACGATACAGACCCAGAGCCAGAGGGTGCCACAACCGGGGATGTCGACACCAGCAGTGTTCCCTATCATCTTGTCCTTCGCAAGTACTTCAACCTCAATCCATCGTTAGAGTTTCGATGCTTTGTACGCAACCGTACACTGTTGTGCATGTGCCAGCGGGACTTGAATCACTTTGACTTTCTATTCCCAATGCGTGACATGCTCGTGTCGCGCATTCAGTCTTTCTTTGACGAAAAGCTCAAAGACACTTTTCCTGATCCAAGCTTTGTGTTCGATGTCTACGTCCCACCACCTCATGAGCGGGTGTGGCTCATTGATATCAATCCGTGGGCGATCAGGACAGATCCACTCCTATTCAGTTGGTTGGAAATTCTGACCATGAAGGATTTAACCCCACTTGAGGACGAGGTTGTGCGTCTATCCATCAAAGATGATGGTCCTTCTGCTACGGAGGCTGAGTCCGAAGCTGATGACTCGGAGGACGAGGTTGAGGATCTTTCATTCATTCCGGAACTTCGACTGGTGGAACGTGATGATCCAGAGGCGTATGGATTTACTTCGCCACAGTATTCAGCTCACAAATTGCCTCGAGAGGTTGTGGACGCTTCTAAAGCCGGGACTGGCGGTATGGCGTCTTTTATGCAACAGTGGAAGGATCTACTCGCACAACAGACGCAGCAACAACAAGCTGATTCAAGTGATGACGAGTAACTTGCATGAGCCGAAACTATTGAATTGGTATCCAGTGATCCACACAGAGATCAATGATTTGCACGATCTATGCATATGCTATTATGTAAGTTTAATTACATCCTTCAAGATCTCACAGCTTATGCTTCTTCTCACCAGTGGCGAGCTTCCTGAATTCTTCCTGCGGAATACCAGCAATAAATCTGTCGACACCTCCGAACACCTCCAACAAATTTGCTCTATCAAGTGCCTCGCGTTCCGGTTGTCGAATCAGTCTCTTGATTCCAAGAAGACTAGTCTGGTTAAGATGCATGCCCAATTTGTCGTCGACTTCTTCCAGAACAGCTTTCAAAAATCCATCTGAATCTTCTCTCTTTCCAGACGGTGCGGAAATGACCTTGTTCACGAATCCAGTTGCTACCAGTTCTTCACATGATATGCGCTTACTCATGAGGAGCGCCTCATTTGCTTTTGAAATTCCCAGTCTCTGCACAAATCCTCTTGAAGCACCGCCTTCAGCAACCAGACCGAGTGACGAGAAAGGTGTGAGAAGGAATGTATGAGGAGCTGCATAGATGAAATCGGCAAAGGAAATAACAGCAGCAGTGAGTCCGACAACAGGACCGTTGAGCGCAACAACCAGGATTTTCGAATGATTGTACACAGTGCGTGTGATGTCCAGGTTATTTACAAGGAAACCGCGCATAATCTCTCGGCGCACTTCTCCTTCAGTTAGAGACTTGTCTACTCGACGATTGATGCCGTTGCCGCGGATATCAGCTCCTCTACAATCATTAGCTTGAATCGGTTCATAGAATAGAGAAACTCACGCAGAAAAGAATCTACCTGCTCCTGTTAGAACAGTAATGTAGATATCATCTCTCTTGTCAATCTCGCGCAATCGCTCGCCGAGCAGATAATAGCAGTCCCCATCTAGGGCATTCAAGACTTCCGGACGGTTGAGCGTGATGATAGCAATGCGCCCTTCGTATCTGAGTGTGATTTGCTCTGCCATAATTATTCCTCAGGGCCAATGCTGTAAAGCTGTAGCTGTAAATATGTTATACAATTAAAATAAAGTGGTTGAAGGATGTGATAGATATAAAGCTGAGTCGTTGTTGTCGGCAGGTAATTATTAGCCTTGGGACGGCCGAGTTGCCGAGGTCCACTTAACCTAGTGTGCTCAGTTTGTGGGGTAGCTCTCTCCCTCTCCATTCATCTGGGACTACACTAGTAGAACCTGGCTAAAACGAACAGAAGTCCTTCCAAGGTCTGAATCTGATATCTAGAGATTTTCATTCATAGGGGGATGGAGAGCACTCTGGTACAATAACCTGTCTGATCAATATTGATTTTTGGAGCACTCCCTATATTCATAAGGATAATATCTGACCTGGTAGCCAGCTTCTACTGTATTCTAACAGCTAAGCAGAAACATAGCGCAACCGCTCGTCATCTTTCTCCAGCGCCTCCATCTGATGCCGAAAAAGATGGACCTTCAATTCAAACCCTCCAGGATACTGATTGCTTGAGGACGCTGTCTGCCTCTTCCCATACGACGGCATCACCAAACGAACGACGGTGTGATCGGAGAAAGGTTTCTCATAATGCAAAACTTTCCAACACCAACCTCCATCGCGTCGAGGCTAGGGTAAAGGTGCTCCCACGAATTGAAAATCACCTCCTGCCCCAGAAGATTGGCCGCTGGGTAAACGCCAGCTTTCAATTGACGGGAAAGGAGCCTGTTGATTGAGCGAAGATTGCGGTCGGTAGCGTCTTTTCTCAACGTGACTTGGATAGTGCCGATGACTGTGGCTGTATCTGTGTGCTGCTGCTGCTGTTGCAGTAAGGCCGGCAGAGGTACCCTCGCCACGACTGCGGCGAAAGCATTGCCAAAGAATTCACTCGCTAATGGAGGATCTAGACGGTTGCGCATGTCGACTGAAAAGAATCTGCTGCTTGTCGTCGACTCCACAGCAGTCTTAGAATCTGTTCGTGCGCGCGCGAGACAATGCCATGCATGGGCCATAACAGACTCGAACATGGTAGGTCGATCCACTGCATGATTGTGCATTTCCGCTCGAAGTTTCTTCAGGCTCTCGGGTGCCGACCAGGAAGTCTTGCTTTGGATCTCACTGCTCCCCATCAAAGGACTCTTTCCTGCTTTCAACGACGCTTCTTTGTACAAGGTCTCCCACGTCTTCAAGCCGTTGAGTTCTCCTACTGCATCGGGCGATTCATCGATTTCCCTCAAAAGCTCGGTCTTGTCATGAATGTCGCTCGTCACCGATTTCTCAATGTATTAGACCCCAGCCATCAACGCCCTGGTCCTCCAAAGCCACTGCCGTATGACCCTGCATATCCGAACCCATCTGTACTGCCGTGGTGAATCTGTACGACGAGTACGAATCCGCCATTGATAAAAGTCAGCTGCACCGCAGAATTATGCCGGGCCAGCAACTCGCTGTCATCGAGCCCAATAGCATAATCGGCCTTCTGGATAGCCTTCTCCGGAAAGCGCTGTGTAGGTGACAAATTCCCAAAGTTGATGTCCCGCCGTAACGACCTTGAAGGGGATGCTAGAAGACCGGTCAATCACTACATGTGGTAGACTCCCGTCCTTGGGCCGCACGATTCTACCCAGCAGCTGCAGATATGTTGTCGTTGTCTGGCCTTTGTCTTTGTCGCCGGGTTTCAGGAGTATCTTGACACTTTCTTGCAGCGATGCAACCAAGTTCTGTGTCTTGGACCCGTCGTGGTTGTCAGTCAAGTAAACGCATGCTTGTCGAATTGCCCGTGGTGAAATCTGTAGGTCACTGGGCGACAATGGATAGAATGCTTCGAAGCCGGGGTCTGCCTGGATTGTATATGTTGTTGTTTCCATTGCAGTTGGTGCTGATTTGATATGCTCTCCTTGCCGAATTGAACTTCTATTTCTGTATATTTTTGTTATTCTGTGGCTGCCTAGATAGATTACAGCCGGATGAGGGCAGCCAGCTCACTGGTCCGCTCGACTAATTTCCCACATAATCCAGGTGAGACGTCAATGTCCTGTTGGACATAAGGGTCAAGCGGTTTTAGCGTCGCATGCAACTACCATTCAGGAGGTAACTGAGGCTTCCCTGCAACATCAACGTACAAACAATCAGCAACAATGGATTCATCAATTCGACAACAAGAACACATCACCCACGCATAATCGCCCTAGGCATGATGGCCCTCTCAATATCCGTTTTCCACATCTACGTAACCTCCCACTACTGGCTCTCAGCAAAACCACCAGTCGGCGCATGGGGTCATTGGATTGAATTTCTGGGTTACGCATTTTGATTTCTCAACGAAATACTTTGCTCGTTGGAGGCATTATTACCGCGAATTCATTGTAGCCGGCGTATGTGGGGATGAGTGTTGGGGTTTTGATATGATATTTACACTACCAGGTGCAAGAGGTTGGAGCAAGGGAGGATGGATCAAGCAATCCGTCATTGCAATCAGAGCGAATTCAGAAGGCATGGAGTATTGGCAGACTTCTTGACTTGATCCGACATGACTGGTTACACACCGAACGCATTGACACGACTATGTACTACATCGGAGCTGACTATCTTTGTTGTGCCGCTCCTATTTAAGCCAGCTTCTCAGGTCATTCAAACATACACCTTCCTGCTTTCTTTCAAATACACCAACTCTTTCAAAACGAGCACAGAAAAACAAAGTGGAACTCACAAGCCAACAAAAGGAGCACATCAGCAAATCCATCGTCGGCCTCTGCATGATGATACTCTCCACATCCATCTTTGACATCTACGCAACCTCGCAATTCCGAGCAAGAGAAGCCAATGAAGCGGATGCGTTCTTCTTTATCTTCGTCTCCACGATTTTAGCCGGCGTGTGGATAATCGGATTGACTCTTTAGGTTATGCATTTTGGCGTTGTATCAATGATTCAACGAAATAACTCGCTTATTGGGGGGATCGTGGCCGCGAATATTGGGATGTTCTGGACAAGGTTGAGGAAGCTGCCTGAGACTACGGTGTTGGACTATATAACGAATTCTTTCTGGTCGACGTATTTGGGAATGGTTATTGGAGTTCTGGCTACCTACTACTTTTGCGGGTTTTAAAAGAACATTCAATATTGGAGACACGCCACGATGGATACTCTCGAATGCTTCATGAAAAAACAATGAGAAACGCACGAGCACCGTATTGTTTTGTCTTTTCTATACTCTTCCGATCCGATTTCGCCGGATATAGCCCGAGACTCCAAGATGAAAGGCGGATCTTCACGAAACACTATACAAAGGCATTATACTCCTTATCGAAACTAGGACTCTGACGGATATGCCATACCAATATCGCCCTCCATGAGACACGATTTTATTTTGGCGTCGGGAACCTGCAACCAATTCACCCCTGTTCGACAACTCACATGTCCTATAGTATAGATATGGCCATCATGTCGTCAATCGTTCGATTTCCGTTCATCGGCCCAATCTCCTCCACCCTCGAAAGCACTTGAATACCTCTAAAACCACTCACGAAAACCATGGTGCAGAACCACTCCCTAGCAAAACCCTTTATCAAATTCTTCCCGCGTACAACCTATCGTCCCAAGAAACAGGAGTCTTACATCGATCATGACGAAGCGATCATGTTTATCGCTACAATGAAGGACCGGGTCAAGGCTCTTGAGTCATCGCTCGAGAAGCAGGAGAAGCATTCGGCTAAGCTTCAGGAGTTGGTGGATGATCTTCGCCAGTGGGCATAATTTGTCTCGCGGGGGCTATATCGGTGTATTTGAGGTAAAGTGCGTAAATGACAGTTCGACCAAATCAAAAACGATACCACAATCACAACAAATGCATGGGGAATGGTTCCTATTAGGGCTTGACATTAGTGTACTAGTGGGTTGGCTCAATCAATCATTTTCCTTTCAGTACATTATAATTCTTTAATATTGGGTAATATGCAACGTTTCGGAGATCCAAAGCACTCTTTTTGTTCTTAGTATTCACTTTTCTTGTCCTGCTTCAGAGGAGGAGATTTACAGCTGTTTACCAAACCGGTGTGCGCTTTTGCTCGATCAAGGGTGGTGACTGTAAATGGCATAGGTATTGTACTAACACAAAATATATGCAAAATATATGAATTATTCCAAGGTTACTTCAGCAGTTGACCAATATACACAACATTGGAACATTTGAATGATTTTGTCAACAGCACATATTATTCATTACCTACCTAGATATTCTCAATATCTAGTTATGCTCCAATGTTCCCGGTTGTCCTCCTCATCTCCAATGGGTGGCTCGAAAAGGTCAGGAAAACCGCCAGAAAACGCCGCGACCCCAGTACCGCGGGATATTCTTCGTATTATACCTGGATGGTTATCCACGACTGGTAGCATTGGTGACAAGTAACGCAAGCTTTGGAGCCCAGAAGATTCAGGAAGCTCCAGGACGGTAGTGTTCGTGGAATGCAGTTTTTGTGCGGCGGCCCTCAAGGTTAAAAGGTCATCGTAGCGGTCCTGTACAACAGCAAGACAGTCCTCTTTCGATAAACCAGATACCTTCGCAAGATGCTCCGCGAGGTGCTCCATATCTTCAAGGGCTTGCGTGCTGAGCATTAGCAAGCGTGCTGAAGCGTTTTCCTTCAAAGTCCGTTGAGCCACTTGAAAGCGCACATCGACCATTTGCACACGGGTATAGAGATGTATATCATCGCCTTCATCCTGTGGTTCTCGCTGCGGGGGCTGCGGGCAGGTCGCAAGAGATTCCAGCTCTCTCCTTTTCTTCTTCGGCTGTGATTGTCTCTCGCTCGCACTATCATTATCTTGTTGGGCAATTGATGATGACAACAAGTGATGGGACATCGATTCTTGTTCTTGGAGACCAATCACATTTACTTCCTCGATATGCCGATACCTCCTTGAGCATTTACGACTGTTGCAAACTTGTGAGCCAGCCCGTTTGCGCAAATCTCGCACCTAGTAAAACTAACCACTCGATATGCTGTTCATCAGAAGAACTTTCATTCTCGGTATTGCACCAAGGACACAGTATAGATAGGGAATTCCGCTTCCTGAATATCATGCTCATGTCAAGCGTTTGACCAGGCTGAGCTAGGTTAGCATCATCCGTCGATATTGCGGAAGACCTGGGTATATATCCACCTTGACAAATGCTTTCCAACGTCTATGGGGATCCCAGATCTGACCAGTGTGATGGTCCTGGAGCATCCATTCGCCTCGTTCGATTTTGGCCAAGCCGACATGTTCGAACTTGTGTCTTAGAACAGTTTCAAAAAGCTATAAACTAAACGTCAGGCGTTTCCATCAGAATAGAACAATACAAGAGACTCATTCAAACCTCTAAAGAGTCGATGAGATTAAGGGATAAGGTATAGGTTTCCCCCAAGGCATCATTGACCGCTACTAAATCCTTACAGGGAACTTGAGGGGGCAACCGAAGTTGGTGAGACCGAAGCTGAGCCGTAAGCTCTCTCACCATTCTTTGTAGGTCCTGGTTGGTTTGCTGAAACATGGCTATGTTTTGCGTTGGTTCAGTGGAACCCGGTCTCGATCGTCGATCCGAGGATGGATACCACTTCAAGAGAGTCTTCATCACACACGCCGCAGTAACAGCAGCGTACCCTTGCCATTTCTTGTTCCTATGACTGTCGGCGTAGTCACAGACCCCCTTTATAACCAGACAAGGAAGACTCTCAAATATCCCGGCGCCCTCCATTTCGAATGCAATGACATTGTGGCTCTTTGCAATCTCGTCACGATGAAGGGCGGATTTCATGACAGAATCGCCGGAAGCCATAATGCCAAAGTGGACAATCGGAGGAGGCGGTATGATTTGAGAACGATTCTTCTGTGTATTCTCTCTGTTGAGCCGTCTCCGATATACCAGATACTTCTCATCGCACTTCAGATCTTCACAGGTAGAGTTGAGTGCAATGTCGCAAATCTCATGAGATTCTTGAGTGCACAGGTTGCAGATGCGATATCCCGCTGACGCACGGTGTTTATGCTGGTACTCTGATTGAAATAGCTTGTCCTCCCTCGCTCCAAAGTACTCGTACTTCCTCGGATACTTCTCTTGGGTTGCCATCAGAAGCTGCAAGGTCTTTTTGGCAAGAAGCGTGCAATAACGGTCCGTCTGCATAGTATCCAGGAAGCGATGTATACTAGAGCTCTGTGCATGATCCTTTGCCAGTGTCGACTTCGGTCTAAATCTGTCCGGGTACCGTCGACCAAAGTCATATTGAACTAGTTGCTGGCTAACAACCACATCGCCAAGCAGCATCTCAATCCCATCGCAAGTCTTCGGTACCCCTCCGCAAATACCGACGAGAAGAGCGAGTTGGACCCTAGGATAGCTCAAGCGGAAGCTCGTAGCTACACTTGTCGCACTCGTCTTGCCCATATCCGAGATGAGGGCTAGAACCGCGTTGTGTGGTCCAATCCATCCCGTTGTATAGGTATTCTGATCCCCGTCGACTTTTCCATACGGATCCCCGTCATCGTTCCAGAATCCATCGAAAACGGTGGTCACGGCGTCATATTCGAGCCGTAGGGCGCAGATGATCGCGATCTCAAAATCGTCGCGGCTTGAAGGACAGGGGGGATGTGGAGAACTACCCATAGGCAGTGACCCGGGATGGGTTTTTATGAAAGAGCAGTGTACATTGGGCGTGTTTAAGAAGACATGGAAAGATTCTCGACTTGGAAATTGAGGGTTTGGCATTGATGGGAGATGGAACTAGGGCGGGGTAGTCACAGCCTCACTCTGCTCTTGCTAGGCGACTACTGCATATAGTACTTTGTACGTGGACTAAGCTCGGTATTACAATTACACAACTGATTACTAGGACTTGAGATAGGTAGCTGATATCTTGACAAACTCGAAATCGAAGCACGGATGGCCGCAGCCATCCTATCTGTACCTAATGTCACCACTGATTTGCCCTTTGACTGAGGTATACACATTGCTGATCGCAGTAACGATACCTCGTTCTCGTTGAATATGTACACGCCGAGTTAGCTGTTAGTGTAGGTACATGACCTTGTTGTGGTGAATCTGACTCCAAGAGCCAGGGTAACTACAATTAGCCCTAATTAACACACATCTCAGCGCCGCATTTGTCTCAAGTGCTCCTTTTGGCACACCGATCGGGGGCCGACTATCAATTGTTCGCTCAGTAATGTATGATATGCTTTCATGCCCTAAATATGAATCTTTCTATATCTGAATTTGATCTTCATTCCTCGTAATTGAGTCGAGATGGCACGTTTGTACAACGTCAGTGCCCATTCTTCTTATTCAACCACAGCGATCGTTGTACATAGAAATTAAAATAGCATCAGTTATTGCAGCTGAAAACCCCTCCAACGTACATAGATCAAATTCACACTTAGCTTTTTGATATGAAGACGGAAATAAATACAAACACTACTATCGTATTGAGCCTACTGTTGGCCTTATTTATCATGTCGGAAACAATTTCATCTGTGGGCAATTAACGTTTGCCTCGTTTTTTATTGAACCAGATATAGTTCAGTGGATATAAGGTTGTGCTAATTGGATATGTATATTATCGGTACTCACTTCAGTTTTGGATTACGCTCCACACATATCAGACTATATATTCCTCAGACTTATCCATCTAAATACTGTTCTGCCCAAAACTAGCGAGTGATGAAAAGGAGTTGCTAAAGAAGGCTGGAGAGATTGTCTATATAGTCTCTTACCGCATTATTCGAGCAACTAGTTTGAACACAGAGCCAACATTGAAGTCAATGTCGTTTTCCATATTAGGAAGGTTGCGATTAGCCCTAAGTTAGGGTTAGTTCCATCATACGAAGACAGTTGTCGGGTTCGACATTCAAACCGCCTGTTTGTATAGTTGTCTCTGCCAATAATGATGGCTAAGGATCTCCCGGTTCATCTCGTCTTCTGACTCATGCTCTGTATGGCATAGCCTACACCGACGATGAATCCGAAAGCACTCAATCCAATTCCAAGGTACAACGCACCACGGTACCCCTCGAGTACCGAACCATTTGCCACATTGACCTCAACCACACCAGCAATACCAAGACCCAAACTCTGCGAATAGTAAACAATGGTCGCAATCAGGCTCGCTGCTATGCCCTGGCTTTCAACAGGCACGAGGTTACTCAACATTATCGTACCCGCAGGGAAACTCATATCCATTCCAAAGGGACTGAGCAAATACGTCCAAAAGACGTTGAGCCAGTAGGTTCGGTGGACTGGCATTGTTGCAAGGATGATGTTCCCGACACAAAACCATATAAGCGAGAAAGCGAGAATGACTGGCGGCTTCCACCCCTTGGACAGAAGCGTGGAGGTCAAGATGCTTGCAGCGACACCAGCAGGTGGCACTGGACTGAGTTGTGCTGCAACTGAGAGCATGGTATTGCCGCGAAGACGAAGCATAAAGTTGATTGAATAATAGCACAGTATACCAAAGGATGACCACCCAAGACCTTCTATAAAGAGGATCCAGGCAGCGTCGCGGTCGATCTGTGCCACGGGGACGATTGGGTGCGCGGTTCTTTTTTCAATTGGGAAGAAAGCAACGATGAGGAACAGACCGATGATGAGAGTCGTGATGGATTGCGCACTGGCCCATCCTGTTTCTGGGGCACGATTCCAAGCAAAGTTGAAGAGAACAAGCCCTGGGGAGCGATTAGCCTGGGTAAAGTGAAATGACAAAGTCTTTCATTTTCTTACCACTAATGATTGTGAATGTCCCTAGATAATCAAATGGTCCCCTTGCATCTGAAGGCTTCCTACCGACATGTGGGACGAAGAGGCATGCCAAACCCCCATATATCAGACAGGCAATGGCGTTAATGTAGAAAACCCACGGCCAGCTTGCTCGCTGAGCAAGCAACGCCGAAAATACCGCCCCGAGGGTAAATCCAATAGGAGCCCCGGATGCGTAGAGAGAAAATGCCAGATTCTTCCTGGGGCCCGGCTTGTAGATACTCCCGAGAAGAGCCAGTGCGCTAGGGACGAGTGCGGCAGCAGCTATACCCTGGAAGGCTCGGCAGATGTCAAAGAAGACCTGTGACCGACTATAGACAGATATGCCTGCGAGGAGGGCCCATAACGAGAACCAGCCCCATGCCGCCACGAAAAGATTTTTGTGGCCAACGATGTCCCCGACACGGCCAAATGCTAGCATGAAGGTGCCCGATGTGAGCCCGTAAGCAGCGGGATACCAGGCGATGTCAGTCGATGCTGCCCCAAAAGCCTTTCCAATCACTAGACCTGGAAGAAAACTTTGTGCGAGCGAAGCCTGTACCATTCCTTGAGCTGAACATATCGTGAATAGCATGACAATTTCTCTCGTAAGAGATAAGCCGCTGATATGGAATGTGCCTTCCTCCTTTTTGTTGCCCGTCATTTTAGCAAACCGCTTTCCTCAATAGGCCCGGAAGTCAAAGAATCGACAGCTTGCTGTGAATAACGCCGCGAGAAAAGAGTAAATCCAGTGACATTTTAAGCAGAGGTCCACAGCAGCCATGTATTAGTAACAAGTGTCCGAGCGGAGAGATATCTCTCCGACTCCCAACATTTGAACGCATTATCAGATCAATCAGATGAATTACTCAGACGAACCAAGACTTCCTCTTAAGATCCACGCGGGAGTGGAGTCGGGATGCTCTCATGAAATTATTTTAGGCGCTTGCAACCTTGGAATCTTCGTGGGATCAATGGTCTTACTACGTGTCAGCCATATTCAGGATATCAATATAGCAGGCTATGGGAAGATCCATAACGGGGCCTCGTTTTTTAGAACTTCCGGCTTTTACTACTGATGTTATGAATTGTGTCATGGCAAATCAGAGGAGTGGCTCTCATTTAATCCTTTTAACTAGTTGACACGTCCAGTTTTTGTTGAATGCTATAATTATACACTTCTTGTTATTGCTCATGATACAGTACTATACCAGCGTTCTAGCTTTACATTTCTGTACATGCACTTCGAAGACTAATAATTTAAGCACATTCATGGTCGGACAGAATGCTTCCAACTTCAGAAGAAATCGCTCTTAGGCCTGATTTGCGTGCTCTGGCATATCTCACTCACCTTTTGTAAAACCTACACAATCAATTGATGCTGATTCTTCTTACTCCTGCTCAACTTGCTCAACATATCCGGATCACGATGGTCACCACAGGTTTGTAGCTGATACTCGCAGCAGAAACCACAAAAGCATCAATTGATATTCCTCGTCCCCAGCTATCAAACCTCCTTTATCGAGTGGTAGATTGTGTTCATATTTAAAAAATTGTATCAGCTCTATATAATATTTATGCGGTTATATTCTCTAATGCCATCATTTGATTCCTATTCCTATACGGCACACCATGGCTCAATCAGTTGATGTCTGTCTCGACAAGTGGTCCTTTGTAGTAACGCCGGGCATGAATGAAGTACCAGCCCATAGAGAATATAACAATAACCCCGTAATAAGAACATTGTAGTTCATAGTTGACGGTTGTACGTCCTTGACGGTGGGCCAGAAACTCCAAAAAAAATACGAGGACAAGGTACAAGCAGGCAAATATATTGTTGAGCAGGCCGAACGGCTCGGGGACCCTCCACAGACCCCAATGGAGACTGCTTGCGTTACTGTTCAGGCTAGCAGGGCCTATTTGGCCGCTCAGGCGTGACCAAAGCAGAAATCCCACGACGAGCATGTAGGATGAGTATAGACAAGCAACTGTTAAATTGACAAGATCAGAGAATGCGACGGACGAGCCGAGCAGAATCAGCGACAAGAGCATCGCGATTAAGGAGTTTACTGCCAGGGATCGAAGGGGGACAGATTCTCGGGAGAGCTGATGACCATTTTAGTATTCATGTTGTCCCTGGGTAGCCTTCATGCACAAGAGAAAAAAAGAAAGGAGACAGAAGTATGTGGCATACCTTGCTCAGCCAGTCAGAGAAAGGAACACCATTATCTCGCGCAAAAGACCACAGCATACGAGGCAGTTGCAAAACAGCCAATCATACATGCACCAGCCATTATGAGGATGATGATATACATCAACACAGCACCTGTTCGGGACCGCACCGCTTGTTGGAAGATAAGCAGAACTGGGCTTTCGCCTGCTTCGATGGCTGTGAGGCCGGTGTCGAGATCACCAATCACATACATGGTGCACGACACCATTGCGAAACCTAGGGCACCATTGACTTGTATATGTTAGTATTATATGGTATTTCTCTTTTTATTTTCGGGGGTTGTTTATTAAGGAGACTGAACACGAGGGACTGGGGGACCGCTATCGAGGCATCGCAAATCTCTTCGGACATCTGCGTGGTGTTAATAACGTAATCGAATTATTTTTCTACAGGGCAAGGCCAATATCTTACATGTACAGCACTATCTGCGCCTAGGATCAGTTAGCGTAACACGATTTTCCTATAAGATAAGTGACAACTTACCAAAGAGAGCAAATCCCAAACTCGGCATGCCCACGAAGAAAGATAGTGCCTGGGTCTGCCAGGCCCCACCGTTGAAAAAGGTGTCGAATATGGAGACATCACCCTTTGGGCCAAAATAGACAAGTGGAACCAGCACAAGGAAGAAACCGAACAGATGTACAATGAAGATGGCGCCTTCAAATCGGGCGAGCGCTTTGCTCGACATGGCGTTGATGGCGAAAGAAAATACCAGCCAAGCCCAATAAAATAGCATTGTCTGCCATGGTTGCGGTATATAGTAAGGTTCATACATCACGTTCAGGTATTCGAATAATCCCGCCGTTAGGTACAATTGGGACGAGCAAAGGGCCAGCCAACCGGCCGCAGTCGCCCGGCCTGGGGGTCCTCCAGAATGAGATTTGATGGTTGAGAGAGACTAAAAGGTATAGGATATCTACCTGTCACGTAGAAAGAAAACACCCTGTACTTTTGGGGGCGCCATCATTGCTACCCAGCTATAATCCGCGTTAGCTCAATATTTCTGCCCTATCTTGCATCAAGTGGACACTCACTGGTATTGGCTGCTTGCTACAGGAGCCCTATGTAATTGAGTATCCAGACGACGAAACTTGGGGTATTAAGCGCGCTTACATTGATGCAACTTCGGCGATGGACACAAATACCGACAATGTTCCCAGCCAGTCGACTATGAACGACCAGATTACACCGGCGGTGCCTCCACTATAGAAGGTTAGCTGTAATTCTTATGATGATGATGGCCGTGTCGAACGTTGAATTCAAGGAGCAAGGCAAAATACAGGATAAAAGGCGAGGTATTAATAATTATGAAGGTAAGAATCCGTCGATGCCGTACTAACCCCGATCCCTGATCGAGGCAAAGAGGCTGCCCTCTCCCCATTCGAGCTTATCTGAGCAAATGTAGCCCTTAAGGGCATCCCTGTATATAGTAAGGCTGAGCCTGTCGTGGGGGTTGTCTGCTGCCGCTCACACCTGCATACGGACAATAAACTTCTTATTTAGATGAGATGAGAATATATTTTTATTATTATATAACTCTTTCTTTATTTCTTTATTTATAATTTGATAGCATATTACTGATTATAGTGATACTGTCCTTTTCTTCGTGGTCCTAGCATGTTTTAGCGTCATGCAGGTCTGTTCGTAACACCCATTGCATGGTAACTACCGAGTCCAAGCGCAGGCTGATAACAAGAATAAACGCTCCAAATAAACGCTGGTATCTTTCTCCCATCCTCACAATCTGTCATTCTCTATCGAAGTAATATTAAATCACAAGATTACCCCTGCCCTATCCAAACATCCAAACCACGCAAACCTCTCAACCCCTTCAAACCATCCAAACAATGCCAACCAAACAAATTGCCCAGCATCGATCCAACGTCAAGATAAGCTCTCAAGACAACAGTCTCACTCCCAGGTAGATCCCTTTTATCACGATATCCCGCATCAAAAACCCCACAACGCGCAAACGACCTCTTCTCCCAGATTCGAGGTCTTATGACCTCAAGCCCTTTTAAGCCCATATATACAAAATTCTTTCTACCTCTCTTCCCCACTTGCTCCACATGATGTACGTCGATCTCCCGAGATGTTAACAAAACGCTTGGCGACATAAATGATACCTTGAGGCTCTCCGTGAGCTACCATAATGTCCCCCCTATTCCATGGTTCGGAAATAACAACGCGAACTTTGAAATATTATAATAGGCTTTCCATCGCATCAGTCATCCCTACGGGTCATAAGATACGTCTAAGCTTCCCGGGTTAAGTCATACATATCGAATTATTGCCGCTGGTGATTCTGGTGTCTGAATGCGGAAATACAGTATTCAACAGCTCTGGAATTGCAGCGTGAGTATCTAATTGCTGGATTCCTTGCTGGTAACCTTTTGTCTGTTAATCAGACATGATGTGATACTGACACTGATGATGATGAGAATGTGGTACACTATTCTGTTAGCTGAATCAGGGTAGGGGATATTACTTGGATATCTGGATTCAGATGCCAAACGCTTCGATTGTGCTATAGTTCACAGGCTTACTGCATCATTGCATCAAATCTCTGAGTCTTGACGCATTACACTTAAAGCCGGCATATATTAATCCACATACATACATATATATATGTGTGTATAATGCCCTCCTTCTCACTGTATGAAATATCAACTGTCTAACGGCAAAAACAAGTCAAAATGGCAACTAGGATCAGACTTCAACGTAATCCAAACTACCACAGATCGGGGACTAAGTCTTACGTCCACCTCATCCGTAAGTACCGTTTCACGCCTACCAAGGGTGGACCGTACTTCTTAAGCAGCTTTATCCAACAGACTGGCCGGCAATATACGGATCAGCCCATCGGTGGAAGAGCTCAGGTCCGACATGTCCTGCACAGGAGGGTCCCAGGTACCCATGAAACGGGTCAGGTGACCGCCGACGACGTGCAAAATGACTCGATGTATTTGGCACCAGTAAGTATCGGCACGCCGGGGCAGAAAGTCAATCTAGATTTTGACACCGGCTCTGCGGATCTATGGGTATGGGCCTTAATTCCTTGAGATATTGATGTCGGATATTAAATAAATGCAGGTCTGGTCAACAAATCTTTCCCCTGGAATTATTGCCAGGCACAGCAATATGGGTGGAACGAAATTTAATCCCACTCGATCCGGGACGTTCAGAGAAATGCCCGGCTCATCGTGGAAGATCTCCTACGGCGATGAGTCCTTCGCGTCAGGCACGGTCGTAGGCACGGACACTATCGAACTTGGAGGATTAAGAGTTGAAAACCAAGCAATTGAGCTAGCCGACACTCTGTCTGAACAGTTTCAGCGGGGGACCGGCGACGGACTACTAGGACTGGCATTCAGTAACATCAACCAGGTCCGGCCCCAGGCTGTTCGCACGCCTGTCGAGAATATGGTGAAGCAGAACGACATCCCGCGTTCCGCGGAATTATTCACGGCAAAACTCGGCTCATGGAGAGACGCTGATGAGCCAGACACAGGCGAGTCGTTTTATACGTTTGGGTTCATCGACCAGAATACTGTGACCGCATCAGGGGATGATGTGTATTACACTGACATTGATAACAGCCACGGCTTTTGGTTGTTTGATTCAGCTTCCGCGACAGTCAATGGGAGGCGTATCGCCAGAAAGGGAAACGAGGCCATTGCGGATACGGGGACAACGTTGGCGTTGGTGGATGATGCAACTTGTCAAGCAATCTACGATGCCATCCCAGGGGCCCATTATGATGAGGCTAGTCAGGGGTATATTTATCCAAATAATACTACTGAAGAAAATCTGCCAGTGGTGTCGTTCGCTATCGGCGAGAAGCAGTTTGTTGTGCAAAAGGAGGATCTTGGCTTTGCAGAAGCTAAGCCAGGATTTTTGTATGGAGGAATTCAGAGTCGGGGAGACATGAAGATGGACATTCTGGGAGATACCTTTCTCAAGAGCATCTATGCGGTGAGTTCTTCCTGGTTGTGCGCTGTAAATATCTTTGCTAATGGTGGGAGATATTTGATGTTGGCAATCTTCGGTTTGGGGCTGTCCAGCGAAACGAGCTTCGTCAAAATCTGTCTCTCCCTACCTAGGTACGTAATCGGCCTCGACCGTGTCATAATGGGGCAGTCTCGTAAACGCAGACTCCTCCAGGGAGATGTATAACCCATGGCGCGGTTTCACAGGAGTGATGAAAGCAGAGTGTTCTGTAACTGATCTGATTGATTGACGTTAAATCTTCTGACATTGTCCAGAATAATTTAACCAGATGTAAACTCCTCACTTGAATATGTTCTTTTGATCTATTGCAACTGTGATATTTTCTGCTTTGAATGGTTATGATTTGATAATTTACTAAATTGAACTGGGAATGCTTTATTTTGCTTCTACTTGCTGTCTTATCGCTGAAAACTTGTATCTGTAAGGTAGCTCCGTGTTTTTTCCTTCAAAGGGATTTTGAGATATGTTTGAATGGCCAATGAATTCGCAGAGGTATGGCTCCAGTCAGATCTTTGCGAAGCAGACTCTGACCGTGTGCACGGAGGGGTTGTGCAGAACTTAATTCACTTATAACATGCCCCGGAGGATCTAGATCCCTTTTCATATGGCGCAATCTGCAAACAGCAGTTGGCGTGACGCTGTCGGGTGACTCTCACCTAGCGCTTTAAAGGAGTGGCAAAACGTAAAATGGCCTCTTCCACGGTGAAGTGGCATCGAGACATGCTTGAGCGTGCCAAAACTTGGGTGCTATTGGTATTAACAACAGATAATACGGCGAGCGCTTACGGTATTTACAAGGAAATTAGGATCCTGGCAGTCTCTGAAAGAGTTTCTACAGCTATATAAAAAAGATCTCCGCTGTCTGGCAATGGTAGATCCGCCAAAAATTACATTCTGCATGGTCTATAAACAGTGAACCACCACCGCCGACCTGCTCTTTACTGCACGCCCTTCCTTTCTGCCTGTATCGATGCGCTAAGTAATAGGGTACTTCCATATGAGGGGCAGATCAGTATTTGCACATTAAATGCAATATACGGCTAGATGCCAGACTAGACCTGGGCACATAGTATGTCACGGTCCCACCATAGGAGGACAGGCCTTGGATGTAATATAGTACCTGTGTTTTGATAACTTAGTTTGTCAATTTTACCTTCTTTAAAAGAAGATAGTGGAATAACGGAATCTCTGACGCGATATCAGCATCAAGTTTTTTGTGCTTTCCCTCCTATTGAGAATATTGGCTGTTTGCAGTTATACTGCTCAAATGACTTAATGATACCCATTATATTATGATTGCGTCAGTTGTATGCTTGTATATAGTAGTATTATCATTACACCTGAGCTTGCCTACATAAATGACGGACGCTGATTAGAGCGAAAAAGCCGTGAATTACCATATTCCTGAGGTTGCTATCCATTCTCTCCTATATCTTGCGCAGTCTCTGTCGAATTAGATATTTCTCTTGAGCCGTCGATCATTTTCGTCTTATAACGACCCTAACCAATTAGTCCTTATTCTTCTATAAAACGACAATGACAATTCACGGCTATGGTGTCTGGGTGGGCCTACCCACGCGATACTACGCAGAACATGCTAGTCAGCATGATCCTACACCCCATATATACCTTTACTTTCGAGATGACAACAACACCGAGAAAGAACAGGAGGCCGCAATCAATGTCAAGTCACGCGGTGAATACTCCCGCCTTGTTTTATGGAAAGATGAGAATTACTCTCACTCCATCACAACAGAGCTAGCAAAGCTTCACCTTGGCTTCCACCTTATCACTCAAACTCTGAGCAGCAGCTTTAGCAGCTTTAACAATCCTGAAACCGTCGCTGTTGACGGACTTGACTACATTCGCCCAGGAGATCTCCTACCAGGAACCGGCCTCCTTGTTCCCTACGATGTCCCCGCTCCTCAGGATGACATCCTCAGGGAGGTTGAGCCTGTCCTTCAGAATGCTATTGAGCATAACGCGACGATCTACATATTTGGCTCCTCCTTTGGTTCTGGGATCCATGATAAGGCGTGCCAGTTGATTTATTAACCATGGCCTGTCCTAGATGAAGAGGAGCAGTTGTGCAGCGATGCTGGTCGTCTAGGCAGGGAGTTGGCATGCAAGTCGCATCGTCCACAAGCAGACATGAGAACCTCACATGATCTTTGACTATTGGACCTGGAGTTTTCTCCAAGTCTGGCCGGCGTGATGTTGGTATCATATGTGAGGGCTTAGGGCATGGAGTGAATAACCCTAATCTGTTCCCCAGACCCACATTATCGGTGCCGCGGGACAAGGTTCACGGGCTGGAGCTTAAACTACTTCTCCGCACTCCTTGTCTCTCTTTCTGTTGTTGCTCTCCTCAACCACGAAATACCCAAGAATCAATCACGATTCTTCGACAGAGAATATGCTCTTTCGCACCTACCAGGGTGTCACCTCTGTAAGCTCCCAGAATGCATTAATCATCGCCATCCTCCTACTCCTCCCCCTCACCACAACCGCGGCATCCTGCGCCAGCGTCCTCCTCCAAACCATCGCCACACGCTGGGACTCGTTGGGGTCAGCCTACCAATCCGAAATATGCGCCCGAGGTTGTGAACCCGTAATGTCGACCTGGGACGACTGGACATACACCAACGCCTTCTTACCACTCATCGACACCATGGCGACCGAAATGTCGCTTTCCGACAACTTCAAATCCACCTTTACTCGCATCGGGCAGGATATCGCGACATCTACAAAGAACGAATGCAGCACCTTACTATCTCCTGGCCAACATTTCTGTACAGCCGGCAACACACCCGCAGGCAACAAACTTGCGCAGTGGAATTGGTGTTTTAAGAAACAAGCCGCAAAACAAGCGACGAGAAATGCGTTTACGATGCTCAGATTGGTGTCGAGCGAGATTTGTAAAGGGGGGAAATATAAGTATTTGGAGGACGATAAGTTGTGGATGGAGGTACTGCCGGAGTATATGAGGAGGTATGCGGATACTTGTCAGCTTCCGCCGCCTGCGAAAGAGGAGGAAGTGCAAGAGAAGAAAGAGGTGAAGGATGAGTTATGATCTTACGAAGGCACGGCTGTCTATACAAGCACGTTTGGACTGATGTCGATTATAGATACAGGTAGCCATACTTGATGAGAGGTTACAGATCATTGGAGGTTGGCGTAAATATGTTCTTTATATTATTCGGTGGTATCATGTATATACTGTATAATAACTATCTGGCCTCACTGTCTTATATCTGTACATAAGGCCGATGCGCACATCTCTTCAGTCATAATCATGCCCTCCATACTAGATTAGAAATCTAGTCGCAACTCAATACTAGGCGTCGCCTTCTGTTCCTGCGCCCCAGCATCCCTAGCCTCGCCAGCAGATCCAGCGCCAATACTACGCAGAATATCCTCCATCAGGGCCCTCCGTTCAGGATCCATACCAGCGATGAGCGTACGGAAAATCACTGGGTCTAGTTTGCCGATTTCCAAAAGTCGGGCGGCCATCTCTTGATAAATTGCCGTTCCTTCGTTTTTGGCACGTGCTAGAAGAGTCGAGACGACCAAAGGAATTGCAGTTGGGACCTTAGGAGGTGGGAAAGCAGTAGGGTTGCTGATATACAAGACTAGTGTTTGGGAGATCGCTGCTCGTGAGTTCTCCGGATCGATTGGTGGCTCGCCTCGATCGTTTGGAATGCCGGCGACGAATGCGATGAGTCGTGGGAACAGATAGCGGCCAATGGCCGAATCTGTAGTCGACAACGGCCCGCTCCGAAGGAGCACGGAGCGAATACATCCGGCAGCAACACTGGCAAGGCCGACATCCTGCAGACAATCCAGGTATTCATCGAGAACTCTTGCGATCAACGGATCCTGCGGTGGGATAACATGGCTGCTAGTACTGAGCACTATGGTCATGGCGAGAAGAGTGTTCTTCGCACAAGGCAGAGAAGTTTCTGACTCTCGGCGTTGTGCAATGCTGAGTGTCGTGAGGAAGCGTGTCAAGCAGCCTCGTACTTGTATTGAGACTGCTTCGTTTGTCGGTGTATCCTGCGCAGTCATGCCTTGGACGAACCTGCGGAAGATAGGAAGGGCATGAGGGACAACTTCGGCTTGGCATATGCCCGTTGCTAATATAGTACTAAAGATGTGTAGAATGCAAGCGTGGAGGTCATGTCGTATAATAGCCGGAAAGATTGCGGCTACGTCAACCAAAGCAGATAGTGCGAGACGAATCAAAGTCAACGTCTCATCCGAGCTGACGTTGAAAGTGCGAGAGCTCGAGTCACCTAGGTTCGGGAGCAAACCCGCCAAGACAAGGATGATGTTTCGTGTAAGTTCAAAAAGCTGCTCGATATCGTCGGACAGATTCTCGGCACGATCCTGGCCACCCTTTGCCGAAGGATGGTCAAGAGACAAGTTTCTGGCCATTTCAACAATGACCGTTTGAATGTTGTGGCCTTCAGTAAGAACCAAACGGTCAAGAGTATCCACTGTCTCAGAAAAGACTGCATCTTGGTAGATAGCATTTCCCGCGACCGATGGCCTTAATATTTTGGCGAGGGCTTGAAGAATCTCTAATCTTTGCGAAGGTGACACAGACTGGTCAACCAACGCCTCAAACGCTAAACCAAAGAGCACAAAAAAGAAGGCAACCGGTTCATCACGGTAGTTGATGCTGTCGCCTTTTCCGGAGGGTACAACTCCATTCACTTTGGTCTCATCGACATCATCACCCTGTGCCTTGGATTTCTTGTCCAAAGCATCAAAAACAAAGTCGCTGTCTTTTTCGACTAGACTTGCAATCGCATCAACGAGATTCAACCAAGAATCTTGGTAGTACTATAGCTAGTCAATAGAGTGTTCAAGCTAAATGTGTGATCTGGTACTTACATTGAGTAATGTTTCTCGGTTCAATGCCGCATAAACTTCATCAAGATCACCTGTCGATGGAGTTCCAAGACTTCCGGAAATATCTGGTTCGAACCGTAACCGAGCAAACTCTTGAAGAGAAGAAAGCCATAATGGCGTGAGCATGGCAGTGTATGGCTGAACAACATTGACCAAATACTGCTGTTCAAGGCTTGCCATTTGCAATCGCGCCCAAGCCGAAAAGAGCGCCATTTTCACCATGACTCGTGCATTCGAGTTGAGTCCTTTCAAATCACCAATTTCGGTGATGTTGGGGTCATCTTATAAAATTAGTAACATCCCGTAAACAATATAAAGAGCTACTTACTAGCAAACTGCTCCAATCCGACAACAAGCAGCCGGAATATCCTGCCCATTCGATCGACATTTGTGACAATACCCGCAGCAACAAACGTGCCACATACATTGATAGCTTCTGAAGCTAAATCTGGAGACGAATCAGCTGCAAATGCCGGGGTCAGGGCCGATCCGATCTGCGCTTGGTATTGCTCTAGCAGGGATGCCTCTTGGAAATCAGGATCGGGAGTTTTGCCAAACATCTGTCTCGAGTCAGCAACTTCCGAAGTACGTTAGTGTAGCTGTCTTACCTTGAGAACTTGATCAAGGATCTTAAGACCCCAGACTCTCAGCTCAACAACATTCGCTGTTGAAGCAGAAAACGCCATACGGACAACATCACCGATCTTCTGTTGCAAGGCCACTTCTGCAGGAATAGTCTGGTCTGGAAGGATCTTGTCATTGACCATAGTTAATAGCTCACTAAGACAGCTGACTGCAAAATTGCGAGTCTGCCATTTGAGCAATTCTTGCCCGGTATTAGCGTTACCGTCTCCCTCTTCCTGATCTCCACCAGCAACAGCAGATGCAAAACCCGCAACTTCGTCATCCTGCACTTCAGTCGCAGTAGTAGCTGCTCGCGCAAGCTTCTTCGGTTGAATTTCGTCTTTCTTTGCTCGCGTTTTGGTAAGCACATTGTGTAGACGCTGGATCCAGAGTTGGGTGTGAGAAAGTCCGCTCTGTTGTAGCCAGTTGCGAATCAAGCTCTGAAGAGATGTAGTTCCCGGGGAATCGTCCAAGGCAAGCCAGATGTCGTCTTCCAATGTCGAAGTATTGGATCCTATGACAGCTTCGGCATCTCTTTTCATGAGGTTATCGAGTCCACGAATTGCTGCCTCGCGCATCAGCGAGCTCTTAGACGTGAGTCCAGCGTGGAGACGCTTGACGAATGCCGTGAAATCAACGTGTGATGGTGCGTATAAAGAAAGATGGTCTAGGCATCTGGAGCTCTGTGTGTTCATTGCTGGAGACTCTTCCAGCTGAAATTGGCGGACTAGTGTCAATATCAGGTTGCGAGTCTTTGCGTTATCCTGTAGATCAGGACCCAAGACGTTGATGAGAGAATCTACCGAGCGACTAATAACGAAAGGAGTAGGGAATGAAACTTCCAGATTCGAAGTTGCCAAGGAAGCTGCTTCCTCGTTATGCGTATCCGCCACATAAAGCTGCGCAAGCATGCCCAAGGAGCTCGATGCATAAGGAGAGAATGTCAATCCAGCCGATTCTGCGACTCTTTCCAAGCCATCTATGGCCCAGAAGTGGACTACCGGGTGGGGGTCACTGCATAATGACATGAGAACACCGACGATTGTCTTCAGGTGGAAACCTGCAGCCATGCCGCCGACTCTCGAGTGAATGCAGCCCAGAGCCGCTGCACATCCGGCTCGCGCACTAGGCTCACGGTTCGCTACAATCGTATCAACAAGCCAGTTGATCTGAGTGTTGGTGAATGCGTTCCCAGCACAATTACATAGTCTACCAAGCGCCTCAAAACCGATAGTTCGAATAATGGCATCAGGGTCCATAACGAATCTCTGTTGATATTTGGTTAGATATTTCGTGTTTGATTTCGGATTACAATCACCTTACCTGCAATAGTTCCTGGATAATCTTTTCCGTCGACGCTTCCAGCTTCCCTGGAGGCGCAATGGTCTCTTTGACTGCCACTTTGAGAGTGTGTAGCAAAGCTATGGCTATATTGATAGTCATTGCAACCTTGCGACCCGGGTTTCTTTGCAAGCTGTGAGATGACAGCAACGTGACAATCTGCTCGACACTGCTTTCCTGAACCTTTGGTGTCTGCAAAGGTAGAGCAACCGCAAAGAGATCAATAGCAGCATTCACAGCTTCCGTAACGGGTGGGTCAGTGAAGAAAGACGAGAATCCGTCTCGCGAGCCGTAAAGGAGAACGGAATCGTGCTCACTCGCTTGACAAACAGGAAAGTTGAGCTGGAAGGTGTTAGCCTCTTGTCCAAACACGCCAGGTCTAACTTACAATATCATCAATCTCTTGATCAGTAGAGTCATTGGCGTTCCATGCAGTGGTTCCTCCTGCACGTTTGCCAGTAAGCGTCTCATTGACATATGTTCGAGCCAAACCCGTGACACCGAAGCCGAAATTATCCCACAAATCCCAGAGACTATCAAACTGGCCAGTGGAGACTACAATCGAGGTCTCAATAGGATTGGGATGCACAATCTCAGGGTCCGCAAAAGAGGATATGGCTATGCTCAAAAGACTAGATTGAGAGACTATTTCTGCGTGGCCGGTATGATGGATTTTGACCAGTTTTGTAAAACATTGAAGAACGCGACGCCTAACCATGACCGCAAAATCGTGCATTTGCAGAGATGGAAATAGGCGTTGAGATATATCTTCCGCCGTCTTTGGTAAGGTCATTTCGTCCAAGAATGCCACTGTATTTTGTAGCATTGCAGCAATGCGCCTAGCTCCGTCCGCAGTCACCAATTTGGCGTTGAACTCAAGGAACGAGAGCATCGAGCCTAATGCACATTCTCTCACGTGGGCAAGAAAGCTTGTTTCTAAAGGTCCCTGTTCGGCTGTGTTAGCCTTGCCCAGAGGCTTTGGAAGAGCATTCTTCCACAATAGCATCAATTGCGACAGATGAATCTTGACGAAGCTAGGACCAAGAGGCATCAAGCCTCCGATTAAGATCCACGCAACTTGGATCTGAGTGCTAGCAACTCGCAGTTCAGAGCTACCGCTATTCTTAAGCAGATCGGTTGCCTGCGAGAGAACACGAGCAAAAACGTCGACAGAACCATAAAGAGGTTGCAAGCGGGAAGTACCCAGCATAGCAGACAGACCATTTGCGAATCCGAGGCAGCGTCGAGAGGATGACCGTGGCGTTGTAAGTTGACCAATTTCGCGGTTCAAGCTATTCGAGCATATTGTGACACAGGATATCAATTGATTGGGGCAAGCAAGAACAAAGTTGCGCAAACATTGCGCCGTTTGAATCTGAACAGTGTAGCTAGGATGTGGTAGGACCTGGATAAGGGCTTCGCGACAGGCGTCGGCCAAGCTCGTGACAGCCGAACCAAGTGATGATATCAGAGAAGACAAAGCACTCAATGTGCTTGCAAGAGTGTACTTGCTTGGTTCGCTTCTCTCCTTAATCACTTGAGGGTAATCTTTCAAGATAGAATTGATGAGCCAATTGGCAGCATTGACTTGGCTATTCTCTCGAAGAACTTCGCGACCAAGGGTATCTTCAAGGATGTTTTTGATAAATCTTCGAGTCATCAGGAGTCGAAAGCGATTGTATGTAACTGTCGGATGATTGAGAAGGGTAATAAGCAGATGCGAAGCAATCTGACCATATCGTTCTTCAACAACGTTCTCTCCCAGGTTTCGAATAACATATTTATAACAAACAGCTATACCAGCCCTGGCCCGATTCCCAGTTGAGCTTCGTACATATTGCGTAGATAGCTGAACTAAAATGTCGGAAAGTGATAATGATAAGCGAGGTTCAGCTTTTTTAGTCGATGGGGATTCCTCTGCTGCCTCGTCCTCGTCTGCATCGGTTGCTTTTGGCGGCGGCTTCTTTGACTGTCGCTTGCTTTTCTTCGATTTTGCTGACTCGGTACCGCTTTGTGGTGAGTAGCTTTTCACAAGAGCTCTTGCTAGACATGAAGCGGCGGCATGTCTGACTGGTGGTACCGGATTGTCGATAACCTTCCAGACAAGTGTCTTCAAAGTCTCACTATCATTCTGATTATCGAAATATTGTGTCGTGACCAAAAGCTGTTCAAGACACCGACAAGCATTGATCTGAACGAGAGTTGACTTGTCACTGGAAGCCGCATTGCGCGCGTGTTTCCATATATCTCGCGCTATGTGCTCTTCGATCGGACCACCCAGTCCACCGACCACCTTTCGAAGTGCGGCGAAAACCGAGCCCCGGACACCAGCATGGTTACTGCCAGCTTTGAGTAGTTTGAAGAGAGCAGCCGTAGCAGCGCTTGCGTGAGTGTAAGCACTATCTCCTGCGACCGAAAACACCTCCCCTAAACAGTGCCCCGCAGCGAGCTTAGTCTTGAGCTCTACACTTTTCCCACCATTGAGTATAGCGAGGAGGTCGAGGACCGTATCATACAGCGGGATGCGGTCTCCTTTGCCCAAAATCGTTCCGAAACATTTACCAATGTTGTTGCGGATCACTCGTGTGACAGTGGGGGAGCTAAGGTTAATGACCTTAAAAAGCTCCTGTTTCAACGAAGCTTGTTCCAATGTGAGTTCCTCCTTCGTGAGAGAGGAAACATGCTGAACGAGTTCGGACGTAAATGTTAAAAGGTACAGATCCTGCTGTTCAGACGGAAGGGCGTGTAGCTTCGCGACGTCGAGCTCGGTGCGGCGTGACTCTTGCGGTTTCTCTGCGGCAGCAGGTGCGGGAGCTGGCTCAGGGGGTGCGGACATTGAATGACGAGAAAATTGCGGAATCTGCTCGAGGAACCGAATCCCCAAGTTACTTCCGGCAACGAAGGTGTAGGAGTAATTGATTAGAAGAAAAAAGATGTAGGAGGGAGGGAGTAGTGAATTGGGTTGTGTTGAAGTAGATCGCATTGGGGGTCGTAAATAATTACAATACGTTGCGGAGCGGATCATTTTCGGCCCGATATACTCGAACATTTCCAACTCGTGGCATGGTGTCTTTCTTTTTGAATACACGAGCAACTTCTGACTTTTAAAATGGCGAGTGCATTTGGCCTGCGATTGACTCGCAGGCCCGGCTTGAGCAGCCGATGGGTTTGCGACACATGTCGCTCATTCCATGTATCATCAGCGACTCAATCAGGCCACAGCCGATGGTCGACAATCAAACACGACAAAGCAAAGAACGACAAGGCCAAAAGCAAAGAGCGGGGAATATTAACCCAAGAGCTGATCAATGCATCGCAGTGTGAGTGCTCAGGTTCTTCAAGCCCAGATTCAGCTTCTGACAACGCATATAGTATGGGGACCCGATCCAAAGAATAACCCTCGTTTACAACTCGCAATCGCCAAAGCCAAACAGTCACAAATGCCCAAAGCGATCATCGACAACGCAATTGCTCGCGGTCAAGGCGTTACAGCCTCCGGCCAAGCCCTCGAGGCCGTCACAATCGAAGCAATGCTACCGGGCACAGTCGCAGCCGTGATCGAATGCATGGCCGAAAACAAAGCTCGAATCCTACAAGACGTACGATACACAATCAAGGATAACGGCGGTAACGTGACGCCAACCACATATCTTTTCGAGAAAAAGGGAAGACTGGTCTTCGAAAAGAAAGAAGGCACAAATCCAGATGACTATCTGGATCAGGCAATCGAGGCCGGCGCAACGGATATAGATACGGATGCTGAGGGGCGATTGGTGGTGTATACTGAGCCGACGGCGACGAAAGCGGTGGGAGAGGCATTGTCGCAAGCGACGGGTCTGGTCATTGCGCAGTCACAGATTATTTGGGATCCGAATAAGGATACGATGGTCAAGGTGGAGGATCCGGAGCAGGTTAATCAGCTTGAGGAGGTTTTGGCTGCTTTGCGGGAGGAGTCCAGCGTGCAGGATATATTCTTGAACACGAACATTTAAAGCAAGCTATGTGGACTGTGACAAAAGCATTCTGTCTTGTCTGCTTGAGGTGGGACATGTACTATACAAGACTGGTACGGCGTTGATTATTGCAAATATGTACATAATCTTGGAAATTCACATTCAGAGTAGACAATATCCATTCAACCATCCTTCCGCAAAGCTTTCATGGTACTTCTCATCAAGTTCCCAATACCATCACTCCCCAACTCATCAAACCAATCCAGCATCTTCAACCTATACTCTGACCAGCTCAGCTTGATCCCGCCTTCCTTTTCGAGCGCTTCCAATGCCTTTTGCGTGACAGGTCTTTGCAGCGTGGGTTGGTGACCGGTCATACCAGCCTGTTCTTCGAGAGCAGCGAAACAAGCCGCTGAATGATTCGCCAAAGCTACGTGATGACTCAAAGAAAACATCAAGCCAAGTGAATGATTGAACGCAGGGCCCTCGGAGCGAACTGCTCTGCGATGCTTCAATATCTCATTCGAGTCGTTGATGTATTCCACGAAGGAATCTTTGGTTACCTTCGGTACCAGACAACCGTGAGCGTTTTGGTCTTCGCTGTTCAGAGCGCGGTTTCGCCAGACGAGGTTGCACAAGTCCATGATGTAACCGTTGTATAGGCCGACCATTTCGGGTGCATAGAAGCCGCCCGCAGATTTGTCTGGTGACTGTAATGTTTGAGATGTTAATGAGGTCTCGAAGGAGTTTTTGTATATGGAAAGGATATTGGAGAGACGGGATATCTGAGCGAGGTTGGAGGTGAATGTGAGGCTATATATTGCCGGGGCCAAGGGCACTGTTAGACGTATGTTTCCGTTGGTCGAGGCGTGGGAGTATAGCTCGGCCAAGTCGGAGTATAGATCGAGAATAGTCGTTGTCACAGGTCTGGAGTCACCAGTACCCTTGGCTTCTGGTGTAAATGGTATCTCCATGAGCGATAATAGGAGCAGCTCTACATGCGTAATCAGGGACACTAGTGGCTTGAAGCCTCCACTTGTGAACGACGAACTGTCTAACCGTAGGCTTATTCCCCATTGTCGAATCAAGTTTGCATAAAAGTCAAGGAGGTCTGCTCGTGAGGACGCAGTGTGGTCTAATATGGTGGTATCCAGTCGCTCTAGGTACTGATTCCGAAGGTCATCATAAGAGCCTTTTGGTAGGAATTTCAAAATATCCAAGATCTCTTGTCGATAATTTTGTCCGTTCCAGGTTCGAAGGTAACTATTGAGGAATGATTGAACGGCATTGGGTAGTTCCTAGATCTTATTAGCCCACCAATGTTCAACAGTACAGTTTTACGGGCCCTACCTTTGTAGATTGAACATAACCACAAACAGCCCCCAGAACATATCGAAGAGCCTCCGACTCCGCAGAATCCGGCAACTTCGCCATCTCAACCTCATCCTTCAAAAACGCATCCAACCAATCATCCAATCGATAACTAGCAATCTCTGGTCCCACGAGTGCCATATACTTATGCGCCATACGATTCTCCAGCACCGAGACAATCTGATTTGGTAACTCAATCTTCTCCAACCGTTCCACGAAACCTTCTACATCCCTCAACTCCTCAAGGGACGTATAACTCGGTCTCACTCGCGAGGTCTGCACGTCCGGGATAATTCCAGCGACTTTTCTTCGCTTCGACGACGCACCGCGCCTAACAACTTGAAAGACGTTATGCCCATTACCGAATTGGATTCGTTGCAGGTTGCGTTCTTGTAACTGCCTCAATTTGGCCGTCCATTCGGGGTCTGGGTGTTTGAAGAAGAATTTTGAGCGCCCGATATCTCCGATGATGATATCGGGATAGTAATTCTTGAATACACGCAAAAGGCCCATGAGCTCTTTTTCGTCATCGCCGGCGTTACGGAGGAGTTCCATTATAGCCTGGATCCGGAAGGGCTTGACATGTGGACGACGCGTGATCAATGACAAGATGTGGCACAGCGGTCGACGTAGGCTGATCATATCTAGCATATTGAACAAGACTGAATATAATCTTGGCAGAATGGCAGGCTCCTCTAGAAATTCGTAAATGAGTAAGAGCCATTGTAGGAGAAGGGTTTGTGTTGCAGGGGAGGGTTTGAGTTTGGTTGGTCCCAGACTGCAGACTATCTTCGTTACGGCAGTTGAGGGGACTCGTTCCTGGGGATAAAGGTTTTTGACCAATGTTGTGATTGTCGTTTGGTCTAGATGATTTGGTTTCGTGAGGATGTCGACTAGCTGGTCCAAGATGTCGGTTGGAATGCCAATGTTGTACGCATCAGATGCGATTTCACCAGCTAATTCTTTAACGCTGGTAGTTCTCTGCTTTGCGGGCAGGTTGGCAACTAGATTGATATCTTAGCAAGTGTGAAGCCATATCTTAGAAACGGGAGGGCAAGTTACTGGCTTCGAGATGATCCACATTATTGCGCAGACTCCTGAGCTGTGCTTGGATATCTCCAATCTGCTCGCTGGCTACTAGAGATAAGTTAGTATGATTGTAATCAGAAGAAGGAGTGATACTCACCTGAACTAGCAATTGGGGAAGACATCTTTCATCTGTCACTTATGCGGCCGTCAAGTGGGAACTTCGTTTCATGAGATGGACATCACTCAAACGCCTCGCAAACGCGTCATATACAAAAGACGTCTATTTTCCTAGTCCAAACAACTCGTTGATCCGGTGGTCTTAAAATAGTTGTAGATGTTGATACTATTCAGAGTCTGGAGTGCTCGACGCGTCGATATTTGGTTCCTGGTTCCCGTCTGACCAATCAGAGCGCTGCATTCTTTACATATGAGCTCCATCGTACATAGAAGTGTGTCTACATCTTTTACTTGGATTGATTGAATGAATAATGCGTTTCTATATTCTAATTCATCTTCTTTATTGTCCTTGTAACGAACAGTGTATGGTTCCTCAATGGACATAAACCTATATAGGTGTGAACTACAAGCCCCCTTTTCATCCATTCCATGAGAATGCAATGCTTCAGGCCTACTTTCTCCGACGTGTCGAAGCACCAGCAGCCTTAGCAGCACCAGTAGACTTGGCCGCGTTGTCCGCCTTAACCTCCTTGACGGTGTCAGAGACCACCTCTTCCTCGACCTCCTCGTCTGATTCGCCTCCCTGGCCGAACTCGTTGACACGCTTGTAGTCGACCTTGTACTTCCAAGCTTGATAGACCCAGACAAAGAAGATGACATCGTCTCTGAGAGTTCCAAGGCGATAGAGCCATGGCATCTTGACGGTGAAGGCGAACAGATCATCGATGAAAGTGTTGAGGAACTTGTACATCAATGCTCTTCCGGGCATGTGGGCGACAGACTAAGAATGTTAGCAATAGTAAATTCAATAAGCCGTAGATGAACTCACCTTGAGACGATAGTTGATATATAGACTTGGTACCATCATGAGGAAACCATACGCGTAGACACTGCCAACGAGAGTCTCGATGATGAAAGAGTACCAAGATTTGTGGGTCTCGTACATCAAGCTGTAGACAGCGTATGCACCCAACAATGGCAAGGCCACAATGTAGAGATATTTAAAGGCAATCTCGTCGTATTCCTGCGTCTTCTTTTCCGTTTCGCTGAGTTTATGCTTGTCTTCAAAGGAGATAACATAGGGTAGGAAAGACCAGAACGAGTTCTGTGGAGGAGGACGGAGGCGAACATCCACGGTCTTTGTAACTTTCCAGGCTTCAAGGACAATACCGAATCCTTGGCTTGCAAGAACCATCCAGGATGTGTTTTCGTTGTTGTCGATGAGATAGAGGAAAATGACCAGTTGCATAAAAATGTTAGCGATGATAGTACGAACCGAGGTACCAATATTGTCTTTCTTCTTGCGCCAATGAGCCTATATGATGTTAGAAACTAAATACGGTACTATCAACCGAAGAAGAATAAACTTACGATGTCGTTCTTGAAAGCAAGGGTCTCAAAGATCATGTGCAACACACTGACAATAGCAGTGGTACCGAGAAGATAAATGTTCGTGTCCAAAAGAACCTCCTTGATCATCTCGAACTCACTTCCATCGCCACCGCCAGGAACGGGTTGTCCATTAGCTGCGTTGCGGGCATTTTGCTTCGCGCCTTCGTCCATACTAGCCAGGATGTTGAATTTCCAGTTGCTCAAATTGTTCAGCACAATGCGGAGAGGTAGAGTCTCGACGGTAGAATTGAGTTCGGTCATGTGTGATCTGAGTTGCCAGAAAGTGTTCAAATACAAGACAGGGTAGTACCATGTATTCTGGCCTGTTTTATCACGCGCACCGGTGCTTTCCAAGTGCACATACTGTCGGACCGCGGGATGCATCTGCTGGTAGTTGGCCACGCCAAAGTCGGGGATGACAGAAACGGTAAAGTTGGGATGGTAGTAAGAGGATATCGAGTACTTTGGTGTATTATCCTCTTCCTCATCCGCGGCGTCCTCGGCGCTTGCTAGCAGATTCTTGCGCTTGGCAACCTTCTTCTTTGGCAGATACTGGTTCAATGGGCGAAGGAAATGAACGGCACTCTCAGGACTGTAGTCCTTGGCAGCTGGGTCGAGCTGATGACCGCTCAAAGCAACGTAGAAATGGGCCCAGAGGGTTCCATTCTGCTGCACCTCCTTGGGCACCTTGAAGGTAGTATCAACCTCACGACTCTCGCTCCAATTAGCCATATTGAATGCCTTTTCTTCCATCACAAGAGACTCCTGCGGAACGGCCGACAATGCAGGCATACGAACAGACGAGGACACATAGATGCTGATATCCAGGGAACTGTTAGACGGCCACATCGGCGCAATGCCGCTGGGAATAGCGTTCCAGTTTTCGACTTCATTGCGAGCGGGACGATCGATATAAGCCGGGATCTGGCCTGTCGGGCCAGTCGACGCACCACCTTGAGCTTGATTCTTGTTTCCGCCGAGGAATTGGCCCATGGCAAATTGGACGAGGGCGAAGACGGCGATACCCTGGATGATGGTCCGGAAGTTGAACTACTAGATGTCAATATCTGTCCTGTCATGGCAATCAATTGGATACTCACGCCACCCTCCTCCTCCTGCTGCTGCCTCTGTTCCGGCATCTTTGCTGCTGTCTATGCTGATGGACGGATAGCAAAGAAAAAAGAGGATGATGGAAAAGGAGGAAAGATTGCGGGATTCCGCTGAGTCGACTAAGAGCTAAGAGAAGGCGCCATCGCATGCTGTATAGGGAGACTGTCCGATTGGCTGAGCCGCGACTTCTTACATACCCCACGTTAAGATGGACACCTTAGCTTTCAGGCCGGTATCCGTTACATGCGACTTATTCCGTTCATTTCATCCTTGACTTTCTATGTACGCAGCGACCAATGAAGCATCAATCTTAGTTAAGAGACGGGAACAAAGGCAATGGGCTCTGGACAGCCCTATTGTCCCTTGTCTCATGAGTCATGACCGAGACCACCAACATCCCTCAGCTGCGCTTCCCACCACACAGTGACCGTCGCGTATGGCTAATATCATCAGGCGACAACCCTATCGGGCTGAACGTAGCTCGCCAGGTCCTTGCTCACGGCGACTGTGTGGTGAGCGGAGTGGTGCCATCAAACATCGTTCGAGATGAGAACCGTCGGACTTATTTTGACGACTTTCTCGCGGAAGTAGAGAGGAATGAGGAACATGGATGGAAGGATCGGTTCCGGACGTTTCTTCTAGATATCAGGTATATCCCTCCTCTACTCCTTGCTGCCTTTGCGGCCACTCGCTGACGCTCGTACAGGAAAATGGGCGAATGTCAAGCCGCCGTCGCCGAAGCCGTAAATCTCTTCGGCAGACTAGACATCGTCCTCTGCTGCACCAGCCAAGCAGTCGTCGGCTCCGTCGAAGAACTAGCCGCTTCATCACGGACACTGAGTCTTGTCCGCGACCAGTTTGAGACTAATTACTTTGGGCCTGTGAATATTATCAAGTCTGCTCTTCCGCAGATGCGCTCGCAGAGAAGCGGACATTTTCTCGTCTTGACGGGGATCAGTAAGCTACACCTACAAATCTATATCATCTAAATGAGCGCATGATACTGACCTGGCAAGCGGCTCATCTCGGCACGCCGGGGTTAGGCGTATACTGCGCATCTGAATGGGCTCTAGAAGGATTCTGCGATGTATGGCCTCCCCCCTGCTTCAGTATCAAACATATATAGCAACTAACAGTCAACAGAGCATCGCCTACGAAGTAGCCCCTTTCAACATCAAAGTCTCCATCCTCCAATGCAGCATGGAAATCTGCATTCTCACAAACCTCATCAGCAGTGTTCCTCCAATTCTCCCGGCTTATTCTGCATCAGAGAACAGCGCTCCTCTATTCCGAAATATATTAGACGGTCTTGTCTCACGATTACCACAAGCAGCAGAATCCCTTAAAAATAACAACGGCAGCAGCGAAATAACAACGCCCAACTCCAATAACTCAGAAAACAAATCCGGCCCGTTTTCATCATTACACGGTGTAGTAACCATGTACGCCCCCTTGAGTGCCGCGCATCTCGAAGCTCTGACCCTCGAAACGGTGCACGCTATAACAGCCATAGGCGGACATGAGAATCCGCCTTCACGACACATCATCGGACAGGAGGGTGTGGCTGCGGTCAAGGAGAAATTGAAGACTGTCAGTGAAGAGCTGGAAGATTTTGTGCTGTCGAGTTACTCGGTTAATATTCATGAAAGTACGGTTGAGGAGGAGTTTAATGGGGATATCATGTAAAATTTAAGTAGTCAGGTCTATCGAAACTTTTCCGTAAGAATGAAAAATGCTAAGAATTTGGTATCAAATTAAACTCCGTCCTGGATCCAAAAACGCCGCTGAAAACAATCCAATCCCAAATGATTTCTAATCTTCGTTGTGGTGGGGAGTAGATACTCATTCCTGCCGGTATTTGACATACCAAGCCTGCCTGACCTCCCATAAACTACCCATATCCTGATTGTTCCTGTAGCAGCGAATCTCTTTCCAAGCATTGCCATTGGGTGGGTTTTTGACGCGGCCGTCGGTCTCTAGGATTTTCTTCATAAGGGCATTAGGTCCCGCGATATTGTGGATCTCTATTTCAAGAGGTGCGGTGGTAGCACTGCATGGCGCTGTTTCTGATTCTTCGCGTTTGGGGGAAAGCGCAGGTTCGGGGAGGTCTGTCTCCATTGCGCTTGCAGATTGCTGTGAAGAGTCGGCATCTTTCTGTTCCTGTTCAGATGCTGACTCTGGTATCGGTTCCGGGCCGGCGCCGTTCTCTGTGATGTTTGCGGACTCCTCGACGACTTCTTTAGGAGTTTCTGTAGCTTCTGCTTCTGCAGTTCCATTGACTTCAATAGTAGCATCCTGAGCTTCACCGTGAGGAGATTTGCGTTTCGCGGGACGACATCTCTTCCGACGAGTTCCAGCTTTTGCAACAGGGCTTGCAACAGGGCTTGGTGGTGCCACTGGTTGTTCCGTGGCCTCTACTTCCTTGTTCCTAATTTCATTGTTTTCCGCTTCGACTTTGACCTCTGTCGATGGTAGAGCATAGTCAAGTAGTCCCGCAAGATTATATTGCGTGTTAGACTCCTGTGCGGGCTGGTCAAGGGCCTGTGATGGTGCATCCTCGACTGGTTTGGAAGCTGGATTCGGGTCGATATCCATTGGGGTGTCGTTCTTGACCTCATCTTTGGCCTCCTCATTTTCGGTCTTCCCGTCTCCAATGTTATTTTCGGTTCTTTCAACTTTCGTCTTCTCAGCTTCAGCCTTGATGCCGTCAATCCTTTCATTTTCGACCTTCCCGTCGTCGGCCTTCGGTCCACCAGCACCCAAAAACACCCTCTGTCCAGTCGGCATCAAAAAGCTTAACTTCGCACCATCAATAGCCGTAATCTTAACCTCCTTCTCGACCACAAGCTGCGCCTTCCTCCCCCCAAACACACGACAATACTTCCAAACATCCCCCACCCTCACAACATCATGTGCAATCAGCGTCTCCAATTTGACTTTCGAGCTCTCCCCCGCAACCAACCCATGATTAATCTTCTGTTTCTGTCCCCAAAACTGCTCGAATTCCTGCTCCTTGAAATTGTCGAATTTGCCCTGCGCGCGTTCCTGGACGGCCAGTTTGGCTTGACGCTGCCAGTCAGGTCTGTATCTGCCGGATTCGAGATCGGACTGGAAATTGCGCAGTGCTGTGCGCCAGCTGGTTTCGTAGCGCAGGAAGCTTTCGGGTATGGGTGGAATCTTTGCTTCTGGATCATTAGGGTCGGGGTCAGGATTTGGATGGATATGCGCTGGTAACAGAGACAGTAACTCTCGTTTCTCGTCTTCCTCTAGACACTCCCACGCCTTGGGATGTAAAAATAGCTCCTGCCAACAAGAACATATTAGCTTACCACCTTAAAATAAAGGTTAAAAAAAGGGCATACCACAAGTTTAGCATGAATTAGAGTCGATTTTGTGCTCGTCATGAGATAGTCTTCCCCCCATGGCCCTCTTTTCCTCGCCGCATTCGGCTTTGGCGCTGATGACATCGCTTTTGTTTCGAGATGATGGCCGGCATCACTGTCTGGCTTTGCGGCAGCTTGTAACTGCTTGTTACGGATTCTATACCGCAAGGGTTTTTTTTGTTAATATGTAACGAGCGAAGAGTAGCGCATTGTGAGCGACGAAAGCAAATTCTCCGGACTGTAGAAGGGAAAGAAGCAAAGGAAATGGTAGTAACACACCTGGCGCTGCTCCGGATTGTCGGCGGATCATCGCTCTGGTTGACGTCCGCCTCTTTCACCGCCTTACGTTTAGGTGGCATTTTGGCAGGAGCTCCCGTTCTGCTTGCTGATGGACCTTGTGTATCTCCGCAATCCGTTCTGTTTATTTACCAGGCACTCTCGGTGATTGACGATCTTTAGAACGAAGGATTAAAAAACGATCGTGAGAAAGAAAATATTGCAGCAAAATGGTCAGATCAACTCAGATCGCGAGGCTGGATGGTGCGTTCCAAGCTATTGAGGAGAGGAGTGAAGTGAAGAGGAAGAGACACTGACTCGAAGCAGGCCTCATGTTGGCAGCTTCTGTGGACGATGAAGAGGTGCGTTCGCTTAAGCAGACTCCTATTGTGCTATTGAGTACAAAGAAAGCTTTCGTTTGAGCTATTTACTGACATTCAGATGTGTTTCACAGGCCGAAAATGAGTTGGCGCAAGTCAAGTCTCAATCAAAGATGATCTTCAGACGCCTCAGTCGCAACTCTGCGCCAGAAGCTAGTATTGAGTCTGGACAATATACACTCCAGTCAGTCTTACCGAGCGTCTCACTCAACTCGATATTTATAAATCAACTAACAGTACTTTGCAGCTACCTCATCAAAGATGACGTGTGCTTTCTCTGTATCTGCGACAAATCATATCCCCGCAAACTCGCGTTTACATATCTCGCCGATATAGCCACCGAATTCACAACAACGTATTCTTCGCAACAATATCATTCGCCCAATCTGCGCCCATACGCCTTTGTCGAGTTTGATACATTCATCCAACGAACAAAGGGAACCTACCAGAATAGTCGCGCAGCTGCGAATCTCGATAAACTCAATGACGAGCTGCGTGATGTGACCAAGGTCATGACGAAGAATATTGAAGATCTGCTATATCGAGGCGACAGTCTTGAGCGCATGGGTGAGATGTCGGGGCGGTTAAGGGAGGATAGTATGAAATATCGCAAAGCGGCTGTGCGTATCAACTGGGAGTTGTTGATTAAGCAGGTATGAACCCCCAAACATCCACTTTAACAATGTCAAACAGCGACGTGAGTCTGCTGACAATTTCCAGTATGGCCCGTTTGCCGGCGTTGGATTCATCATGCTGTTTTTCATCTGGTGGCGATTCTTTTAAGATACCCGTACCCATGCCCGCGCCTCGATAACAACCCTTTCGTGTGGATATATGACTTTGATGATTTGTATGCATAGCGATCGGTGGTCGATGATGTGATGTGTTTGTCTTCGCAATATCGTAACACCAGTGATCTGTATTAATAGTAATAATGGACCTGCTTTCGCTCAAATCTCATCCTCTTCCTCATCAAAATCGTCTTCCTCTCCCATGTCATACAGAATCCGCCCACCTTCGCCAGGACCATCACCACTCTGAGCATCAAAATACGGTAGTACAACGCCCTCTCTATCCCGACGCTGTCGTTCCGTAAGCTTCAACTCAAACGTCGACCCCGGCTCATCCTGCTCTGCGACATCCATATCCTCCTCCGGCCGTCGATACAGCGGATGATCCTCAAGTAACGTAATAACCTCTTTAACCTCTTGGGCTGAATAACGACTTGCCGGCGGTAAAAAGTACCATTCCACAACCCCGCGCCCGCTTTTCCGTCGATGCTCCATTTCGATGACAATCCCGTCGACGTGTTCCTGGCCCTTGGAATGGTCTATTTTGCCGATTATGATTCCCTCTTGTTGTTCTTCGAGACCGAAGACGGGGGCTGCAAGACTTCGGTCGTGGGCTGCTTTTTGTGCGAGGATGTGCGAGAGGGAGTGGAGGGTTATGATTGTTGTTGATAAATAACTCAGCATCGACAGATCCGTTGGCGTATAGTTCTGGTGAGGTTTGATGGAGACAACGTCGCGATGATATGTTACTACCAGTGAAGTCTGAATTGGTACTGTGCCAGGAGCAGCATTGATCGGCGCGATGAGCGAGCCGAGATAGGATGGTAGATGGATACCGGGTTTGCTGAGAAGGGGATTAATAGCGTCGATGATAATCAGCCGTCCTATTGCAATTAGTGGCATTCATTATCAGTAGTAGGGCAGTATATGGCTCACGTTTATGTGCAGAATTAGAATACCCCGCTGCAACCTCCTTGGCTATATCAGCGGGCTTCTTGCGCGAGGCAAGAATGAACGAGTCGACACCATTGGGTTTTTTGAGTGTCTCGAAGGAGATGAACGTGACATGGACTTTTGATATCTACAAGCAACCAAAATCAGCAGGATGTCAATCGACTGCAAGGTCTGTGGGAACAACCTGCGCTCGTCGTATATACTCATTCAACAACGGCTTTGCGGGCTGCTCCAACGAGTCCAGCACCAACGTCAGCGGAGACGCCGTGTCGCGCAGACTAAGCAACTTCGATATCAGCAGTAGATTATGCGTGCGCCGGTGCGAGAGGCTACTGGCCGACGACATGGTGACTATGTTTTTCGTTCTGCTCTGTTTAAGGCTTGTCACGAAATTTTTGATTGATGCTAAATGGTGGGGATTATCGATAGCTCGGGCGCTTTTCTGCTTTGGAAGCTCTACAGGGACGCTAGGCTCAACGTAGAATTGGAGAGTGGATCTAGTGGGGCAGCCATTATCTCCAGCTTTTCGATCAGACGAAAGCAAGCAATTCATCATAGGGAGAAGCAACTTGGATGCGCTACGATGTACAAGCTTCTCGTATTCACCGGAGCTACTGTACAGCTGACACCCTTCAGAGAGTAAAGGATATGTTGGTGAGACGGATCACATTCGAAACCAACCAGGGGTAATTGAAATTCGTGACATGTACGGATTCGTCGAGTTATCCCTTGCATGCCTGCCAGCAATCAGCCTCAGGGAAGAGTCCGAGAGACTCATTGACCTATAGCATGTATCTGTACGTACTTGGATTGGATTCTCAAGTCTGACAGCTAGTACATCACTTCTGCAAGCGGAATTGTCAGCATGCATGTTGTTCATGCAGGTACTATATATGCCTCGAGTCGCAGGAAGAACGACGATACACACAATCTCAAACTGCATGATACATCCTACACCTGGTCGTTACATGGGCGTAGATCAAACACTCGTTCATTGCCTACGGATCATCAAGTCATCAATTGATAGTAATATCGAAAATGGCTACATACAAACCCCTCCTCGCAGCAGCGACACACTTTACCCGCCGAGTCGCCCGACGGCGCATATCCATCATCTCATCTTGTCTCATAATCTCGCTCCTATTCCCCATACTCCTTTATCTACTTCTCGAAACCATCCTCGCCAACGACCCTCGCTTAGTCCCCCATGCAATCCGAAACGCGCAGAACGTGTTATTCATAACCGCGCATCCGGACGATGGCGTCTTGTACTTTGGACCGAGTATACTCCAGAGTCTGGGAAGGAAGAATGTGAATCGATACATGCTCGTATTATCATCTGGCGGTCTGTCCCCTCCCATCCATGCCTATCAATCCAATACCCCGACTTTAAGACTTACATCATATATAAGTAGGCGATTATGAGAAACACAACCGCGAAACAAAAACTCTCCTGCACCGAATACTCCATCCCCTCCAAAAACTGCCTCATCCTCCAAAACAAGGATCTCCTTGCTAAAGAAGACCCCAAGGCGAAAAAATGGGACGAATCCATAATCCAACGCATCCTCGAACGCCACATCTCAAAATGGGAAATCGATCTCATCATCACCTTCGACGCCACTGCCTTCAACGACGCAAATCATAGAGCGGTGAGTAATGCCGTGCAGCGATATACCACTCTGCACGAGCACCGCAATCCGGCCGCGTATGCGGTACAGACTACTTCCACGCTGAGGCGGTATTTGTCACTGATGGATTTGGTGATGACTTCGTTGCCGTTTGGATTCAGGATTTTGGAGGCTATGGTTTGGGGTGTGCCGGAGGGTTATTACACCTCTCTAGATAGTAAAGCGGTGGTGGCGCCGCCGAAAGATGGAGATGTTTATGGGGATAAGGCGTTGATAGTTACTGATTGGAGTGGACATCTTCAAGCCAGAACGGCGTTGGCGAAACATGCGTCGACGTATTCATGGGATAGGGCGTTGTACTCAAGTCTGAGTCGGTATATGTGGTTCAACGATTTAAGGAGGATGTAATGTAATCAATCGACCGGTTGACCTGAGACGTATGTCATATTCTGTCTCGATATAAACGAATTGAAACAACAGTATCTATGCTATGTGCACAAGGGTATAAGATACATCGGCAGTGAAAAAATGCTCAACTGCGGAATCAATGCGACAACTCCCAAAAAGAAAATGATAACACCCGAATGAATTAATAAATATATGTAACGAAGTTCCACCGTTTTTCTATTACTCCCAGCCAATTTGGCTATGCATGTGGTTTTCGATCTTTTTTTGGTCTTTGTGTTGAAGGATTATGACTTGGGCCAGTCTCGACACATGCCAAAAAAGGTTCGGCATACTTTGCCGAATTCGACGCGGAGATCGAATCCTTTCCAGGAACCCTGGGCAAGATGTTGGAGACGTGCGTCGTGATGCGTGACTGGTTTCGAGCCCATGTTGCCATATACACCGCGACCGGGGCTGGAAATGTATTAGCAACTGCGAAGATAGCGAAACAAACAGGGGACATACCTAAAGCCAGTGATGGGCAAAATCATAATATCATCCGCCAACTTGCTCTTGCCATTGTCGTGAAGACCGGTCAGCGCATTCCATCGCAGTCCAATGCGATCTTCAAGCCAACTGCGCAACGACACGGTAATAGCATCAGGGCCGGTAAATAGCAACGGCTCCAGATAATCCAGCTCTTCGTAGGCTTCCGGAGTCGTCAAGTTACCGTCGTGGTGGCTGGCAACCTCGTCTAGGATACCATAAATTTTCTGAATGAACCACGTCAAGGCTGGGTGACCAGGGGCAGACGCTAGGGCCCATTGGGTCAGTTGCACGGGATTGGTATAGCCCATTCGCCAGTAGGTATCGGTATCTGTAGGACAGTCGGCTTCGATACCAAAAATCGCCCTGACTGGCTTCGTAGAGTTGTACAAAATATTCGTTTCGTTGTCGCGCCAAGGTGCCAAGTCCGCCTTCTCAATCCAGGTCGCCGGCGACCGTAGAGGACGAGTGTCGACGTCTCCATACTATGAGATGTTAGTACGAGGTAAAATATCAAGAGCTAAGAAACTTACAACACCGCCAATGTACTTGCAGACCATAATTCGGAAAATGTCCGACTTCTCAACCATCCGCGGCAGCGCGCTAAAATGTTCGATAAAGTCGGGCTCGTATTCCTCCAAAAACTCCATAATGCCATCATCATTCCATAAAAAGTACGCCATGGGTGTTTCCATCACAGTCTCCATCCATCGCTCGACACTGTCGCGGATCAAGTCCGGCCATGTGTCGACATGAGTGTTCTTCCACGTTTGGTGTGCCACCAGGGGTATCTCGGTGTTTTCTATTAGGTGGGTAGTATTGCTGAGGTTCGTCAATTGGGAGACGAGGCGCGCCGCTTCTATCATCGTGGTCGGCTTGGGGGTCGACGGGGAGAGCCATTCGGGTGGGATCCAGAATGCTAGATTTAGGTTAGCTTGCATCGACTCCCAGCACACCGTCAGGGTCAAGACGTACCTCCACCCCGAACAGTCGAAGTGTTTATATGCTTCCATATTAAAGGAGTATCACTCGAGAACTCCGATTGAGCTTCAGAGTATTGTTGTGGTGTGAAGAATTGTTCCCCTCGGTGGGACAAGACTGAGAACGCGATCATACAAAAAACGGCCGACGCAACGGCAAGACGTTGCCAGCGACGTCTGAAGACACTGAAGACTCCCATTGCGCTGTCAATTGATGTTTCTCCTCTCAATTAATCGAACAAGAAAATCGGATTAGAGGCACCGTAGGCCTAGGGGTAGAGAACGGATGGGCGCCGTGTTGAATAAATCGGGGGTGTATATTATGTTGGCGTAAGTAAAGTGGCAGTGTGTGAGGGTCGCAGGAAAGAGGAACAAAAGGAATAACTAGTGAGAAAACATGATATAGAAGTAGAAGCACAGTCGAAGTTAGAATGAATGAATTGAGTTGGGGAGTATCGACTATCGAGGAGCCTGGAGTGGGCAGTGTAGTGGGCAGCCAACCAACCATGGACAGACAGTTGCTGCGGTTGGATCAGCGTGGAGTCTGCGAAACTTGAAAGTATGGGTGAAAGACAGAAAGAAATCACGGGTAAAGTCATACGTAAGCTGGTCTTACTCGTTTGAGACAACGTGAGTTCCCCTGGTTTGCTCCTGAAATTTCAGGCGCGCCAAGGGCCAAGGCCATCCAAGGCTCAAGCGACGACCAGGTGGGTATATCACAGCACGCTTATTGGCTGGGACACAGACCGCAGAGCCCCTAGTCACTGCGAACTAACCCATACAAGGGAATTAGCGGGGCTGATAAGGTTTGCGTACGTACTCCATAGTCATACTCTAGCTTTTCTGTGATACGAGCATACGTACGAGCACGGCCACGGAGTCAGATACGTACTGCAAAAGGGGCTATGGCAGGTTGCCTATTTTAGATCAGTCGTGTGCATCCAACTGCAGGTTGGTTGGTGGTTGCACACTCTGAATCATGTCAGAATTGCCCGATAGGTGGGCAGCTCCAAGATCGCCACCATTTCAGGTAAATTGTGCGAGAACGAGACTACGTGTACGTGTACGCAAGTAACGCAGCTCCCAGCAGGATGATGGTTTGACAATCCTGGCGTGGCGTGGACTCCGTGGAGGATGTCGAACTTGAGCCTAAACAGGTTAATAGCTGCCCATGCCAACATTGCCAAGTCTGGTTACGGAGTTCTTTCCGTCGCTCTTCGGCTGTGGAACGCCTTCTTAGTAGACTAGTCTTGTAGTAGTCAAGTTTACGCGGAGTGGAAGTCAGGCTGGCTGCCTCAGAGATCAGGCAGAAATACTGGTCCTGAGATACTGCGTCTTTGGTCTAGACAGGCCAACGTACATTCGGGCAAACCAAACTAACTCAACTTAGGTAGCAGTCGAGATATCTGAATTTTTGATGCACCTACGAGACACGGGAAAATTACAAGCACGAAAGGAAACGATCATAGCAGATTGAAATAAGACACAATCTAGCTTACTCGCACAATCCACTTCCTCAGAAACGACAGCCCCTGATTCAGGACTAAGCGTGGTGTGGTGGCCTTTGGTCATTTCAAACAACCAGACCAATAATGGCCGAGCCACCTACAAAACGTGCCCGTCGCACCGACAGCTCAGCGATGTGGGATACAAACGATAAACGGTCGCGGCTTTCACACACACCGGAAACTGAAGTAGATCAAGCCCGACCCTCGCGCCATGGAAGCTCAAGACCGGAAGATTCTCGCACAAGCACAAAGGACGACCGCCGTTATCGGTCTCGCTCGCGTGATCGATATGCACGGAAAAGAGATAGAAGCTGGTCTCGCGACAGCTATGAGCGGACGCGCGAACGCGATCGGGATCGGGATCGGGATAGGGATGGGGGGAAACGTGATTCATACAAGGATGGACGGGGTGTGAGGGATCGTGAGCGGAGCAAGAGTAGGGATCGCTACAGTAATAGACGTGGTAAGTACATGCGAGTCAACAATTTGCATTACATTCATCAAAGCTAATGGCGTCTTCTGTAGGAACTGCAAAACCCGGACGACCAGATCGATCTAGATCACCGCGCAACGGTGCCCGTTCTCGAGACTATCCAGCTCGCGACTCAAAACCAGACTACAGAGACGGCAAACGAGATGGCAGGTCACGACCCGACCAGCGCCACACAAACGGCGCCTCAAAAAATGGTACCAAGGACGAGGAAATCGAAGACGCCGATATGATGAGCGATATCGAAGATACAGACGACATTGAAGCTATGATGCGAAAAGCCGTTGGCTTCACAAGATTCAGGAGCACGAAAAACACCAAAGTGCCAGGAAATGACATTTATGGTGTACGGAAAGAGAAGAAGACGGAATATCGACAGTACATGAACCGTGTTGGTGGATTCAACAGACCTCTCAGTCCGGGCAGGTGATCCTAATCTGCCTGACAAAAGCGCACGTTTCTCGGTTTAAACATCAGCAATTGTAGCATACTTTACAAGATCTTTTCATTGTGGCATATCTCGGAGTTGTAGGGAATCTTTTTTTCACTTCTTTTTCTTTTCGATCTATATTACTATCGACATGCATGAATGTTGGCTAGGTTTAGTGTCTAGCAAAGAATTTTGGAACTCCCTTTTTTATACCTGTAGAATAATCATTTCGAGGCCGCTCGTGATGGATATAATGATAGATTGCTTGCCAGGAACAAGCTCGAAGTCGATGTTGCCACATCCCCTGTGACGTACATCAATCCCCTCACTATTTTTTACTAACAGTTTTGCGCCAAGTATACCTATCCTCCAACTACAATCATACTACGACAGCCTATCAAGGTGGCCTCCTCAATCAGACGGTCATTTGCTCTACTTTCTCGAAGCACAATGGCTTCCGACAAGGAACGAAACATCATTATCGTGGGTACGTATGCTCAGAAATACAAACCCGTTACCCCGCATACATCTGAAGTCGCAATCGCGCAACAACCAAGAACTGAGCGAACTGACATTTTCTGTATAGGAGGCGGCATCATCGGATCCTGCTCAGCATACTATCTAACAAGACACCCATCCTACGACCCATCTGTACACAAAATCACTCTCCTCGAAGCATCGGAGATCGCTGGCGGCGCATCAGGGAAAGCCGGCGGTCTCCTCGCTCTATGGGCTTATCCAAGCTCTATAGTTCCCCTGAGCTACAAACTACACGCCGAACTCGCCAAGGAGCATAATGGGAAGGATAATTGGGGTTACCGAGAGGTTAATTGTGGTCAATTAATTGTCAAGGGCCGTGCTGTTGACAAGAAGGATGATGCTGGTTCAGTGTCTTTGCAGAAGCGCGATGCGGCTGCCATTGGGAAACTGAGGGCTGCCGGTATACCTACAGATCTAGATTGGTTGCTTTCTGAAGGCATTCGCGGTTACGAGAGTATGAGCGGACCCGGCGAAACGGCGCAGGTGCATCCTTACCAATTCACGACGTCAATCGCCAAACTCGCCGAGGAGAAAGGCGTCAAATTTGTTTTGGGCACAGTGACCAAAATCAACGAGGAGGCTGGCAACGTACAGTCTGTCACATATACAGACAAAGCCTCTGGTGAATCGCACACTCTGCCGGCAACAGATGTCATCGTTTCGGCGGGTCCGTGGACGAAAAGAGTCCTTCCTTCGGCGCCTATATCTGCAACTCGAGCGCATAGTGTGGTTATCAAACCGACAAGACCTGTATCCGCGTACACACTATTCACGAACATCGAGTTACCCTCCAAGCATAATCCGAAGAGATCGACGGTCGAGACACCAGAAATATACGCCCGCCCAGATGCAACGGTCTATGCATGCGGCGACGGAGACCATATTGTCCCACTACCCGACACAACAGCAGATGTCGAAGTCGATCCCAAACGGTGTCAAGACATCATCGATTCGGTGGGCAGTATCTCGGATGAGCTCAGACTAGGTGAGATCGTGAAGCAGCAAGCTTGTTATCTGCCGAACGTTGATGCGCGCGGTGGTGGTGGCCCGTTGATTGGACATTCAAGGACGAAAGGATTGTATGTTGCGACGGGGCATACGTGTTGGGGGATTCAGAATGCTCCTGGGACTGGCAAGCTTATTAGTGAGTTTGTTTTTGAGGGGAGTGCGAAGAGTGCGAAGATTGCGGCTTTGGATCCTCAGAAATTCATGTAGATGCCAATATTCAAGTGTATATAAACAATAAGATATAGACTAAAGCAGTCAGCTCAGTCATGAGTTGTTCAGTAGAGGTTGAAGCTCAGATAACTCCGAGACGAAATGCGGAGCACAAGCGGAAAGTGAAACGTTACGTGGAATCTCCGCAACGACCAATCACCATCCCTCCTTCCATATGCCATCTATACACCTACACCATTCAACTCACAACTTCCACAAAGCAGCAGCACAATCAATTGAAGAGGCAAACACACAATTGCCTCTCATCTTGACTGATGCTCTGCTAGCCCGACACATCAAAAAAAAATGCATCTCCAATTCAGTTTCTACCTGCTTTGGTCCACGTTCGTAGTAGGCTGTGCCTATGCGGCGAACGATGTCTCCGTGCTGATCAACGAGGTCGCCAAAGCGAATAATCAGTCGCTGCTATGGGGTCCGTACAAACCGAATTTGTATTTTGGTGTTCGGCCGAGGATTCCCAAGAGTCTTACGGCGGGGTTGATGTGGGCGAAAGTCGATAATTATGCGACTGCGCAAGCGAGTACGTTAGCTACCTTTTTCTACGGAGTTACTCGATAAGCTAACTCGGTCAAGATTTTAGGCATACGTGCGAACAGAACGAGGGCATGCGAGGATACGGCTGGGACGAATACGACGTGCGTAAAGGTGGCCGCCAATCAATCCATGATGTTGGTAACTCGATCGACCTCACTATCGACTTCGTCAAGGTACCCGGAGGACTTCACGGGGGTAGCTGGGCGGCTCGAGTAAAGGGCACGCCACGAGAAGATGCTCCTGAGGATTTATATACGTCATTGGTGTTCTACGCTTCGCTTGAAGGTCTTGGTTCTTTGCATGTGGATAATGCTGTTGAGCAGCAAATGGGTTTGAAGGGGGATGTGAAGCTCAAGGGAATGACTCCGGAGCTTGGCGACTTTACGATCAGTGTTACCACTGGTCCCGACAGCAACAAGCATCCTGAATTCGACCATCCCAGCAGTGCTGAGAAGTCCTTGGATCGTCCTTTAGTTGCTAGTGTGGAAACACCACAGGAGAACCTGTGGCAAGCCAAAGGTGAGTACAATTGCATGAATGATACATATACATGCATCTAACATATGATAGCGTTGATGTTCACTGCCATGAAGCCCGAAGTTGAGGGCTTGATTGCGAAATACGGAACTGATGCACCTCCACCACCCGCTCAACTCTTTACAGTGCCCAATCACCCTGGAACGGGTAATATTCATTTTGTGCAGCACGTCTTTGAAGGTCCTTTTGAGTTCGACATTCTTTTCGAGTCTGGTTCCGCTCCTGAGCCTGTCACTTGTGAGTCGACGAAGTATACTCATTTTTGTTTGATTTAACTAACATACCACAGCTGAGACACTAACAAAGAAGATTGACGAAATGTCCTCCTCTTTCTCGAGCCGATATGAGAACGTCTTCGCCCCTCAAGCCCCATTCGACAAGCCAGAGTACTCGGAATTCTCCAAGTCCATGTTCTCCAACCTGGTTGGTGGTATTGGCTATTTCTATGGCAGCGGTTTGGTTGACCGATCCGAAGCCCCTGAATACGAAGAAGAGAATGAAGGCTTTTGGGAGGAGGCTGCAGAAGCCAGGTCACGAGTACAACCAACCGAGGAAGAACCTCGAGAGTTATTTACTTCTATTCCTTCCAGACCATTCTTCCCTCGCGGTTTCTTGTGGGACGAAGGATTCCACCTCATTCCAATTGTTGACTGGGATCTTGACTTGACTCTCGATATCGTGCAGAGCTGGTTCAATCTCATGGATGAAGATGGCTGGATTGCGCGAGAGCAAATTCTCGGAGCCGAGGCGCGTAGCAAAGTTCCCCCTGAATTTACTGTTCAGTATCCTCACTACGCGAACCCGCCGACATTGTTTATGGTTCTTGAAGCATTTGTCGACAAATTGCAAGCCAATCAAAGCATTATTGAGAACTTTGAACTCAATCGTGCCGACATTGCAGACAGCCTTCGATTTGCTCACCTCGAGAGCAAGGAACTGGCTGAATCGTATTTGCATGCTATCTATCCTCTCCTCCGCAGACAATATTTCTGGTTCAAGAAGACTCAATGGGGAGATGTCAAGTCCTATGATCGCGAGGCTTATTCAAGCAAGGAAGCATACCGCTGGCGCGGACGTACTGTACGACATATCCTGACATCTGGTCTCGATGACTATCCTCGCGCTCAACCCCCTCATCCTGGTGAACTACACACAGACTTGATTAGCTGGATGGGTTTGACGAGTCGTTCCCTTCGCAAGATTGCAGCTGCTATTGGCGAGACCGAGGACGCAGAAGAGTTTGCAATCTACGAGTACGCCATTACCCGTAACATCGACGACCTTCACTGGGACGAGGATGCTCAAACCTGGTGCGACGCAACCATTGATGAATACGAGGAAAGTGTCCACGTCTGTCACAAGGGCTACATTTCAATCTTCCCCTTCTTGACGGGAATGGTTGGTCCTGACAGCCCACATCTCAAGGCTACACTTGACCTAATTCGCAACTCTAACGAACTGTGGAGTGATTACGGCATCCGCAGTCTCAGTAAGAATGATGAATTCTATGGCACCGACGAGAACTACTGGCGCAGTCCAGTATGGATGAACATGAACTACATGATCGTGAAGAATCTCTACGTAAGTTTTCTAACAGAAAACACAAACTACACCAAAATTCTAACACGTTTGGTCTAGGAAATCGCAACCTCCTCAAGCCCCCACAAAGCACAAGCAACCGAAATGTACAACGACCTACGCAAAAACCTAGTTGAGAATGTCTTCCGAGAATGGAAAGACACCGGTTTTGCCTGGGAGCAATACAATCCTGAGACAGGCAAGGGTCAACGTACCCAGCACTTTACGGGATGGACGAGTTTGGTGGTGAAAATTATGAATATGCCGCATCTTGCGGTTTCTGGAAGAGGGCATGATGAGCTATGATGAGTTTCTTTCTCGTAAGTCCTAAGAGAGTGCGTTATAGTATCTATCAAGGGTCTGCTTCGTACTGGAAGTGAGGGTATCAAACAGGTTGGATTTCGTGCTGTGGGATTTCGATTGTATTCATGTAACCCTAGACTTTGTTACTTTGAAGAATGTTTTGGATTTTGTATCGGATATGGAATGGAAAAGTATATATGGTACCATACAATAATAGGTCTGGTTTGCACGTGGTCAAGGATAGTATCTTCTTGATGCCTCAGGCGCTGTCTGGATATACTTGGGTTAAACGAAGGAGCAGAGGAGTAAAACGACTCAGTAATATCAATTGACATTGGGATGACCGTTCCACAGCAAAAGGTTTCTACAAATCAACATTATATACCTCAAGTGCTACATCAATGTACACCCACTCATACCCCAGGTGCCCCTTAATCGGACCAAGTGTGCATCTGACTTCCTCCATGAACGAATGGACCATCGACAGGTATCACTGTAGATGATGTTGCCCAGGCTACCGCAACGACTTGGCTAGGAAACTTATCTGATAGATAGGGCTCAAAGCCCTAGGTGCTGATTCTGGACTAGCGTACTTTTCGAGCATTAGGGTTAATATAGGGTTAGCGTTATCTGATCTCGAGCTGCGATAAGCCGAACAGCCGATTACGTCGTGACGTCCGCAGCTGACTCTTTTTCTACCAGGCATCCACCATTCGTTCAACCTCATCACTCTGCTTTTCACCGAATCAATGGCTTATTTGATAGGTCTTTGATCTGTGTTTTATCTCTACCATTTTCTCCGCATATGCGGCCACACTTACGATAACTCCTACATTCAACATGGCAGGCCCAGCAAAGCTGACCCCGCCGCCTTCTCCGCCGTCTCCGTCAGCGTCATACTACGATATCAGCGACGATGAAGAAAGCGAATACAACACGATTGCGCATTCTAGTTCAGGGAGGGGCGTAAAGCTTTTATTTTCAAAGAGCAAGGTACTTTAATCATCACATCGTCACGAAGGAAATTGCTTGGATCGAATCTAATCCGTATGAATCAGGTGTATGTCCATCCTACGCCCTCTGCCAAAGACAACATCCCGGGTTTCATTGCGCTGTTACAACAAAAGCCTGTAACCGTCCCGACATCTCAAAATGTATCAAATAATACCCCCGGATCCTCACTCAAGGATCATGCCTCCTCCTATCTCCTCGCCTGGGTTCCGGAATCCGCCATGGGCGACGCCTACGACACCTATGTAAAAGTCGACCTTTCCGAAAACAACTCCCCCCCTCGGCAGAGTTACCTCGTCCCAGCGCTTCCTACGATGACTACATACTCAGATACGATCGGCATGTATGCCTTTGCCGTTCCGCTCTCCGAGATATACTCCCTATGGGTGCGGCCGCCAAGTCTTGGGTGGTGGTATGGAAGTTTGGTTATCTGCACCAAATCTGGGGACAACTTTCCAGCTCTGTTTTTTCACGATAACGAGTGCGAATCTACTATATTACAGAAACGGAGGATGACTCGCGAGAGTTTCGACCCCTTCTCGGCGGACGGAAGCATGTTTTGGGGTGGAGATGAAGTTCTACGATGGGTGCGGCGGTATGCTGACGTTCAACGAGCCGGTGCCGATCCAAGCAAATATCTCATCAATCCATCGGAGGAAGATAAGCTGTCTTTCGGTCGCGCCCTTGTATCCAAATCGGATGCAGCCAAAGGCGCTTCTTCAACTCGAGCACCACGTGATGCCGCCATGGATCCTATTACTAAAGCTCTGAAAGAGACGAGGTGGAAAGTCCTGGAGGGATTCAGTCGGATTAGCACATTCACAAGACGGACTGCAAATGATTTGGCTGAAAATCCTATTATACCAACGCAAGTCCGACGATTGATGAAGAATCCCGAGATACAAACCTTACAAAATGAATTTGACAGTGCAAGGATATATCTTGCACGATGGGCGATGAACATTGCCGAGCAAAGTGAGCGGGAAAGAAATCAACGTATCTGGACGGCGCAGGATGTGCTGGCATCTGAGGATAGTTCTGTTGGTGAATTTGAAATCCTTGAGCTTGAGACGGGAACTATGTCGTTGCAAGAACGCCGCAAACCTGTTACATTACAAGAATGGAACAGTTGGTTCAATAGCCACGATGGCCATTTACAGATTACTGTCGACGAGGTCAAAGAGCGAATCTTTCATGGCGGTCTTGATCCCAATGATGGTGTCCGCAAGGAGGCTTGGCTCTTTTTGTTGGGTGTGTATCAATGGAATAGCAGCGGAGATGACAGACGAGCTGTCATGAACTCTCGCAGAGATCAATATGTGCGACTGAAGGGAGCATGGTGGGAGAGGATGGTCGACGGAGACACCTCAAGCAGTGAATATGAGTCTTGGAAGGAGCAGAAAGCGCGCATAGAAAAGGATGTCCATCGTACCGACAGGACCATTCCACTGTTTTCTGGAGAAGATATACCTCATCCTGATCCCGACTCGCCATTTGCCGATGCAGGGACAAACGTTCACTTGGAGCAGATGAAAGATATGCTCTTGACCTATCACGAGTATAACCCTGGACTGGGCTATGTGCAGGGCATGAGCGACTTACTTGCACCGATTTATGCTGTTATGCAGGATGACGCGGTGGCATTCTGGGGGTTCGTCGGGTTCATGGAGAGAATGGTATGACCACATCCATTGACTGTGATGTTATGCTTGTGACTAATTGTTTTATAGGAACGGAACTTCCTACGGGATCAGTCGGGCATGCGTGCCCAGCTTCTTACACTGGATCATCTAGTCCAACTCATGGATCCTCAACTCTACCTTCACCTCCAATCCGCCGACAGCACGAATTTCTTCTTCTTTTTCCGTATGCTTTTGGTATGGTACAAGCGCGAATTTGAATGGGGCGACATTCTTCGATTGTGGGAAACGCTGTGGACAAATTACTACTCCAGCAGTTTCCACCTGTTCGTCGCATTGGCGATCTTGGAGAAGCACCGAGACGTCATCATGGACCATCTGAAGCATTTTGACGAGGTTTTGAAATACAGTACGTCTCCACAATCCCATAAAATGGAAAAGTACTAACAGGTTCAATAGTCAACGAACTCTCTAATACAATGGAACTTATCCCCATCCTTACACGCGCAGAGTCACTCTTCCGTCGTTTTGAGCGTGTAGTCCAAGCCATTGACAAGAAGAACAACTTTCCCATGCCCAGCGGTGCCGGCACTCTATCCGATTCACGCTCTCAAAAGGGAAAATCACCCTCCCGTCCAACGGATAACGCTGGACCTGAAAAGAAAGAGAGGGTTATATCTCCTGAACTTCGTCAACTGCTGAGTCGAGAGAATATAACCATCGCATCAATGAGTCAGACGGAACAAGCTGGTTCAAGCACTACGAAACCGTAGTACACTTCAACATTATGAATAACAAGCATTTGTTTGGATGGGTCTGGCGCTGAAGGGGAGAATCATGGATCGGCGTTTTTTTTTTTTTTTTTTTTTTTTAATTTTAAATAAAAATTTTTAAGGGGGGTAAATGTGGGTTACGTATATTATAAAAAGAATTTATTTATAAAATATAATATTTATTTAGTTTTAGTGGGGG